>CM057456.1:734402500-735602500 GCA_016271365.2 Neoceratodus forsteri
AAACTTGAAACAGTGGTCCATATTTTGCCAACTAAAGGTCAAAGCAAAAAAAGGTGCAAAATGATAAACATTGGTAAAACAGATCCTTAAAATTAACTACTGATTAAGTGGAGTATTGATGGGGCAGAGTAAGGACAGAGATCTTTGGGGGTCATCATTACTGATTGCCTCACATCCACCTGCAGCAAAGCATACAGGAAGGTAAACAGGATGCTGGGATGTATAGTAGGCAGGGAATTTGATATTAGAAGGAAGGAGGTGGTACTGTCCCAGTATAGATCACTGGTAAGACCACACCTGGAGCACTGCGCACATTTCTGGAGCTGATACTTCTGAAAAGACAAGGACTGCAAAGAGATCATACACAGGAGGACCATGAAGAGTATCCAGGGGCAGCAAGGGAGATAGTATGAAGGAATGTTGCCAGACTTTAACATGTATACACTGGAGTCCAGGAGGGAAAGGGGGATATTAAACAAGTTCTTGTGAGGGATCAAAGGTGTTGATTATAAGACGTGGTCATGAGGAATGAGGGGACAGTGACTAGAGGACATGACAACTGGTACAGGATATTCATTAAGGACATGAGGAAGTTCTTCATGGAGAATGTGGTGGATGAATGAAATGAGCTGCTTGTGGCAGGGTGGCCCCTACCATTATTTTGTGGTTTAAAAAAAAAGGCCAGGAGATATAAATATAGATGGTACTGTCATAGTAATGTCTTCACTGTGGAGGGGTTGTGGGATAACAGATGGACCAGACACCAAACTTCAGGTTCAACACACAATCGCTGTGTGATGTTTATTTAAAATACAGGAAACAAGCTTCTGCAATGGCATATTCTTTCTTCAGTACCTCAGTTTGCAGCAACAGACTATGTATGTCCTTTCTCTGTACTTAGCCAGCACCTACTGACACTGATCTCTGATCCAACCACTTTTCAATGAAAACCCTTCATTCCTATGTGGGCCCCATTTGCTTGGGTAGTGGGGGCTCAAAAAAAAAAACAAGCTAAAAACAAAGACCCTCAGTGCAGAAACACTGAAAAAAGAGTTACCCCAAAGGGCACTGGCAACAAATCAAGTTTCAAAGAAATACAACATCATACATACTTCCATAATGCAAAGCATCATGGGATATATGCAAATCATCATGACATGTCAGACTTGTTCAGTTTACAGCAATTTGCATGCATTTTAAATAGCACAACTAACTTAATTTCTATAATAGGCATCTAGTACTTTTTATCATTATCAAAAGCACCTAGTGCCATGGTATTTTCAACATTTACAGGTTTCATAAATATAAGGTATATTATGACATAGTGCTATTATATACTAAATCCAACAATGATAAACATAACCTGTTTTACATATGCTTGGAGGTCACCACAATAACCTCCCTGTATGAGGACCTGAGAGGGAAAACGAAAATTTAAGATGTCACTATAGCATAGTCAAGAAGAGGAAGGGGGTGCCCATAGGTGGCCAACCTTATGGACTAGAAATTGTAAAGGATAGATTAGGCTAAGAAATAGAAGAACTGTTGCAACAGATTTAAGAAAAGGTCAGTCCTCAAGAGTGGCAGGAGCTCCCTGTTACATTCACCAAGGCACTGTTTGAACAGGATAGGAAGCTTTGCTTCAGTTTAGAGACAATTCTGAAGAAAAATAATTAAAACTCCAAAAGAAACCTTTTCTTTACTGTGTAGTTGTGTAGTGTTTGTCATGTCTGTAACTATATTTCTTACTGTCTCTCCTGGACAGATAACCTAGGAGGGCTCTCTTGCCTCTTATATTTTTCTGTCTTTTTTTCACCTCCCCTTAATGGAAGTGAGGACAAGTTCAGTCCTGATTAATTCTGCCTTTGTAAAAAATCCTGGGGCCCCATTCCAGGACAACTTATGCATGGTGCACAGCGATTTACGTTGAACCCCATGGCATAAATCGCAACTTACACCGTGCAATACGCAGGTCATGATTCCAAGTCACAACCTGCGCCATGTCGTATTCAGGTTGCACCATGGGGGGGTTAAGCCACCCACTACACCCACAACTCACAACAGCATGGCACAAGGGTGGGTTATCGCAGCAACTATGCCCTAGTCTAACAGGGCAGCTGCCGTAACCCATATACACCATTACAGGAGTCTCATTGGTGCAATGGAGAGAGACCACTGGGGAGATGGTCTAAGAGGCATCCATCCATGCCAATCGATGGATGCCCACTCTGCAGTGCTGTGGAAATGTTACAGCAGTGCTCCCCATACCCCCCAACACATACATGTACCCCACCCCACTGAATGTCAGGGACCCCCAGGGTCCATTATTCAAAGGGTCTGCTAAACACAAGTGCCACCTGTCCAGCCCCTCCCATGCCCCCTGGTGCTTGAAGTGGTGTTCTGGGGTGGGGTGTCTCAGGGAGGACAGTTGTCAGTGGGCTGTAACTTGCAGCATGCAGGGCCATTGTGCCACGCCCATGGCACTAGCCTGTGTCTGCCACAAGTCACAGGATTTCAGTACTGGGGACCCTGCCTGTCTTGGAATATGGTGCAGGGCCCCCGGTGTAGTACCACATGATGCAACTCGCATACACCCGCGAGTTGCACCATGCATCTCGGAATCAGGCCCTTGGTTACTTTCTGTATAAGCACACTTTATCTCCCTGGTGATAGTAGCAGAAACACCAATAGGAACTTATTAAAGTACATGTATATATATATTTAGATATCAGCCAGTGTGGTCCCACATCTTAAAGTATAAAAAACACCAAGGAGGAACTTCTTCCAAAACATATCCAGAGACTACCACAATGGATAGAAATGAGGCTCACTCACCACATATCCATATTTTCAAAGGTATTCTTTATTTTTCACAGTTTGTTATTTCCAAACAGTTACTACTTCCAATGTTTTGTGCTACTGCACTTCAGCAGGAAAACTGTACAATGCATACCAAAATGACATAGTATTCCCACAAACTCATGTCTCTTCTTAACCTATTATAACCCAACAAGTTGAGCATAATGTAATATGTCTTCCCAAAGTATCCTAAATCGTATTGCCCTAAACAAGTACATACCCCTATAAATAGGGAACTACATGACAAATAATATTTTCTCAAAAACAGAATTACATTACTTTATGTTTGTTTAAAAGTCCTAATTTGTATTAGGTAGTAAATAATACATTCAGTTATACCTTTTAGATTAATTTCATTTTTATGTAGTTTTGTCTTTTTCCCACTTATTGATGTGGACCTGAAGGAACTATAAAATATATAAAGTCATTTCTACATGTTTTGTCCTTGCCATTTGTTAAATATCTGTTTCCATTTCATAATTAAACACTCACCCATCCTGTATTAACATCAATTTCCACCAATATTGCTATATTCTTTTATGCTGTGGAGTTTCAATTGCTCCCTATTAATTCAGAAAAAGAGATGCTTCAGTTTTCATATTAGCAAATTCTTAGCAGATTCTCTGTAGCCCCTATGTTTGATATTCCTGAAATCTTAATTAAATTCAACAGACTTCAATATAGCATTTGTTTCCTAACATATACCGGTATCTCATTACCCATAGTTATTTTTTTATTCAAAATAAAGTTAATATGTTTAATAACAATGTTCCATTCTTTTCCTTTTATTTTTTATTGTTTTGTACATTATTTTTACCTTCCTTCACACTGGACATTCAGACTCTCTCCAGTGGGGATCTCAACCAATCTGCCCCCCCCCCCACCTGAGATCCCCAGCCCTACTCACCAGATGGAAAGACCTCTCTCATTCGCTCCTGGACCACCGACCTCCTGGATTTAAGTCGCCCCAGGGCTGGACCACCAACTCCTTACTGGCAACCTTTCTTCAATCTAGTGTGTGGCCAGGAATCTGCATGGAGAGGATCCAGGGCAGGCTGGAAGATCCGGTACTGGGAGTGGTGACTAGTCCCTGGTCCCACCTTCGCCTTTTGGTGGCTCCAGGAATTTCCGTATTTTCTTTGTTTCCCTGAGCCTGAATGTGCACTGAAGCCCTGCACGTGATAGGCACATTCCCGCCACATGCATAACGCTTCCGTTGGTGCTCCCCCATGTAAGTGTACCGCTTGATGCGGCAACACCCAGCCACTGCCAGGAGACACTCGAGCAGTGTCAAGCAACCAAACCCTCCCCCAGGAAAGGAAAGTAGTCCTCCAGATGCTCAATCCTTTCCTGCCTCCTGCCAACCCCCGATACCCCATGCTTGTTCCTGAACCAGGGTCACCGGTGTGGTGCGAGGTGTGGCATCCAACTCCTCAACCCTCAGCACCACTGGGCCAGCTTTCTTTTCCTTTTATATATAGAATAATGCATGGGGAAGTGTGTATAATGAGGATTTTATGTACACCCAAGGTGTATGATGCACTATAAATCCTGAGGGTGATGCCCAAGGTGTTTATCAGGGCATCACACACCAAGGGTGTGCATAAAATACGAGTTTGAACAGTTCCACGTTTTATTTTTTATATTTACTGTTTTTTCCCTTTGTTATTGTGTTACATGAAAGAATAAGTGAAGCTGCAATGGAACTGCCATTTTCTGTATCAATTTTGCTCTCTGTGCTGCCCCCTGGCCCTGTACCTACTTTCTCTTACCTACTCTCTGTGCCACCTGCAGCCCTGTCTCTGCATTCTCTCACCTGTCCTCCATCCCTCCATTGTGTGTGCTCTACTTGCTGTTTCCTTCTGTCCCAATCTTTCCTGCTGTCAACAGCCTATTCCTTTCCCCCCCTTCTATCAAACCCTCCCCACCCCCGTCGACTGTTCCTCCCTGTATGTCAATTTTTGTTTTCTGTGTGCTTGGCTTTCTTTTCTTTTTTTTTTAAACATCCGAGAAGTCTGTCATTCATGCAGGTGGCTTTGTGGCGTGAGTATGAGTGAATGGCCAGTGTGAGGACAGTCTCTGCTGCAGGCGTCCTGGTGCACAGATAGCTATTTATGGAAATGTGGATTACGGAACTTCAATTTTCACGTGTGAATAACAGTATGTGAGGTTGTATCAGCAGTTGATTATTGGCACTAACCAGTAAATATATCCCTTTATATGAGCCAAAACTCACATTTACTGCCTCATAATGTAATAACCTTTTGTGCTTTAGGAGTGGAAAATAAATGCTCATTTTGCATTTCATCTGCAGTACATGTTCTACGAGGAAAGACTTAGGGAACTGAATATATACTCCCTGGAGCAGAGAAGAGAGAGAGGGGACATGATTGAAACATTCAAGTACATAAAAGGCATTAACAAGGTGCAGGCAAAGGAACATTTTCACTTCAAGAAGGGCTCCAGGACCAGGGGACACGACCTCAGGCTTTCTCTTCTTTTTTTTTAAACATCCGAGAAGTCTGTCATTCACGCTGGCAGTTTTGTGGAGTGAGCACAAGTGAATGGCCAGTGTGAGGACAGTCTCTGCTGCAGGTGTCCAGGTGCACAGATAGCTATTTTTGGAAATGTGGATTATGGAACTCCGTTATTCACATGTCTGAATAACAGAGTTTGTGAGGTTGTGCCAGCAGTTGATTATTTGCACTAATCAGTAAATATATTCCTTTATATGAGCCAAAACTCACATTTACTGCCTCTCTTAGGCATTGTAATAACCTTTTGTGCTTTAGGAGTGGAAAATAAATGCTCATTTTGCATTTCATCTGCAGTACATGTCCTACGAGGAAAGACTTAGGGAACTGAATTTATACTCCCTGGAGCAGAGAAAAGAGAGAGGGGGGGACATGATTGAAACAGTCAAGTACATAAAAGGCACTAACAAGGTACATGCAAAGGAACTTTTTCATTTCAAGAAGGGCTCCAGGACCAGGGGACATGACCACGGGCTGCAAGGAGGGAGGTTCTCTACCAACACCAGGAAGTTTTTCTTCACAGAAAGAGTAGTGCATGCATGGGACAACCTACCCCAAGAGGTTGTGGGGGTCAGCACTGTGAGGAGATTCAAAAAATGCATGGGATAGGCCCAAGGGAGCCCTGACTACCAAGGGCAATTAGAGTGTCAAAATATGTCTATAACAAATGGGCAGACTAGATGGACCTAGCAGTCTCTTTCTGCTGTCCACTTCTATGTTTCTATGTTTCATTTTAAAATCTTTGCATGTCAGGTATCATACACTCTGCAGCCCCCCAAACATGGCAATTACCTTAGTTCCTCCATATAAAGACCAGGCTAACACTGGGCACTGGTGCCACCCATCCCTGGAGGATAGCAGTCCCTGGGACACTAGAACCTCCTCCTCCTCCCAGATGACCCTGTGTCTTCAGAGGTCACTCCTGACATTGGGTTGTCAGCACCATGAGTGGTAGTGCTACCGCTGTGCCAGTGGGCTGACTGAAGTCTGAAGAATTTGATTAAGATTTTAGGAATATCAAACATAGGAGCCTACAGAGAAACTGATAAGAATTTGCTACTATGAAAACTGAAATGGATCTTTTTGGATCTTTTTGAACTAATAGGTGCAATTAAAATATGGACAGAAATTGCCGTTAACACAGGATGGGTGAGTGGTTAATTAAGAAATGAAAACATAGATATTGAACACATAGTAAGGGCACATTGTGTATAAAATTACTTTATATATTTTGCAGGTCCTTATGAGTAAGTAGAAAAAGGATGAAAATATATGGAAATCAAATTAATCTGAAAGGTATAACTAAAGTTATCATTTGCTACCAAATAAGAATTACTGTAGATCTTTTAAACAAATATAACAAAATAAAATAATTCTATATTTTTTTTTAAATATTATTTAAACATGTAGTTCCTTATTTATAGGGGTATGTACTTGTCTAGGGCAAAAATGATTTAGGATACTTTTGGAAAGTGTATTAAGTAATGACAAACTTGTTGTGTTATAATACGCTAAGAAGAGACATGCATTTGTGGGAATAGTGTATAATTTGGGTGTATATAATTACAGTGTACAGTTTCCTGATGAAGTGCAGTAATATGAAACATTAGAAATAATAACTGACTGTGAAAAGTAAAGAATGCTTTGAAAATATGGATGTGTGGTGAGTGACAAACAAAAAGCAAGAAGCCGCCCCACGACTGCATGTGGACGGTAACAGTACAAATCATAAAAGGCAACAACACAGCACCATCCACCAACTCACAAGCCTTACACCACAAATATATGATGCATAAAGGTATTTATTGAAGTAGTCAAAGACAAAGATACTGTACCTCTTACAGGAATGCCAGTTGGGGCTCCTCACTCATAAACCTCTTTGATTACTTCAATAAATACCTTTATGCACCTTATATTTTGTGGTGTAAGCATGCCATTTATGTAAGCTGGCAGATGGTGCTATGTTTTTGCCTTTCATGTGCAGTGAGTGACCCATATTAACAACTCTCTCTGTATATGTAATTAACCTGGCACTGGTGGGTTTGCAGTGGCACAGGATATATATATATATATATATATATATATATATATATATAGAGGGAGAGAGCCCAGGGCTTGCTTCAACTGAAGAGAATTACCCCTCTAAGTACTGAAAGAAGGTGAGATTCTATAATGTCTACAAGGAAGCATGAGTATACGTTTTTCATAGATAAAAACATGTAGGGCTGGTTCACTGTTCTTAAAAAGAGAAATAATCAATCTAGAAACATTTATGAAGTTTGTACAGTATCACCATTTCAAAGTGCCAAGGGAAGACACTATCTGCAAGACTTCTTTTGTCTGCAGAAGCTCAGGCCAGTATGGGGCCAGTGCTTCTGTAATGATAGGTACTCACACTGTAAGATATACATACATTTCTGGCTACAAAAGTACAGGGGACACTAAAATTTTCAATGCACACCAAAAATGGAATTCTTGGGTTGCACTTAAATGTGCAACACAACAGTTCCATTTTTGATGCACACAAACAATTATTGTGATACACTTACATGTGCAGTAGAAGGATTCCATTCTTGTATCTCACATACTTTTACTGGCAACTTGGCTGTTTTCCAACATTTATTCCCAAATTTTGAATATAATGTTTACATGTCCCTACCTCATGAACAAGGATGGTGTGAATTTTCAAGAGCACATCTAGAGATGTTTTGCAGTCACTCAGTAAAACCATCTTTCAGGTGGAATTTAACACATTCTAATGACCACATTCGTGTTGTGGGGTCAAAATGTCAAACAAAAAGTTATGAAGAAATGTTGTGTGCAAAGCCGTTCTTTAGCAGACTGAGTAATGCATTGTGATCCCATGCCAGTGAACTGGATTTGGGGGTGAGATCAGTGAGCCAGCTGGATAGGCCAAGAATGGGGAGATGATATTGCAATGTGGCACCACCTCAAGCCTGGGAAGGATAGTGTAGTGTTGGCCACATGGGCAACAGGACAACAAGTAACCATATAGTGAAGAAAAGTCCTCTCTTGCCATATGTCCCAAAGGGCCCTGAACCTTTGCACCCATTGTTGCACAGAAGCACCGTGCCCAAAAGGGCCTGTAATTCCACAACCAGATGGACTCATGGTTCTGCTGTTCTGCATCAGTAGTCACATGGGTGCACAGTGCCCAGAGCACTCTGTGCTTCCACAGCGGCCAGACAACTATATGAATTCTTTGCAGCTATAGCTGCCAAGAGGGTCCTGCATTTCTGCAGGCAGACAGATGGATTCATCACTGGATACAGGGCGTGGGGAGCCCTACACATTTATATTTGTTCACACAGGTCCTGAAAGATCTGCGGGAATGAGGAAACAATTCCACTATCTCAAAAAGAAAGGAAATTCATTGTAAACAACTATGTTAATGCATCAGCTAGGGTTCAATTTAACACCACCGAAGTAGTGAAATGTGTTATTAGGGTTTCCAACCCTAATTCACCACCTTCCAAAACTGCAAAAGGACTAGACCACACAAGCAACCTTAGACAACCATCATCGGGTAATGCAAGACATATGTAACTGTTCCCAGGTAACTCAAATGCAGTAGCATTATGTGCTGTCTTAGTGGATTTGTATCTGTAGCTGCATAAGCACAGGCCCCATGGTAGCCTGTGCTTATGCAGCCAGAAATGTGTGTGTATGTCTTACAGTGTGGATGAGTACCTGTGGCCATAGAAGTGCTGGTCCGACAGGGGCCTGTGCTTCTGCAGACATAAATTGGTGTGTATGTCTTACATCTGTGGCTGCAGAAGTGCAGACCCCTCAGGGGCCTGCACTTTTGCAGACAGTAGTGCTGCAGTTTGGTTTTCGTGGACTTCTGTCTGTGGTTACAGAGGTGCAGGCCACTCATCTGCAGCCATAAGCCAAGGTGTATGTCTAACAGTGTGCATGCGTACCTGTGGTTACAGAAGTGCTGGTCCAATAGCAGCTTGCATTTCTGCAGACAGAAGTGATGTTGCAATTTGGGCATTATGGATTTTGTAGGACCTGTGCTTCTGCAACAGCTGGTCAGTGTGTATGCCTTACATCTGCAGATGCAGAGGGCCTGTACTTCTGCAGACAGAAACATAGAATTTAATGGCAGATAAGGACCACTTGGCCCACCCATTCTGCCCATATCCCTACCTAATGGATAAGCTGCAGATCCGAGTTAACCAACAACCTACTTCCTCCTACCCCCACTAGAATTGCCTTATGTCTGTCCCATGCATTCTTGAATTCCCCCACTGTTCTTGACTCCATGACCTCCTCAAGAAGGCTGTTCCATGCATCTACAACCCTCTTCATGAAAAAATACTTCCTCACATTACCTCTGAGCAGTCCCCCCTCTATCATCAAATTGTGCCACCTTGTTCTTGCACATCTCTTTTTCTGAAAGATGCTACCCTCTTGGACTTTATTGATTCCCTTGAAGTACTTGAAAGTTTCTATCATTTCCCCCTCTCCCTCCATTCCTCAAGGGTATACATATTAAGCTCCTTTAGTCTTTCTTCATATGTCTTCTGGTGCAGACCCTGCACCATTTTGGTTGCCCTCCTCTAGACAGCCTCCACTCTGTCTATGTCTTTGCAGAGATGGGGTCTCCAGAACTGTGTGCAGTAATCCAGATGTGGTCTCACCAACTGTCTGTACAGAGGGATAACAACTTCCTGTTTTCTACTGGTGATGCCTCTCCCAATGCATCCCAGTATCCCCACAGCCCTCCTTACTGCCTTTTCACATTGCTTGCCCACCTTTAGGTCATCTGATATAACTACCCACAGGTCCCTTTCCATTTTTGTTGTTGTCAGTATCTCACCTCCCATTGTGTACTCTTCCCCTTGGTTTTTATTTCCTAGGTGCATTACTTTGAACTTCTTTGCATTGAATCTAAGCTGCCATACATTTGACCATTCCTCCAACCTTACCAAGTCCATTCTTTTCCTTTCCACCCCACGGTGTGTGTCAACCCTGTTGCAGATCTTTGTGTCTTGTGCAAAGAGACATACTTTTCCTTCCAGTCCCTCTGCAATGTCACTTATAAAGACATTAAAAAGGACCAAACTCAATACTGAACCTTGTGGTACCCCACTAGTAACCCCCCTTTCTTCACTGTGGACTCTGTTTACTATTACCCTCTGTATCCTGTTGTCCAGACAGTGTTTTTCCCAGGCTACCACCTTGGGACCCACTCCCAGGCTGGTTAATTTGTTTACTAATCTTTTGTATGGGACTGTGTCAAATGCCTTGCTAAAGTCTAGGTAGACCATGTCCACAGCCCCTCCCTGGTCAACTACTTTGGTCACTCAGTCAAAGAAATTGATTAGATTCATCTGACATGACCTTCCCCCTGTGAATCCATGCTGCCTTGGGTCCTGTGCCCCACTGGCTCTAGGTACTCGACAATTCTTTCCTTCAGAAGTGATTCCATCATTTTCCTTACCACTGAGGTCAAACTGACAGGTCTGTAGTTTCCTGCCTCTGTCTTGCTCCCACTTTTGTGAAGGGGAATCAAATCCACCCTCCTCCAGTCCTCAGGTACCAAACCAACCTCCCATGATTTGTTAAAAGGGTAGTCAGTGGTGTTACTAGTGCTCCCCTTAGTTCTTTTAGAATTCTGGGGTGAATCCCATCAGGCCCATTGCTTTATCCACCTTCAGTTTTAGGAGTTCTTTCAGAACTCTTTCTTCTGTAAAAGGACTGATATCAACCCCTCCAACCAGAGTGCTTCTATGGACTGGATTAGGTACCTCCCTCTCCTCTTTCTTTGTGAATACTGAGCAGAAGTATTTGTTCAGTATCTCTGCTTTTTCACTGTCGCTCTCTGCCCAACCACCCTCCTCTTTATTCAGCCTCAGTATCCATGCCATGGTCTTTCTTCACTCCCTAATGTACCTATAAAAGGTTTTAGCCCACTTCTTAACTGAGTTGGCTATCTTTTCCTAGGTTTGGGCCTTTGCTATTCTGACTGTCTTCCCCGCTTCCTTCTGCTTTAAGTGGTACAATTCTCTGTCTTGCTCCTTCTGTGTTTCCTTATACTTCCTGAATGTTACCTTTTTCTCCCTAACCTTCCCTGCCACTTCTTTTGAGAACCATCATGGTTTTTAATTTCATTTTGATTTGTTTATTTGCTGCACACAAAGGCTTGTTGCCTCTGTGATGGCAGTTTTGATGTGTCCCCATTGTTGCTCCACCCCATCATCTTGCCAGTTTGCTAATGCTTTTCTGAGGCACTCTCCTATTTTGACAAAATCAACCCTCCTGAAGTCCAGAACCTTTGCTTTTGTGTGGCTTGATTCTACAGTTAAGTTTAATGTGAATCACACTGTTTGGTGGTCACTTGTTCCCAGATGGCTACCCACTTCTAGATCTGAGATCCTCTCTTTATCCCCATTTGAGAGTACCAGGTATAAGATTGCTCCCTCCCGAGTGGGTTCCAAAACTAACTGTCTGAGGCATGCCCCCTGTAGGGCATCGAGAATGGCCCTGCTTTTGGATGTGCCTGCAGCAAAGTTGCTCCAGTTAACATCTGGCATATTCAGGTCCCCCATCAGCAATATCTCCCCTTTCTCTGCCAGCCTAAGGATGCCTTCTATCATTTCCTTGTCCATTTCTCCCCCTGAGATGAGGGTCTGTATACAACCCCGTGCAGATTGTGGTGCCATTTTCAGTTTCCATGGTGACCCACAGTGCCTCCTCTCCTCCCTGTTTACCCTTTAGTTCCATTGCTTTAATCCCTTCCCTTACATAGAGAGCTACTCCTCCTCCTCTTCTACCCTACCTGTCCCTCCTGTAGATTGTGTACCCTGGTATGTTGACATCCCAGTCATGGTTCTCTTTGTACCATGTTTCTGTGACTGCCACAATATCCAGGCATCCCACTTCCATCAAGGCCACCAGTTCAGGGAGCTTGTTACCTAGACTATGGGTACTGGTACTCATTACCCTACATTTTTTGATGGCCATATCCCTTTTTGCCCCATCCTTGTCCTATTTACCCCTGCCCTTCTCCCTACCGACTGCAGTATCTTGGTGTTTACCTAACTAACTACCCTGATTTTTTTGGGGGGGCTAGGCTTTCCCCTTCTCCTTTTCAGTACCTCCCCATTGGCTAGTTTAAATGCTTGCCAATGAAGCATTTAAACCTATCACCAAGTATCCTGGTTCGCCTCCTAGACAGATGCAGACCATCATGCCAGTATAGGCCTCTATCTCTCTAGGTGGAGCCCCAGTCCCCAGTGAGGCTGAAACCCTGAGCTCTGCACCAGTTTTTCAACCACTGATTGAATCCCATGGTGTGAGGTACCCTAACTGCACCCATACCATAGACAGGCAGCACCTCCAAGAAGGTTACCGTGCATACTACTTGTCTAAGGCCCCTCCCCAACTCCACAAACTCCTCCTACAATGCTCTGATCCCTTTCCCAGCCAGGTCATTTGTCTCTAGGTGGAAAATGACATTCAGCTCCCTCCTCCATGCAGCTCCTCCTGCGATCCGGAGGATTCGCTCCCTATCCCACCAAGCTATGGTGCCAGGCAGGCACCTTACCTCCCTCTCCCCTCCCTCCCTCTGTTCTACCCTCCTAATAATGGAGTCCCCCACCAGGAGTTGTTTTCTTCCCTTGTGGGGTCTCATGCCACCCTCCAGTGGGTCTCCTTGTGGAGGTTCCCAGCATCCTCCTTGGTCTCCACTGTGGGTGCATATGAATTGTGGAGAGGTACAACTGGAGGGATGTGCCTCTGTTCTGCCACCCTCACCCTCCCTGAGCCCACTGTGGTTCAATCACTTCTCTTTCTTGGAGACCTCTGAGGCAGCAGTGGTGGCCCTGGTGGTCCCTGGGTGGGAAGGGAGGTCCCCCAAATCCTGGCCAACTCAGCCTTGAGATGAGCAACCTCCTCCCTCAGCCCAGAGAGGTGCCTGCAGATGAGACAACACCACATCCTCCAGAACATCTCCTTGAAGACTGCTGCTCCACAGCCACTGCGCTGCACCACTCCCATAATGTCTTTATTTGTGTCCCTTAACTGTTGTTTTGTATACTTTCTCTTTCCTCTCTCTGTTTATTTTATTTTATTTTTTATACATACATATTTTTTCCCTACTTTCCTACTGCCTCCATGCCCTTAAAGCTCCTGATCTTCCTGTTCTGGGAAGTGTGTGCATGTCTTACAGTAAGCATAAGTACCTCTGGTTACAGACGTGCTGGCCCCATGGAGGCTTGTACTTCTGAAGGCAAAAGAACTCCTGTAATTTGGGTATCATGGATTTGTATCTGTGGCTGCAGGGACCTGAGCCTTTGCAGATAAAATTAGTGTTGTGATATGAGTGTTGTAGATTTCTATCTGCAGCCAGAAGTGAGTATATATGTCTTGCAGTGTGCATGGCACAGATACAAATCCACAAAGGTTGCACATCAGTGCTGCTGCATTTGAATCACCTGGAAACAGTTGTATGTTGTTTGTCTTACCTGATGATGGCTGTCTGTAGTTGCTTGTGTTGTCATGTCCTTTTGCTGCTTGGGGGGATGGGGAGTTCTGGTTGGAAACCCTAATCTACATTTCTCTAC
Source organism: Neoceratodus forsteri (assembly GCA_016271365.2). Lineage (NCBI taxonomy): Eukaryota > Metazoa > Chordata > Ceratodontiformes > Ceratodontidae > Neoceratodus > Neoceratodus forsteri. Next base: position 734,416,488 of record CM057456.1, read on the forward strand.
TTTTTTAATTTTTACCACTGGTTTGGGAATATCTAAATTATCTGTGGAACCAGTTGTTGGGTCCAACCATTCCATTCTGTGGCTTAAGTAGATGAGTTATTGAATTAATACTGCACCCCCCTCTACTGAGGTGATCCACTGTCATAGTTGGAGGAGTATTGAACCTGAAGCTTTTTGGGCTCATGTGGACATTTCAGAGATTTTGACCACCTCCTCCAGGATGTGCAGTGCAGCAGTTGAAGCGTATAATTCTGCTATCCTTGCTGCAGCTGACTCCCTGGTACCAGTCTGCCTCCACTCATGCCCTGCCATTGGTATAATGATGGGCTGAGGGGACTCAAAAGGTATGGACAGAGGCTTGGGAGGCATTGGAGGAGATCCAGCCTTCTCTCCAACAAATTTGTCCTGATCTCTCATTATCAGAGATAGGTGGAGGCAATGATCTGTGAGAGGAAACAATGTTATTCCTCCCTTATTGCAGCTGGGAAAACAGATGTACAGTTCTCTTCAGGCTGGTGAATAAGATTTTAAATCCAGACTGTTTTGGCTCTCAATCAGAACCAAGTTCAGTGAAATGATACAAGTAGTTCTCTGATTTTTTTTCACAGCCAAGATTGCAGAGATAATGCAAAATATCTCCTCTTCTGGTGCTGGTCACCAAGGCATTGCTCGTGAAGCCAAGGTAATTTAATTGTGGGTGCTGCAGATGGATTTTTCTCTGCCTAATTATGTAGAAATCTGCCAGGTACTGTTGGTGATGCAACAATCAACTTGCGTCATGCACCCTGCCCCCTCTTACTTAGTTAAGGTGAGATGGCAGATTCTAGTGCCTATGTTTGTAGAGACTGTAAATTCTTCTATGAGTGAGGGAGTTTTCCCTGACTCCCTTAAAGGGGTCATTGTGAAGACCCTCCTTAAGAAGTCAAGTTTAGATCTGGATAATCTCCAAACTACAGTCCCATCTCCATCCTTTCTTTTATAAGGAAAATTATTGAGAAAATGGTGGCAATGTACCTGACAGAACACCTGTAGAAATTTGAGCTCTACAAACCTCTCCAGTAGGGTTTCCACTCATGCCACAGCACAGAGACTGCCTTGGTCTGGGTCATGAGTGATTTGCTCCTGGTGAAGGATTGAGGAGCACTGTCTGCTTCAGATCTCCTTAACATGTCATCAGCATTTGACACTGTGCATCATGGGGAGTTAGTTGAGTGCTTGAGGTATTTATTTGGATTAGCTGGTACAGTGTTACACTGGTTCAGATCTTTCTGGGAAAATCATCTCGCAGATTTTGATATTGGGTAACTCTCAATCTGCCACATCAACGGTCATGTGTGGTGTCTCACAGGGCTCTATACTCTCCCTGTTGCCATTCCCAGTGTACAGTATGTGCTTCTACTGAGAGAAGTGATCCAAAGGTGTGGGATGATTTTTCACTGCTAAACAAATGACACGCAGCTTTACCTTTTATTTAGGCCCAATCAGAGGAATTCAATGAGTGTGGTTGAGAAAGCCATTATGGAAATCAAGTACTGGATGAATGCAATCTGGTTGAAACTCAGTCCCAACAAAACTGAGTGGCTTCTGGTTGGCTCAGACTGACTTTTGTCTGCAGTAAAGGAAAATCTTCTTCTTCCCACCTAAGATGTAGAATTAATGTAGATTAAGGAGGAGATTTACCATCTGAGAGTAATGTCAGTCAGTAAATTAGATTTGATATCTCATGTTATTGCTGTCATTAAAAGTAATTTTTACCACCTGAAAAATGTAACCAGATTGCATCCCTTCCTTGACCATGGTAATCTGAACAGACTAGTTCAAGCTTTTGTTAACTCGTGAATCATCTTCTGCAATGCACTGTACTGTGACCTCCAAGCTACTCTGTTATGCCATCTACAGTTATGGCAAAATGTGGCTGCCAAGTTGTTAACTGGTGTATCCAAATTCACTCAAATTACTCCCACTTTGAAGGAGTTACACTGGCTCTCAATTAGATGATGTTCTCAATTCAAAGTTATTTTGCTGGTGTATAAGGCCATAAATGGACTGGGCCCTCTCTACATTTCTGAATTACTGGCAACCTTTCAGCAGGGTTATTGTGATACCAAAGTCCTCTGCTCCAATACACAAGAGCTTCCGTTAGTCACAGTATCAAGATTAAAATCTGTTGTGGACTGATCGTTTTCAGTATCTGCACCAAGACTGGAATGTTGTCAAGAAAACTATCCGTTCTGCCCCCTGAGTGGAAAGTTTTAAATGAAAGAATAATGCAAGACAGGGTGTATGTTGTGCTGGGATAACATCATGCCGTCAGGTGGTTGGGCATGAGGCCACAGGTCGAGCACATCCAACACCTGAGAAGTGACATTATCCCCTCACAACACACACCCTGGAGTGCATTATTCCTATTATACAATGGTTCGTTTGTACATCAAAAGGAAAAAAGATGAAAAACTACATTTAAAAGAGATTCCTTGTCATTATTTTGAATGTGTAGGGTTACTTTTTTTTTAAAAAAATAGTGCTGATCTCTAGTTTCAGCCAGCAGGGAGAGCTGCTGTTTTTTTGTTGTTGTTGTTCTGCACTCCTCATAGTAATCTTTGTCAGTGCTGCTACTCTTTGTTCATATGTTCTGTTCCCTTGGTGTTTGTTATGTTTTGTCAGAGGGTTTTGCTTTTAGTTTCTGTATGTTTGTGTTTCACTGATTTACTTTTGGTACTGCTGCTGTTTCTGTATGGGAGATTGCTGCGCCCCCCCCCCCACATTATGTCCACCCGCCTGCTGCTGTTAAGATGTCTGAAGAATATGAGGAAAGGACATATGAAGGTGGTAGGAAGAATGTTTTTGATTTTTTTTTACTTTTGAGGTTTTAAGGAAAACATCAGAAGTATCTTGAAGAGCAAGTGCGTCAGCAAGAGCCACGTGGTGACTGTTTTAAAATGCAGTTTCTCGCTCACTCACTGGATGTGCATGGTTCATGAACACAGTCATCATAATGGGTTTCTCTTTTTTTTTTTCTTTAAATAGAAAAGGTATTTTGGGAATTGTGAACATGTGTAATGGTTGAGAGTGTCATTTTCAGTGGCTTTGTGTTGTGGGAGGGAGGGAGGGATTTACAGTGTACAGAGCAGCTTTAATTTACAACAATTCTGAACATAGAACATACAATTTGCCAGCAGATAAAGGCCTAGAGGTCTATCAAGTCTGCTCGAATGTGCAGCTAGCACCCCTTATTCTGCAGCTGCCCCTCCCTTCCACCCTTCCCCTTCATTAACCCTCCCCCTTGTCCTGTCCCATCCTCGTTTGAAGCAGTCCACTGTTCTACTGCATACCACTTCTGCAGGTAACGCATTCCACCCAGCCACCACCCTCTCTGTAAAAAAGTGTCTCATCATCTCCCTCCTGAACCTTCCTCGCTCCAGTCTCATGTCATGGCCCCTGGTGGCCTTCCCCTCCCTTTTATTTTTTTCATTTGCTTGTTTTTCTGTGAACTTTATGGAATGACCAAGTAAATATCTGTGATGCGAGGAATGTTGAGTCAGTGTGCAGAGCAGAGCAAAGTTAAGCCAGGTGCCAAGTGGTTGGTAATGAAGCCGATCACATAAACAACTTCACTTTTGCTGACCATGGCTTGTGGAGTGACTCAGTTTACAACTGATGTGGTCATGTGTATGCTTGGACTAGATCCATGATGTTATGCTGGGATAACTTCATGGGACTAGACCCACATGGACCCATATTTTTTTAATTAAATATGCTTTATTGAGTTTTACACAGTCCACAACACAGTTTCAAATTGTAGTACATACCATGGAGACTGTATTATACCATATAAAGATAAAATAAACAGTAAAAGCAAAACATACATCCTCACATTAGTACCTCCTTCATCCCCCCTCCCCACCATCCTCCCCAATGCTAAACACTACCCAACAAAATTAATACCAGAACAATCTATCATACATTAGGGTATAAAGGGCTATTAAGGTTTCCATATGGCAAGCAAGGTCTCCAGAGTTCCCCAAGTTGTCCGAAAAACTTTTATCCTATTCTGCATGGATGCAATGTGTCTTTCCAACTGCAAAGCCAATAGAATCTCCCTATACCATTCAATAACAGGGGGAAGAGTATCCTCTGTCCAGTGCCTCATGATAACCAACCTGGCGGTTGCCGCTATTAGGGCCAAGTGTGCCTTTTTAACTCTGGATATTCCAGGAGGAACACATGGACCAATCTGAGGCCAGCATTCTTTCTTGCCATTGTATAATCTCAGTTAAAGGCCTGGCTTTTTAAACAGGCCTTCTCAGGAGACTGATATGCCAATTAATTTTGTGGAATATATGCATGTTAAACACACAATTTGAATATAGAACTATTCCCACTATGATGTATTATATGTAATTTAAGTTCACTTGCATTTAAAGCACTTTAAGCTCTGGAAAAGTGCTATATAAATAAAGTTCCTATCCTATCCTCCTTGTTGGGGTAACGTTGAATACAAACTGGTGCATTAATGCAGTTTTCTGCAATTAATATGTATTATAGGTGTGCAGTAGCTCCTCTATATTAGGATTCAGTCTTCACTTCTATGTTAAACTGAATATTTTACAATGTAATAACTTTGCAGCTGTTCAAGGGATTCACATTAAAGTTTGTATGCATCATCAGAGACCAACGATCTCTTGATGTGACAAGTGGCGTTCTGGTGAGATGTGTGGTTGGGGAGATACAGAGTGTCAAAAAAGCATGTAAATTACCATGTTTTGTCACATTCTTTGCCACACTGCTGTGCAGAAACAGCTTGAAATTTTGGTCTGAAATATTTAGAGTAGAAAGGTCTTGGGTCACAGATGTGCCTTTTGAAGATTTGGTGAAAAAAATATTAATCCATTCCAAGTGATTACATTTCAAAGTTTCCCATTATTTCCTATAGGAAAAGTTAGATGCTCACCTCAAGAAAAGATAATCACAAATGTGGAATCTTTTTTTGCAAATGTGGGATCTTTTGCCACCAATGCGAAATCTTTTTTCATGCTACCACCATCTTGTTGTCAGTTAGAAGTGCCAACAAAATTAAATTACTAAAAAAATACAGGGCTTTAGTAAACACCAACTGTTGTGTTTGACTAATTGGGGCTGTAGAATCAGATTGTGGGATAAGTGTTTGGATTACTTAGAAATGTACTTTTTTACCATGCAGAAAATCCTTTTTCACAAGTCGGAGACAAAAAGTATTTTACAAAATGGGATTCTTTTTTGCAATTTGTAAAAAAGGATTTTCTTTTGCTGCAAATTGAGAAAAAGGATTCATGAAACAGGATCCTTTTTCACAATTTGCAAAAAAGGATTTTCTTTTTCCACAAATTGTGAAAAAAGGAACTGCAGAAAAGGATTCCTTTTCTCAAATTTGCCAAAAAAGAATGTTTATATAGCTGTTTTTATGTCACTTCACAGTAAATAAATGGTTTGGAATTTTTGTATGAAATTGTTAGGGTACAAAGGGCTTGATCCATAGTTGTGCCTTTTGCTGGTTTGGTGAAAACATATTACTTTGCTCTGGAGTTGTGCAGGGTTAAATTTTGCTTCATTTCCCATAGGATAACATTGTAAGGGGAGGTGTACACAATTGTTTCTTTGTCACTCTGCTGTGAAGAAACGGTTTGCAATTTTGTTCTGAAAATTTCAGGGTACAAAGGGCTCACCACACTGATGTCCCTTTTGCTGGGTTACTGAAAATATATTCATTTGGTGTTGAGTTACACAGATTTAAAATTTTCCTGTGTTTTCTATAGGATAACATTGCAATGTCAGCTGTTTCTTTGGGTCTGTACACTACAGGATGGGAGCCCAGAGACTAGTGGGCCATGGGCTCCCACAAGTAAAGAAAGGTGGCACTACACTATCTCAAAAATTATGCATGGATGGGAGCACAATGCCCAGAGGGCTCTGCACTCCTACATGCAAATATGGCTACCATTAAGGACTGATGGGACTTCAGGGCCTGGAGGGTCCTGAGTAACTACAGGGAAATAGCGATATGATTATAAAATCTCAAAAATTATGGATGGGTGGCACTGTGTGCTTCCACATGCAAATATGAATATCATTATGGAGTGATGGGAGTGCAGGCCTTATGATTTCATGGCAGCACAGGGCGCTCTGGGACATGCACTTCCACATGCAAATACACAGAGGATTATGCAATAATGGGAGAGCAGCCCACAAGGAAATAAGGATACAGTCTTAGGGTTCCCAACCCTATCATCCCCACCCTGCATGCAGGAACAAGCTTGAGGGGTGTGCCTTGGGGTTGTGAACCCTAATGCTCACCCCATTCTTCTATACTGTACTCATGTTAACTTACTTACTCATAGAATGTGGTGAGCATTAGGGACCACAACCCCAAGCCACACCCCTCATGCCTATCCCTGCATGCAGAGTGGGGGTGGGGTGTTAGGGTTGGGAACCCTAAGACTGCATTTCCCAACTTTTACCACTGGAACCTTACTGTGCTGGTATAGTTAGGATTGCCCGGCCACTTCTATGTTAACCCCCTCAAAAAAACAATTTTGCACTCTAATAACTTTGCAACTATTTGTCCAATTTGCTTGAAATATTGCATGCATTTTTTTTTTTAGTTTTTGTTGACCTGGTAAGTGCACTAGACAAATTCTTCCTATTTTCAGGCATGACCCGGGGAAGGGGGATACAGATGATTGCCAACTGACCTTGAACCAGATTAAGCTGTTGGTGGTATTTTTAGTGAATAAGGGAAATTTGGCCAGGACACCGGGGAAATTCCCCTACTTGGCTGCTGTTCTGCTGCCAGTAGGGGGACTGGTCATTTGCAAAATGGCCACTCGAAGAGGTTCCAGGATGGAGGAGGATGTCTACAGAGTAGGAGAGATAGCCTTGACTCCTGCTCCTGTTGTGCTAGAAAAGCCGGAGCTATGGCTGAATTTGTTCCAGATATTGAGCTCCAAAAAGAAGAGATTAAATGGGAGCTTTCTGAGGAAAGTAACAAAATGAATGAATATATATTGTCTGAAATGGCATCTTCTGAAATTAAGGAGGACAAATTGGATGTGCACAAGAAGTTGAATACTGAAGGTGAAAACCCTTCTTTACAGCAGCAAGATTTGAACCCTGGAACTATGATGTGCGTTGGTGAGAAAACAATGGAGGAAACAATGCTGGCAGAGGAGGTAATGGAGCAAGAAGAAGAACAACATCGATTGGGACTGTCTGTGTGTAGGCAACTGACCAATGAGAGGGAGTCTAGGGGCAATGGCACCAGAATTCAAGCAGGTACTATGCTTTCAAATATGAAGGAGAATTTGCCTGTTAAAAACACTTTTGCGGCTGAAACTAAGATTAAAACTGTTGAATTGCCTGCCGCAACACAGCTACATTTGAATCAGAGGGATGGCATTATTTTTATTTCGGGAAATGAAGCCGAGTTAAGATTGCGGCTTGAACTTCATGAAAGCAGCGATAGAAACGAACGGAGCTTAGAAGCGCTAAGCTGCAATGCAGTCGGGGAGGATTTAAACAGACTCAAGGCTGACTTTACCGGTGGTTCCAGTATTAAATGCAGAATGTCCCCCCAGCCTGCACTGATGCAGGTAAACCAAGCCAACAGAACTACAAATGAAGAAAAGAGCTATACCACTCTTCATATGGACTATAAAGACTATGCAGTGCCTTTAGATAAAACAACAGGTTTTGTGTTTAAAAAAAATATAAAGCAGGAAGAAGCGTTAGAGGCTAAAAAAGTAATTTATCAATCTGGTGAAGGTTCTCAAAAAGGGGTTACAGAATTTTTCTTTTCTGAGGGGAAAAATAAAAAAAGTGAAATTCCCATGGTAAATTCAATAGGTCTGGTTAAAAAATCAGAATCCACTGTAAATGAAGAGGGGCAAGTTATATGGTCACCAGAAAAATCATTAAGTGAGGCTGGTTGGATTATGTCTGATACAGGAGGGTGGAAGCCTGATCCTACCTGGAGCCCTCAGTTATCATTGTCTCAGCATTCACCTGAATGGGCTCTAAAGGCGCAACAGCAGGAAAAGGCACTCTGCGAGGAAAAGAATAAAAATGAGTGCATAATTTTAAACCCTGATGGTAACCTGACTGATTTGGTTGAATCAACTAAGATTTCTTTGTTTCAGGAGGCCTTAGTACAGCCCTCTGTGAAAATGCAAGTACCCCCCCAAAGGCTTCAGATAAAAAACCTTTAATGTCTGAACTTTTTTCAAATGCACAAAGAGAAGCTGCTCCAAGGAGGAACGCAGTGCTTTTCCGGTATAAAGGTGGTTTGGAAGAAAGACCCGATAGACATTATGTGGGAAAAGTTTTATTAAAGATTCTTTACATTTTCTCCCAAGGATGTTTATGCCTTTATAAACATCTCGGAGAAGACAATTATGATGTAAGTTTTAGGTCTCAGCATGCACTTGACCTTTTTGGACAAGATATGGGCAAGTAAATTTTCCCCAATATGGGCCCCTTCATAGTCATACCATTATCTAAACTTTTGATTAAATTCGTGACTGTAATGTTTAGGAATGAAGGGGTTTGGGTTGAAGATATCACATTCTGGCTAAAGAAAAGATGTGAAGTTTTAAGTGAACCTGAGCCTATTTTAGACTCAGGACAGTTTTGGATGGGTGGATGGAAATATAAAGTTAAGTTATGGCAAAATTAAACAGGGATTGAGCACATACCAAACTCTTTTTTGTTAGAGAAAGACAGAGGAGTGTGGTTTTACAGTGGGCAGCCTCGTGCTTGTTATAAGTGTGGAGCAAAAACTCACCTTTCCAGCGTATGTGACCAACCCAGATGCGACAATTGTGGGGAGGTAGGGCATGTAACAATGTTTTGTGGCAATCAATCATGCTGTGATTTATGTGATGCAAAAGGCCATGTATTTAAATTCTGTCCTTGGGCTGCACATAATCTAACAAATAGTTCTGGTTCTGAGGTTTATATTCAGAAAGCACAGGAAGCCATGGTTCAATCCTTTCCCTCACAGGAGGGATCTCTTTCCATTCTTAGTTTCAAACAAAACAACCTGAGATAAGAGAAACAGTAGATGGTAAAAAATCCTGTCACAAATATGGCTGCAACAGGAAAAAAGTTCCTCCTGAAAGTAAGATAAAATACATGATGATGATTCAAACAAGAGGATAGTTAAGAAGGAAGAAATGGGCCTCTAATATTTTAAGCTTTCCTCCTGTATGTTTTCTGATGAGAATATAGGAAAACAGAAACTGCTAAAAAGTCAAATGAATCCTTTGTAGCCATACCACAGAGAAGATCAGCCAGAAATTTACATCCTAAACCTCTCCCCCCCCCAGACATTCATTTGGAGACTAGTAATACTTATGCAGCTCTTTTCACCTCATGGGGAAACATGGAGGAGGATGATTCAGATTCACAAAAATCTTCTATTTCAACTAAATCTCAGGTAATAGACAACTACAAGGATAAAAAAAAGAAAAAGAGGAAAGAAAATGAAGGGAGTTGAACATTATAAAGGGCAATGAAGTGTTTCTGGGTTTCTTTGAACACACATAGCTTATTGAATAAAGCAAAGAGGCAGGCCTTGTTTAATTACATTCATGAATTTCCCTTGTCAGTTTGTTTTTTGCAGGAGACTTGGATGTTCTCAATCGAACAGAGGGCAGCATTTAAAAAAGAGTGGCTTTGGGGCCCATCCTTTTGGTCTTTTGGAGAGGATGCTGCAGATGGTGTGGGGATCATATTTAACTCTTTTTCATTCCAGTTACACAACCTAATAGACCTGATACCTGGGAGAGTATTAATTTTGGATGGTAAGTGGCGAGGTTTATGGTTTCGCTTCATTAATATCTACAACCCACAAACTAAATCAGGTAGAGTGAACTGCCTAAAGTTGGTGCAGCCTTTTTTATTTACGACAGTTAGAGTGTTATGGGGGGGACACTTTAATTGCATAGTTCCAGATCTCTCTCAAAAAAAACAAAATAGTAAGAAAATATATTGTGATTCTAACACACTAAGCAAAATTCTTAGAGAAGCAGGATTAGTTAATTGTAACAACTCTTTAAATCACGAAAATAGCTTTTCATTTAAAAAAGGGAAATCCTTTTCACTGATTGACCACATGTTTGTTTCTTCAAATATTCAAATAGAATCATTCAAAATATTCCCCTGTGAATTTTCAGATCATTTATTATTGTTAAGTACTTTCCTTCTTTCAGACAAGCAAGAACTAAGGCGAATAAGATGGAAACTTAATAATTCTTTACTTGAACTGAATCACATTCAGATAGGAATAAGAAATTTGTTGAAGGCTAGGCTATCAGTAGCTTTTTTGTATCCAGATTTAAGTAAATGGTGGTTAGACACAAAATCAGATCTAAGAAACCTGTTCAAAAATAATGGAAAGAAAATCAGAAATTACAAATTTCTACATTACTTAAGTCTGAGACAGCAACTACAAATAATTTTGACCATAGCATGCACATCTTGGTGGGATTACTCAGATCAAATCTCCTTATTAAAAGACAAAATGAAGGAATATCAATATGATAGAAGTAAAACCATGCAGGCCATATTGATTAATGGAGTGAAAAAATCATCTATAGGGGATCCCTTTGAGATGTGCAAAGAACTTAGAGACTCAATGGGATTGGAGGAGTTAAAAAGAACTGATGGGAGTGTAGCGACCACAGTGCGGAATTAAGGGAGGTTATTAGGAGTATTTTAGTTCACTAAATCCCAAGAGAAATATTTCTATTAAAGAGAAAGCGGACTATTTGAAAAAGATTCCTGTATCATTAAAAGGGCTAAAGAAAGAAAAATGGGAAAATATTTCTCAGGCAGAAATTCTGGAGTCCATTAGGTCATTGAAATTAAATATTCCCCAGGCTTAGATGGACTTACAAATAATTTGTATAAAACTTTCCGGAAGAATTTAGCCAATGTTTAGGTCTTTGTTTCAATATTTTCTAGACAAAAATATTATCTACCCTCATTTACAGAAGGATTGTTAACTTATATTTTTAAATCAGGTGACAAGCAAAACATGGCTAATTGGAGACCAATCACTTTGTTAATACTGATTACAAAATTTTTGCCAAAATTTTGAATGAAAACTTAAAAAATACATGAAAAAGTAATTTACCCTATCAATATTGTGGTCTGCCGGATAGAAGAATACAGTCTCTTATGTTAATAAGAGATGTAATAGATTATCTCTCTGAGATGGGGTTAACAGGTTGCTTGGTAGCAGCAGATCTAGATAAAGCATTTGACAGAGTTCATTTACCATTTCTTTTCATGACTCTGAGGTATTATGGGGTGCATGATAAACTGGTGAACTTAATAGAGAAATTATATAATAAAGGGTTGGTATTTCCCTTTGTGAAAGGCTGTAGGGCTGAAGGGTTTCATTTAATCACGGGAGTTCCACAAGGGTGCCCTCTTAGCCCCCTTTTATATACATTTGCAATAGATCCCTTTTTGCAAACAGCATTGGTGTCACAAAAATGGAAGGGTATTCTCTATAACGAAAGTAGTTTAGTTCAGTTAAATATTCAAGCTTATGCAGATGATTTAGTAATTTATTTGGAGGACAGTACATCATTCACAATTTCATGGGAGCATTTGAGGAGTTTGCTAAAGTTTCTAACGCAAAATTGAATATAAATAAAACAAAGGATTGATAATTGGGGTAAGTGGGATTACTGAAAATACGGTTGGAAGAAATCCACTTTTCTAGAAACCGCTCAGAATCTTGGGCAGTAACTTTGGACCTCAGAATATACCCAGGGACAATTGGGAGAAGGTACTTAGGAATGTTGAAAAAAAAAGTAAATAAGTGGAAGCAATGGAGGTTGTCTAAATTAAAAAGAGTCCAAATAATAAAACAATTTCTTCTGCCTATCATACAATTTGTAGCAATGATTTTCCGTTACCAGTAGAATTAGAAACAAAGTTATATAGCTTCTTCTTTCAGATGCTTTGGGGTAACCGTTTAAACCGGTCAAAGGGTTATACATATTTAAAAATAAAGCAGGAGGATTAGGAATGATAGACCCAGTTGTGTATGCTCATGTTTTTTTTATAGCTAACTCCATTAAAGAGGGATTAAAAATGGAATTAAGGGTTGAAAATTCATGGAATTTAAAAATCATGGGAAAATATTTTAAGATTTGGACTTCATTAGCTCCCAAACTCAACAGATATTTACATATTCCTGAGCACTTTAGGCCTACAGCTCAAAAATTATATAAATGGGAATTACAGAAGCAGGTAGTACTAACATATAACATAATAACACAAGGGGTTTGTACCACTATTTAATGCAAAAATTATACCCTCAAGAGCCGGAATTTAGAAAATGCCCTTTAACTTTGAACCCCATGATTTTGGCTCAATTAAACAATCCAAGGATGCCAAAGAATCAATGGGAAGTTCAGTGGTTAATATTTTATGGAAGGCTGAATGTTAGGGGAAATGCCAAATATAAAGCCCTACAGGAAAGGTTATGTCCCTATCTTGAATGTATTAATAAGGAGGAATCCATGGATCATTTCCTTCTAGAATGTACTTGTGCTTCAGGATTGTGGGATTATTTAGCTGAGTTATGGAAATTTAAGTGGATGAAGAATATGACATATGAATTTCTAATCCTAGGGGTGTGCCCAATAGGTTCATTCGGATTGCATAATGGGACTTTGACTTTATTTTTAGGATGCCTAAAACATTATTTGTGGCAAGCCAGAATACAGTGGGTTCTATACCAAAAGAAAATGTTATATGTTTGTGTTAGTAGGTTAATAATAAAGGAGTTAGAGAAAATTTATGCTGCAGATGTGTTAAGAGTTTCACCAGGGGCATTAAAGAAATTGTGGAAAGGCTTTCTACATTTTATTAAGTATAAATAAAGGAACAGAACTAGCATGTAAAAATGGAAAAAGATAATGATAAAGCGAGTATACAAAGTGAATTTAAAATGAGGATAAAATGTTGTAATTTTGTACCTTATCAATTGTTTTCTGTGACTAAGTGTTGTTAATTATGTTTATTTTGCTAATAAAAACACCCCTACTCTTTTCGATAAGTGCCATAGGATCTTTAACATCCACCTGAACTACCACCAATCCAGGCAGATGGGACCTTGGTTTAACTTCTCATCCAAAAGACGGCACCTCAGAAGTACAGCACCCCTCTCATGCTGCATTACAGTGTCAGTACTGGCATATTAACCCAAGTGCCAGATGTGGGAACTGAACCCACAGCCCTCTGATCTCCTGGCCTTAGAGGCGAGTGTGCTACCTACTGAGCCCACTGGATCTGGAAAGTTTCATTCTGGTTGGATTTGCAGTTGCGGAGCTGTGGAGTGCCAAACAATGTGAAAAATACCACTTTTTGGCAAATTATTTGCTCAGGGCTATGGCCTAAATGGTTTGAGGGTCTGGTCTGAAAGTTTCAGGGTATTTGGGATCAGGGTCACTGATGTGCCTTTTGAAGATTTGATGACAAAAATATTAATTTGTTCAAAAGTTATTAAAGTTTGAGGTTTACCATTATAGCCTACCAGAAAAAATATATGTATGGCTTGAAAGCACTTTTTATTTTCATGACAGTCAGTTTTACTTTCACAGATGGGTTTTGTACTGTCACACATCCACCATTTTGTTTTCAGTTAGCGACGGCTAAAAAATGTAATTAAAAAAATACTGCCCCTTGGTAAACACCAACAGTTGTGTTTACCTAATCGGGGCCAGAGGAACACGATTCTGGCATTACTTTTTTTAATTAAATGCCTGGAAATATGTTTTTTTTTTCAATTTTGATGTCAGAACCTTCACAACTTTGTGAATGTTTCGCAAACATACTTTCACTAATTTGTAAGGCTTTTGCAAATTTGTGAAATTACACAAGTTTTGGGACAGTATGTTTGTGAAACTCACAAATTTACAAAAGTACTTTCAAAATACTGCTGTTTCTTTGCCACTTCCTAGCAAAAAAAGGTTAGGTCTTTTGAGCTGAAATTTGCAGGGCAGCAAGGGCTTTCACCACAGATGTGCCTTTTGCTGGTTTGGTGAAAAAATATACAATGGTTACACAGTTATAACATTCCAAAATTTTGAAATTTCCCATAGGATAACATTGTGGCATACATGCCACCTTTCAGCTGCTATATCTTGAAAACTGTTTGAGATACGGATTTTTTGCTAAGTGCAGCTTAGGTGTACTAAGCACGCCTGGAGGTTGCCAGGTCATGATTACAACTGCAATGGAATTTTTTCTAAAGTTCCTATGGTTACTGAGATATTGCCACATTTGCAGCACAAGGGTTACCTGGAATGGCTCTGAGCCTGCGCTATGTCTCTATACTGAATACTCTGGAAAGGCGGTCATGCACCTGGAGATTGAAATTTAACTCTTCTAAGTGCAAGGTGCTACATCTAGGGTGAGGGAACCCCAAATATGGGTACACTCTGGGGGGGATGTTGCATGCTTCAGCAGGAGAAAAAGACCTGGGAGTCCTGGAGGATGTCAACATGAATAATTCAGAGAAGTGCAGGAGGGCCACAGTCAGGGCAAATAGGATTCTGGGCTGGATCACCAGGGGGATTACCTCAAGGATCAGGGAGGTGATTTTGCTGCTGTACAACAGCCTGGTTAGACCACACCTTGAGTACTGTGTGCACTTCTTAAAGCTGCACCTAAAGAGGGACATCCAACTCCTATAGAGGGTTCAGAGGAGGGTAACTAGAATGATCTGGAGACTGGGGGATATGACATATGAGGAGCAACTGGAGGAGCTCAACCTGTTCTTGCTGGAGGAGAGGAGAGATGGGGATATGATTGAGGTCTTCAAGTACCTCAAGGGGGTAAATAAGGTAAACCAAGATGGGATCATTTGGATGAAGGAGGGTGGAGTCATCAGAGGGCATAGTTGGAAGATTGAGGGTAGAAGGCTTAGGGGGAAGGAGGAGGAGGTACTTCACTGAGAGAGTGGTGGAACCATGGAATGCGCTGCCCGGGGAGCTGGTACAGGTAGCTACAGTGGAAGGGTTCAAGAGAGGATGGGACAGCAATAAGTGAGGGGTGAAGCAGAGGATGGCATGCCCAGGGAGGGTCCAGGATCAGGGATGGGTTAAGCATGAAAGGAGCCAGGAAGATGGCTACAGTACCCAATCAGGGTGTTGAGGCCCAAGCAGACTCGACAGACCATGCGGCTTACTCTGCTGGTGTTTTTAGTATAAATTTAAATTTACTTTTGGGTAGGTTGGATGCGGATCTCATTATGCAATAATGGGAGTACAGGGCCCTATATTGCTCTGACAGGGACATGCAAGATTATTAAAATATCTCTACACTTAAGTATACATGGGAGTGCAGAGCCCAGAGGACCCTGCACTCCCACATGAAAAGCAGAATCAATTACAAAATGTATGCATGATGGGATTGCAGGGTCTGGAGACTGCATGAAATTGTGACTGTGCCCAAAGGGCCCTGCACTCCCACAACCACATACAGGCAACACTACACTTTCTCAAAAAGTAGGGAAATCATTGAAAAAACTTTGTTAATGCATCAGTAAGGGTTGTTATTACAGTGACAAAAGTTTGGAAATTTGATGCTAGGGATACTAACCCTACCACCCCCCACCCTCCACACACCAACAAGCATCGGGGTGTGCCTTGGGATTATTGGTCCTAACTCTCTCCCCATTCTCCTATACTGTACCATCTCAGCTTCCTTACAAATGGTACTGTATTAGTATAGGTAGATTAAAGTAGTAACATTTCACTTCTCCCCATTTCTAGGCATGTTGGTGACTAAAATTTTATTTCCGTTGCAGTTCCAATTATAACCTACATATGTAGCTTATTGTACTGCCATGACACTACAGTAAGACAAAAGACTGTATCATAATGCAACTGGCACTGTGAAATGGTGACAGTGTGCATGGTCTTTGGACCATGTACTATGCCATCATTTGACACTGATCGTTGCATACAATACAAGTTCTGTACATGATTACATGCACGTGCATTTTGTCACCACATCTGGTACTGTACTGGCATAGATAGATTAAAGTACTAACACTGTCTCCTCTTCAGGGCTCAATCTCCATCTCTAACTTAAGTCACAGTTGTTTCTTTGGCTTCCCTTCAGAGTACTAGACAGGTGTGGTGCATAATTCTGCATGAACATTGTACTCATTAATTTGTGTTTTTAAGTCAGGACCATCATCATGAGTCACTCATGATACAAATCACGTTCTTCATCATCACGGTCACAAATGCAGTCACAAATCATGATTTATGATCACGTCACGAATCACAACATTACTTTTTTTTACTAGTTACTTTGATGTATTGTAAGCCTGTTTTGTAGTATCTCTCCATGTTTCACCACCCCACCATTGTACTCATTAATGAGTATTTTTATGCCGGGGAGATTTTTGCCACACCTCATCAGGGCATGGGGAAGTACAGCCATAGGCATTTGCATTTCTTCATCATCACGGTCACAAATGCAGTCACAAATCATGATTTATGATCACATCATGAATCACAAGATTAATTTTTTTTTTAATAGTTACTCCTCCTCGCTCTGATCTCAAAGTATCAGCAGTCACAAAACACACTCTTTTCTGTCCATCTGCACAGGAGAAAGTAAAAGTGTCCGCTTGTATGACTCACTTCCTTCCTGCCTAGCTAAAGAACATGTGACTTACAGTACTGTAAGCCACGTGATGTGTGGGGGGGCTGCCAAATCTGAAACACCAAGTGGATCACTTGGAATCATAATGAGGAACGCAAAATCCATTAAAAACAATGACTTCACCTTACTTCACATTGCCATTCCACCTTAACAAGAAGTGGTAATGACAAGGCAGAGTGAGCACTTTCCATTGCCCACTCGCAATGCGAAGTGCACACTTCGCGTTCACTTCGCCGGCGGAATTTAAATTCGCTGCATCTCTACACCCAACCCTCCAACTGAGCATCCACCCCCCAAGCTCTCACTTACCCATCAGGGGTCCAATGCCATAATCCTCTCAGGACCGCAGACACGTCTTCACCCTTCAAAGCTGGATCACAAACTGAAGACACAGGTATGCAATTCAATGTATTTCAATGGGGTTTTGAACTTAGTGCCTTATCTTGGGCATTTTTACATATTTTTGGCCCAAATTTTCAACATGCCTTCTTTGGGACCCCACCTCATGAACAGTGTCACTGATGTTAGGGAGATCTGTCACAAAAGGTGATTTTGTGATCCCTGTGCAAAATCACTTTTTTGGGCAGGAGTTGAAAACTTTCTCTGCCCTTGTTCATGAGGTGGGATTATAAGAAGGGTATGTTGAAATTTTGATGTAAGAATATTAACAAACAACAAAGTTATGAGCCTATGTTGAATTTTGCGGATGCAGACTTATAACTTTGGTAATTTTCAATATTTTTACCCCAAATTTACAATATAGCCATATCTTTACAGCACTACATGAATGTGACAGCTGTCCTTTTTCAAATCCTGACCAACATGTTTTTTTACATCCCAAAAGGGGATTTTGCAGTCCTTGCACAAAATCATATTTCAGCCAGGAGCTGAACATTTTCTCTGCCCTTATTAATGAGGTGGGGTCATAAAAATGTTATGTTGGACATTTGGGCCAGATATTCCAAAGGGTTGTGCATGGCGCAACGAGTGGTACCTGATGTGCAACCACTAATCTTGACGGATATTCAAATGGAATTGTACCTGGCACAAATCGATACGCCCAGGGTGCATCAGCAATGTATGTGGCGTGAGGTGGGGGCTTGCCCATGCATACTCTGCACATCCTGATATTCAGCTCAGTATGTGCTGAGTCCATGCATGCACAACCCCTACTTGTGCTGCACATAGTTGATCCAAAAAATAAAGGAACAACAGCTGGCCACCCACAGGTGAGCTGCCGTATTGCAGGGTGCAACATGGCAACTGCCACCTGTGGGTGGCCACCCGAGCTCCAGCTGCACCTGGCGGTGCCCATCCATGCCCGATCAGAGGCATAAGTACAAACATGACCCTCCAAACTCCCTGGTGGTCCAGTGGACCGCTGTCAGCCTGATCGTGGGCTTAAGTAAAAGTAAAGAGAATCCAATATCCCTGGTGGTCCAGTGGACCGCTGTCAGCCCGATCGCAGGCATTTGTAAAAGAAAAGAGAATCCAATATCCCTGGTGGTCCAGTGGACCACTGTCAGCCCGATCATGGGCATTTGTAAAAGAAAAGAGAATTCAATATTCCTGGTGGTCCAGTGGACCGCTGTCAGCCTGATCGCTGACTTAAGTAAAATAACAGAGAATCCAATATCCCTGGTGGTCCAGTGGACCCCCCCACCCACTCACTGAGCCCCACCACCCCGCTCCCCCTGGTCAGTGGTGGGCGGCAGCACCCCACCCAATTGCTGCCCCACCACGCGCCGACTGACACCGTCAGTAGGGCTGTACACCCATTGGTCCACAGCATGAGCCAATCCCCTGTACCGTGCACACATTCCAGTACGGTATGGCTGCATGCCCATTGGCTCATGCTGTGGAACCAATGGGCGACAGCCTTACTGATGGTGTCAGTAGGAGGCGCGCAGGGCGGCAGGTGGGTGGGGTGCTGCCACCCACCACTGACCGGGGAAGTGGGGCAGTGGGGCTCAGTGGGCGGGTGGAGAGGGGGGTCCGCTGGACCACCAGGGATATTGGATTCTCTGTTATTTTACTTATGCCTGTGATCGGGCTGACAGCGGTCGATATTGGATTCTTTTTTTCTTTTACAAATGCCCACAATCGTGCTGACAGCGGTCCACCGGACCACCAGGGATATTGGATTACCTTTTTATTTTACTTAAGCCTGCGATCGGGCTGTGGGGCTCATTGCCGCACTGCAGGGGGCATCTGTCCCTGACAGCTGCTGTCTGGCAGGGTGCCAGGAGCAAGTCACCAGGGATCGGTGCACCTGCAAGCAAATGGGGCCATAATAACATGCAAATGGCTCCATTTGCACCTTGCATACATTATGGCCCCATTTGCATGTGCACTTTTGAATATCGCGGTTGCTGCACATAGCGCAATGGAACTTATGCTAGCGCACCCCCTGATCCACTCTGGCTATTTGTGCTGGGGCAGTGCCACTGTGCTATGTGCACTGCAGGTGGCCAGGGTGCAATATTCAATGATGCTGTGCCATGGCGCAGCTCCGTTGAATATCACCCAGTCAATACCCCTGTGTAGCTAAGTTGCACTGCACCCAGGCTTGTGCCATAGCCTGGCGCAGTTTGAATATCCGGTCCCCGGTGTAAAAACATTAAGCAACAAAAAAGTTATGAGCCTACATTGATTTTTGCAAATGTAGGCTCGTAAGTTCAGTAATATTCAATATTTTTACCCCAAATTTTCCACATAGCCATTTCTTTACAACACTTAATGAATGTGACAGATGTCATTTTTCAACTCCTGCCCAAATGTGTTTTTGCATCCCGACAATTGATTTTGCAGTCCCTGTGCAAAAACACCCTTAAGACAGGAGCTGAACATTTTGACTGCCTGTCTTCATGAGGCAGGGTCATAACAAGGTTATGTTGAAAATTTGGTGTAAAAATATTACAAACTATCACATTTATGAGACTATGTTACATTTTGCAAATATACGCTTGTAACTTTGGTAATTTACAATATTTTTACCCCAACTTTTTCAGCTGTAGCCCTATTGGCTCTGGCCAGATTTTGTTTATTTTTGTCATCACCTACAGCCCTGATGGTTTGGAAATTTGCTCTGAAATTTCCAGGGTAGAAAGGGTATGCTGCAGAATGACACATTTTATTGGTTTGGTAAAAAAATATGAATCCATTTTTTTGGCAGTGTCAGTGGCTCAGTAGGTAGCACACTCGCCTCTGAGGCCAGGAGATCAGAGGGCTGTGGGTTCAGTTCCCACATCTGGCACTTGGGTTAACATCCCAGTACTGACACTGTAGTGCAGCATGAGAGGGGTGTTAATAAACAGAACAATAAATCAGAAAAACAGTAATGCAATTCATGGAAAATAAGAAAAAAAAACATAACAAAGAGAATATCAGCAAGACTCAATTCTCTTACAGCAGAATGATTCAACTTATTTTGTCTTTCAAAAAAGGAACCTCTTTCCACCTCATAAGCCAGACAGTTTTGGACAAACATTTGCATTCAGAATGACATTGTAACAGCAAATCATGTTCAATATGTTGAAGAACTTCAAGTGGTGAGTGGTATAACTGTCGTAGAGTAAGGCGACATCTGACTTGCCATAAATGAAACTTGAACATAGCGAACAGCAGTCGTACTACACCTGCATCCAACAAAGTAGAATGTAACAAAAAACCTCCCACAACTTCCAGATATTAACAGCATGCCAGAAAGGCTGGTTCCAATGGACAGAAAGGATCGTCCAGAATTCTTGCACAAAGGGGCAGGAAACAAAAAAATGGGACATTGTTTCCTCCTGATTAATGCTAGTATCCCTCGGACAAGTACATTCAGTAACCATTTTATGCTTTAAAGTCCCCCCTAACACCGAGTCGCCCATGACAATTAAACCATAAAACATCCCATAATCTAGGTGGAATCCGTTTATCTACCAAACTCCTAAGGAGGTTATCAACATGACCATCCAGTACATCCTTAAAAATAGGGACTATGGAATGTGCTTTAGATTATAGGACATCATAAATACATTTGCGCGATTTGCAATACACATGGGCCGGAAGTAACTTCCATCTATTAAGTTTTGATATCACAGGTCTGACATAAATCGGATAACTAGAAGTGTGTAAATTTTTCTGGCTCAAACCTGGCCACTCTGAGGACAATCTAGGTAACCAACCATATGCATAAATCACCCATAACACAGAGTGTGGATGACTAAGGTCTAGTAAATTCCAATGGAAAAAAATACTACAGTAAAAAGTAATCGGATTCACACAATTCAAACTACCCTGTGCAATAGGAAGATACAACACATCTCTTTTAATGGGATTTAGGTGACTCCCCCAAATAATTTGAAAAAAAAAGACCCAATAAAGTGACTTCCAAACCAGAAGGAATGGGGTATACCACACTAAAGTATAAAAATTGAGGGAGAAGTAAAGATTTAGTCATGATAACCTTTTTCTGTTTAGTTTGTTGCCATGACTTCCATAATCTGATTCTGGATTGAACTGCCTCAGTTTTAACTGACCAATTAAGTAATGCAATATCACCTTTACCAAAGTCAATACCTAAAATTCGGACCGGGCCCAGTATAACAGGAACGCCTTGCAACTCCGTAACCTCAGGAATGGCAGTATGCAGAGGTTAAAAAAAAACTCTTAGATTTATTAAGGGAAGAACCTGCAACATCTGAAAAATTAGAAAAATGACGTAACACCTTATCTCCAGAGGTCAAATCAGCAACAAAGACACAGACATCATCAGCATAAGCTGTAATTTTGGCCTCTAGGGTACTATGAGGGGAAGCATTACCAAGAATCCGCACATCTTGGGCAATTGTACATAAAAGTGGATCCAGACTAAAAACATAAATTAATGGACTCAGGGGGCAGCCTTGTCTCACCCCTCGATGAATAGGGATATAGGAACCCAAATAACCATTTACCAAGGGCATAGCATAAGCATGAGTATAAAGCAAAGCAATCCAGGTTATAAAGCACTCAGGAACTCCATAGATTCATAAAACCTGAAACAAATAACTATGCAGGACCTGATCAAAGGCCCTTTGTTGATCCATGGACAGAAGAAAACCCTTTATAACATCAACTTTACCAAGCTCTATTAGTTCTTGAAGCAAAAGGAGATTATTATAGATAGATCTGCTCGGTACTGAACAGGATTGGTGTAGGGAAATCAAGTGTGGGGCTATGGACAACAATCTGGTATTCAATATTTTCATTAATATTTTAAAATCCATATTAAGGAGACTTAAAGGCCTCCAATTGGAAAGTAAAGTTCTATCACCTTTCTTATATATCAAAATCTGAATTGAAGTACAAAGATGGAAATTGAGAATGTGATGTTGCAAAACCCAATTAAACACTACTGTGAGCACATCACAAACCAAAGGACTACAGGTTTTATAAAATTCTGCAGCCAAGCCATCAATACCAGGTGCCATGTTATTCTTTAAATGGGAAATTTCCCTTTTAAACTCATCAACACTAATCGGAGCAACTAAAGCCTGTAATAGTATATCAGAAAAAGGGGCAGTATGGAGAGAGGAAAGGAATTGTTCTACACCAGCACTATCCACTGGAGATGCAGCATATAAGTCTGAAAAATGTGAGGAGACTGCTCGCAAGATATCCTGAAATGCAGTGTAACTATTACCAGCAGTATCCACAACTTCAGTCAGAAGGCGATCCGCAGAACGCCTATGACTACAATCCAAAACATCCCCCAAAGCAGATTTATTAGCAGAACAAACCCTATGTTCATGTAACAGGGAAGTAGCTCTAGTATACTGTAGTGCAGCCATTTCTTTTTTTACATGCTGTACCTGTGCAGTCAAAGAGAAGCCTTGTGAGTGTATAGCTGAATACAAAGTTTCCAACTGCATACATAAAGACAAATATCTCTTATATTTAGTCACTGCAGCATATTTAGATGTCCTCCTAGCCAAAGTAGAGATTTCAGATTTAGAGAGTAGCTACCAATCCAACAAATCTTCGGAAAGTCCAGATAGTGACATACGAGCTTTCAACAAATCATGAACTTTGGCCAAAAACCTGTCATCAAGTAGTGGTAAAGAATTCAGTTTCCAATATCCCTGCCCCAGTTTAGCATGAGGGCCTACCCCTAATGTGGCAGTTACCACATTATGGTCTAAAATCTCCACTGGAATGGTTTGAGCCTTAGTCACCCTTAAAGCTGCAGAGACAAAAAGAAAATCAATCCTAGTGGACAAGGAGCCCTTAAAAAAAGTATGTCCACCAGTAGGATGACAACCCCTATAAACATCTTGTAAATGACCCTGGTCAATAATGTGATTGAGACAATGTGTATCACAGAAATCCTTATCAGTCCGAGCCCCCCGATTTATGCACTACACAATTAAAGTCACCACCCCATATGAGAAAGTGTGACATGAACAAAAAAGGCTGCAGCTCACGAAAGAGATCCACACGACCTTTCTTTGTAACTGGTGCATAAATCACAATTAATCTCCAAGTGTAATGTAAATAAGTAAAATCCAGTATTAAGGCCCATCCCATCAACCAACTTGGTAACATGAAATCCATCACCCTTAAACAACACCCCAACATCACTACATGTGTCTAATCCCAAAGGAAAAAAAGAAGGACCCCATCGCCAAAGCCGTTTGGCCATATTAACCAAAGAAAGGGTATTGAGATGGGTATCCTGAATAAGGCAAATATCACACGCCAAATCACTCAAAAGTTGAAAAGTAATCAGGCGCCTACAAGCATTTTTCACACTGTTTACATTGAGGGTGGCTACAGTGAGATGAAATGCCATAGCCATGAAAGAGAATCAGATAAAGGGTCAAAATAAAATAAGTCAACATCAAGTAACCCTTCCCTTTCTAGTACTTCTCCGGGGTCTCACACCGACTGCGAGGGTCGAGTATCCATAGGCAACTCCTTTGATTTATCATTCTCAGAATCAGAGGACACCATAGGTTGTGAGGAGGTGTCAGAATCAGCTTCCATATCAGAAGACTGAGTGTGATGGGACAGGACCTCAAATTTATTACTTAAGGGAATAGAGCCACCAGGAGAAGATGCTTTAGCCAATTTGGCCCTACCTGTAGTCTGTTTTTGGACCCGTTTCTTTACCTGAACACTAGGCTCAGGTGGGGGCATAATAATATTATCCAGAGGATTGTCAGGGATAGGCACAGGTTCAGCAGGAACCAGAGAAACAATAGAAAGAGGGGGAGGGGCATAGAGGAAGGGTCCTGTACAACCGGTCATGGAACTTCCTGTAAAGGAGACTCAGAGGAAGGTTCAGATATTGAAACCACTGACTGGGGAGCAGGCACTGCAATATCAGGGCATAAAGGGGGACCAGTGACTACTGTAACATGTGAAGAAAGGGATTGTGCCTTAGCAATATTCTTTTTCTGGGCATTAAGAAGGATCACATCCTGATCCGGGCTATCTTCCCTGTTATGGGAAGCCCAAGGACAGGATCTAAAACCATGACCTATGTCTTCACACAGATTACACTTTAGTTCTGAAGTACAATCTGCACTAGCATGGCCAAAAGATAAACAAAGGGAACATCGTAGTCTATCACAGGCAGCACTGAGATGGGAAGAGGAGCCACATTTAAAACAGGTATGAGGCTGCCCCACATAGAAGCAATGCCCCCATTCCCTACCTAAAAACAAACTAATAGGCAAGTGTATGGGACCCACATTCGTATTTCTAAGTCTCACCCTATAACGCCAACCACCAGTCCACAAGTGTTCAGAGTCAAATATAGGCTGTGGCAACCCCAAGACATCACAGCGTTTAGCTAACCAATGCATAATATCACTAGCTGCTACATTCTCATTTCTAAACAAAATGGTGACATTTTTAATAGAAGGTCTAGTAAGTGTGATAGCCCGAAATGGTAGCCACAACTCAGTGTATTTAAGAGTATCATACTTTGTCCAGAATCGATCTAATCCCCTAGGGCTTTGAAAACTAACGTCATATAAGGAAGAACCTGATACATAAATCAACGCAAATATTTAGTTTGCAAAAAAACCCAAAGATCCTTTCAAAAGTGACTTTCCCACATAGAGATGGTCTGCAGCTACATCAAGACCCCCAATATACTGAAGGCGGACCGCATTCCATTGTTGAAGAGAAGGGGGGGAGTTCCTAAACGTATCCCTTCTATGAAATGCTTCCCAAGTAGATTTAGCTTTGTCCCCATGGTCAGGAGAAGGGCCTGGAGGAAGGTCAGGAAGCGGGACATCCATGTCCATTCTATCACCCCATGCTGGTCCCCTAGAGCTAGGGCCTTCATCACCCGAAGAGGAGGAAGGGAAGTAAAGAAGGAACTTCAGCCAGCAGAGTAGTATCCAATGCAGGATGCTGAACATCCTCAGCACGCAAATCCAAATCCGGGCTACCAGGCAAAGGTGGAGGCATATCTATCAAGGAGGACTGTTGCCCTCCACAACCAGGTATTAGGCTATGGGCAGGGTCAGGTATCCAATGCCCCAAAATGCCTGGTTTCCAACCCACACTTCGCAGGGAGGCCTCCAAAGAGACAGGTAGTGGGCTAGAACAAGGCAACAGAGCAGAGGAGGAGGCAAACAGGCAAGACAGTCTGCGAATTAGGTGAAACACCCGGTCTAGGATGCATAGTACTCACAAGTTCACCAGGCAAAGTCGCCACCGAGTTCAAAGGCGGAGAAGACACTGCTCGATTTTTAGGAACTGAAAACTCCAACTGAGCAAGGTGCAACACTGGTAGGACCAGTGCAACAGGAGATCATTGCTGACTCTGCACCTCAAGGAGCCCAAAGGTACCGCATCCGTAATGAAAGCAGGAAGAGCCTCCACATCCCCAAGTTCTTGAGACAGAGTCCATGTCCCAGGAGAGGCTGACTCAAGAGGGCTAATGGCATCAACAACAGCGAGCACCTGGTCCCAATGTGCAGCAAGGAGGGACTTCAACCAAAGTTCATCCGCAGGCAAAAAATTCGATGATGCAGAGGCAGACTGAGCAGGTAAAGATTCATCTGGTACAGCAAGATCCACAAGCATATCCACAAAATGGTCAGACATCCTCAGTACTTCAGGCTCCAAAGCTGGACCTGCAGGAGCGGAGCTCTGCTCTCCTGCAGGTACACCAGCAGAATGACTGGGTCCCACAAACAAATCCATGGTCCAACAGCGCCCCCACACAGAGTAGGGGAATTTCACAGGTGTCCTGGCCAAATCTCCCTCATTCACTAAAAAAAATACCACCAACAGCTTAATCTGGTTCAAAGTCAGTTGGCATTCATTTGTATCCCCCTCCCCCCGGGTCATGCCTGAAAATAGGCAGGATTTGTGTAGTGCACTTACCCGTTCAGCAAAAACTAAATAAAATAAAATAAAAATTTCCAAGTGATAAGCATTTCAAATTTTGGTTCTGCGCATGCTCAGTAGGGTATCAAATGTGCTCAGTAGGGTATCAAATGTTTATCAAAAAGACCCTACTGAGCATGCTAAAAACAAAAATTTGAAATCTTTATAACTTGGCAATGAATTTATATTTCTTCACCAAACCAGAAAAATACACATCTGTGGGCCAAGCCCTTTCTACCCTGAAACTTTCAGACAAAATTCCAAAGCATCTAGGCATTAAATGATGACAAAAAACAGCAAAAAATTGTGTTGTTTTTTTTTTGCTCTCTGGATCTCAGAATCCACACATGCAGCTGGAAGGAAACTTGACATGTCAAGAAATCTACCCACTGATACTGCACATGCAACATTTTGTGTAAATCCATTGAATAGTTGCAAAGATGTTAAATTGCAAAGATAGCATCTCACGAAAAAAGATTTTTTTTCTCTCAAGAAAGGATTGTCCCATCAAAACAAGTAAGCAATAAGACACAATGGGGAGTGCACTGAAAAGATATTACTGCATGTCCAGGGTGTATTAAGGCACAATGCTGAAGGTCGAGTGCCTTCAGCCCCTGGAAGTCTGGTAATATCTGTTCAGTGCACACTCTGTAATGTCTTATTGCGCTTATAAAATGGATTTCGTTTTTTTTTTAAATATTTTTGCAATTAGATAAATATGTTTACCCATGTAAAAAAAAGCTATAATATAATAAATTTATGGTAAAATTGTCCCTCTGCCAAGTTTGCTTTGGGATTGTTTATCTTTTTGCAGCATCCATAGTTGTTTTTTCTGAATGACATGTGGGAGAACCCTGCCCCACCCCCTGACTTACATACACATACACATTTTTTTCCCTTGTGAATGTGACCACTTTTCTATTTAGCCCTTGCTGTGTTGCCAATGTGTATATATGTCCTAAAAACCTATATGTTCTAAATATAGGTATGGGATTAGGGATATGACAGAGCAAGGTTACATGTGTAGGAGGAGAGAGAGAGAGAGAGAGAGAGAGAGAGAGAGAGAGAGAGAGAGAGAAGTGGGGCAACAACCTTTTCTGAATGACAGAGTGAATAGCTGTTCCAGTGATTGTGAAGAATATGTACTATTGACACTCTGTCTCTGAGAGAGCCTGCGAGCTGGGTTTGAGAAGTTTCAAAACAAAGATTTAAGTGTTATATTTCTGCAAATTTATAAAGAAACTGGTGCGAATTTGATAGTAGACACACAATGGGAGGAAACATGCTATGGATGCAGCAGCCAAATTGGGGAAACAAGCTGTACTGTGGATTTTAGCTGTGCTGAAATGAAATACAAAATAAAACAGAAAAAAAAACAAAGAAGCAGTCTTGAAGAGAGGCGGTCTGCGGTCCTGCAATGCCCGTCTCCTTCACTGAGCATGCAGCTGACCCTCCCCCTGCATAGTGTAGAAGGGTGATAGAGATTAAAGATTGGCTGCTGCATTCTGTCCCCACAGACTACTAGGGGAATGGAGTCTGTAATGTTAGTTTATATTTAAATGAAAAAAACAAAAAACAGTGCAGTAATCCTGTCAGGAGAAAAAAAGCAGGAAAAGTGAAAAAAAAAAAACAGTGTAAGGTGATTTTTTTCATTAGGAAATGTAGTGGGTCGGGAGCTGGATTGGCAGCCGCGATACCGGGAGCAGGCATGCTGAGGAGCAGTGCCACTATTGAGATCTGTTAGTTATGTTTTTTTTTCTAAATTTAACATTTTTATGTGTTGAGCTAATGTTTAAGACACAGCGAGTGGCACCAGACCTTTTCAGCTGACAGTTTGACTTAATATTACGCCCGCTAATGATAAAAGAAGGAAATGGAGGCTTTTAAAACTAAAAATGGTGCACAGGTAAAAAAACAACTAGAAAGCAGGATTTTCTCACCCCATTTTATAAAGAATCCTTTTTCATGAGACCAAATTCTTTTGCCACTCCAGGAAGCTATCCAAAAGACTGAATTAAGCATGCTCAGAACTCAAAACTTTAAAATTAAAGAACTTTGGAACGGATTATTATTTTTTCACCAACCCAGTGAAAAGCATTTCTGTGAGGCATGCTCTTTCTACCCTGAAAATGTCAGACCAAAATTCCAAACTGTCTCGGTGCAGCAAGATAACAAAAAAAGTGCAAACACAGCAATTTTTGATGCTTTAGCAATATACACGGCTCAGAATCTACAAATCATACTAAAATAAAACTTGGCACCTGAAGAGACATACCACACAAGACTGCACATACGAAAGTTTGTGCAAATCCATTGAATGATTCCAAAGGTATTAAAATGCAAAGTTTGAGGTTTAACATTGAAATCCTTGTTCAACCCTAACTATAGTGGTGGTGCCACACCACTGTAGTTATACTGGCACAGTTGTGCCACTATAGTTAGGGTTGAGCGGGGTGTTTAATATAAAATCCCAATTTCACACCTATATAACTTTGGTAGAGTTTCACAACATTGCCCCAAATTTGGCATGCACTGTCTCAGATGAACATTCTCAAGACATGAGGGGGCCTGATATTCAAATGTTAGACCACACGCTAATGTGGTTTGTGCCAGAGCTACCTGGGTTTGTGGCTTGCACTCAGGGTGGAGCCATGTTCAAAGATCCAGTTAGCCCTTAACTCAGTAACACCCAGGTCCTAAAATATCACTGTGCCCATGCAAATGATGGGGTTCCCTCCTGCATACAAGTGCATCGGCATATTCAAAGGTTTTCTGTGGTGGTAAAAAGTCCCCCAGAAGTGCTATTTACTGCTGCTGAAACCCATGACTTTACTGGGTGCTAAGCTCATGCCATATCCCACCACAGGCAGTGTGGCTGTACTGCAGCTGCGTGCCCCCAATCACCCATCACATGTGTGAACAGGCAGTCCCTGGTCTCTAGTGGCACCCACACCTCATGATCACCCATTCTTTCCTATGTGGCATATCCCTGATGTCTAGTGGCACCCCCCCATCCCCCCATCACCCATCAGACATACGAACAGGCCTACCTGGTTACAGTAGCATAACATGAACCTCG
Source organism: Neoceratodus forsteri (assembly GCA_016271365.2). Lineage (NCBI taxonomy): Eukaryota > Metazoa > Chordata > Ceratodontiformes > Ceratodontidae > Neoceratodus > Neoceratodus forsteri. The sequence goes on from CM057456.1 coordinate 734,445,679, forward strand.
CAGTCAAAACTACATGGTCAGGAACACATCAGACTGAATAACTACCAGGGTAGAATAACATTCAGCAACTACCACTACCCATGTCACTGTTCAGCCAGATAAGGAAGCTGGACAAGGGGGAGAAAGGTGTGGGAGCTGGCCGAGCTGCCCCAATAGCGGAGTGGGTTGAGGCAGCTTTAGCTCAGCCAGTATGGAGTGGAAGACAGGGGTTCCAATCCTTGTCTCCCAACTTAGTGAGTTAAATTATATTTTTGTTAAAGGGCCATGGAAACAGTAATTCCTGGCCCCACAAATTGCAGCTCTATCCCATGAGCCACTCCCCTCAGAGTTGGATATTTTATTTATAGGTGGTGTGGGGGGCTAAGCCCCATATCATCAGTATGTGGGGGCTCAGCCCCACATAAAAATAGAATTGTGCTGTTACTGTTTGGAAATAGTGGAGGGTCGCCACTCTGGTGTAAGACCACTACCACTGGTGGCTTTGTTTACGGCCACTGTTGCGGACGACACTGACAATACAGCACTGTTATGGGCAGTGCTGTTATTGACAGCACTGTTCAGACCTAGTGTTATGAACAGGCAGTCCATGGTGTCTAGTGGCACCCCTCACCCTGATCACCTGTACTTTCCTATGCAGCATTATCTCTGGTGTCTAGTTGCACCCCCCCAATCACCCATCAGACATACAAACAGACAGTCCCTGATGGCTAGTGATACCCCAACACCCCAAATTACTGTTGACATGTGTGTACATAATCATTGGTGGTCCAGTGTCTCCCACCCACCCTGCCTCTTTGCAAACCTCCACACATAGCACTCCACTCGTGCCAGTGTGACTGGCAACATTCTATGGATTCCGATATGGCAACAAGCATAGCCCTCCTCTCACTTCCTCAGCTGGCCACTGGATGAGCTGTCAGTGCCACAAATACAGTATAATAATGTACACATATACTGTACGTGCACCACTGGCAGCTTATATAGTGGCTGGCCAAGGAGGTGAGAAGAGGGATATGCCAGTCACTGTATTGAGATCCATGGGATGCCACTGGTCATACCGGTAAGGACTGTGTGATGTGTGGTGGTTTGTGAGCACATGGGACAGATGGGGAGACACTAGACCATCAGTGGTTACGTGCATGTGTGTCAGTGGGCAATTGGAAGTGTGGGGGTGCCACTGGTCACCAGGCACTGCCAGTTTGTATGTCTTATAGGTGGTTGGAGGGTGGAGTGCCACTGGACACCAGTGATAAGAAATAATGGGTGATCAGAGGGTTGGAGGTGCCATTAGACACCAGCGACTGCCTGCTTGTATGTCTGACAGGTGATCAAAGGTGGGATGGTGCCACTAGATACCAGGGACTGCTTATCCACATGTATGACTAGTGAGCAGGGTTGGGGTGTGTGGGAGTGTACTGGTGGGTGTGGGGTGGGGGGTGTTGAATGAGAAGTGGGGTGGGAGACTGATTGGCGAGGACCATTTCCTTTTACAAGTTAAAAAAAATCACAGAGGGACAGTTTTCTTCATTTCAGGGTTGTGCCTGAAATGGGAGGGTGGGTGAGGGGTGCCACTAGACACCAGGGAATGAAATAACAATAATGGGGATGGTGATCAGTGGTTGGGGATGCCACTAGACATCAGGAAGTTCTTCAGCCCATTCCACTGGGCAAACACATTTCTTCCTCTTATAAATGGAAAAATAGTATTACCATGGGAGCTGATCTCGCCTCTAGCCAAGTGCGAGAATGCTTTCCTGGAAATGGTGTGCAAACTGCTGTGTAATGAGTGAAAAAAAAAGAAAAAAACAGTCTTTGTAAGGGGGAGGGGGTAACGGGAATAATAATCTCTAGAAATTGCAGCCCTGTGGTGGGAAGGGGGAATATACCAGAATTCTATTGATGGGTCACCCTGGTAAAAGCGGGATTATATCGTTGTAATCGAGATGGGTCTGCTGACTTAGATTAATAAAGTATTTTTAGAATAACGACTGTCAGCTATATCAATAAAAGTTATAGTTGCTGCATCATTCTCAGTTGGGCTATCCTAGATAAAGCATTGTTACACGCTATTTTGTAACACCCTTCAATGGCTAAAGTAACAGCATAACTTTAGTAATAAATCCTCCTCAATGTCTTTACAGATGGAAGGTTCTGCCAGACTAACCTAATCAAATAATTTGATTGGGTCACAAAAATGTTGAACAATGGTGGTGCAGTAGATGTGGTGTACCTAGACTCCAGCATGGCGTTCAACTCCTTTCCACACAGGAGGCTAAAAAACAAGCTGGAGCACACGGGCATTGGGCCAAAAATTGTAAACTGGATCCAAAACTGTCTCAATAGGAGAACCCAGAAGGTATTGGTAAATGGTACACTATCAGAGGAGGGTAGAGTTACAAGTGGTGTTCCAAAGGGTTCAGTGCTGGGACCAATATTTTTCAATGTGTTCATCAACGACATAGCTGATGACCTAAATGGGAAGGTGTGTGTGTTCCTATTTACGGAAGACACGGAGCTCTGCAATAGGGTGGACTCAGCTGAAGGGACTCAGAAGACAGAGTCAGACCTTAGGAAATTGGAAGATTGGCCAGAGAACTGGCAATTGAAGTTCAGCTCCCAAAAATGTAAGGTTATGCACCTAGGAAGATGCAACCCAGGGAGGAATTATTTTCTAAATGGAGAACAGCTGGAGGTAACAACACACGAGCGTGATCTTGGGGTGATCATCGCAGATGACCTGAAGGTTGGCAAATAATGTGAAAAGGTGACACAAGAGGCCAGCAGCTTCTTGAGTTGCATAGGTTGGGACATAACCAATAGAAAAAGGGAGGTGATTGTGCCATGGTACAGGTCCCTGGTGAGGTCTCATCTGGTGTACTGTGTCCAATTCTGAAGGCCTTGCCTTAGGAAAGACATAGAAAGACTAGAGACTATACAAAGAAGGGCAAAAAAGATGGTGCAAGGTCGGCATCATGAGCTACATGGTGCAAGGCTAAAACAGCTTAACACATATTTCCTGGAACAAAGAAGGGATGGAGGGACATGACAGAGACATTTGAATACCTGAAGGGTATCAACAAGGTATAGGCATCGGATCTCCTTCAGGTAAACAACTGCACCCAAACCAGAGGTCATGACATGCACCCAAAGGGGGGCAGCTTCAGGAGCAACAAAGGAAGTTCTTCTTTTCAGAAAGGGTGGTGGAGCCTTGGAATGGCCTTCCCCTACAGGTGGTGGAGTCAAAGACAGTCAGAAAATTTAAACTGGCGTGGGACAGACAGTGTGAAAAACTTAACAGGGCAGCCAGATTGGGGGTGGGGGAGTAGTATACATGTGCAGACTAGATGGACCCCATCTGCCAACAAATTCTATGTTTCTGTTTAAAAATAATTATAACAGCCATACAAAGATAAACAGAAAGACTGACTGCCCATTTGCCGTCCTCCAATAGCTTCAAAATATTAGGTTCTGAATAATATTAAGGAGTCAGGGCGGCATTTCTTTCTGCAGATGCTTATTATTCTTAATATTGTTAGGATAGTCATGCAGACCCAGTGGTAAGGTAGTTACAGAAAATGCCATTGAAATCAGCCCACTGTTTGAGCAAAAAAAAGACAAATTGGAGTGGGAAGATTCACTTTCTGGTTCTCCAGTTCCCCACTTGTTTACTCCATCTCATTGTCAAAGTCCGGTAGAGGTGACGTGTACTTTCTGGTAACCCCCCTACACACACACACACACACACACACACACACACACACACACACACACACACACACACACACACACACACACACGCGTGCGCGGACGTGCACATGCGTGCAACACACACACACACACTCTGTCCTGCTGTCCCTTCTTTCAGTCAGCACTGAGGACACCTGGCAGAAGAGACAGGTTCACTTTCTGTACCAGCACCAGTTGCCTGTCAGTTCCTCCTCACTGAGGAAGCCCCATAAAGGAGAGAGGTACAGTTTCTGCTCAGACCCATAACAGACAACCCTGTTACCTACTTCCTACAATGAGAATCTGGTGGATGAGACAGATTCACTTTCTGCTCCTTTCCCACTGTCCCACTGCCTGTTGTGTCAGAGTGGAAGCCAAGTAGAGAAGACAGGCACACATTCTAATCCCCCCTGCAGTACAGTACCTACTCCTGCTACTTTCTGAAGGAATGCCGTCACTGTCAAAATATGGAGACTAGAAAGACGAGAGAGAGAGAAATAAACATTACAGTTGCAGGTACAGTTTCTGCTGATCCACACCTTGAGCTAATTTCTCTCCCACTCACTACTCAGATTTTATTTATATTAGTCCCTATGGTTGCAGTTTAAACAGAAGTTGCAACACTCACTCTGATTGCTTGTGTTCCAGCTGCCAAGTCCCTGACTGTTGCATTGATCTCTGCGGAGTCTGAAGCTGGTTTGTGTGTGTGTGTGGGGGGCTCTTGACTCTGCAACATGGACAGGCTTGAACATGGTTTTTGTTTGTTTTGCAATTGCCTAATATGTTCTAGTGCTGTACAGTATAGACAGCTGCTTGTAGTAGAAGTAGAATATTTTATTTTTATACAGGATAAGATCTCATATCCACATCTTTAGGTCCCAAGACCTGTTTTCAAGATGGGCCTGAATAGTACACATCCAAAAATTTAAAAGTTTCCACAAGTAAAAAACAGACTTGTTTAACATACCTACCAGGTCAAGATATCATGCGCAAAACCGCACATTTAAAACAGTGCTCAAAGAAGTGCTAATGGCTCTACAGTGACAGGGTTTTTAGAGCATGCAGTAGAAACCGCTATCCCTGTCGCTGTAGGCTGCCAGCAAGGGGAGGTTAAGGATGTCATTGGGGTGGTGCCTGCCCAAGCTGCTCCTGTAGTAGATAGGCTAGAGTACCTGCCTCTGGTGGCATCAGGGACCAGGGGCTGCAGTTTGGTTCTTCCCAGGTCCTACTATGCTGCAGCTGTTTTTCCCCTGAAATGGAAAGTGCACTGGAAGTGAGTTTTTACTTACCCACCGACGTCCATGACCCTCCCAGAGTTGATTATAATTAGTCCGGGGGTGTGGAAGGCAGAGCCCCCCCATGTCGGGGGGGGTGCGGGGGTCAGAGTCTCCAGCAAAAACAAAGCTGTTGCTGCTGTGTGTGCTCTTTCTGAAATGTTGCCACAGTGTGCTGACATTGTTTTGCCACACATTGTTTTTCATACGGCATTGTTGCGGTATGCGGTTTTACCCACGACATTATGACCTCATGCCTTTAACATAACAATTATTAAACCATTTTTCTGTACATAAAACAGTAACAACTGACATCCAAGACATTAATCCATACAATCCCAATCCCCCTAGACAGTTCCCAGGCATGTATCTTCAGGTGCTATCTGTTCATGCATTGCACATACATTTTGTTCTTAACTCATGTTTTAATAATTTTGCAAAGAGTTTTGATAGGTTGTTTGTACTCTTAACATTATTGTCTATCAAGTTCCAAATGGAAGCATAGCTAGCCCTTAAGGACATTTTACCAAATTAATTTTTTATTTTTCTTCTAGCAGGGCCACATTGGGGAGCTCTTAAATTATATTTATGTCTGTGGACATTATTATCCCATTTATCTGTCAAGTATTATGGTTTTCCTGACTTTAATACTCTGTGGATTTGACTTGCTCACAGCATTTTTCTCTTATTTTCACGGGTCAACCACCCCAGTTCTTGGTACATATCACAATGATGGCTTCTAACATCACACTGCAATGTAAATCTTGTTAGGTTATTATATGTCACGTCTATCTTTTTTAATAGGATTTTTCGAACTAGTCCATAGATATGACTGCCATAGTTTATGTTTGGAATGAGTAATTGATTTACAATATCTGTGTGCATTTTTTTGTTTGTTCAAAAACTAGGTCGGCAAAAAGCACCGAGTTTTTTAATTATTTTACCTATCATATCCAAACTGTGAATATCAAATCTTAGTCCTTCATCTACCCATACCTCTACATATTTATACTGAGATTCTTGCCCCAGGGTTTCATTTTTCAAGGTTTTTATCTTTAGTTCCTGATTTGTATCTTGTTTTTTCTTTATTGATGATTAAAGATCATTGTTTTAATCTTTTTACTATTTAAGATTAATCTTGACTGAGCTAACCATTTCTCTAAGTTTGTAAAATCCAATTGGAGTCCAGTTTCCACTTCATTTACAGTTTTCCCATTAGCAAGCAAAACTGTATAGACAGCATAAAGTTTAATAGTTGTTTGAGGTACTATTTTTGCCAAATCATTTATGTATACCAGGAATAAGATGGACCCCAATATGGAGCCCTGTGGGACTCTCCTGAGGATCGTTGCTTTCTTAGATAAAGTGTCCCCATTCTGGACCTGTTGGATCCTATTTAGTAAATAAGAGTCAAATCAATTTACTGTTTCATGATCCACTCCAAGAGACCCCAATCTCTGGATTAGAATCCTGTGGTCCACAGTGTTGAAGACTTTGGACAAGTCCACAAACACTGTGCCCACTGGCCTTCCCTCCTCTAGTTGGGAGAATACTGAACCTATAAGGTCAGTGAGCACAGTGTCCATGGAGTGACCTTTTTGAAATCCAGACTGGGAGCCAGCTAGCAAGGAGTACTTTTCAAAATAATCACCTGACTGCATCAGCCTCTCCATTACCTGTGACACCCAATTTATTGGGACAGTTGAGTCCCTCCCCCCTTTTTGCACTGGAATAATTTGGGCCTTTTTCCAACATTCAGACAATAGTCTATCAGTTAAACTCCAGTTAAATGGTTTAGTTAAAATGGGTGCCACTAAGTCTATAGAATCTTTTAACAATCTGTTTTCAATACTATCAGGGCCCTAAGCTTTATTAATTTTTAACCTTCATAACTCATTTTTAACTTCACTGCAAGTTATTATTTTAAATCTGAATTTTGGGACATCCGAATATCTTTCAGAGGGTATAGCAAAATCTATTTCTGGTTCCCTAGTTGGAATATCAATATCTGGCAAGGTGACAAAAATTGTTATTTAGAATGTTTGCAGAGACAATAGTGGTTTAAAGCATTCCCTGTTGTTGCATTTGAATTGGGAGTTTGTTATCAATTGGATTTTCATGTGATCTAATCAGAGCCCAATTTTTCCTGGGGTCAATTGTCTCAGAGATTTTGTTTTGGTAAAACTGTTTTTGTAAAACTGTAATACTTGTTTCAGCCATCTTCTGTTTTACTAACATGCATCATTTTTTTAAACTACCTGAAAAACAAGTCCAATCCTAACGCTGATACACACAAGTACTCCAGTGAGTCCCGAAGAAGCAACATCTCTGATTAACAGCCCAATACTTACTTACTGTTTCCCTGGTATCTAGTGGCACCCACCACCCTGAGATTAACATCCCCTTCAACATCATTGACACCTTACTTCTCATGTAGCAGTCGCCTGGTCCAGCAGCAAGATGTGTCTTCCATCCAAGAGTGGATCTTCACACTGGGACCTGTTCAGGTGAGTGAGTGTGTGTGGAGGGGTCTGGGAGGTACAGGGTGATGGCTGCTCAGTGGGAGGTCAGAATGGGGGGTATCGCATTACCGATGGATCATTTTGGTTTTAACAGATTAAAAAAAAAAGACATTGAGGGACAGTTTTCTTCTTTTCAGTGTCCAACAGAGTGGGAATGCCACTAGACACCAACGCAACCAGAAGCTTCAATGGGGTAGCCACTGGAGGGTGGGGGTGCCACTAGATAACAGGGATAAACTAGATATTTATGGGGTCGGGCATTGGAGGGTGGGGAAACCACTAGACACCAGGCAACCATGAACATTCTGCTTTTCCTTAACCCCAACCTTTAATTTTAAAAGGATTTAAAACATTGTTTATCACAAGTAAAGGAAAAAAGTGTGCTGTTTTAATTTAGTTTTTGGCATTCACAGGTGTATGACATTTTGTATGGGACTTAGATGTCAGCATGGCTCAGTTGGTAGCACATCCACCTCTGGACCAGGAGGTTGTGGGTTCTTGTCCCACAATGGGATTTGACTTGTACCTAAAAAATGCTGGCACCCGAGTGCAGTATTGGGGGGTGCTGTACTGCTGGGGTGTGTTGTCATTCAGATGAGATGTTAAACCAAGATCATTTCTACCCATCCTAGTATTGTCCTGGTGGGTGTCCAGGTGGAAGTAAAAGAACCCAGGGTATTCTTCACAGAGAGCAGGGGACATTTCCAGTGTCCTGGCCAACATTCCCATAAAACCTGTTCATACAATTGTCCAGGCTGTATGTGGGTGTTGATGTGTGATATGGCTGCCACTATACATTCAGTTACTTCACTTCCCAGTCTAGCATTGCTTGTAAAGCATTTTGGGATATACTGAATATGAAAAGTGCTATATACATGCTGATTCTTCTTCTTCTACATGTATGTAATACTTAATGTTGATGAAGTCACAGGTTTTTGACTACTTAAGGGTCTCATGTTCCATAGATTGGTGCCTCCTGATGAAGCTGTAACAAACCAAGGGCAGAGGCATCTGGGTAACGGTTCCCAGTTGTTAATTTTTCCATGTTGGATGAGTTCACTGTGTGTGTTTTTTCACAATAAATGTGACATTCACTTTGCAATTTTGTCTCTTTCATTCAACACTGTACCTCTGAAGTGCTACTGGTTTGTGATTTCTGGCTGTCTGAGCTAGTTGAAACCCACAGAGGCACACCACTGTGGTGTGAGGAGGGCTGTGCCAGTTACGGATGCATGTTGGTGATGGGGGGGAGTGGGGTGGGTGCCCACTGCCTGTCAGGGTGGGGGTGGTAGGGAACCACTAAACCACCAAGTGATGTGTGGGCAGGTCGGTGTGGGCATGGTGGGAGCATGAAGAGGATGGGGCAGGAACAAGGACTGGGAACAGAGTTTTTTTTCACAAGCAACAATGGGGATTGGGTCTTTTTGAGCATCGGGGGGACACTGATTGGGACTAGAGTTTTTATTGTCAACCATGGACATAGGGATAAAGGCTACTTGTGCATTGGAAGGGACTATGGACTGGGACTAGAGTTTTTATTGTTAACCACAGACACGGGGTTTGGAGCTATGGTGAACTTGGGGGGGGCACTATACCAGCAATGACCAAGGCATCCAAAGGGGTTGGGGGGAATGATGGCTACAGTGCAGTATTTTCTAGGCACAGAGGTGCCTAGGACCATATGCCACTACACGCTGGCACCATCAAGATCTGTGCCAGATACTGGAGCATGTTGCCAACTCCCATCCATGCCTCCACCACAGCATGTACTGCCCCTGGTGTGCCCCTATAGGCCCCTGTCCCACCTTACCCCATTTCTGCAAGCTGGTTAGACCACCTCCTGGCTGGTCTAAGTGGCAGCCCCTCCTGTGCCCATGGTAGGGCTTTAAATATCCTGAAAAAGTGGATGTGGCAGCCTTGCCATGGCTCAATCCCCCTAGCAACATGGTGCCTTGGGTTGATGGTGCAACCCTGAGTTAAGGCGGCTTTGGTGAAGCACTGTGTCCATTGGACACAGAATGCTTTGCAAAATAGCACTTGCCACAAGTTGTGATGCAAGTCACCACTTGCATCACACTCCTTTGATGCAACTCCCTTGCATCATGTGCATCCCTTATAAAATCAAACCCTATGTTCAAAATTTTGGGACAAAATATTAAAAAAAAAACAACAAAGTTATGAATGTACATTAACATTTTCACATTCTCACTCATAATTTTGGTAATTATCAATATTTTCTCTCCAAACCTTCAACATAGTCATTTTTTCATACCACTTCATAAATATGACAGGTTTCATTTTTCAAATTCTGGATGAAAAATGTTTCTGCACTTCTGGTGCAAAATGATGTTTCAGCCACTATTCTATAAATGCCACATGTCATATTTATAAGAAGGAGTCATAAAGTTACTATCTTGAAAATTTGAGGCCAAAATTTGAAAAAAAATAACTATTAAACAATTTTGGGTGTAGTGACAGACTTTACCCCATCAGGCAGCATTCTGTGATCCCATGCTGGTATGGTAAATTCAGGGCTGAGCTCAGTGAGCCAGATGGATGGGCCAAGGCTGGGGGGATGGTGCTGTCATTTGGCATTATCCCCGAGGCAAAAAAGTGCAAAATAATGCATATTGGGCACAAAAACCCTGGAACAACATATCAGTTGGGGAGTGAGGATATGGCATGCACCAAGCAGGAAAGGGACCTTGGGGTTATCAACTCTGATGAACTCATGGTAGAGAAACAGTGCAACAAGGCAGCAGGTAAAGCAAATAGGATGCTGTGATGCATAAGCAGAGGCATCAACAGCAGGAAAAGGGAGGTCATAACTCCACTATACAAGACACTGGTGAGGCTCCACCTGGAGTACAGTGTCCAGTTCTGGAGACCTTACCTATGTAAGAACACAGACAGGGTGGAGAAGGTTCAGATGAGGGCAACAAAGATGGTACAGGGATTGCATCACAAGTCCTGTGAGGACAGGCTGAAGGACTTGAATATGTACTCCTTGAAGGTGAGAAGGGAGAGATGGAATATGATAGAGACATACAAGTACCTTAAGGGGAGGAACAGAGTACAGGAAAACACTATTTTCCAGCAAACAAGATGTTCCTATGCTAGAGGGCATGGGATGAAGTTGGAGGGAGAGCAATTCAGAGGAAATGTAAGGAAGAAATTCTTCACAGAATGGGTGGTGGACAAGTGAATACCCTACCTGAGGAAGTGGTGGGGGCTGAAGCAATCATGTGATTTAAAAATGCATGAGATAGACATAGGAGAATCCTGGAGGTCAGGGGTAAGGGACAGCAGACTTCTAGAAAAACTTAAACTGATCTTACGAGCTCAAATGGGCAGACTGGGTGGGCCATAGGCCCTTATCTGTCAACAGTATCTATGTCTGTTTGACAGGGAAGGGAAGGTGCAGGGTTTTCTTCACAGGTTCAAGTAACATATAGTAAAGAGAAATCTTCTCTTGGCATAGGGCCCTGCACAACCAGCTCCCAGAGCACCCTGCACTTCGGCTGACAGATGAACACTTTTTTGTGTGCACCTGTATATGTGTCCACATGAAAGCACCAAGGTCCAGAGAGCTCTGCACTTCAGCAGCCCACCAGACAGCCCCACTAATTCTTGACATCCATTGCCACATGAAAGTACAGGGCCCACAAGGCCCTGCACTTCCGTAGACAGATATACTCTTCCCTTGGCCTAGGGCCCAGAAGGCCCTGTATATCTGCATCTGTTCACACAGGTCCTGAAGGGACCTGCATGAATGAGGATACAATTTCACTATCTCAGATAGAAAGGAAATTCATTGTGAAAAAAAAAAGTGTTAATGCACCTGTAAGGTTTTAACTTAATGGTACAAAAGTAGGAAAATGTGGCATTAGAATTTCCAGACCTAACTCCCAATCACCCCGCAACCAAGCAGCAAAAGGACAAGACCACAAAAGCAACCACAGACAGCCATCATCAGGTAAGACAAACAACACACAACTGTTTCTAGACAATACAAATGCAGCAGTATATAAATCATGTCACCATCACTTAATAATGCCCTCTTGATAAAGTCCATAAATTACACTTAATTATCAATTATCAAACATCAGTTAGAGCCACAGAATTTGGCAGGCAGAAAAAGATGCCCAGTTCATTGAATTTGACCAGTATCTACCTTAGTCCCACTAGTCTAGCATTGATTGGGCATACATAATGCTCCAGTCTGTAGCTCTTTCATTAGTTGAGTGACCCACACTTTGCTTGCCTCTATCATTTTTACCAACCCATGTGTCTATCCCACTATTTCTTGAAAACTGTTACCATCTCAGCATTGATCAACCTCCTGGATAGACAGGTCCACTAGTACTTTATCACATGTCTCCTGAATTTCCCTTTACCAGCTTATAATTATGACCTCTTGTTGAAGACATCTTATGTTGTCTGAACAGTTACAGGAAGTATACACTGTTTATTACATTCAGATATTTTACAGTTTCAGTCCTATCACCCATTTTCTTCTGGCCTTGAGGGGGTACATATTCAGGTCAGTCTGTCTTTCCTCATAAGACTTACCTGCTGCTTGTGTGTCATTTTGGTTGCACTGCTCTGTACCAGTTCTAGGTGGTACTTGTTCTTTTCCAAGTGAGGGTTCCAGAATTGCATATATGCCATACTGTATATAGGGATAGGATAACTTCCTTCTTTCCTTCAGCTAGAAAAGGCCTTGGCTATGCACCTTAGCACCCTACTGGTTTTTTCCATGTACCTTATATCACTGGGCAGTGTTCTTGAGGCCATAACATAATGTAACCAGAGGTCCCTTTCCTTTGTGGTTTGGACTAATCTAACTCCCTATCTAGTATTATGTCATACCCATGTGCATGATGTTTGAACTTTTTTGGACATAAATAAAGATGTCAGATCTTGGACCACTTTTCTAATTTCTCTAGCTCCTCTTTCATTTCCTCAGCTCCACCCTCAATGTCCAACCTTCCACATATCTTAGTATTGTCCAAACAGAGACACATTTTTGCACAGTACATCTAATCCAGTGTCACATATAAACAAAATGAAAAGCACCAGACTCTAGACTGGCTATTTAGCGGCATCCCACAGTTCACCCTCCTAACCTTAGAGTGCCTTGCGTTTAGAACAGCTGTTTGGTTTCTTCCTCCTAACTACTTTTCTACTCACTGTGTTACACATTCACCCACCTCAAGATGCTGTCACCCAACATCTTCACAAGATGTCTATGGGGCCCTGAGTCAGAGGCCTTATTGAAGTCCAGATTCAGGACATTGACCACCTTGCAATTGTCAACCACTTGAGGCACTGTGTTGAAAAATTCTATGAGGTTCACTTGACAGTATCTAAAGTGATGCTGTTTATGCTCCTGGAGACTGTGATACTCCAAGAACACTTCAAACTGCTCCTTGGCAATAGTCTTCAGTAGAATTCCTACAGTGGATGTCAGGTTGGCTGGTCTGTCTTGGTCATGTCTCCCCCATCCCCACTTTTATGGAAAGGAACAACCTCAGCCACCCTCTACTCCATGAGGACCACTTCTGTTACTAGAGGGCAGCTGAACATGTCAATAAAGGGTGTTTTTTGAGACTGCCCCACCTGTCTGAGCACCAAGGATGCAGTCCATCAGGTCATAGTGTCTTCCCCACTTTCAAGCTCCTCTGACCCTTGTGCACTATGTTCATTGATAGTTTCAATCACCATCTTAGTCCCCATTCCAACATTAATGCAGCACTTTTGCAGTGGCCCTCTTTTTTCAACCATGAAGATTGAGCAGAAATATTTATCTAATATGTTTGCTTTTTGACCTGCATTCTCCAGCCATATCTGTCCTTCTTAAATCTTTATTTTCCCTTGATTTTACTCTTCTCCCTGATATACCTAAAAATAATCCTGTAATTTTCCTTCACTCCATCTGCTGTTCTGAACTAATTCTCCATCTTAGCCATTCTTACTCTTTTACTAGTCCCTGTCAGTTTTCTAAGGTAGAGCTCTCTATTTGCCTCCAAATGATCTGCCTTCTAAAAGCAAATTTCTTGTCTCAGACTGCTTCCCCCCTCCCCCATAAAACTAGTTAGATTTCATGTACCTCTTTCCCTTCCCAAGCTGTCTTAGGCATTCCTTACATACCGCTTGGATCCCCTGTTGACGGTGCGCCATTTACTTAGCACCCTCTCTATATCTGGCCTGACCCCTTGAGTCTCATCCTAAAGTTGTTCTTCATCCTTTTATTTATTTATTTATTGAAATGTTTCACCAGGAAGGCACACGAAGCAAAAAGATGCTCATCTCCTGGTGCAACCTGGGGGACAGATACAAGTGGAGAAATGATACAGACATTGTGTCATGCATTACAGGTATGAACTACAAGTGGAGAACTGATACAGACATTGTGTCATTTGTTGCTAGGTTACAGTCTGTTAGGAGTTTCAACATCATTGAATAAGGAGGTTACATACATTTAGGCACTCAAGCATGAGTAGCAACATGGATTAGGTTAGACACTGAGGAAAATTACATGAAGAACAACATGGAATTTAGGTTTAGACAATACTGAGAACAGGCCTAATACACACTGGAACAGGAACAGTAGCGGGGGAACAAAACATATAAATTCAAAAATTTGTGGGGCAAGTGCGGATGGTGAATGATATATGTCAGCATTTATAACAATAGCTAATGTCGCTGCTCAAGCCAGTGTTGGAATGCATAAGGGGTGAAAAAAGGAGGGGTGAGATGTGGTGGGGAGAGGTGTCAGGCACAGGAGCAGTTTACGGTGTAGAAATTAAACAAAGCTGAGGATAGCGAGTGCATAGAAGAGGACTGGTAAATTTGGGCTGGGAAGTTGTTCCAGAGTTTAGGGAGGTGGTAGGAGAAGGCTGCTTTACCAGCAGAAGTCCAATGATGGGGGATGGACAGCAGCCAGGTGTCAGTTGATCAGAGGGCACACGAGGGGGAGGGTGGAGAAGATAGAGAGGAGATAAGGTAGAGCGGCAAGGAGCTGAGCCAGAATTCCAAGGTGAATTTAGCACAATGGAGTTGTCAACGTTTGCCAAGGAAGGGGAAGGCCAGTGAATAGTAGAGCACGCAGTGATGGATGTGGGGGGGTTTGAGGGCAAAGCAGCAGAAAGCATTGAAAAGTGAATCCAGTCTGGATAGGGTAGACTTGGGAGCAGCACTGTAGACTACATCACAGTAGCTGAAAGTAGGTAGTATCATCTTCTGCACAATTTCACATCTCACAGTTACTGGGAAGCTACTGCAGTTCCTATAAAGAGTGCCGAGCATGGGGAGCAGTTTCTTCAGAATCATATCTACATGGGCAGAGAAGGAAAGGTGTTGGTCAAGTCATACCCTTATGTACCTAAAAGTAGCAGTGTCCTCAAGGACTGTCCCATCAAGGGTGTGGAATTAGGGAGGGAGGTGAGCCTGGATACTCTCAGCCTGGTGCCAAAGGTCATGGAGACTGTCTTTCTGGCTTTAAGGGAAAGTTGGTGGGAGCTGAACCAGAGCTGAACTTTATTGAAGTCAGCCTGAAGTCTGGTAGCAACTCCTCTGAGGACCTGCCGGTGGTATATAGGACTATATCGTCTTCATACATGTGTAAGAAGGAAGAAGAACAGGTTAGTGGTAGGTCATTTAGAAAGATGGAAAAAAGGATAGGGCCCAGTAGTGAGCCCTGTGGTACTCCGCTATCTATAGGGAGTGGAGGGGAGGTGGAATCAGCAATTCTTACTGATTGGGTTCTCCCTATCAGGTATGTACAGAACCAATTTGTGGCAGACTCTGATAGGCCAGCTGCAGAGAGGCAGGTGAGCAACAGGGTATGGGAGAAAGTGTCAAATGCTTTGGCTAAATCAACAAAGATGGCTGAGGTAATTTGCCCTTGGTCCATCCCAGAGAGGATAGTGTCAGTGAGTCTTAGTAGAGAAGTGGCAGTTGAGTGATTCTTCCGAAATCCAGACTGGCAGGGAGTGAAGAAATTGGAGTCGGAGAGAAAGTTAGAAAGTTGAGATAGCACAAGGTGCTCTTGGAGTTTTGCAAGGACAGGGAGAAGAGAGACTGGGTGGTAGTTGGATGCGGAGGTTGTGTCACCACCTTTGGGCAGGGGTAAGACAATAGCATGTTTCCAGTCCATAGGAACAGTCGCAGAGGCGAAATATTTGTTTAGAAGGTCAGCAAGCGGTGGTGCAATGGCAGGGGCAGATAGGAAGAGGAGTTTAGTGTCCAGCCCATCTGGGGATCTGCCTTTAGATGGGTTGAGGATAAGTAGGGCATTAAGGGCCTCAGTAGGAATGATGTTTTCGAAGGTGAAGGTGTTTGCTCTGGAGGTAATTGTATTTCCAATGTTTAGGCTTGGAGGAGCAACAGTGGGTAGAGAGGCAAGGAGAGTAGAAGCACAAGAGGTGAAGTAGGTGTTAAACTCAGTGGCAACAGTGATTGGCTCAGAAAGAAGGACGCCATTTGAGACCAGGTGTGGGGTGGGATTTGATGGGGGGGAGTGAGTGAATAACTTTCCAAAATTTGGATGGGCTGCTTACATTGGCATTGAAAGTGGAGTGAAAGTACTCAACTTTAGCTAGATCGGTGGCCTTGGTGCACTTGTTATGGAGCATGTGGTACGTAGCATTGTCTCTTGGGAGGAGTGAGGATTTGTAATTTTTTCAAGCCTTGTCCTGGGCATTTTGGCAAGCTATCAGCTCAGAGGAGATCCATGGTAGATGGTTTCCCCAGACCCTGGTATGTCTCAGAGGGGCATGCTTATCCCAGACTTTGAGGAATGTATTATGAAAATGGGCAGGAGAATCATCAATATTGATGTTATTAAGGATCGGGGCCCAGTTGGCGCAGGCAAGGTCTTCCAGCAGGGGGTTGAGATTTAGAGATTTGTATGAACGTTGCAGCAGACATTTAGGAGCAGCTTTAGGGTGGTGGATTTTGCAGACTAGGTAGGTAATGTGATGGTCACTTATAGAGTCTGGCAGTAAGCCAGATTTGAGGACATGGTGTGGGTGGGTAATGAGCAGCCAGTACATAAGAGAGTGATTGCCCATTTTGTGGTTGGAATGGGTTGGCTCTGTGATGAGCTGTGTAAGATTTAGGGATGATAATTCTGAGTGCAGTTTGTTTAGAGCAGGTGGGGGCCAATTATGATTAAAATCTCCCAGGATATAGAGTTTGCTGAAGGGGGGCTTGGGAGACTAGATGGCTTATAAGGTCAGAAACTGTGGGTGCAGAGTACTAGGCTGGCAGTAGAGCCAGCAATGTAGATAGGAAGCGAGAAAGGGAGACAGTTTTAGCATTAGTAGTTCATAGGCCTGGGGCTCAGTTTTCGCTAGGGTGACAGAGAAGTGTAAGCCTGTGGCAGTGTAGATAGCAACTCTGCCACCTATGGAAGGGAAGTCTTGTCATGTAATGGTGAACCCTGGGATGGCAATGAAGGTGTCCTTCAGTTTTGTGTTCAGCCACGTTTCAGTTAGAATGATGATGTCCAGTGCTATTGAAGTCTTCACTCTACAGTCCTGATCTAGCACCTAGGGCCTCTCCTGCTGAGCTTCAAAAGCTACACTGAACCTCTTTGTATTGTGGTCAATTAGTAAAAGAGGATTTTCCACTGCTGGGACTGTTTAGAGCCCTGTATAGACACTAGGTCCTGGGTTTGTTAGGGTTCATGGCAGCTTGAATGCACCAGTAGTCTTTTTCTGCTGCCATTGTCTATGTTTTTATTGTACCTCTCCTAGTTGTCTTAATTTAACAGAACTATGCCGGATATGGCACCATTCCTAATCTGCTCTTTTATGTGCTGTGTTAGGAAACAGTTCTGGGAGGTATCTACAAGTACTTTTTTCTTAATGCTTCTTCACCCAGGAATAGTCTACTCAACATCTGGCATGTTAAAATCTCTTAGCAGGACAATCTCCTGCCACTGCCTTCCTAAGGCCCCCAATTAGTGCCCTGTCCATCTCTTCAGACTGGTTTGGAGGCATGCAGGCCACCCCCATTCAGAAGGTCCTCCTCCCATTACCTTCAGATGAATCCCTACCCCTTGGGATTTCACCTTTCCTCCCCACCTCCTTATCCTCCCATCACACTGATTCCCTTCCTGGTGTACAGGGCTATTCCCCCTTTCCCCTTCTCTCTGTCTTTCTTAAAAAGATCACAGCCAGTGACCATGACTTCCTAGCCATGATTCAATGTCACCCACATTTCTGTTGCAGCCGTTATATCTGACCTACCATCTTCTGCCACATCCTGGAGGTCACTCATTTTATTCTTAGTTCTTCTGGCATCTATGTCAACTACCCTCCAGGAGGCCTGTTTCCTTCTCTCACCCAGTTTGTTGGAAATCCCTTTCTTGCTCAACCCCTGTGCAGGTTTTCATCCTCTTCCTCCCTGTCCTGGCTTCTATGATTTCTGCTCTCTGGTGGATCTCACCACTGCATACCCTGTCTTAATTATCCATTACTTCCTTAATGTCCCCTCTAGCTGGGGGAGTGCTAGCAAGAGCTCCCTCACCTGAGTCTTCACCAAGGATCCCCCTAGACTCCATCTTGTTAGTTTAAATATCCCCAAAAATACGCATTAAACCTTTAGTCCGGCACCTTTCCCCCATTCAGAAGGAATAGACATTTGTCTCTCTGAAAAGGCCCCAGTCCCCCTAGGAATTGAAACTCCTCTTCTGCATACCACACCTTCAACCAGTTAATAAATTGGTATTGATGACACTAATTAACCACACAAATGTATCAAATATATCATTAGTACACTAATAAATCAATATTGACATCAGCAACAACAACATGACTCTACAATAAAGAAATGCTACCACACTGGTGAATTTCAACAAGCACTTAAAAACGAGAACAGGGCATGTGTGAACTGTGGACCAGGATGGCAGCTTGAAAAAACATCACTGTGCTTCCCAGTGCAAGATTAATGTAATTCCCAGAATTCCCAAACTGATAGTGCCCAACTAGGGTTCAAACTATGCTATAAAATCATCTGAAATGACACTGGAAGTTGCAAAATGAAGTGCAGAATGGAGCCAAAGTTATTAGCAGAAAACCATGGCAGCCGGTGGTTCAGACGAGAAAATTGTAGCGACCTCAATGATAGGTTCCTCATCGATGGATGCACTGGAAATAAAAAGCATGCTGCAGCATGTTCTAAAAGAAATTCAATCATTTAAGTCCTCAGTAGCCACTTTGGAAGAGAAAGTACATGAATTGCAGCAGAAGACAAGAGATTTGGAGACCTACCTCTCCAATATCGATGACAAGGATACTTTCGATGAGGAGCATATCCAGGAACCTGAGAGGACGGTAGCCTTGCTGGAGGACAGGGTGGAGGTTTACAAAAACAGGAGTTGCCACAACAATTTGCAGTTCATTGATTTCCCTGAAGGGGCAGAGAACTAGAGACATTGCTGAGTTTCTACAGTGAGAGCTCCCATAATTGCTCAGACATTACTGGAAGCCAAGCTTGGAAATTGATCGAGTCCACAGGACTCTTGACCCACAGTGTAAGCCAAATATTGGACAGGCTTAGGCCAATTCTCATCAGATTCTTATGTTTTCCAGACAAAGAAAGAATTCTGTCTCTGGCCAGAGATAGAGGACTGCTGTAGTGCCAAGGACACAGAATTTGAACTTCCTCAGACTATTCAATTGAGCTAGCACAGCAGCATAAGGAGTTTTGAAGAGCTTAGAAGGTGTTCCAGGCTCATAATGGTCCATGAAAGCTACAGTACCTGGCCAACCTGTGTATGAACCAGAAAGAAGCACCTTACATGTTCCACACCCTAGAAGAAGCGCACCACTACATTTGTAAAACCCAGCTGGAATGTGTGTCCCCAATGTAACAACATAGAAACATAGAAACATAGACTTTGAAGGCAGATAAGGACCGCTAGGCCCATCTAGTCTGCCCATTTCCCTACCTACAGGATAGGCCACAGATCCTATTTAACCAACAGCCCATATCTTCCTGCCCCCCACAAGAATTGCCTTATGTCTGTCCCATGCATTCTTGAATTCTCCCACAGTTTTAGACTCCACATCCTCAGGAAGGCTGTTCCATGCATCCACTACCTCTCTGTGAAATAATACTTCCTCACATTGTCCCTGAACGCCCTCCTTCTATCTTTAAATTGTGTCCCCTTGTTCTTGCAAGTCTCTTTTCTGAAAGATGCTACCCTCTTGGACTTTGTTGATTCCTTGAGGTACTTGAAAGTTTCTATCATGTCCCCCCTCCCTTCTTTCCTCAAGGGTATACATATTAAGCTCCTTTAGTCTCTCCTCATACGGCTTCTCTTGCAGACCCTGCACCATTTTAGTTGCCCTCCTCTGGACTGCCTCTATCCTGTCTATGTCCTTCGTGGAGATGGGGTCTCCAGAACTGGACACAGTATTCCAGATGGGGTCTCACCAACTGTCTGTACAGAGGGATAACAACTTCCTGTTTTCTGCTGCTGATGCCTCTCCCTATACATCCCAGTATACCCCGCCCTCCCTACTGCCTTCTCACATTGCTTGCTAACCTTAAGGTCATCTGATATGATTACCCCCTGGTCCCTTTCCTGTTTTGTTGTTGTTACTACCTCCCCACCCATTGTGTATTCTTCCCCTGGGTTCTTGTTTCCCAGGTGCATTATTTTGCACTTTTTTGCATTGAATCCTAGCTGCCATACGTCAGACCATTCCTCCAACCTTGCCAAGTCCCTTTTCATCCTTTCCATGCCTCCTTGTGTATCAACCCTGTTGCAGATCTTTGTGTCATCTGCAAAAAGGCATACTTTTCCTTCCAGTCCCTCTGCAATGCCACTGATGAAGACATTAAAAAGGACTGGACCCAATACTGAACCCTGCGGTACCCCACTAGTAACCGCCCTTTCTTCAGAGTGGACTCCATTTACAATTACCTTCTGTGTCCTGTTGTCCAGCCAATGTTTTACCCAGGCTACCACCCTGGGACCCACTCCCAGGCTGGTTAATTTGACTAATAATCTTTTGTGTGGGACTGTGTCAAATGCCTTGCTAAAGTCTAGGTAGGCCATGTTCACAGCCCCTCCCTGGTCTACTACTTTGGTCACCCAGTCAAAGAAATCTATTAGATTCATCTGACATGACCTTCCAGCTGTGAACCCATGCTGCCTTGGATCCTGTGCTCCACTGACCTCTAGGTACTCAACTATTCTTTCCTTCAGAAGTGACTCCATCACTTTCCCTACCTACAACCTGCCAGTGAGGCCAGAAACCACAAAGGCAGTTCACCCAGACCTGGATGGAACATCCACAACTGTGCAACACATGGAGGTCTGCCAGAAGTGGTAGAGATGGACTGGCAATCCATGAAGGGGACAGGGCTAATCAGAAGGTTTCGGACTGCCAGCAAATTGAACTGCCTTTTGAGACTTCTAGAAGCAGATACCACAGCAGAGATTCTGGTTATTTAGCAAGCAGTGTGGAATCAATCGAAGAACTAGTGCCCAAGAGAGCAGCTAAATCCAAGCTGTCTCCAAATGAAACTCCTATCCCCAGATCCCCAATAAAGCAATCAGTGGAGTGCAGTTAGTCCCCAAGTGGCGAAGAGAAAAGATCTTGGACAGAAAGGACTGCAAGAATGACACCACTGGCTAGAAGAACAGGACCTGAGTAGACAGGAGAGGGACAATGAACCTGAGTGAACAACCAACTACAAGAACAAGCACTTCTCTAAAAAATACAAACTTGATCTGAAATCATTACGACTTATACACAGGACTAAATTTATTGTCTCCTGCTGTCCTTGAATGAAGCTCCTCTGATTGCTGGGTTCATTACACAGGCAAACAGGTAGCATGTTACTGTTACCCCTTCTCATTTCCTCACATTCTCTGCCATCACCTATTCAGCACATCACCTGATACCAGAGGCTGTCCCCCCAGTCAAGTTCTCCCTCTAATATGTTTTTGCACTCCTGGCGCAGGACTTCTCAGCACAGGGTGGCTTCCCTCACCACACTTGCTACCCTAATGGTGCCCCACTCTCACAGCTCCCCTTCCATCTCTCCACCTCAGGGACCTTCAATAACTGCCCTAGCAACACTGGTGTAAGCAGAGAGTGAATAACAGATGCTTTGTTGGAGTACCCAACTACAAAGGACAGGATTAATCAAATCTGATTCATCTGGAATCACTTGATTTACTGCAGAGCACCTCAAACAATGGTTGAGCTGAGTCTGACATGTCAGGGAATAAGGCTTCATACTGAAGTCATGTCACCAGAGCTGCCAAGATGCTGGAGCACACTTTCCTATGACCTGTCATTGACTCAGCAACTTAGTATGTGAGATAAGGGTGAGGCTGGGAGGACAGTTTGCCTATGAACTCTCTGAGTGCATTAGGCTTAAGACCCTCCTCCCCTCCCCTCTTCCTCCTCCCACTTATCCTCTATATGTGTTTGACATGGGGCTTCCTCGGCTAAACAGCTCTGACCATTCATGCTGGCAAATGGCTCCTCCTTGGCTGTGCAACTGTGTGATCTAAATGCACAGCATCAGAGCTGAATTTCATTGTTGCAGATGAAGCTGAACACCATGTAAAGGAACCAAGGAAGGGAATTGACTCTTCTTTTGCAGCATGCAACAACATTGCTGTAGGATGCAGGTTATTTTAGTACTTTTTTGGGGTGACATGTAATCCTACTCACTGCCTCAGATGGGCCCAAAATGCATAGCAGCCATCCCTCTACATGACTGATGCAGCTACAGAGCTAATTCTCACAAAACTGATGTTCCCTTCCTCTCAGGTTGGGGAATGAAAAAAAATTATTTGACCAGGAGAAGCACACTAAGCTGAAGCTTGTTTCCAGGTGCAGCCTGAGAGCACAAGGAAGTTAAGTGACTTGCTCAGGGTCACACAGTATGCAACTGGGGGCTGTGAGATTATTTATTTATTTATTTATTGAAATGTTTCACCAGGAAGGCACACTGAGCAGCAAGTCGCTCAAATTCAGATTCAATTCCAGGTCTTCAGGTTGCTACTGGTCTCCTGCAGAAAACACTACTTGCAAGTGAGGCATGCACACTCATAGCCTCACTCAGAGGTTGTAGCCACTATTCACACAACATTCCCTCAGTTTCATAACTGGCTGAGAAGATGGCAACAGACCACCATACTACGTGAATAGGGTGTCTCAGCACTGCCCAGCAATACATAAGAATAGTAGAGGGTGTTGCAAGAGAACTGGTCAGGGATCTCACCACTCCCATCTCAGAACCTCCAGATGTATTGCACTGGACCCAACCTTCAGCACTTGGGTGGCACAGACCATGCATGTACCAGGTCCAGACTCGGGTGTTTTCCCACCTCTTGTGTGGGAGCATGTGGGAGAGTGGGCATCTGATTTGGGGGTCTGTACCACCACTCAGATTAACCCCCCCCCCACCAAGAATGGTTTATACACAAGTATATGAGATATTCTTCTGATTTGTTGTTCATACCTATTGGGGCAAATTTTTCTTTCTCTACAGGTTATTAGATTATTGAATATTGGTATATTACAGTTTGTAGAAATGATTCTTGAGTGCAGCTGTTCTTACTTCTGCAACTGAATTTTGGACTCAGATATCAGTGGGGATGATGGCTATATGGCTCTCTGTCTCTCTCTCTCTCTCTCTCTCTCTCAGGGCTGATCCATACACAGGTATTGTACCTGATGAGTTCCAGGATCATATAGCAGCTATATAACATGAGATGTAGACATTATATATAGCAACTCCTCTGCTCCATGCTATTGTAAATGTCAGCGGGAATATCTTATGTGGGTGACTTGGAATGTAAAAGGCATCCAAACCCCACTTAAATGCTAAAAAATTCTAGACCACATCCATAGAGTGGGGTCAGGGATCACTTTTATCAAGGAGACCCATCTCACACCATAAGAATTGGCAAAAATCAAAACAGGCTGGCCTCCCAGGTGTTTGGCAGCATCTGTAACACTAACAGCAGAGGGATTGTTATATTGATTCATAAACTGTCTCTTTCATGGCTGAGGTTTGTGCAGGGTGCACTGAATAGTGCCACAGTCACCCTTTGTAATGTATATGGACCAAACAAGCCAGATGCTAGTTTCTTCACCACCTTGGCCCAGATGCTCCAAACTTCCTTCAAGCAGCAGTACTGGATAATCAGGAAGTGATTTATCAAAATTTTGCTTTTTGGCTGTAAGCAAGTGGCCATAGTTCCAGTTTCCATATCTGTAAGTATTTTTTTAGGCCATCTTTACTTTTTTACATATTTACAATTAACTTGATTTTGTTATAGTGCTACAATAAATATGGTGGCTGTCTAATTTTGAGCTGCGCTCCCTCATTCTGTCGCATCACGTCTTTTGGTAACTGCAGTGGGACTCTGTGCTGAATATTCCTGATGTCCCTGTGTAGTACTGCCAGTCATACAAATGTGCAGTTGGCAGCAGAGGGGGTTCCAGTGCAACATACTGGGTGGCAGAAATGTAAACAAAGCCAAAGGAAAACTGAGCAAATTACTCAGTGATAGTACAATGACAGCTAGAAAGAGTACCATGGAAATATTCAGCAAAGCACAGGGAATAAACTGTGAAAAAATACAGATTTTTTTTACATTGCACTGCTGCTTTCAGTGGAGACTTGGTGGTAGCTGGGGATATGAACACAAGTTTTAATAACTTTCTAGATAGAAGCAAAGCCCTATTGGAACCCTGCACACCAGCCTCACAAGCACTTGCAGACTTTACAACTGAATTGTCCCTCATAAACATCTGGAGATTAGTGCATCCCAGAGGGAGGCATTGTTACTGCTTTATCCCTCTGCATCAATCATATTCCAGGATTGGCCTCTGGCTAGTCTCTCAGAAGTGGGTGCCAGAGATCCTCGAAGCTGACATTGGTACAGCGATCATTCCTGATCGTGCTCCAGTTTCATATACCTAGTTATCAGCACAAGTGGACTCCCTCAGACAAGTATTAGAGACTTAATACCTCCCTCGTGTCTGACCCCAAGTTCTGTAGAATGCTTCAAAATAAAATGTCAGTTTTCCAGGAAGCCAATCAGCCAGGTGATACCAGTGCATCCACATGGTGGGATGCTTTGAAAGCTTTTATGCCGGGGAGGTGTATACATTATGCCACACATTTTAAAGAGCATAAACATAAATATTTGACTGCTCAACTGGCCATGGTAAAGAAGCTGGAGGAAGCCTACAGTAACTCTACAGACCCCGCCCCAGACTGCTTGCAGACATTGTCGGTATTAAGTATAAAATAAATTTACATCTACACCAATGGATGAGGTTCACCCTTTTAAGACTGAGACACTCCTTTTAGAAATCTGGTAAAAACACAAGAAGACTCTCTGCCTACCAACTAAAGAAATGCAAGGAAAGGTCTAAAATGGTTGCCATTCACACTAAGACAGGGACCACTGTGTCCAAAGCAGAGCAAATCAATGAGGGATTTCTGGAATCTATAAGGCCCTTTACCAAAAGGAACAATCACCCACTCAAGAAGACCTCACTGCCTTCATGGATCGCTTGAATCTCCCCACACTCCATACTAACCTTAGAGATGAACTGGATGCACCCCTTTCCATAGAGGCACTGGAGCATGCACTCCACTTCATGCCTGCAGAGAAGGCCCCAGGTAGAGGCAATGTTCCAGATGAATTCTTATAGTAGTGCAGGCAGGTCCTGCTTTCCTCACTTGCAGAGACACTGACTGAAGCTTGTCAGACAGGAATACTCTCAGAATCCAAGCACATGGCAGCAATCACCATCCTCCCCAAACAGAACAAGGACCTCCATTCTGTGGGAGTTACTGCCCAGTCTCTTTGCTAACTGCTGTCTATAAGGTCTATGCCAAGGTTCTGGCCTCTAGGCTACAACAGGCCATCCCCAAATTGACAGATGCAGACCATGTCAGCTTCAGACCACAATGATGGGGAATGCAGGGATCCATGACTGGTCATCGACAAAAATGTTGTCAAATGACCAGACAGTGAAAGCGGCAGGTCAACAGCATTTTGCAGTCAGCTGCCAGATTCAGATAAAAAAGAGTGCTTTCATTGCGGTGCTTCTCCCCCTGAACCCCCCGCACAGGGGACTGTGCCCCCCACACCCCCCAATTAGGATTTTCAACTCCGAGTTGGAGCTGATTTGGAAGGGGGGATGCAGAACCCCTGACAGACAGTGTCAGGTTCCAGCAGGTTACCTACAGTGACGTGGTGCTGTAGTCACTGTAGGGGACCTTGCTGTCAAAAAGTCGCTGAACTTGTGGAATACTGGAACCAACAACACCAGAAGCTCCCCAACATCCTGTGAAAGGTTACTTGGGAGACAGCCCCAGTAGTGCTAGTTTCCTTAGATGCAGAGAGGGTCTTCAACAGGGTGGAGTGGGACAACCTTTTCTACACCTTAATCAAATTTGTAATTGGATCTGCCTTTCTACACAAGATCTTGATGCTATATAATGGGGTCTTGGCTTCAATCATAATTAATTTGAAAACTTCACTCCCCTTCCCCTAGGCAGGGGCACGAGACAGGGGTACCTCTTCTCACCATCCTTTTCATATTGGCCTTAGAACAACTGATGCAAGCCATTTGGCAGCACAAGAATATACACTGCATTAATATAGGTGGGAGCACACTGCGTTAGCTTACGCTGATGATATCATGATTAAATTATCACAACCAGAAAAATCAGTCCCTACCATCCTAAAGCTCCTTGAGATATTTGGTGCTTTGCCTGGGTACAAGGCCAATGTGTCAAAATCCCTCATCTTCCCTATAAAATTAGTCACAGCTCAGAAAGACTTCCCTTGGGGGCTATAGGAAGCAAAAGGCAAGCTTAAATACCTGGGAATAAACTTCTATTGGTCACTAATGGACTTGGGAAAACTAAACCTACACCCCTGCTCAGACATTGGATAAAGATCTGGCAAGATGGAGCCATCTGATTCTTTCCCACTAGGGCAGGGTACATGCCTTCAAAAATTATGGCAGACCCAAGAATTCAGTACATTCTAGACAATCTCCTCACTGGAATACAGAGAGCCCTGTTCAAACTGTTACACCAAAAGATACTTCAGTCACAAGAAACTTTCCCTACCATTAATTAGTGGAGGCATCAACCTCCCTCATCTCCCACATAAACAAGTGGCCCAACTCTTACTACAGTTTTCACAAGGAAGTGATTTCACACACCCAGCTTCTCAATCCAAGTGGGCACAATGTGAGGCACACCTGCTGGGCATCTCACTGTAACAGTAATGTTTGGGAAGATAACAACCACACAATGTACCCACCCCACACTCCCACATACAGCAAACATTTGAAAATCATATGTGAAGAAGGCAAACTGGAACCCCAATGCCTTTTTCCCATATGCAAAGAAGGCATAGTTGAACCCCAGTGCCTCCCCTAACTCCCCCCCTTAGCATAAAAAATATTTGCTGATGGGGGTAGATAGCTGACTGCCAGGTTGGGCAATTCTCAGGATCAGAGTATTCTCACACCTTATTGAGCAGAGAATTGAATGCCTTAAAGCATTCAGGTAACTGCAAAATAAGTTTTCACTGAAGAAATGTCACCACTGGCAATTCCCATAGTTGCAGCACAAATTGACACAGATATTGGGGCCACACTACAAGATAGGGAGCCTGAATGTCATGGATGAACTCTTTGTGACCAGTTAAAGCAACCCCCTTTAGACCAGGCAGATCTATAAAGGACTGTCAACCTTAGAATGCAGCACCACAGACAAACTGCAGGAAGCCTGGAGCAAAGAAATGGGCATGGAGATCTCCTCCAAGACATGGGAAAACTGTTAGAAAGGCCTATGTAAGGTTTCCAAGGACATCTGGAACTTGTTTACCTAGTTTAATATTCTCTACAGGTGGCATAGGACCTAAAAAAAGTTACACAAATGGGTACTCACCTCCCTCTGACACATGCTGACTCTGCCAATCGGCCACCGGAGACATTATGTATCTGCTCTGATCCTGCAGTAAGTTGAAGCCCTACTGGGAAGAAGTCCAACAAGCTTGCAGAGCTATTATCTTCCATACTCTCACCTTACCTCCTGAACTCACCATGCTTGGCATAGTGGATGGCATTTCCATGCATATTCAAATCCAACAACATGCCAAGAGTCGGTTACTTGGAGCCTTGATCACAGCAAAGAGTGTAATCCTCAGATACTGGAGAGACACCTTATCACTTCCAACTTTGGAATGGTTTTATTTATTTATTTAGCTTTTGTTAACCAGGTAGGTACACTAGACAAGTTATATGCCTATTTTCAGGAACGACGACCCGGGAGAGTACAGCAGGTATAACAGGGTACATCAATACAACATAATAAGTCAACAAGTAATTATACATTTTGTGGTTAGGTACATTGAGGCGACAAAGCAGGGAGCTGGGAAAGGCAGCCAATTATGGGAAGGTGCATTATGACTCCACCAACAGACATGAGGCCTACAGTAGGATCTGGGACCCATACCTTAACTCCATGTAACAAAAGATTCATCAAGGCTGTTATATGTCCCCTCATTTACTGGGGAATTTATAACTCTGAGCTCCATGGTCTAGAACATGCTCCCTCCCACCCTGCTTTTTCCCTCCAGTGACCTGGACACCTCCACTCCCTGGTAAGAGCTCTAGGCATGGAACCATATCATAAACACCCTGCATAAACTGTTTCACTCATGATGTTATGGCACTGTATTAACTGTATTTATTTTCACCTACAGAATTCTGTTGCAAATTATGATGACTCACTTTAGAGCAGCTCGATTTTCTCTGTGAACTGTTGAATGGGAATATTCATTTTGTAAGAGGCATTCATCTAGAGTTGTAACTCCAAGGGGACTTTCCACAGCCAGGTTTGATTGTGGATTGTCTTCATTCACTAATTGCATATAATGTATTGTTCTTTGTTGTAAAACTCAATAAACGTTAAATTATATAAAAAAGCACTTAAAAATTAGATGTTTGAAAAATGTAGTTCTGCACAGTGTATTATTGAGCCAGTCATGTTTATTTGAGATTCTGTCTTTCTACTTATCCATTCTGCATTGTATTTAATTAATTAATGTATTTTGTTCAAAAAGTTCTAAGCAGTACAACTTTGAAAGCAAGGCCTTTGCAGTCCTAATGAGGAAAAATAAAGCATTTTACCACTGCAACACAACTGACCACAACCCCGAAGACAGAACTTTCATTTAAAAAGCAATTTTAAATGCCAGACCTTATCCACAGAAAACTTCTATGTTCATACATACAAACAAGTAAGAGACTCATCTTTACAGAATTATTAAACCATTAGAGAAACCCATCTTGCCACTGTGGGAGAGGCAGAGCAGGTCGCTCTGAGCATGCGTGGTGGTTAGACAGCATTTGCTGCTGCACAAGCCCACAGAGGTATGCACTGAAAGCTTCCTACAGACTGTTAGTCTGGTAACTCATTGTTTTATTTGTATGCTGTGGCTGTATTCATGTGACTTAAGAGACAGTAGCTTACGGTTTGTTTGTTTTTTCTTTTTTTTCTGATTGTAGCTCTGCTGATATAGTGAGTACTCATCAAGGTTACTGCTGCACTGATTTTGTGGTTTCTCTGGCTTGGGATGACTGCTTGTGGACTCAGCATGTTTGGGCTGCAGCTTTGGAAGAGGAGGAGCAGATAGAGCATTGTGTTCAGTAAGCCACGAAATGACCCTCGGTTTTGTAAGTTACAAAGACACAGCAGCAGCAGCAGCAAGCTGCTCAAAATCACTTAGCACTCAGGTAGTTGTTAAAATACTTATTTCAGCAGACTTGCTACCTTCTGTTTCTGAAAACTCTAGCCTTTACTTTTCTCAATTAAATGGTCATTTTGAAAGAGAAGCTTAATTTGTTTCCAGTAAAATCAATTCAGCGTTGTGATAATTTGAATAACCTGGAACAGCCGCAGTTGGTTGTAACTCTGGAAGTATTACAGTGAAATTCTGAAGCTATTTTAATATTGGGTTTATTTTAACCAACCTAAATTAAATCAAAAGTTACAAGCTGGGCCGGTGCAATGGTTAGATTTCTGCTTGTGATGCCAATGACCTGGGTTCAGGAATAGACCCAGGTGCTGGAGGGCTGGCAGAGAAGAGATGGCTTGAACATCAGATGACTGCTCACCTTCTCTGGGGGTAGGGTGGGGATGCAACCTTGCCAACCCCTGGCAGAGACTTGGGGTATGACAATGCAGTGGGTCCCAGTGACTAATGGGGCATGGTGAACATTGGCATATGCTTTGACATTTGTGGCATGCCACGCCCCCTAGGGAGCAAATGGGAAAAAGAACCCCACAGCTGACCAGATGATGGACACCAGCTCTCACTGCTGTGAGACCCTGAGCAGTCCACAGAGCACCTCAGCAGTACCCACACCAAGAATTGTGCTGGCTACCCCACTGGTGCCTTCCCCCTCAGAGGAGAGGGACCCACCTGGTGAAGGGTTACATCTGGGTTACCTGGGGGGCTGCAATGTGGGGTGATGGGTGGCTGCATCAGGGCAGAGTGGCAAGTGAGGGGCATAGGAAGGCCTGAAGGAGAGGTCGGCATGGAGCTGGGGGTGCAAAAAAAAGTTACAAGCTATAGCCGGCCCAGTGGTGCTGAGGGCTAAGGCACTGGATGCCTTACCTCTTACTATGCTGGCAACCCATGTTCTGGAATGAGCATGGGTCATCAGGGGTCAGCAGGGGAGGAGAAGGATAGAGCATCTGATGGACTGCTCTTCTTCTCTGGGGAGGAGGGGCACCAGCGATCGGTGTCCTACTGCTCCCTAGAGGCAGCGGGGGGCAGTTCACCAATCCTACAGTAAGGGGAGGAGATGGGGCATATGCTTGGAGGAGCACATGCAGGCATGTGCATGCTCTCTCTCTGTGGGCATCACTGCATGTCTCACCACAAGTAGAAAATGGAAAAAGGTCCTGGCCATGCAGAATGACACTCTCCCCTGCAGACGCCACTCCCGAGAAGGCACCTTCCAAGCTGAATCTGTTTTGGGTTGGTTGAGATGCTCCCCACCACTCTGCCATGAAGGGTAAGTCATGGGAGCATAAGGGAGGGGGCCAGATCCTTGGGGGATGGTGCCAGGGGGGACAGTCGATGGTACTAGGAATGCTGGCCAGGATGGGGAAGAAATACCATACTAAGAAAAAAAAGTTACAAGTTATAGGATGTATTTAACCCATATTTATCAAAGTTACCCCCCCCCACTCACACACACACACACACTCTGTAGACAAAACTGCAGTGACATGGCTGGCTTTATAGGATCATTAAATACAAATACAAAACCAGGTTGGTATTAAAGGATCAAAAAACAATAATATCTTATATCAAGTATGCTCCTACATTAGTTCAGTTTTGGAACTTTGTTGACACTGAAGGCATTCTAATTAAAGTACTTCTTAAATACTGTAGGCATTATTAGGAGAAGTAGGGGAGTCAATAAAAAATGACACTGCTAGGAATTCAAAGAGTCTATATAAATTAAGTTATACCACAAAGAATAAGAGCAAGGGAATACTCACTAGGCTGCAAACAAACAACAACAACAACAACAACAACAAAAAACAGAGTAGAATAACATTTTAACAAGAACCAGGGTACAGTTACTGTCAGTTCAAGATCACCCTTCACTTAAGTCAGACAAAGGTGCAGACATTTGGGCCAAAATGGCCCCTAAAATACCCAGGACAATGAGTGCAAAAAACCAAAAAGGATGCTAAAATGAAACATCTGAATGAAGATAAAAAAAAGTAGTAGATAAAGAAACAACTGCTAAGAAAAACCAAGATAAAAATGCAGAGGACAGTGTCTTCACTACTAGGGCCGTGCAAAATTAAACTTCCACCAGCAACATTTTGGCAAAAGTCAGAAATTTCACTTTTGCTAAATTTTGGAATGCACTTTGGCAATGGTCATGGAAATTTTGACTTAGAATGGTGAAATAAATGTATGAATTGTACATTATTGTATTAAAATGAATATTTTTTTTCCTGCAATTTAATACATTAATCCACAAGTCATACATTCATTCTGCAGTTCAGTGAGTCACTGAACTGTGGAATGAATGTATGACTTGGGAATTAATGAATTATACTGCAGAAAGAAATTCCACAGAACTGATCACTGAACAGCAGAATAATTACTTGCATTGCAGAATAATCCATTAAACTGCAGAATAAAATTCCTCAGAACTATTATTGCCAAACAATTCTACAGAACTGCACAAAAATCAGCTAAACACATTCAAGATTCTAATCTCGCCAATGCCAGAAGTTCAAAAAATTTTGTGAAATTTACATAATTTCACACAAAAGTTCTCCAAAAGTGGAATTTGCAACTTTCACCCAGCTCTCTCTAGTGCTCATGCTGTGGCTAATTCTTTTCTACTTCAAAATGCAGTTACACAAGAACTACAAGATGGTGAGGGGCCTAGTTATTAGAGTGAAATTGGGAACAATTATCCACCAAGTTGGGTAGTTCAAATTCTTGTCAAATTATCTACAATACAAAAAAAGTGGAGAAATTACAGGACATTCCAATTGACATCCAGAAAATAAAATAGAGGGTCAACAATGGAGAATAAAATGAAGGAGGTCACAACAAATATTGAAGCATTAGAAAACAGGTAGTCTGACCTTGAACACAACATGCACCCAGTAATTGAGGAGGTAAACCCCCTTAAATCCCAATTTAAGATATTTTCTGAAAATAAAATAAAGAAAAGAATAGAGCACGCCAAAAATAAAATAACACATTTTTGGTGTTATGATACCTCCTTAAAAAGTGTTGTGTCTAGCCTCTTCACCAAACTTTTGGCCTTAAATTTAGCACCACCAGACATTTACAGAATTCATTGGACTGGTTCCCTTAAAAAGATTGGAGACAAGGAAGAATCCCAATCTGTAATACTCAAGCAAATGGGGATGGAAGACAAGTGGAGCATCATATAAGCAATATTACAGAAAAAAATTATCTTTCACAATCAAGAGATTAACAGAAAGCAAAATTTCTCACAAGAACTCTGGAAACATTGAACAAATATTTCTCTATTCAACAGATGCTCTGGTTAGGAAAAACCATATCACAATAATTTTTCCTGCAATATTAAAAGTGTTCTTGAATGGTCAGACTTTAATTTATAACAGCACGGAGAAGGCTCTTCAAGAATTAAAAATCAATTGCTGCAACTTTTTATGGCAAATGAATTACATTATTTAATCATGTTCTAATTCACTGGAACTTTCCTAGTGTTTAGTTTGCCTTGTGGTTATTTTCTGTTAGTTATTAAAGGTCAGAATGAGCGTCACTCACAGCTATACTCAGGTGACGGCATGAGGGGCTGGATGTGGGAACTTGCATGCTTGGCCCTGTGGGTGTGGGGCTACAATAACCTATGCACATATCAATGTGCCAAGTAAAGGGTTATGGATTCCAGACTCTGTCCTTGGCATCTCTTGGGGGATTTTATTTTTTGGGAGGGAGTTATGTTAGGGATGTGGATGGTCAAGGCTTAAGGAGGAACAATTAAAAATGTTGAGGTGGCACAAAATCATTTAGTACAGGATCAAGCGGGAGCTGTTATAATGTTGATTCTACAGAAATGTTGCACATGAGTACTATACTGAGGTTTATTGCATGTAACATAAATGGAATCAGTACTCCAATCAAAAGGTACAGAGTACTGAAGACAATAAAGGATAAAAAAGTAGATATTACTATCCTAAGGAAACCTACCTAAACAATAATGAATAAAAAAGAAAACTGAAATGAGGTGGAATTATAGAAGTACTGTTTTCTTTTCATACTCACCTAATGATTGTAGTAAAGGGGTAGCATTGTTAATTAGTGAAAGTTTTTCAAGAAAGATTTTTGACTCTTTTAGTAATGAAGAGGTAAGAATGATCTTCCTGAAGATGCAATATAATAATCTGACTTGTGTTTTTAGTTTCATTTGCTGTCCATTCAAACACTTTCTATCCTTTTAGTCTGCTATTAGTAGGATTTTGTGTTTTTAGGAGTGTGAATATATTATAATTGGGGATGGTAAAAATAGTCTGATGGATGTGTAGCCAGATAAATCTATCTTGCAGGATGGGCTAAATATAAATCATCCATTTTGGATAATTTTTCCAGTAACAATAGATGACTGTACTAGATGTGTGGCGATTAATTCATGGAGATGAAAAGCAATATACTTTTTTCTCAGCCAGGCACAATTCAAGTTGCAGATTAGATTATGTGTTGATATTAAGATCTTTTGGGATGGGATGTTCTTGTTTTCAGTCACAAATTGAACATACTTTATTGTCTGATCATTACCCAGCTACTGTCTCTTGTGTATTAGATTCCCACTGTAACAGAAATCATGTTTGATGATTTAATAACTATTTGCTAAAAGATTCTAATTTTAAGATCAAGTTGAAACAGATCATTTCTGATTTTTCCTAACATAATAAAGTAAATGAGGACGACAGTGGCGGATTCAGGATTTTACTGTGGGGGGTGCTGTGATGGTGTGCTTACTTGATATGCAACTTTCTATGTTTTTTTTAATCCTTTATGCAATCCTTTTCATTCCAGTTTTGACTGGAACAATAAACATAATCTATAGTTTTGAATGTATATTTCTTATAATCAGTATATTAGACTTCTCCAGCAAACTTAAATGCAGCAGTAGCAAGCAAGTAGGTTGCAATGTGGGGTGCAGCTGTGCCCTATAAAACCCCATAGATCCGCTACTGGAGGACAAAATAATTCAGGTTTGTGATGACTGTAAAGCATTTTTGAGTGGCACAATAATCTCTGGTGTCTCCTGGAGAAATAAAAACAGAAAGGCTAAAGCTGAAAAGATTGAAAACCTACATTAACATTCTTGTTATACAGAAAAAGAATATCAAAACTTAAAACAAATCTTGTCACCAATACAGAAATATGTGTCATCAAAAATCATTGGTTCAATCAATCAATATCTTTATTTTGCCAGGTGGATCATCATTGAGACAAGCTCATTTACAAGATGGGCCTGGGGCAGAACACTTGCCATCAGGGTTTAGACAATAAGAAGGAGTACATGTACAGTAACATTTACAGTGATCATATTAAACATATGACAGGTTATATACAATAAAGCATAGCAATGAGCACAACAAGAGGTAGTGCCTCATATATACAATTGCATGGATACAGGTATAAAGACATAAGGGCCAAAGGGCTAAAACTTATACAGTAGTCATAATTGGGGGGACCCATAGTGAGCAAGTATAGTAAGAACCTCTACAAGCATAGTGCAATGCATTTGAAAGTGGATGAGTCCTTTGAGTAACTACTGAGGGCAAGAACTAACATACGGGGTGGGGAGGGGAAGGGGGTTAGAGGGTGGAAGGGCAGTAGAGGTGAAGAGGTTTGGACGTGATGGCTTAAATAGGAAGGACCATAGGAAAGGAGGACAACCGATGCCTCAGGCAATAATTAGTGTTAGGCCCCATATTTAAAGCAGTGACAGACCTTGGTGTTAGAACCTTGACTTGATGCAATGACAGACCTTGGAGAAGGTCCTCAGGAACATAGCTTTGAAGAGGGAGAATGTGACAGGGGTAGTGAGCCTTAGGGAATTCTGAATCTTGTTCCAGAGCATAGGAAGGGCTTAGCTTATAGAGGCTCTGCTGAAACGCATTCTGACTTTAAAAATAGCCAGAGATAAGATGGTAAGACTTCTGAGAGGATAGACACTAAGGGGACAGGGAGGTAGGCAGCTTGAGAAATACTGGGGAAGCTTATGAGTAATGGCCTTGTATGTCCATAGTACAGCGTTCTTCTGCCTCCTGAAGCTAAGAGAGCTCCAAACTAAGGAAGAGTAGAGGATGCAGTGATACGTGGCACAGGGGGCATCAGAGATAAAGCTAAGGGCTCTGTGGTGGAGGGTGTCAAGCTTGGAGAGAGCCGTACTAGTGCTGTGACCATACAGGAAGTCCGCGTAGTCTAACAGCAGCAAAAAGATAGCTTGAACTAGGAGTTTTCTAGCCTCATGGGTAAGCAAATGCTTGATTCAGAAAACAATACCAAACCTTTGCCTCAGTTTCTTGGTGAGCTCGTCAATGTGATCTAGGAAGGACAATTTGGAGTCAATCCAGACCCCCGGGTATTTGAATTTTCCTACAAACTCCAGGGCTTCTCCTTAGAGGGTGCTTATGAGAGGGACCATACCAGATGATTTTTTTTTTTGAGATGTGAGACTAGTGGTGAGAAAATCATAGCTTTAGCTTTTTTAGCATTGAGCAGAAGTTTCAAGTTGAGCAGGGTTTTTTTTTGAGGAAGTCGAAGTCACTTTGGAGGTCCTTGCAAGCTGAATTCAGAGTTGGTCTGTCAATGTAGAGTACTGTGTCTTTGGCGAAGAGATGGATACTAGTCAACTTTAGACCAATGTCTGTTTGATTACTGTAGATGACAAAGAGCAGCAGATCAAGTATAGATCCTTGGGGGACACCTCTAAGGAGTATTTATTTAGGCGATAATTTGCCTTCAGCCTTGACCTGCTGCTCTCTGTCCGTGAGATAATTCGTGAACCAACTTAAAACCAGTTTGTCCACCCCAACTTTCTTTAGGGTCACCAGAAGTAGATCATGGTCCATCATGTTGAAGGTTATGCTAAGGTCCAGAAACAAGGTGTAGACATGTTGTTTGTTATCAAGTGCAATCTGCCAGTCATTTATAAGGAGGCAGTATAGTGCAGTGGTTTAAGGCTCTGAGCTGCAAATCTGGTGATATCCAGCAGACCAGACCTGGGTTTGAATCCCACAGCTTCCACTTGCATACTGTGTGATCCTGAGCAAGTCACTTAACTTCCCTGTGCTCCCAGGTCGCTCCTGTAAAAAAGCTTTCAGCTTAGTGTGCTACTCCTGGTTAAACAACTAAATAAATAAATACAAACTTAGCAAGAGCAGTAGTGGTGCTATGCACGGGACAGAAACTGGACTGAATTGGGTTTAGCAAATCAGAACTTTCAAGATGTGATCTGAGCTGCTCATTCACTACCTTCTCCAATAGTTTAGACAAGGCCAGGAGCAGGGCAATTGGACAGTAGTTATTTAGGTCGCAGGGGGCCCCTGATTTGAATAGAGGGATGACATGAGCCACCTTCCAGATCTTAGGGAGGGAGCCCTGGGAGAGAGACAGGTTGAAAATGTGGATAATGGGGGAGCCATAATATAGTAAGCCAATTTTAGGAAGAAAAGCTCAATCATAGCCGCACCCACACTTTTCTTTGTATCAAGCTGAAGAAGGAGATCCTCGACTTGTTTGACAGAGATCAGACAGAAGGAGAAGGAATGGCATGGAGTATGAGAGTCTGGGTTTAGGTATTCGGGTGACTGTCTATAAAGCTGTGCCCTAATAGCATTTGCTGGAGAGGTATCAAAAGCCATCCCTGCATGGAAAAGTGGTTATTAAGGAGATTGAGGATCTCATTTCTATCTGTAGTATGAATGCCACTGCTCGTAATTATAAGGGGAAGAGTGCCAGAATTCTTATGGCCTTTGACCTCCCTTAGGGTTTTCCAGAACCTAGTAGCAGAGTTGGTGGATGCATTGAGCTCAGAATGGAAATAACTAGACTTGGCAGCTCTGATTGTTCTCATGCAGTTGTTCCTTGCAGTGTGGAAGGCAGAGTAATCAGCAGCTAACTTTGTCTTTCTAGTTCTTTTCCAAAGAACATCCCTGTGCCATAAAGCATCTTTTAGGTTTTCCATAAACCAGAGGCAGGATTTTCTTTTGGTTCTGATTTTGATTACTGGAGCATGGAGATCTAAGGTTTCAGTGAGTATGTCTTGGAGGACCTCGTGTGCCTCTTTCACAGCAGGTGCGAGGTAGAACTTTTGCCAGTTAGCATACTGGAGGTCGCAGAGAAATGCATTAGGGCAGAAATTCCATTTGCATCTCTTAAAGATATATTTAGAGGAAGAGGAGGCTGGGTGGTGTGCTGACCTTATGCCTGTAATGGCACAGTGATCACCAAGATCATGAAAAATACTCCTGAATGGGAGAAGAGGTGAGGCTTGCTTACCAGGATTAGATCAAGAAGGGTGTTACGCTCAGGATGTTTGGTGTTAGGGTGGGTAGCTTCATTTATGATCTGGGTAACTCATAAGAAAATCTGGAACTTAACCAAAGAGTTTGCAGGGAAATTTTTGTTAAAATGTTTAAAAGTGATAGATCAGAAACCTGAAAGTACAGTAATTAAAGGAACACTACATGCAAAAATTATAAAAACACATGTGCATTGTGTTTTTGTTTTTCTGATGGTCCCTGGTATTCTGTTCCATGTGTCTGTGTCAAGTTTTTTTTGGTTTGTTTACTTTTCCCTGCCAGTTTTATGGACCCTGGGGTAGGCATGCAGCCTTCCTTTAATACCTTTAATATGTTGGAATTTTCCCAAAATGCCTCTGAGAATGATGTAAGTTAGACCTACATCTTTCATATGTGTATTGGCTTCATTATCATCCAGCAACAGCACAGCACTTTACAAAGAAAATTGCCACACATCCAGAATAAAAACAGCTGGCACTTAGAAAAATCTGACTTTTGCTGAGAAAGAAAGTCAAACTCTTCTTCAGAGCAGTTACCTTTCATAAATTGTTGTAGTTAGATGTTGTGACTACATTATAATCTAGAATTCTGGGCTCTTAGTTCTAATGCTAGGTCTAATTGACATCATTCCCAGAGGCATTCTGTGAAAATTCTAACATGTCAAAGGCAATAAAAGAAGCATCAATGGCTACACTAAGGGGCCATAAAAGTTGCAAAGAAAAGGGTGAAAAAACTTACTACAGACACAGGTAACGGAATCCCAAGGGTCAGAAAATTAAAAACCCAATGCACAACATGCATTTTTATAATTTTTGCATGTAGTTTCCCTTTAAGAACCATGGTCCACATTTTCAAAGGAGCTGCGCAGCTCAAAGTGGAGATGCACTGTACATCTCAGAAAATGAGCAGAACCGTGACATTCAAAAGAGAGAGATGAGTTGTGCATCTCCAGATGCGCCATCACACATCTATAATGTATATGGCGCATATAGGAGGTGGCATTCCCATGAATGTACCGCACATCCCTATACTCAGCCAAAATGTGCAGCGCATCTGGTACGCATCTCAGAGAAGAGCCGCCCAAAGTCAGGCATGGAAAAAGCACACCTAAATGGCCAGCCACCCACAGGCAGGTCATAGAACTGCAGGCAAGCCATCTGAAGACAGCCCTTGTAGGTGCACCAAGACATGTTCCAGACACCTACACACAGCAGTCATGCCAGGGCATGTATTTTTGATATGGCTTTCCCAGACCCTGTCTGGTCTATAATTGGTATATATTTTAGTGATATGCTGTTACACTTTGTGGTTTTATTCTTTGCTTTTATAATTTATTGTAAAGCGCTTTGATCATCTGTGAAATTGCGCTGTTGACTTGACTTGAACAAGATCTGTAGTAGTATTAGCATTGCTTATTGGTGCTCATTTTTGCGTTCTTTTAGTAATTGGTGTTTCTCACATCATTATGTTGTTCTACTCTCTCTTTCTTATTTTTTATTTCTTATTTTCTTTACTGTTAGTTGCCATTATTCAGATTCAGGATCTGTCTTGTCATTTTGTGGTTTTCTTGTTTGATTCCCCCCAATTTAATTTTTCTTTTTCCCCTCTCTTGTTCTGTTTTGTTGCAATCCGAGGTTTTCAAACTAACTGGCAGTCACATCCTACGGGCTCTCGGACACATGCCTCATGAACCAGAATGCCGCTGGGGTGCTTGGTCACCCACCTTGGCTTGTGCCAGGCCAGTTCCCTGTCTTTTCATGGGAAGCAAACTGTGCGCACAGAATGTGGTAGTTCTCTTGTTTATGAGTATCCAGTTACTTACTTTTTCAGAGTTAGTTGTCCCCCCGTGGAGCCTCCTGTAAATAGTTCTCCAGTTTACTGATGTTGTTTCTTTTGTTGGTTCTTCTGACCAGGAGATTTCATATCTTGTTTCCTCTCCTCTTGACCTTTTGCTAATTCTGTCTTTCTTACAACATGCCAGGCCAACTTCACCTGTGTTCTTGATTTTTTCAGGTTGGGGTTGTGATATTTCATGGGGTGGGATAATACCGCGGGACAGTGCAGCTCTCAGGGGCATAAGTATATGGGGGATTGGTGTTCTTATGTCTTTGTTATTTATTTGTTTGATTGATGGCACATTTTAACTTGCTTAATTCATCCCACAGGATACTTAGCTGGAATGTTAAGGGAGCCAAAACTCCATAAAAAACGCATATGATCCTTAGGCACCTGAAATCTTCAGGGGCTCAAATCATTTTCCTTCAAAAAACCCATACAAGACCCAAGTATGCCATGTTATGGAGGCAGGCTTGGGTGGACCAGGCCTATGCTGTGGGCACAAGCAAACGCCATGCTTGGATTGCCATCCTTTTGCTAAATCTGTTGCTTTTCAACTGAATATTGACTAGTCTGATTAAGAGGGAAGATATTTAATTTTGCATGGTTCTCTGTTTGGGTCCCCTGTTATACTGGCCTCTATCTATGGTCCTAATGCAGACAACCCTTCATTATTTACTACTTTATTGACTCTCGAGTTTCCTGGTGGAATATCCATTTATTTTTATTTTTTATTTATTTCATTTTTGTTGACTGGGTAAGTGCACTAGACAAATCCTGCCTATTTTCAGGCATGACCCAGGGAAGGGGGAAACAGATGAATACCAACTGATCTTGAACCAGATTAAGCTGTTGGGGGGTCACTGGAATTTGGATCAGGTTCCTAACCTGAATGGATTTCCCTTACAACGTCAGGGCCTCTCACCTGCCCAGAGGGCTCTGTCACAGTTCATTACTACCCTGGGGGTTCTTGACCTCTGGAGGGTATTTTACTCTACTCAGAAAAATAGCACTTTTTAGTCCCCTGTCCATTCAACCTCTTCACACTTAGATTATTTTCTTGTTTCTCATTCCATTCTTTCTGGTATTTCTTTCTGTGATATTGAGACCCGGGTTTATCTCAGACCATTTTCCAATTACATTGCTGTTGGTGCTTCCTCCCTTGCTACAAAAGGGATAAGGTTTGGCAAGTTAATAATCACCTACTGAAGGACCCCATTATTTTGAAGCATGTAAGGATTATACTGACTCCTTCTTTCAACATAATGTAGGTTCTGTCTAGGAGTTCCACACTGTCCGGGGTGCATACAAAGCTGTGATTATAGGGAAACTGATTTGGTTAACTTGTGTATGGAGAAAAGAATGTCAGGGCTGGCAGTCAGCTCCTCTTGAAGATCAGGCAGCGAAAAAGGACTGTCTCTGCCTCCTCTTCAGAGATGGACTGGCATGCGCCGGTGATGGCTAGAGAAAAATATGCTGATCTTTTGCATGAGGGGGCAGAATAGGCCCTTTTTAAATGATGACTGCATTATGTTGACCAGGGAGAGAACACAGGGAGGCTGTTAGCACTTCGCTTAAAACAACAAACCATTGCAAGAGCTATTCCAGTTATTCGAAGTGTCCCAGATTCTCCCAGCCTGACAGATCCACGGGACATAGTTGGTTGTTTTGCTCATTACTACTCAGAGCTTTATGCAGAGGAATCCTCCCCGCCCCCAGGATCTACTCTCTCTTTTTTGCAAAAGTTTTTTTTACCTCAACTTAGTGAAGAGCATAAAGACCTACTTTAGCAACTAATTTCCACGGACGAGGTGGACTGTGCTATTCAGGTGCTTTCTCTGGATAAGGCTTTGGGCCCCAATGGGCTTTCAACAAACTTTTACAAGGCCCTGAAAAATCGTCTGGCTCTGCATCTCACTACCTTTTTTAATGACACTTATACTAAATGCTATCTGCCTTCTCCCTTTCAGGAGGCATTTATTACTCTTTTGTCTAAGTCTGGCAGAAACCCGGAGCTGGTACAAAACTATAGACCTATTTCATTATTAAACACTGATGTTAAAATTCTTGCTAAAATTTTAGCCCAGAGATTGTTAAAGGTCTGTTATGAACCTACTGTTCCTGAACAGACTGGGTTCATGACAGGTTGTCATTCTCGTGACCACTTGCGTAAATTGGCCCACCTTTTGTCTGTGTCAGGGAACTCACACACCCCCACTGTGCTGGTGTCCCTCAATGCAGAAAAAGTGTTTGATAGAGTCTCTTGGGGGTATTTATTTGAAGCCCTTGAGCAGTATGGCCTTCCTCCAGAGTTTATAACATGGGTGAGACTTCTATATTCCTAACCCTCCACTCGCATTTATTGCAACGGTGTCCCTTCTACCCCCTTTTCTTTGAGAAAGGGCATGCCTCAGAGTTGCCCCTTATCCCCTCTGTTATTTAATTTGTATTTAGAACCTCTCACCTGTACTATAAAGGGACATCCTCACATACATGGGATCCAGGTTTCTGGTCACTGTTATGCCATCTCAACATATGCAGATCACATACTATTGCATCTACAGCTCCCTTCAGTTTCCCTTCCCACTGTATTTGAGGTCCTCGGGGTTTTTGGTTCGGTCTCAGGATACAAACTGAATCTTGATAAGACAGTTTTTATGCCCTTAAATTCTCACACTTTTAAAGCTGATGTTATGAGATGGGGTAACTCCTAAGTATCAGACAGGTTACATTATTTGGGAATCAGGGTATGCAGAATTGTCTTCTACAATTAAACTTAATGTTTCTGCCTTGTTAGTTACCTAAAAACAAGACTCGGGATGATGACTTAAACTTACTTTAACATTATGGGCACATATTAATGTTGTTAAAATAAACATTCTTCCTTGTCTTCTTTATCCCCTTAATATGAAGGGTGTTTTTTTACTGAAGAAGTGGTTCGGTTCTCTGCATACTTTGATTTCTAATTTCTTCTGGGTGGGTAAAAAAACCACGGAGGGCATATGTCAGACTTGTACCTGGTAAAGAGTTTGTAGGACTCAGTCTACCAGACTTTTTCCTTGATTATCTTGCTGGTCATGTTTCTCAATTTTATGGTGGGCTCAGGCCTCCAAACTTGACACCTGGACTAACCATCTGTTAGCCTATCAAGTTATTGAGATGGCGCTGGCTAAATCAAATTATCTGGACCTTGGTTCTCATGTGTAGTATACACTGACAGGTCCATGCCTCTCTAAGGGATTCTATTATTGGTACATCAGTCAAGGTTAGTCACCATCTTCACAACTTCTTAGGCACCCACCCCTTTTACAACTGGTCCCAATAGGTCCAACACAACTTAAATTTTCATATTGGTTCTAAGCCTATTGGATTTGCCTTTCTTCCAGATATTGAGTTGGGCTCCCTCTCATCATTTGTGCAGGATGGTCATTTTTAGTTTGATGCCTTTAAATATGATTTTGCTTCAGCTGACAAAGTTAGTTTCATCTATATACAGTTGCACCACATTTTTCACAGAGTTCTGGGTCCCTCCCTTGGTCTTCTCAGACCACAGAAATATAGGATGATCTCCATCAGGATGCTATTCAGCCACATGCTATTTCTCATCTTTATTAGAGGATTCAGCTTCTTGCAATATTAAAAATGGACATTGGACATTTCTACTGGCCTCCTTATTTGAGGACTTAGCTGACCAGGACTCTTGACTAGTGGTGTGGTGAAACCTGCTTCATTTTTTAAAATTTGAGAGTCTCAAGTTATCTCAGTACAAATTACTTTGCAACTGAGAGGTTGGCTAAAATTTGGTTGCTTGGTAATGCTATTTGCAACAAGTCCAAGGTGGGAGAGGAACCCTCATGCACATTTTCTGGGACTGTGAAAAAAACACAGATATTTTGGCAAGATATACAAGCCCATTTGGATCCGCTGCTGGGACTTCAGCATGCCTTCTCCCCATTACTATGTTTGATGGGGCCGGGGTTGGAGCATGTTGTGGGACAGCAGCACTTTCTTATGGCATTGATTATGACAGTAGTAAAATGGATTATTGCGAGGCAGTGGCTTGAAGATTCTTCCCCTACTTACAAAAGAATGGTTGGTGGCAATGTTTGATGCCTTGTGCATGGAACATACAATTTCTAATATTTGAAAATCGAGGAAGTCATATTGTGCCCACTGGCAAACTCTCCATACTCTTTTATTGCTATAGTGCATGTTTGGCTGCTGAGGGCATACCCTCCCAGCCTTATTTTACTCATGGATTTTCTTATGCCTTATTATGAAGGTCTGGCATGTCTTTTCTTATATCTAACAACTTCACGTTGACGTTACCTTCTGCTCTCTCTCTCTCTCTCTCTCTCTCTGTTCAATGTTTCTGTCCTTTTATTTCTTCTGGCCTAGGTAAGTTTTTTCTCAGATTCCTCTTTTTTTTCCTTATTCTTAATGTGTTTAATGTTCCCTGTTTCTATGTTGTGTGTTTCTATTGTTCCCTGCTATTTATAATAGCAAGGGTTACACTTTGCCACCTTATTTAGGATCTGATTTTTGGCTTACTCTATGCTTTGAGAGAGATGCAGTGATTAGGACGACGGTTAGAATGTTGCTGGTGGAGATCTGCCCTTGATGCCAACCACGTTAGATTGATGGACCATTATCAATCCTATCAATCTGCAATCACATGTAAGAAGGCAGAGTTCCTGTCTGGGGAGATTGCGGCTGCTCAGAATCAACCAGTTCAGCTTTTCCAAACTGTGCAACCCAGCCTGTCTTCAAGTCTGGAAAGCATTTTCGCAGATAGAGTGCAATGAGCTTGCTCAATTCTTTGCTGCTAAGGTGGCTGACATCAGTACAGCCCTCTGACCGGCACACTCTATGGGCGTTGCTTCTGATCAGTGCTTGGCCACTAGTCTCCAGCTTTCCTGGAGTACCTTCGACTCCCCAGAGTTCATGGATGTCATGA
This sequence comes from Neoceratodus forsteri, assembly GCA_016271365.2. NCBI lineage: Eukaryota > Metazoa > Chordata > Ceratodontiformes > Ceratodontidae > Neoceratodus > Neoceratodus forsteri. The sequence continues at coordinate 734,490,156 of CM057456.1, forward strand.
GGATTGTCCAGGGTGTGGGCCCTACATACTGTAGTTTGGATGCAGGACCAACTTCCCTGATTTGGGGTTGTATCGCTTCCATCAGTCTGGTCCTTGCATGGATAGTATGGTGCTCCTTGGAAACAGGTGAGTTTTCTATCTGCCTGAAGGAGGCGGTGGTAACACCCCTCCTGAAGAAAGCTTCTTTGGACCCAAACTGCTATGCGAACTACAGACTAATCTCTAACCTTCCCTTTTTAGGGAAGGTGGTTGAGAAGGTAGTGGCCACACAGCTGGAGAGTCATTTGACCATCCATGACATCTATGAACCTCCCAAGTCTGGTTTCTGAAAGAGGCATAGTACAGAGACAGCACTGGTTTGGGTGCTCAATAATCTCTTGATGGCTAAAGATTGGAAGAACCATTCCATCTTGGTCCTCCTAGATCTCTCATCAGCATCTGACACTGTGGACCATGGGATTCTGCTCGATCATCTGAGGTTCATTTGGGGCCTGTCGGGTACAGTCCTTAGATGGTTTACATCTTTCCTCACCAGAAGAACTCAGAGGGCAGTGTCTGGGATTTATTCCTTGGAGCCAATCCCCCTGTCATGTGGGGTTCCTCAGGGATCGGTGTTGTCCCCCATGTTGTTCACAGTGTATATGCTGCCCCTTGGAGATATTGTAAGAAGGTATGGGCTGAGGTTTCACTGCTATGCTAATGATATCCAGCTCTACCTTTCTTTTGCACCCGACCATAATGGAGCTCTTTCAGTCTTTAACAGCTGCCTCACAGAAATCCATGAGTGGATGAATTCGAGCTGATTGAAGTTGAACTTGGGAAAGACTGAAGTGCTGGTTGTGGACCTAGGGCACCGGATAGGGAGGTCAGGGTAGCTTCACCCTCTGGGATTTTTCTTGGGGGTTTATCACTCCTGGCCTCTGAAGGGGTGCAAAACCTCTGAGTAATTTTGGATGAAGGGCTGACGCTGCATTCACAGGTGTCAGCCATCATCAAGACCTCTTTTTAACATCTGAGAAATATCTCCAGGATTAAGCACCTTGTTCCATCTGGTGACCTTCCCACTTTGGTTCACGCCTTTGTGTCCTCGCACTTGGATTATTGCAACTCCCTCTACCTAGAGCTACCTGGGGTGGAAATCTGCCATTTGCAGCTAGTGCAGAACGCAGTGGCCCGGCTTCTGACAGGAACCTCTCAGTCCTGCCATATTTCTCCGGTGCTGCACGGTCTGCACTGGCTGCAGGTACAATGGTGGATTACCTTTAAAGTCAGTCTTCTAACTAATAAAGCCCTACATAGACAGGGCCCAGACTACTTGAAAGAGCTTCTGGTACCTTATCACCCCGGGCAATCATTCTGCTCAGCTGGCGAGGGGTTGCTAGAGATCCCAAGGGTTTGTTTAAAATCTTCTGGGGCGCAGGCATTTATGCATGTGGCCCCATCCATTTGGAACTCTCTACCCCACCAGTTATGTGAGTGCGCAACTGAGGAGAGATTTAAATGAGCTTTGAAAACCAATCTCTGGCACCAAGCATTTAGCGACTGATTGGATTTATTTACTTAATTTAGAGTTCCTGGTTTTATTTAACTAAGCTGCTGTGATATCTGTAATATTTAATATGTTTTTAAATTTTGTTAGGTGCCTTGCTTTTGGAAAGGCACCATAAAAATAAAGTTTTATTATTATTATTATTATTATTATTATTATTATGTTGGTAGCATATGGTTTTTCTACTAGCATATAGTGTAGGATGTTAATTCATTATAATAACTGGTTTCATTTTCTCCCTTAGGGAAACCCGTGGCATTATTTGCCATTATAAAGGAGTGTTTATAATGTCAAACACGCGCTGGGTTTCCCTCGCTATGCGCATGCCCAACCTATAGCTCTTCCGGGTTTTCACTGCTCGCCACCAGATTGCCTCCTTGGTCAAAACTGTGCTGCCACTATGTCTAGGTGGCAAGTAACTCCAAAACAAAACCTCCTGACAAAATCACACAGTAGAGTAAAGGGGAAAAAAACAAGGAAAACTAAACTGCTGCAAAGCGACCATGGACTCGGCTAAACGTCATCCAGACTGCAGCCACACTGTTCCATTTATTTTATATAATTGCTTTGGCGAGAAAGCATAACCCAGCAATTATATAAAATAAAATATGGGGTTGTGTGTAAACTCAAATTTTACACACACCCTTGAGGTTGAATGCCTAGATAAACCCTGAGAGCGAAGTATGGCATCCATTCCCTCAGGTGTGTGTTAAATCTCGTTACACACACCACCCCGTACTTTATTCTCTATGTTATATATAACTGTGCATTTTTAGTTTATACTTAGTGAGGTGACTTTGTTTTGTTTACAACTGTTCTGCTCTAGCAAACTTAATTTGTCTGTGTCACTGTTACTGTTGGAGCGATATTTATCTATTTCTTTTTTACTTGGTTATATGGACAAAAGAAGGCCTTGGCCCATTGTGATTGTCCCCCACATAGTGGGATATTGAACCCCAAAGTGGTTTAATGGACTAGCCAGTTGTCTAAATATTTTTTGAATCTAGTCAGGTGTTCACAGTCGACTACAGTAGTAGCCACAGACATTGGCAGCTATTTCCAGATATTTCGCGAAATTTCAAAAGAGTTTCTCTCTGCTGCCCCTACTGTGGAAATGGAGAAAGCAGGAGATATATCTGGAAATATCACAGAAATTTCAATAAATAGCTGGCAGTGTCTGTAGCTGCTACTGTATTTCTTGTGGCAACACATTCCACAGTGTGGGTGCCCTAATAGCAAACAAATTTAGCCTTTTATTGGCCCTTGCTCTAGCGACTTTCAGCTGCTTATTATGCAGCCTAGCTGCAATTTTCCTCTTGGAGTACATGATACCACACTGCACCATTGGGGTGGGGGATTGAAGGGGCTCAAATAGCTGGAGAAGGTCTCTTCTGGTTCTTCTTGGTTTGAGTGTATAAAGGCCTGTTTTTTGTAGTCTATCGATGTAATCGAGATGGGCTAGGTGGGGGACGATTTTGGTTGCCCTACGCTGTATCTGCTCTATCCTCTTGATGTCAGTTGTCAGATAGGGGCTCCAGAAAGGGGAACCATAGTCGGAATATGGTCGGACATGGGATCTGTATAAGGTCATTATACCCTGTTCAGATTTGGAGATGAAGGTGTGATTAATCCTTCAAAGAAGTGCGTTAGTTAGAATGTCTATTTTGTTACAATGGTCTGATGAGGACAGCTTGCTGTTTACTATTATTCCCAAGTCTTTTTATACTGTTAGATATTCTGATAATTGTGTTATTTAGAGTGTATGATTGTTTGGGGCTGTTTTTGCCTACGTGTAAAACTGTGCATTTGGATAAATTAAATTGCATTTTGTTGGTGTGTGCTCATTGTTCTAAGGTGGCTAGGTCTGACATCAATTCCCTTTTACTAGAGGCACTATCCACTCTTCCTCCCAGTTTTGTGTTATCTGTGAATTTTGTAATGATATTACTGGATCTAATATTCATGTCACTGATAAAGAGACCTGTGAAACACCACTGGAAACCCTCCCCTCATCAAACAGTACTCCATTCACCCTGACTCTCTGGGTTCTATTCCCTAACCAGTAATGTACCCACCTAACAATGGTAGGTGAAAAACCTAGACTGAGTAGTCTGTTTACCAGAATGACATGTGACACCTTGTCGAACGCCTTGCTGTAATCGAGCAGAATAACACTGACGGGAATGTTGGAGTCAAGATTTTTGCTAACGTGATTGTAAAAGGACAGCAGATTGGTGGTGCAGGAATAACCTTGTTTAAACCCATGTTGTGCCTGGTCTGTAATATTTAATGAGTGTATTTCTGATTATATGATGGATTTGATTATTTTTTCCATCAATTTGCATGGGATTGATGTGAGACTTATAGGTCGATAGTTTTCAGTTTTTGAATGTAATCCTTGTTTAAAGATAGGGGTAACGATAGCGATCAGCCAGTCAGATGGTACTTTGGATTCTTTTAGGGATTTATTAAAGATTATGGTTAATGGTAAAGTTATAGCATCTATTGTTCCTATTAGGAATTTTGGATTTATATTGTCAGGGTCAGGACTAGTCATTTTTTTTAGGGTTTCTAGTATAGTCTTTGTGTCCTATAGTGAGACATTGTAATCAGTGGGATTTGGGGTTTGATTAAAGGACAATATCTGTGGGTCGTCCTGTGAGAAGACTAAGCAGAGGTAGTTGTTAAATACTGTAGCGGTTTCTGTGTCTGAAGTGATTGTAGTGTCATTAATCGCTACTGGGCCCACAGATCTATTATTCCCCTCTTTTCCCTTTGAAATATGAGTAGAGGGCCTTATGCGAGTCTTTTGTGTGGGCTATTTTAAATTCAAGGTTTTGTTTTGCAAGTGTCATGTGTTTCTTTCATCCCCTAATTGATTTCCTGTATTTACATACTAACATACTAAAATGCCAGCAGAATAGACCTAACAGTCTCTCACATTTGCTCAATTTTCAGCATCCACACTGAGGGATGATTTTGGTGTTCCCCCCCCCTTGGGTTATACTGTCCCCAGTCCCAGATGTTCCACCTGTATTGGGCCTGGTCAGACTTTCCCTCCTCCTGTACCTGTCCCATCCCCTCTTAAAACTGTTCACAGTCTCCACCTCTACCAGCTCCCTGGGCAGTGCATTCCATGGCTCCACCACCTTTTCAGTGAAATAACATCTCCTCCTTTCCTCTTTGAGTCTGCCCCTTCCAGCTTACACCTGTGACCTCTTGTTGCCTCACCCTCCTTCCTTTGGAGCACCTTGACTGGGCCTCCTTTATTGATCCCTTTCATGTACTTAAAGACCTCTATCATGTCCCCCCTGTCCCTCCTCTCCTCCAGGGGGGTACATGTCGAGCTCCTTGAGCCTCTACTCATAGGTCCTCTCCCCCAGGCCCCAGATCATTATGGTTGCCCTTTGGACCCTCTCTAGGAATGTAATGTCCCTCTTTAAATGTGGTCTCCAAAACTGTACACAATACTAGAGGTGTGGCCTAGAAACATAGAAACATAGAAGTTGACGGCAGATAAGGACCGCAAGACCCATCCAGTCTGCCCATTTCTTTTTCTACCTTATAAATGTGCCATCGGCCTTTGCTCTGTCAGTGGCCTATCTATTCATAGTCATTTGTATTGCTCCCTTATGCCTATCCCATGCCTGTTTGAAGCCCTGCACTGTATTCATAGCCACCACTTCTTGTGGTAAGCCATTCCATGCATCCACCACCCTTTCTGTGAAAAGAATTTCCTCACATTCCCCTTAATCGGCCCCCTCTAATCTCATGCTGTGTCCTCTTGTCCCTCTATTTTTCTTATATTTAAAACATGTTAGACTCTTTCTCCTTGTTAATGCCCTTAAGGTGTTTGAATGCCTCGATCATATCACTCTCTCCTCCTTTGCTCAAGGGTATACATATTGAGCTCTGTTAATCTGTCCTCATATGTCTCTCTGATGCAGTCCCTGCACCATTTTGGTTGCTCTTCTCTGGACTGCCTCAATTTGAGATTAATGTCCTTGTGAAGGTGTGGCCTCTAATACTGCACGCAGTGCTCAGATGGGGGCCTAACCAGTGTCTTGTAAAGAGGGATTATTACCTCCTCTTATGACTTGTGATACCCTACTAATACACCCTAACACCCTAGCCTTACCTACTGCTTTAGAGGTCTGCTTGGATGATTTCAGGTCATCAGTGATGATGATGCCAAGTCTCTTTCTTCCTTTGTGACTGCTAGCAACTCCCTCCCAGTCTATAGGTGGCTTAGGGTTTCTCTTCCCTATGTGCATGATTTTGCACTTCTTTGCATTAAATCCCAGTTGCCACTTTCTGACCATTTTGCTAGTTTATCCAGATCTCTTCTCATTCTGCCCACCCCATCTGGATCATCTATTCTGTTGCAGATCTTGGTGTCATCTGCAAACAGACAAACCTCTCTCTAGTCCATCTGCAAGGTCACTAATGAAGATGTTGAAGAGGACTAGCCCCAGGACTGATCCCTGAGGTACCCACTTGTGACTTGCATCTCTTCTGACTGTATACCATTTACCACCACTCTCTGTTTTCTGCCCGTCAACCAGTTTGCCACCCAGTTGACCAACTTCTGACCCACCACGAGCCTACCCAGCTTATTTATCAATCTTCTATGTGGAACAGTGTCAAAAGCTTTGCTGAAGTCAAGGTAGGTGACATCAACTGCTCCCCCTTGGTCCACCACTCTGGTTACCCAGTCAAAGAAATCTATGAGATTGACAGGACCTTCCTTTTGTAAACCCATTCTGTCTTGGATCCTGTGCCCCTATGGATTCCAGGTGTTGCACTATCCTTTCCGTGAGGAGTGCCTCCATAATCTTGCCCACTACTGAGGTAAGACTGACTGGTCTGTAGTTCCCCGCCTTATCCCTGCTACCACTCTTGTGGAGCGGGATCACATGAGCCCTTCTCCAGTCTTCTTGGACCTCTCCTGTGCTCAGAGACTCACTAAACAGTTCTGCTAATGGCTCTGCTAGTTCCACCTTTAGCTCCTTAAGTACCCTGGGATGTATGCCATCAGGTCCCATTGCCTTATCCACCTGAGCTTATGCAGCTCTTGTAGGACCCTTTCTTTTGTGAAGGAATAGTGCTCACCTCCTCCCCCTGTGTCCATGATGCTGGGCTGTGGGCCCTGCCTACCTTCTCTTCAGTAAATACTGAGCAAAGTATCTATTTAGGATAGATGCCTTTACAGGGTCCTCCTCCTCACATGCTCCCTTTTCTCCATTAAGCTTAGCAATACCCCCTCTGGACTTTCTCCTTTCAGTAATGTATCTATAGAAAGTCTTGTCACCTTCTTTTACTGTTTGTGCTAGTGTTTCCTCAGTTTGGGACTTTGACTGCCTTACTGCCTTCCCTGCTTCCCTTAGGGCAGTTTGGAATGCCTCCCTATCTTCATTCCACTGTGTTCCCTTATATTCCCTGAAGGCCAGCCTTTTGGCTCTGACCTTTTCTGCTACTGTAACCAAGCAGTTGTATTTGCCCTTGCCGCTGCCCTCCTACAGGTCTCTGAGTTGTTCATTCTGACATCTACCACTACTCCCAGGTCCCTCTCACACTCTGTGACTTGAATCATGTCTTCTCACAGGGTATACCACTGGCCTGGATTTCTGGCTCCTAATTGCAGAACCTTGCACTTCCCCACATTGAATTTTAGTTTCCATTTTCCAGACCACCTTTCCAGAGACTCCAGGTCCTCCTGCAAGGCCACCCTACCCTCCTCCCCATCCACCACTGCACCCAGTTCTGAATCATCTGCAAAGAGACTCATCTCACTCCTGTTCCCCCTCCAGATATCTGAGATATCGGCATTGAACAGGAGTGGCCCCAGCACTGACCCCTAGGAAACCCCACTAGTAACCCACCTTGGGGATGAGGCTAACCCTCCAACCACCACCTTCTGAGTATGCTCAGAGAGCCAATTTTATATCCATCTTAACAACTGTCTTCCTACCCCCATTTCCTTCAGCTTCACCAGCAGGACACTGTGGGGTACCAAATCAAATGCCTTGCTAAAGTCCAGAAAGATGACGTCCACTGGCCTACCCTGGTCCAGGGCCCTCATCACCCAGTCATAGAACTCAACAAGGTTTGTCTGACATGATCTTCCCATGACAAAGCCATGATGCCTATCATCCAAGTACCCAGTTTGCTCCAGTAACCCCCCTAGCCTTTCCTCCACAATACCCTCCATCACCTTGCTGACCCCCAATGTCAGGCTAATGGGCCTGTAATTTCCTGCCTCCTCTCTTGAGCCCCCCTTGTGGATCAGCACGACATGGGCCACCCTCCAGTCTTGGGGCACCCACCCAGTCCTCAGAGAGATACTGAAAAGCTCCACTAGAGGGACTGCAAGGACATCTGCCAGTTCCCTCAGCACCCTGGGATGTATCTCATCTGGCCCAGGTGCTTTCTCCATCTGAAGGAACCTGAGGGCTTCTCTTACTCTCTCTACTGGGATTTCAGCATCCACATCCTCCCCTTTTTCACGCTGCACTGCTGGGCCCCCACCTGTTTGTGGTGGCCACTCCCTTTCCTCTGACCCATCAGGGCCCCTGGTCTCTACTGGTCCCACCCCTTGCTCCAGTTTGCCCCCACTCCCCTCGCAAGACATAGCCCCTCCATCCGCCCTGGTTAAAAACTAAGGCAAAGTACTCATTTAGAACTTCTGCCTGTTCCCCCATCTTCTGTGCCCAACCATCCCCTATCTTCATCTTGCTGATCTGCCTCCTTACTTTCCTTTTTTCCCCCTATGTTTATAAAGAACCCCTTGTCCCCCTTCCGGATCCCACTGGCCAAGGACTTCTCCTTTTTTGCCTTAGCTGCTCTCACCACCCCGGTGACTCTCTTGGCTGTCAGCTCATATTCCTCTTGATCCCTTTCACTCCTTGAACACTTGAAGCGCCTTTTTTGTAATTAATGGGGCATTTTTTTAAGGATGAAAATAGTTTTAGTTTAAGTGAGATTTGTTTCTTAATATAACTGTTAAACCATAAGGGTGTTTTTCCCTTATTATTATATTTGTTTTTTTCAGGCATGTATAGCTCTTCTAGTTCGTGAATTTTTGATTTTGGCTGAATCCAAGCACCTTCAATTTTAAGTGGCGGGAGAATGAGAGCCCACCGGATGTTATTTAAGTGTTCACTGATTTTATGAAAGTCAGCCCTGTCATACTGTTTAATCTTGAGTTTATTGCTTGGAGCTTGATAGTCATAGGATATTGTGAAATGTACAGACATGTGATCGCTGTTGCCCAGAGGGTCAGAAATATAAAGATCAGTTATTTTACTGTCAATGTTTGTTACAACAAGGTCTAGAATGTTAGTTCCCCGGGTTGGTTCCCTGATAAGTTGGACAAGGCACAAATCAATAACTGATGAGAGTAGTAGTTTGTCATGTTGGGTGCTACCTGATAGGGCCTCCCAATCTATAGTTGGGAGGTTGAAATTTCCAAAGATAAAAACCATGCCATTATTTGTCAATTGGGAAATTTCATTGGTTAGTTGTTTTGTGTACTCAAAGTCAACAGAGGGTGGCCGATAACATGTGCTGACCAAGATCTGTGATAGGCCTTTAAGTTGTAAATTTACCCATATGCTCTCAGTCTGGGTGATAAATGAAGAGTCGAATGAGGGAATATCATTCCTAAAGTATAAGCAGACACCTCCCCATTTCTCATGTCGGTTCTATTTTTGGAATAAAGTTTAAATCCAGGTATTTCGAGTGTCCATTGATTGTCTGAACTGCCCCAGGTTTCAGTAAGGGCTATTAATCCTAAATTGAGGGTTTGAGTCTTGATTTCCAGTTCACCTAATTTGGAGATATTTAAAGAGTGGGCATTAAGTGATAAGACATTCAGTCATCTATGGTTTTGTAAGGGAATGGTTGTAATAAGAGATTTGGGCTTAGATCCAGTCTCCCCCCAGATGATTAGTTTAAATGGCCATAGATGAATGTGGAAATCTTTTGCCCCAGCAACGTGCTCCCTCTTCTGCTGAGATGCAGACCATCCCAGCAAAAGAGGGATCGGTTGTCGTGAAATTCTTCCCAATATGTTAAACAGCTGATGTTCTGTCTGTAACACCATTTACGGAGCCATTCATTAAGAGCTTTAATTTTGCTCGTAATCTGGTATGTGGCTCTGGGGACAAGCAGTTTCTCTGAAAGTCAGATGCTATACCCCATTTCTTCAAGAATGTTACAGAGGAAGACATAATCCTGTTTAAGCTGCTCTAATGAAGTTCTATTGATGTCATTGGTCCCTGCATGTATAACCATGAGGGGATTATTCCCAGCCATTGACAGAATTTTTATTTTGTCATTGATGTTATGTCTGATACCCTGGTCCCTCTATAACTGGAACATGTGTGATTTTCCTTATCTGGATTACAGACAGCCAGTCAATGTGTTTTATTGTGGAGTCTCCCAGTATATAAATCTGCTTGTTGTTGGGTGCAGGTTTTGGGCAAGACTCCCGTGATTGTGTGGTGGGAGGGGATGGAAGAAGGTATTGGTGTCTGATCAATGGAGTTAAGGAATTTTGGTGGTGGGGTGGTTTTGTCGATGGGAGTTATGGTAAAGTTTTGGTTCTTAACGATTTTGGAATTTGCGCTTTGTTCTGGGCTAATATTTATTACGTCATTATTTACCAATGATAAGATCTCAAAGGTGTTGTGCAGTGGTAGTACAGGAGCACTATTAAAAATCTTGCCCCCTCTTCTTTTGGTCTTAGTCTTGGGGATGGTTGCCCAGTTTTCTCCCTCCATAGGTTGCAGAGGCTGTATAATAGGGTCAGTTACAGGGGGAATGGAGGTAGTGACTATGTCTTCTGCTGGGGAAGGGGTAGGCATTATGTTATGGTCAGATTTAGGAGTATTGGCAGCATCCTTCATGAGAGTGGAAGATGAGTCAGTATCCATGTTTTCTGAGTAAAGAAGTGACATTTGATCAATACAGTCCTCCAAGGCATCTGTATCAGAGTGTATGGTTTATTTGGTCTGGAGGCATATAATTTCATCCTGCAATGTCATAACTAGTTGACATCTATCACAGGTGAAATTTGGGGTTTTCTTGCCAATGTCATATATTTGGTATATAGAGCAGTCATTGTTAGCTTTCATCATTATGCTCAGATACAAACTTAACAGCTAAATAATGTCTAACCTTGATAATTTGTGGCATCTGTTGGACATTGGCATTTATCCTGGCCCTGTTCGTTGTCCCCATTGGACACAGTAGACAGGCACTGACACGTAATAGTCTCCACTTGCCGCTCACCTTCAATGAGCGTGGGTTGAAATAAGAAGTAAACTGGAAGTGGGTGCACCTCGCACTTCCGGTTCTTCGCTCCCTTTGTGCACTTAAAAGTTAAAATAAACCAAGCAAATTAGCTCCTGTAAGGCAGAGAACTGCTAGATGTAAACAACAGTGTGCACTGAAAAGTGCAGCCTTAAATATATAAGGGATTGGTTCAGTGGAACTGCTTGATTGTTCAAGCACAATCAGTATCCCTCAGTTTTTCCTGCCCTTCACCAAAGAAAGACATGTACAGAGAAAGTACCCTGTACCCAATCCCAGGCAAATAAATACAGAACACTCACAGGTTATAAAACAGTTTGCCAAAGTTTAATTTAAATACACCGCCTCTCACCAGAGGCACGCTACTGCAGCACTTGTTAATAAAGTTCACTTTGTTGAAAAAACATTTAAGGAAAAATGGACAAAGGATTTAGCATATCCAATTTCAGATACTCAATGGACTCAAACTCTTTTTACAATTCATGAATACAAAACATCTAGAAATAAATCAATACTCTTCAAAATAATTGACAGAACCTACTTCACACCTTCCATATTATATAAAAATAAGTTTAAGGATAATTTTAGAAGCTTGCACTGTCAAAATGAAAATGTAGGTCTTTTACATGTCTTCTGGTCCTGTGAATTAATTAAAAGCTGGTGGGGTGACTCTTTCAAAATTAACCATGGCAATATTAGTATAAATATTGCTTTATATGTTGCCTCAGTTAATTTAGACAATTTTAATAGAACTATGTTATCTGGTCAGGAGACAAAAATAGATAAAACTAACATAACATGTTAAAAGGCATATATTAAAATATTGGAAAATTGAGCCTGCCCGGTGGCGCTGATGATTGAGGTTCTGGATGCCACATCTTGTGCCATGCCAGCAACCCAGGTTTGGAAGCAAACTCAGGCTGTCGGGGGTCAACAGGGGCAGGAGAGGATTGAGCATCTGGAGGACTGATCTCTTCTCCTAGGGGCAGGTGGGTACACTTGCCGCAGTACCTGCAACTCCTGGTGGTGACTTGGGGGTGGCACAACTTGCAGTGTGCTCTACTTGGGTTGGGAGTGATGGCAGATGCCTTACACATGGGTGCAGGAGCAGGCTCATCGTGTGCAAGGTGTCATTGCACATCTGCACCCAAGGGTCAACTGTAAAGAGGAAAAGCCCTGGCACCCAGACAGGTAAAGGTGGGGCCAAGGATGTCTACCACACCTATAGCTGGGTCCTATCTGGCTGTTCGCTGTGTCTCTTCTCCATTCCTTGGCCACCCTTCTGGGTTATAGCTAGAGCACTGGAGGAGTAAATGGTGGTTCCCACCCCAGGGGGGGCTCAAAGCTGGAGGGTGGGGTGGTTGATGGAGCTGGAGGAGAGCTCCCAGAAGCAACAGACCAGTACAGGAGGACCTTAGGTGGGGTGGGAAATGGGTGCAGCACACCCCACTGGAGAGAGGTCTAAGGGGCCAGTGAGGGAGTAAACAATGTTGAAACAAATGATAAAATATTTGAAAATTGATAATGTCAATACATTATTTCCTTACAATGAATGGAAACAACTTTTTTAACTGCTCTTAATGATACTGACTTTTTTCTCAAAAAAACTGACATCTGGGCTGCCTACACCTGTCCAGCTGGAGCCCAGTCTGTCCAGCTCTTTGACCAATCTTAGTACTCTTAAGTGTCCATACATAGTTCATATTTATTTATTTACTTATTTATTTTACTTATTTATTTAAAATGTTGGCAACTGGGAAAGGCACAGTGAGCCGAAGCTCATTTCCAGGGGTGACCTGGGGGACGGAAAGAGAACAATAGCCATGGACTGGAAGTTACAACCACTAGTATAACCAATGCTTCGCAGAGCATAGATATACTGTACATAGTGCCAAATATTTACAATTGTTTCTCAGAGTAAATAAAGCAAACTAACTTGAGCAGCAACAGATATACAAAAGAAAAATACTTTGACATGGGTTACAACTAGAACTATGGAATGAGTTGGGGAGTGTGGGGTTAATGACAGTCCTAATACAATTTTTCTAGAGGTACTAATTCTATTCATATAAACTCTTCTTTGATTGAGCAATGTATTCATTCTTACTTCCAATTCTGTATTTATCAGATCTCTGATTGACTGTACCATATTTGGCATGTATTTTGTTATGTTTGTTACTGTATCACCATCATCTCAATAAAAAAATAGATTAAAAAAAAAGAAAAACTCACCTTGCCCATGACTAATTCTCCAACTGTCTCTTCAGTAAGAAAACTTAAATGTTCTTCCTGTCCAGTACCAGGAAGTCAAAGTGTCAAAAAGCCATTTTCTTCTTAAGTTATGTGCACTCCATGAAATGATTTTTCAGACTCTAAACCAATCCTTTGAATGTTACTGAACTTAAAAAAAATAAAAAAATAAAAAAATGTGCTCAAAGTAGCAAACTGATTTCAATAATAATTTGACAACATACAGGAGAGGAATCGCACATCTCTCTCCTTAAAGGTACAGCAGTCAACAGAACAATGTTCACAAAATAGGTAAACTAGGCACACACCATGCATAGACATAGAAGTTCTGTTTAGTAAATAAATAGCATGATACTCACACCGAACTAACACCCATACATATCAAATCTTGGTTATACTGGTCTCTTCTTACACTGTGTGCTTTTGATACTGCTGTTTTTATATTAGAATCAATGACATGGCATCTACTTAAGGGGTTAAGCACAGGTTTGTAATTTAGTAAAAAAATGTTATAACATGCAAGTGTTTGCACTCAGTTTTGTATTTTGCACTATTATTTTGTCATGATGAGATGACTGTTTAAATTGTATTAGTTGATTGGTTGGGATATTGGTGACAGTCTGCATGCTAGCTCCACCCCAAGGAAGACTCATTGTCCTGAGTTGATAAATAGGGGTTTTAGTTCGGCATGTGTGGCATGCTATTTATTTAATTAACAGAACGTCTGTTTCTGTGTGCCTGGTGTGTGCCCAGTTTACCTATTTTGTCCAAGCAATTTCAGTAATAACTCCCCTGTCCATAATTTGCTCTGCAGTTGTCTACTTTGTAAGAAACATTGCATTTTACTCAAACATCTACATGTCACAGCAGCCCATTTTTTCTTTAAGCTATGTGCTGCTCACTAACAAAGTTTTTTAAACATTAAACCTAACTTTCAATGCAATAACCCTTTAGAAATTTGTAAATAACCCCACTCTATGTAGCAAACATAATCCCACTCTATGTAGCAAACTGTTTTCAGTAACAGCTCTCATTATCCAATATTTGATTTGCTGCTGTCTCACCTGTAAGAAACATTGCACATTCCTAACCTCTAAAGTAAGATTGAAAGTCTACCAAGCCCATATGAGAATGACTGAATGCTGACTGCAGCTATGCTACACTTCTTCCATCTCATGATATAAAAGTCATATGACTATCTAACTGAAGCTAATTGCTTCGACAAACAGGAATTCAACTGCTATCAAATAACTAATGCATCTGATCTCCTTCTGTTAAACAGAATATATACTTATGAACTGCTGGAACATTTTTACAATCTAAAAAAAGTCAAAATAAAATTAGGTTTGTACTACCAAATTTATTATAAAAAACAAGCACTAGAAAGTGTAATGCAATCTCATGGATTTAAGGAGATAACAACTATTCCTTTAGGCTTGTGAATTACAGTCTTGTTAGTCACCCTTAGTAGCATTATTTCCCTTGTACAATACACTTTTCTAACATTTATTCTATGTACAGTTCCCCCAATCAGGATAAAGCACTCTGTGATGCAGATGTCACAGTTTCCTCTCTGACAAATTGGAGCAACTGCCACTGGATTACATTGTTTTCCTGCAGGACCCCACAATATACCACCACCAGCTAACAGTGCAGTGGCAGGGGTAACCTGGCCAGCTGCAATGCTTGTCTTTTACTCATAATGCCAAGTGCCTTTATAAAATGTATTTCAGCAGCCTAGAAAAAATAAAGCTGCTGTATACATTGCAGTGAAAATTCATGTGACTCTTCTACTTAGAAAAGCTGTGCCTTTAGAAAGTTATTTAACCTCTGCAGTATCTTTCATTGGCACCGTCTTTAGGTAGCAAAATGAAAATCCTGTACCCAACTCCAATGGAAGCACTGTGCAAAATATTGATTTCAATGCAACATAAAGTCTGCTAAAAAAAGGCAGGGATTAAAACTGGCTCTTACACGTAGTAGAACAGAGATTAAATATTTGAAGGGACTTTTAAATTACTTAATTTTTTATTACTTGTAATTTCTGACCAGGAAAGGCACAATAAGATACGATAATGTGCTTCAGAGGGTACACTGCTATTTTTTTTTTTTTGCTGTAAAAATGTTGGCCAAGACACCAGAGAAATGTCCCTACACTTCTTTGATAAATGTCACTGGATCATTTACTACTACTTGAACAGTGACAGCAGATGGTCAGAAGATTTGTTGGTTTATCATTTCATCAAAAGAATGATGCCTCAGCAATGCAGCACCTCTCTGTACTGCACTACAGTTTCAGTAATGAGTATTGCCCCCAAGGACTTGGTGTGGGACTACAGTTCATGGACTACCAGTCTTGAAGCTCCAGAAGGCTTGATCTTTACCAAGTAATCAGCTGCCATGATGTAATTATGTTTTCAGGCTGTATAATGACTACCCTTACTGTAGTGGGATCACCCAGTGAGCACCGTCTCTAACCAGGAGACCCTAAGTGAAGACTAAAGTATTCATTCAGCACCTCAGACATTTCCAATGGATCTCTTACACTATCTTCTTCTTCTGTTCCCCTGTTCTCAGAGGCCCAGTCACCTGTATTACCTTCCTTCTTATATTTATGCATTGGAGGAGGACTTTATTTTAGTCTGAAGCTCCAGCTGATTTCTGACTTCCAGACACTCTTTGGCTTTCTTAATTCTAGCTGTCCATCATTGCTGTTCTGTACTCCTCTCTGTCCTGGAGGCAACCTGTTTCTTTCCAGCACTCATAGACTTTCTTTTTGCTCAGAGACTACTAAGTCAGGGGGCTCTAAAATGTTCTCTAACTAAATTGGCCGAGAGAACATTAGAAAATGACTTCATCTGTCTCTTCAAGTCCCAAGTGCAGATTTTGGTTGCTGATGACAAACCTTATGATGGTAGTGATTTTCAAAGGAGAGGAATTGTGACTGTAGATCAAATACATGCTACACCCAGACAAATTCATCAGGATGCTTTCAGCATATTTTCATACATCCTGTTGCATTACCGATAGTTTACCTGCTTTCCAGCAAAGAAATGATGCATGTGCCTGCATTTAATCTGTTTTGTTATGACACTTAATGTGGAATCTTTGCAAATGATCACTTAACTCAAAGGTCTTTCTGATGTACAAATAAATACATAAATAATAAACTTCTGATGCGTACATCATTTTGGAGTGCAACTTGTGGCAATTGCACCCAGATGTTAGACAACCTTTGTCTGAGCAGATGTCATGAAGGCTATTTAAAATTGATGCCAGACGTTGTTTACCTGAAAACCCTTTAGGGAAAGCCAGTCACACCTCTCACTGTGGCACACTCATAACACTGGATGCTAGAGATCCCAATTCAGGTAACCAGTAATAGGAATACTGGTTAACTGAATTCAGAGCCTGTGATGTCCATTTTAACCACTTCTGACTGAATTTGTGTAATTCAGGTATATTCAGAAATGACAACAGAGTACTCAAGCATCTCCATAATGGATGTATGTGTGATGGGTTGAAGAACTTTCAGACACTGGGATAAAATACCATGTGTGTCAGAAAGACATGCAATCATGAGTCATCCCTCTGTAACTGGAATTGTATCATCCAATGCCAATCCCTCCCACTATTCTTTTTCTCTACCTTGCCATTTTTTCCATTGCTTTGTTTTTTACATGAGGTTTTAATTAGATTTTAAGCCTGATTTTTCTTTATACAAATCTGACCTTCTGCTTGGTGTGAGAGAGAGAGAGAGAGAGAGAGAGAGAGAGAGAGAGAGAGAAAGGTGGATATTTTGCAAAGAACAAGGTCAACTTGAAAAAGCAAGAGGTCTACTGCATATCACCATAACTCTGTCCCATCCAGATATACTCTTTTTCTTCCTCTGTGTTTACTGTATTATTTCACCTTTCAGGCCACTTCAACTGGCAACAAACATTACACTGTCAAGAAACACTTTAGTGCTACTATGTGTATGTGTTACCCCTAGTAATGTGCAGATGGCTTACAGTACCTGTCTTGGGCTGTGGCTTCACCACTATGTGAATGATGATGCTTGATAAATAAAACTGACTTTTATGACAACATGTGTATTGTTGGTACATTATAACAAGATCAGTGCAAAATTTGTTTCCACCTGAGAAATTCATGCAAAACATGCATATTCCATTTATGCAGAACTTCTGGAAGTATGGTATTTTGGGAAATTTTACCATGCAAAAAGTCAGCAAACTGAGGGTGAAAAAAAAGCCACATAAATATACCAAGTCATGGAAATGTTTTCCTTCTTTGTAAGAAAAAATTACAATTTTCTTCCAAATACTTAAGTCTTTAAGTCATTAAAAAAAATTATCAGGTGGCAGGATAAAACTCTCAAGTAACAGGAAAAACAAACTTCATAAATTGCCATCAAGTTACAGGAAAAAAAAAACCTTCATAAATTGCCACCTTTGTGAAATGTGATTTTTCATTAAAAGTGTTCTGCATTTCATTAAATATGACAGAAGCAAAATATCAGAAATTTTGCAGATTTCCAGTCACAACCAATAGCAAGTCATTGTTAAGGAGTTATGATCATTTGTGACCTAACTGGCACAAACACTAAAGCCAGCATAACATATACTGTATTTCTGTATTAGTCAAGTGCTATGCTAAATATTTGCTCTAGAGTGGGATCTTCCATGTATACTGTAGGGTTAACCTTCAGATAACTGAAGAATCTGCTAGAGTGTGAGCAGTACAGGTAGTACACTATCCATACAGCATTAGTGCTGCTACAGTACCTTTTATTTGACTAACAGAGATGTGTTACACAACTTTCAAAATCACATACAGTAAGTTTCTTCTTTGTGTGCTGTGCAAGTCAAGGTAAAATAATATTTTATACAAACTAAGTGCTATTTTGGATCACAAACTAAAATTAACAATTTGAGGCTAATAAGCTATCAGCATGCACTTACTGTATTTATTTACAGGTAGAAATACAGTCATGGTACATGCATACATGTACACATACCCCTAATTTATGAATGCTCAATGCAAAAGGGTTCTGTGACTACTGAGGTGGAAGGGATGAATGGACATTAGGTTAAATATTGGGCATTGCAGTGTCATAGGTGTGCAGCAGGGGAGAGAAGGTAAACAAACATAGCTTGTGTGAAGATTTGAGTAGTGGTGGACTCCATTACAGTGTTGGGGAGGGAGTTCCAGGTAATGCTGTGCTAAATGTGGAATTCTGACAGTGGAATTTGTGTGGTATGGCCATTCTGTCACAATTCTGAGGTGCAGTCCACGGAAATCTGCTGACTTGCGGTCAGCAGGACTGTATTCTGCGGAGCCACAGTATTCCATGGATAATTATTGCACAGGCATTACATGGAATTTCTATAGAATCAACTGGATGAATTGAAATTTAAGTTCACCACTTGCTTTATAATGGTCAGGGTACATCTACCTGGGGGTCTGTAGAGGTGTCTTGAATACCAGATGTTTCATTTGAAACATGGAGGATTTCCCCATTCAGTTCAACATATAGGTCAAGGTACAATTCTGGAACAGCTCCAATTGAAAAATAATTATGTAATGGCATGTTCCATTTCAGGGTAGCCCTACTCATTAAGTGTCTGAAATCAGGATTTTCCACAGATGAGAAGGGCAGCATATACACTGCTGGAATTTGCTCTAAGTACACATTCAGTTCACTTGTCAAAAGGTAGTTACAGTGATATTTGCTATGATTAGATAGTGTCTGTTGTGTGGTTGGCTGTACTAGGTTAGCAGGACCATGACAGTGTGCTTGTGGACTGGTGCATATTTTAATACAAGTGTCTGCTCTCTTAAAAGTGGTTGCACTTTGGGAAAATAGCTAGATATGGACTGTACAACATCACTGACATGAGTGCTTGTGGCTAACGGGAACAGAAGAGGTAGTAGTAGTAAAAAGTTTTATTTTTGTATAGGATATGGTGGAAAAATCATATAATTTGGACCAAAGTCTTATTTACAAGATGATCTTGTTTTCATTTAAATATAGAATTGCACATAACAAAACAATAAGTACACAAACAATCAGCAGATACTTAATGAGGCAAGTTATAAATAATTAAGCATTGCACATACATCTCATCCTAAGTTCATATTTCAAATCACTCATAGATAAATTAATATTGACATTTTCTGTTTCTTCTGTTTTGTTTACAGAATTCTAAATTTCAAATGTACTAGCAGCAAAGGACATTCTACTGTACTTGTTATTTAATCTAGGTGGTTTAAAACCTCATAAATTTATTTATTTATTTATTTTAATTTTATTCATCTATAATGAATTGGATAACTCAAATGAGACAAGTTCATTTCAAGTGAGGTCCATTGTGCAAAATTATAAACAGTCAACATTAACATAGTTACAATAATTTAAACAAACACATTTCATTTACAATAAATACCATGCTTGAATATTCAAAGAGTTGTGCCATCGCAACCACTTAATCTTGATGCGATATTCAAAAGGGAAAAGTGCGGCACAAATCCCGATCTTGAGTGCATCAGTAATGTATGAGCACAGGTGGGGGGTTGTGCCTTTGCATACTCTGCACAGCCTGATATTCAGCCTGGGATGTGCAGAGCCATGCATGCGCAACCCTTACCTGCGCCAGCACAAAGTTATGCCCCAAAAAAGGAACAACTGATGGCCACCCACAGGTGAGCTGCCGCATTGCAGGACGCAACACGGTAGCTGCCACCTGTGGGTGGCTACCAGAGCTCCGGCTGCACCAGGCGGCGCCTCCCATGCCCGACCATGGGCATCTGTGAAAAAAAATAATAAACTGTCCTATATCTCTGGTGGTCCAGTGGACCACTATCTGTCCAATCGCAGGCATTTGTACAAAGAAAAGTTACCAATGTCCAATATCCCTGGTGGTCCAGTGGACCGCCATCTGCCTGATCGTGGGCATTTGTACAAATAAAAGATTCCAATGTCCAATATCCCTGGTGGTCCAATGGGCTGCTATCTGCCCGATCACGGGCATTTGTACAAATAAAAGATTCCAATGTCCAATATCCCTGGTGGTCCAGTGGGCCGCTATCTGCCCGATCACAGGCATTTGTACAAATAAAAGATTCCAATGTTCAATATCCCTGGTGGTCCAGTGGACCGCTATCTGCCTGATTGGGCATTTGTTAAAAAAAATAAAAATACGTCCAATATCCCTGGTGGTCTAGTGGTACCCACCCACTGAGCCCCACCACCCCTAGCCCCGGTCAGCGGCGGATGGCAACACCCCACCGCCTGCCGCTGCTGCCCGTCGACTGACGCCGGTAGGGCTGCATGCCCATTGGTTCTGGCGTGAGCCAATGGGTGTGCAACCCATACCTTACTACACATTCCAGATATGTGAATTAATTCCAAAAAATTCAGCCCCCAAAAAAAGGAACAACTGATGGCCACCCACAGGTGAGCTGCCACATTGCAGGGTGCAACATGGCAGCTGTGGCCACCAGAGCTCTGGCTGCACCAGGCGGTGCCTCCCCATGCCTGATCATGGGCATCTGTGAAAAAAAATAATAAACTGTCCTATATCTCTGGTGGTCCAGTGGACCACTATCTGTCCAATCACGGGCATTTGTACAAATAAAAGTTACCAATGTCCAATATCCCTGGTGGTCCAGTGGACCGCTATCTGCCTGATTGCGGGAATTTGTACAAATAAAATATTCCAATTCCTTCACATATCTGGAATGTGTAGTACGGTAGGGGCTGCATGCCCATTGGCTCATACTGAGCCAGACTGTCGGTGTGCAGCCCTACCAGAAAGTGTCAGTCAGCGGGTGGCGCGGCGGCGGGGCGGGGTGGTGCCTGCCCACCAGCTGACGGGGAGAGCAGGGTGGTGGGCTCAGTGGACGGGTGAGGGTACCACCAGGGATATTGGACGTATTTTTTTTTAACAAATGCCCGATCGGGCAGATAGTGGTCCACTGGACCGCCAGGGATATTGGACATTGGAAACTTTTATTTGTACAAATGCCCGAGATCGGGCAGATAGCGGTCCACTGGACCACCAGGGATATTGGACATTGGAAACTTTTATTTGTACAAATGCCTGAGATCGGGCAGATAGTGGTCCACTGGACCACCAGGGATATTGGAAGCGATCTTTTTTTAAACAAATGCCTGCGATTGGGCAGATAGCTGGTCCACGGGACCACCAG
The DNA here is from genome assembly GCA_016271365.2 of Neoceratodus forsteri. Taxonomy (NCBI): domain Eukaryota; kingdom Metazoa; phylum Chordata; order Ceratodontiformes; family Ceratodontidae; genus Neoceratodus; species Neoceratodus forsteri. Next base: position 734,511,484 of record CM057456.1, read on the forward strand.
GGATATTGGAAGCGATCTTTTTTTTAAACAAATGCCCACAATTGGGCTGCAGGGGGTGTTGGTCCCTGACGGCTGCTGCCTGTCAGGACGCCAGGAGCAAGTCGTCGGGGATCAGCACACCTGCGTACCGATAGAACCATAATGACATGCAAATGGCCCCATGTGTCCTTGCATAAATTATGGCCCCATTTGCATGTCAACTTTTGAATATTGTGGTTGCTGTGCATGGCGCAATGGAACTTGCGCTAGCGCATCCCCATGCTCCACTCTGGCCACTTGCGCTGGTGCAGTGCCACTGCACCATGCACACTGCAGGTGGCCAGGATGCGATATTCAATTCTGCTGAGCCATGGTGCAGCTCCATTGAATATCGCCCAGTCCACACCTCTGCGCAGCCAAGTTGAGCTGCACCCAAGCTTGCGCCACAGCCTGGCACAGTTTGAATATTTGGGCCAATAGCTACAGACACATTGTACAAGTCAAACAAATACAATACAAATACAATAACTACAAAAACCTTATGCAAGTCATCAGATGAACATATATTACACAGGATATAAAGCTATGGGGGCAATACTTATTGCACAGATTAGAGAAAGTAAAACTGTGAATCTACATAAAATGCCAGTTCTCCTGAAATTACAAAAAATATAAGAAGAAAAGATTTTGTATATTGGGAGAGCAATCATGGAAAAACAGTCATAAGCATCAAAAAGTTTCCCTAACTAATCTATTCGACACTATTTATGAAAATTCAATATTCATTCTTTGTCTAGCTTCTTCCACAAACCAGGTTTTTATTTCTGTTAAGTTAATCTTTTTACCTTCCAGATAGAAGAGCTGGGGCAGTGAGTTTATTTATTTTAAGTTATTTGTCTTAAGTTATACTGATATTGAGTTTTTTTCTAGTTTTTCATCTAAATAGATGGGTTTCTGGAAATGCAGAACTTTTAAAAATGTGATTTGCCCAAGCTATTCTTCTTTCGTTTTCTTGAGTTAACCACCCCAGTTCTTCATATAATGTACAATGATGAGGTGATGATCTTGGTAGTGCAAATGCTGATATCCTGAACCTCACCTTCTCCTTTTCCCTCCCCAGGCCCTCTACTGCTGCCAAAACATGCCTTAAACTAAGCTGTGCCTCCCATTCATGCTGCTTCCACATCACAGGCATTTGACACAGTCCCATACAAAAGATTAGTAAACAAATTAACCAGCCTGGGAGTGGGTCCCAAGGTAGTAGCCTGGGAAAAACACTGTCTGGACAACATGATACGGAGGGTAATAGTAAACAGAGTCCACAGTGAAGAAAGGGGGGTTACTAGTGGGGTACCACAAGGTTCAGTACTGAGTTTGGTCCTTTTTAATGTCTTTATAAGTGACATTGCAGAGGGACTGGAAGGAAAAGTATGCCTCTTTGCAGATGACACAAAGATCTGCAACAGGGTTGATACACAAGGAGGCGTGGAAAGGATGAGAAGGGACTTGGCAAGGTTGGAGGAATGGTCAGAAGTATGGCAGCTTGGATTCAATGCAAAGAAGTGCAAAATAATGCACCTGGGAAACAAAAACCCAGGGGAAGATTACACAGTGGGGGGTAGTAACAACAAAAGAAATGGAAAGGACCTGGGGGTAATCATACCAGATGACCTTAAGGTTAGCAAGCAATGTGAGAAGGCAGTAGGGAGGGCTGGGCGTATGCTGGGATGTATAGGGAGAGGTATCACCAACAAAAAACAGGAAGTTGTCGTCCCTCTGTACAGACATTCGGTGAGACCCCATCTGGAGTACTGCATCCAGTTCTGGAGACCCCATATCTGCAAGGACATAGACAGGATAGAGGCAGTCCAGAGGAGGGCAACTAAAATGGTGCAGGGTCTGCAAGAGAAGCCATACGAGGAGAGACTAAAGGAGCTTCATATGTATACCCTTGAAGAAAGGAGGGAGAGGGGGGACATGATAGAAACTTTTAAATACCTCAGTGGAATGAACAAAGTCCAAGAGGGTAGCATCTTTCAGAAAAAGAGATGTGCAAGAACAAGGGGACACAATTTAAAGATAGAGGGGGTGCAGTTCAGGGGCAATGTGAGGAAGTATTCTTTCACAGAGAGGGTGATGGACGCATGGAACAGCCTTTCTGAGGAGGTTGTGGGATCTAAAACTGTGGGAGAATTCAAGAATATGTGGGACAGACATAAGGCAATTCTTGTGAGGGTAAGAAGAAATAGGCTGTTGGTTAATCAGGATCTGCAGCTTATCCTGTAGGTAGGTAAATGGGCAGACTAAGTGGGCCAAGCGGTCCTTATCTGCCGTCAAAGTCTATGTTTCTATGAGAGACGCTGAACAACAAAATGCAAAAAAAAAATCGAAAAGAAGTACACACTGCTTTAGTCATGAAAATATTATAGCACTCTATTGTTTTTACAAGTATGTGTGTGACTATCTCACACTGTCTGCTAAAGTAGAAAATAAAATATCTCTGGCAGACTACAACGTACTAATGCACCAGAAAGCACTGTGTCACAGACTAGCTGGAGCCTAAAGCACTTCTGCCCATCCCGCACTGCAAACTGCACTTTAGAACTTGCTAAGCCAAGAACGACTGTACTGTAAGTAACACACACACACAAAAGTAACAAACTGCAACTAAAACACCCACACTACTCTGACACTGTTGTACTACAGTCCTGCAGTACAACTCTTTCAAAACTGTTTTTCTACTATTTTTAAGACAGTTTAGAAACTGTGGGCCCAGTTCTCAAAAGTTCAGAATTGATGCAAGGTGTTTGTGTCAAAAAGAATTGACACAAGAGGCACCTTACATCAAAAGTTGAACCAAATCCAGTTTCTGAATGCAGGCTGTGTCGAGGTCAAATGCCCTTGTCCAGGACAGGCCTTTCACCACCCCAGCACCAAATACCGGTGTGCGTCAGACATTGGCTGCCCTATTCCCTTATGTGGAATTCTGCAAGGTAGCCAGTGTCTGCAGCGCCAGCCCAGCATTTGACCAACCCTGAGCTGGTCTAACGCCCCATGTGCCAAAAGGGGTCCCACCCACAGTTAACACTGCTGGCATGCTCTCAGGGTGCAGGACCACCTGGTACTATATGGCAACAGACACAGCAGACCACACATGGGCATCAGGAGGAGGTGTACACAGTTCAGGAATGGCACCAGTTGTAGTGCTATATTGCCTGGGTGATGTTCACGGCACAGACCTGTTAGTGGTTTCAGTTTACAGGAAGACATTTCCCTTCCACAAACATCTGGATTCGCTAAATTTTGCAAGGGTAATGTCAATGCCATCTCAACCCCCAACTCAGCATGGCAACAATGGAACGGTGGCACTATAGGGCACCTGTCTGTTGTCCCTCAGCACTGGACTCAGACGCTGGCATTGCTGCAGGAACTTTCCCACAGCTTGTGGCATTCCCATTGCACGCACTTTACCTTTGAGGCATGGAAGGCTTTGCTGCAAGCTGTTGGCTCCCAGACCCCACCTGTTTGAGAATCGGGTGCAGGGTCCCTGGGGCACCAGTGATCAGCACAAACTGCTGTTTGCTGCAGCTTGTGCTGATCTAAGTAACACTTTGAGAATCAGGTCCTGCACTCCAGAGCAGCTTCTTCCCTCACAATGGCACTCATTTTCTGCTGCAAGTTTAGGGAGTCATGTGTTATAAGTCCCTGTGGAATGCAGCACCATGTGAACCTCAGAAAGTGCCACCATGTGATCTTAGAAAGTTCTGCAGAATTGAAATCTTTGGAACAGCATGATCTGCAGAAAACATTCTCTGATCTGTGAAAACAGACTGATGAAACTTCAACAAATTGAAAAAACTTTAATATAGCAATCACTTATCCAAACAATGACCTCAACTGGCCAGAAGCAGAAGGGAAACACTAAATGGGTGCACTTCTGATAAAATTTGACCACTTCTTTGCATGCTGTCAACATTAAATTGCCACAGAATGCATCCACAGAATAATATTCTGTGAATGAACAACATTATGAAAAGCATTCTGTGTAATTGTGTTCCACCTAGAGGTGGAACAACTGATTTCGTGGAACACAGTTCGGTAATTATTATGTAATTCTGTGATTCTGCAACTGGTGGAATTCTGCAGAATTAGTCAGAATTTTCCCAAATTCTGTGGAATTACATTACATCGGAGTTTGAAAGTTCCACACAGCCCCAGTTCCAAGTCATTAGGTTAAAGAAAGAAACGGCTTTCATATAAATGGATTTCTGTGCTCAAGGTACTTGGAGTCGATTGTTTACCTGAAACCTATGGCTAAGTAGGTTTGGTTAGTAGTCTGCTGAGGCATGTGTGATACAGTCTAAGGCTAAGCACACAGCTGTGTAGCAAGATGACCCACTTAAAAAGCAGGTATCCTCTTTATGATGTGCTTCCATAAACACGTTTTATTAATTATGTTGTATGTTGCTACAGATATATACCACATCCTGTTAGCCTACCTTATTATAGTATATGGTTGACCTTTGTTCTGTATAAAAATCAACCTGCTCAAAAACCTTGTTGTGCACATTCTAAACTGTTGTGCACATTCCAAGGTACTGTTGTGTGCATTCTGAGCAGTTGTTCAGCACAGTTCAAAGGTCATACAATTTTAAATTCCTTATTCACCCAGCACCTAGCTGATTATAACCACCCAGTGCCCAAATTTGTACCTCTTAACTTGTAAAAGTGTATAAATTTAATATAGTGTACGGTAGAACATTGTTAACCTTAGGAAATCATAATTTCCTAAGGTTGTTATACTATTTGCCAGCAGATTAGGCCTTATGGTCTATCAAGTCTGCTCGAACCTAGATCCTTAGTTGGGTGCCGAGACCCTCCCATCCCTTGTGCTCCAGAAACCCCTGTCATCCATCCCCACCCCACCCGGGACAGGCCATCATCTGATACATCCACTTTCTGTGTCTGTCCCACCCTCTCTTAAAGCTCTCCACTGTGGATCTCTGAACCAGCTCACCAGGCAGAGCATTCCAAGGGTCCACCACCCTCTCAGTGAAAAACCTCCTCCTCTTTTCCCCCCTCACCCTTCCACCTTCCAACTTCAAACCATGCCCTCTGGTGATGCCTCCCTGCTTTAGTCTAAAGATCCCCTCCATGTTTACCCTATTTATTCCCTTGAGGTACTTGAAGACCTCAATCATGTCCCCCCTGTCTCTCCTCTCCTCCAATGAAAACAGGCAGAGCTCCTCAAGTCTGTCCTCGTAAGTCAAATTCCTAGCCCTCATATCATCTTTGTTGCCCTCCTCTGTACCCTCTCCAGGAGCTGTATGTCCCTCTTCAAGTGTGGTCTCCAATACTGTACACAGTACTCAAGGTGTGTGTCTAACCAGTCCATTGTACAGTGGCAGAATCTTCCTTGCTCTAGGGTGATCCCCTTGCGTGCATCCCAACATCCTGTTTGCCTTGCTAGCTGCTCTCCTGCACTGCTCAGTGTTATTCATACATGTATCCACCATGACCCCTAGGTCTTTTTCCCCTGTTGAGGCTTCCAGCACCTCCCCTCCCAGGGTGTACCTGTGTTTAGGGTTTCCCCGACCAAGATGCAACACCTTGCACTTGGCGATATTGAAATTTAATTTCCATGTGTGAGCCCAGCTTTCCAGGGTGTCCAGGTCCCCTTGCAGGGCCAACCTCCCCTCTTCTCCCTCAACTACTGCTCCCATCTTGGAGTCATCATGAAGAGACTCATTTCACACATATACCATCCCTGATGTCTGATATATATGCATTAAACAGGATTGGACCCAGGACCGAGCCCTGTGGTACCCACTACCAACCTCTGTAGGGTTCGAGAGCTCCCCACAGACCACTACTCTCTGAGTCGTCCAGCTATCCAGTTTTCAATCCATCTGACCATCAAAGGGCCTACTCCTAACCCCATCAGTTTCTCCACCAGACCATTGTGGGGGACAGAGTCAAGCGCCTTGCTGAAGTCCAGAATAATACATCCACAGGGTTACCTCTGTCCAGTTCTGATGTTACCCATTCATAGAACTCCACAAGGTTGGTTTGACATGATCTACCTGGCACAAACCCATGCTGCCACTATCCAGACCTCCCACCTCCAAGTAAACCCCAATCATTCCTTTAGTATACTCTCCATTAATTTTCCCACCACCGAGGTTAAACTGATGGGTCTATAGTTTCCTGGTACTTCCTTGACCCCCTTTATGGATTGGTACCACATGTGCCTCTCGCCAATCCCTAGGTACCCTCCCTGTCTCAAGTGACCTGTTGAAAAGCTCCGCCAGGGGTGCAGCCAGTATGTCCGCCAATTCCCATAGTACTCTCGGATGAATGCCATCCGGCCCAGGAGATTTGTCTTTCTTTAGGGCCTTGAGGGCAAACCACACCCTTTTGGTGGGGATGGCATCATCCGTCCCCTCCACCTTACTGGTCTTTTTATCCTTATCCAGATGTGACACCCCTGGGGTACCTTTCCCTCCCTTTTGCTCCATTTCTGTTGCTCCCCTGATCCCACTCCCTGCCGCTTCTATCCCCTTTGTGCCTTGCTTGTAGATATCCCATCCCCTCCCTAGTGAACACAGAGGCAAAGTACTCGTTAAATACCTCTGCCTGGTCCCTCGCCTCTTCCACCCACCCTCCTTCTGATCTCAATCTGCTGAGATGGCCCTTAGTTTTTCTCCGCTCCCCAATGTACCGGAAGAACCCCTTTTCCCCTCCATGTATCCCCTGTGCCAGCCGTTGCTCTTTACTGGACTTAGCTCCCCTCACCATACTATCGTTGTGACGTAGGACTGTTGTTAACCTTTCGATGTTACGTCACATCGATAGGTTAACAACGGGGATCGCTTTGCGCATGTTCACTACACGACCTGGCGGCCTTTCAGAAATGGCATGACCCAGAACGGCTGCGGCGGTGACTAAAATGTAAAAAGTAAGGATCCTGATTATTGTTTCCACTAGAAATGCATGACCATACACTATAAAATAAAAAGTATGGTCATACATCGGCAACCAGTTTGAATAACCGGCTCGAGGTTGCCATGGCAACATAAACTTCTCGAGCTTTGCTCTTGAGGTTTACACGGTCGCCATGGCAACCTATCACCTGTTAACAAACCGGTTACCGATGCATGCCCCTACATTATCCTCTATTTTGATCATAAAACAGAACTAAGAAATGGCTTTTTTTCTTTTGTTTCTATTTAGGGCGGTAACACTTCTGTGATTTCTGTGTACAAAACCATATACTAAATAAAATAAAATATAGGCAACCACACACAGCTCTGCATGTATTTCCATCGAGGGGTTGAAATGACAGCATGGACTTCTCAAGCTTCCTTCTTGAGGTCCATATGCTGTCATCTCAACCCCTCGATGGAAACACAGCCTTGTTATATATGGTTGCCCACACAGTATTCTCTATATACTATACTGCATAAAAAAACATTCGACTGACCCCAAAAGACCTCATTGTGCCTTTGTTTATGGCATCATATTTGGATACCTGTGCTGTTCAAGTTCTCGTCTCTTGTCTAAGAGGTAATAGGCCAAGGTTGCTATATAACTAGCATTATTATAATGGCCTCAAGACTGCTGAAATCTGATTGGCTCTCAACCTTCTGAGAGCCTTATGTTAATCTCCTTAGTAACATAATTGTGGAGCCTGATCACTTGAGTATTGATTTAAAGAATCAAGGTCCTACTTACATTTGCAGCATTCTATGACCCTGATTCTAGAAAGTTGGCGCAAGTAGCCGCCAAACATGACTTGTGCCGATCGCCCTTGTGACATGGCCCCTGTGCCCAATTCTAGAAGGTGCAGGGTCCCCGCGTCTAAGTCCTGTGACTTGCAACATACAGCCAGGTATGCCAAACAGAGGGCGTATCTGGCAAGGAAGTCGCAAGCCACAACTGCAATGCCACAAGGTGCAAGTGTCCCGTATGCTAGAACCCCAGGAGAGCCCCGCAGGCAAGAGGCCCCCCCACTGCCATGCCACCTTGTGTCCTCCAACACCAATCCCGTGTCCCTTGTGACTGGTGTACTGTACAGTATGTACAGTACACGCAGTCCGATGTTTGTTATGTGGCACCTGGTAGTCTAGTGACCCCCCGCCCAGCTGTGCCAGTCAACCTAGCACCCCCCACCGATCTCCAGCCGGCAACTGGCGCAGCCCACCTCTCACCTCCATGGCCAGCCGCCGACCGCGTTCAGTAGGAGTGCTTACTGAATAGGCATGCTCAGAAATTAATTTCTGAATGCATCTATACAGTAAGCTCCTACTAAACTTCAGTTGGTGGCTGGCTGTGGAGGTGAGGTGGGCTGTGCCAGTTGCCAGGTGGGGATGGGTGGGGGGTGCTGGGTGGACTAGGACAGCTGGGTGGGGGGCCACTAGACTACCAGGGATTGTCTGAGGTATGGACAGCATTTGCGGCAGTGTCTCGGGGTCTGGGCATGGGTGCGGGGTTGACAGCACCGTCCTGTGGGGCATTTAGTGGTGGCGGTTCAGGGGCATGGGGTGTGGGCAGCCCTGTGGGGCATTCACTGTTTGGGAATTCAGGGGGCAGGGGGTGTGGGCAGCCCTGTGGGGCACCTACAGGGGTATGCTGGGCATGTGGATTGCCTGCTGGGCTGCTGGCGGGTCCAGTGAACCCCTGGGGGAGTGTGTGTAAGTTACACCAGCTAAATGCTGGTGTAACTTACATTGCTGGTTCTCCTCCGGGGGTTCCTGTAGAATCCCAGCATTGGGGACTTTGTTGCTGCCCTTCTGGAACAGAAACATAGACTTTGACGGCAGATAAGGACCGCTTGGCCCACCCAGTCTGCCCATTTCCCTACCTACTGGATAACCTGCAGATTCTAGTTAACCAACAGCCTACGTCCTGCAACCCCCCACTATAATTGCCTTATGTCTGTCTCATGCATGTTTGAATTCTCCCACTGTTTTAGACCCAACGACCTACTCAGGAAGGTGATTCCATGTATCCACCATTCTCTCCGTGATTTAAAATTTCTTCGTATTACCCCTGAGCCGTCCCCCCTCTATCTTTAAATTGTGTCCCCTTGTTCTTGCACATCTCTATTGCTGAAAGATGCTACCCTCCTGGACTTTATTGATTCCCTTGAGGTACTTGAAAGTTTCTATCATGTCCCCCCCCCGTCCCTCCTTTCATCAAGAGTATACATATTAAGCTCTCTCAGTCTCTCTTCATATGGTTTCTGCTGCAGACCCTGCACCATTTTAGTTGCCCTCCTCTGGACTGCTTCCATCCTGTCTATGTCCTTGCGTAGATGAAGTCTCCAAAACCGCACACAGTACCAACTGTCTGTATAGAGGGATAACCACTTCTCTTTTTCTACTTGTGATGCCCCTTCCTATGCATCCCAGTAACCCCCTGGCTCTCCTTACCGACTTTTCACAATACTTAGACACCTTTAGGTCATTTGATATGACTAGCACCAGGTCCCTTTCCATTTTTTGTTGTTGTTAGTACCTCCCCTCCTATTGTGTACTCTTCTCCTGGGTTGTTGTTTCCCAGGTGCATTACTTTGCACTTCTTTGCATTGAATCTAAGTTGCCATATGTCTGACCATTCCTCCAACCTTGCCAAGTCCCTTCTCATCTTTTCTACCCCCTCTTGTGTATCAACTCTGTTACAGATCTTTGTGTCATCTGCAAAGAGGCATACCTTTGCCTCCAGACCCTCTGCAATGTCACCTATAAAGATCTTAAAGATGACTGGACCCAGTACTGAGCCCTGAGGTACTCCACTAGTAACCCCACCTTTCTTCGGAATGTGTTCTATTCACTATTAACTTCTGTGTCCTGTTGTGCAGCCAGTTTGCTACCCAGGCTACCACCCTGGGACCCACTCCCAGGTTGGCTAACTTGATTATTAATCTTTTGTGCGGGACTGTGTCAAATGCCTTGCTAAAGTCTAGGGAGACCATATCCACAGCCCCTCCCTGGTCTATTACTTTGGTCACCCAGTCAAAGAAATCAATTAGATTCATCTGACATGACCTTCCTGCTGTAAATCCATGCTGCTTTGAGTCCTGTGCCCCGCTGGCCTCTAGGTACTCAACAATTCTTTCTTTCAGAAGTGATTCCATCATTTTCCCTACTTCTGAGGTCAAACTTACAGGTTTGTAGTTTCCTGCTTCTGCCTTGCTCCCACTTTTGTGAAGGGGAATCACATCTGCCCTCCTTCAGTCCTCAGGTACCACCCCATCCTGCCATGATTTGTTAAAAAGCATGGTCAGTGGTATCACTAGGTCCTCCCTTAGTTCTTTTAGGATTCTGGGGTGAACCCCATCAGGCCCCATTGCTTTGTCCACCTTGCATTTTAGGAGTTCTTTCAGGACACTTTCTTCTGTGAATGGACTGGTGTCAACCCCCCTACCCAGAGTGCTTCTATTGTCTGGTTTATGTAACTCCTCCTCATCTTCTTTTGTGAATACTGAGCAAAAGTATTCATTCAGTATCTCTGCCTTTTCACTGTCTCCCTCTGCCTACCTCCACTCTCCTTTATTAATCTTCACTATCCCTCTCTTAACCTTTCTATGCTCCCTTATGTACCTATAAAAGTTTTTATCCCCCTTCTTAACTGAGTAGGCTATTTTTTCCTCGGTTTGGGCCTTTGCTATTCTGACTGCCTTCCCCACTTCTTTCTGCTTTAATTGATACAGTTCCCTGTCGTGCTCCTTCTGTGAGTCCTTATACTTTTTGAATGCAGCCTTTTTCTCCTTAACATTCCCTGCCACCTCTTTTGAGAACCATAGCGGTTTTTTACTCCACTTTGTTTTCTTTATTTGTTTCGGACAAAGGCTTGTTGCCTCTATGATGGCAGTTTTGATTTTTCTCCATTGTTCTTCCACCCCTCCTTTTTGGCCATTTGCTAGTGCATTCTTCAGGTATTCAGCCATTTTGCCAAAGTCAGCCCTTCTAAAGTCCAGTATCCTTGTTTTTGTATGGCTTCTCTCCATGGTTGTGCTCATTGTGAAGCACACTGTGCAGTGGTCACTTGTTCCCAGATGTCTACTGACTTCTAAATTTTTGATCCTCTCTCCATTTGAGAGTACCAGGTCTAGTATTGCTCCCTCCCAAGTGGGTTCCAACACTAGCTGTCTAAAGCCTGTCCCCTGTAGGGCATGTAGAATGACCCTGCTCTTGGATGTGGCTGCAGTACATGTCATCCAGTTAACATCTGACATATTTAGGTCCCCCATCAACAGTATCTCCCCTGTTTCAGCCATTTTGAGAATGTTCTCTAGCCGTAAACCCCCTAGAGCCATGTCTCAGGGGGTTTATGGTGCAACTGCTGGTGTAACAGCTCTTCGACACAAGTGGCCTGCGACATGTCACAGGCCACAGAATCGCCCATATCACAACTGCTAGTGTAAGTTGCTACTTACGCCATTCTGCTTGGTGCAAGTACTGTTATGCCAGGCATAATGTTTCTAGAATCGGGGCCTATGTCTGGAACTGATGGCAACCATTAGATCAAGGCTAATATAGCCAGGAATCATTTACTCATGTTTGAAAGAAAGGTCAAATTAAACACTGAACTGTTACTTTTTTCTGTTTTTATGGCTGTGCTGTGGTACCTGATGGGATACAGCATTTACTAAACTAAATTATTTTGTAGGACACTCCTTTGAAGTACTGTTACCAGTGGGGCTAAAGAAATGGACTTCTGAATTTCAATTTTGAATGAAAGAGTTGCAGCACAGCTGAGTAGAATGAAGTTCCCCTACCCCACACCCTCACAGCAGGCTCACAGCCAAAGAACAGATTTGTTTTCTGCATGTAGACCTTTGGCATAGGGACTATTTTATGTCAAGGATTAAAAATACCTAAAATAAATACTGTGTGTCATTAGGAAGCAACAAGAAAAACTGAATCCAGTTATAATAATAGCAATGAGGTACTCCCAGGGGTTATTTTAATGTTCAAGTCAATCACCCCCTTGGGGCAATATTGCACTCGGCTGTGCCTCATGCCACCTTATGCCCTTAGGAGTACATTATTACTTAAGTGATGGACACCTTTGTCACAACCAATGGCAAACCTACACAGGTTATTGTATGCAACTGTCATTTGCTGTTTAGTGGTGACCATGGCTGATCTACATAGTTTCTTTTATATTCCAAAGTGGTTAAAAGGGACCATCACAAAATGATACCACTGGTGTTTGAAATGACGTAATTTGGTACACATTATAGTGCTCCAAACATTTGATGAGATGGCCTGACTTCTTTAGAGATACCCTCAGCAATGTTTCATTGTGGATCCAGCCAAAGTACTAGAAGGTTTGCAAAATTTCCAATAGGGAGACAGAGCACAGTAGCATTTGCAAGGTACAGGGGCTGTTATGCTCCCTTTTTGACTTTGTTTCTGTGCTAATTAGAAGTAGCTTACTTGACTCATTCCATGGGTTTATTTTGTTGCGCTGTAGGCAATATTTAATATGTTGTTGAAATAATAGGTGTCTCTGAATTTGGCATAAGTCACAGTAGCATTTGCATATACGTGTATGTTGGTGTTGCAACAGTAATAGTTGCAAGTTGGTTCATTTACAAATCGACTGACTAATAATGGTCCAAGGATGGAGCCTTGGGAGATGCAAAGATCATTTACAGATTGGCTAACAGTGGTCCAAGGCTGAAGCCTTGGGAGATGCAAAGTTTCTGAGATGTAAGGAATTACATTTTAGAGTATATTTTAACTATTTGTGACCTACTTATCAGACAAGCCTAGAAGCAAGACAGTGATCAAGTTTAATGAAATGATAACACACACATAGTGGTGGTCAGGCCACAAAAAAGTTTCCATTACTGTGGAATGCTGCAGAAAATGGTGTACACCTACTGCAGTGAGCCATTGTTTTCAATGAGAAGTTAATACAATTAGCTTGAAGTACCTTAAAACATGCCGCAGTAAAAGGGAGCTTTTAGGCCAGCACTGCAGTGTATTTAAGGTCAATAGAGACTCCAGGATCAACATGTCCCTTCATTTCCCACTTCACAATCACAGATACGAAACCAAGCTGGCCACAAGCTGTAATATTTCAGTTATTTTACTTGCTCATGGGTATTGCAAATGATAACCATTTCAAATCTTTATGGAGTGGGAGGTCTATTATTTTTTCATTTTTGAATGAGATACAGGTCTGAATCACTAGGGATCAGGTTGGAATATGGTGATTATGCATATGAGATGGGACGGGGTAATGCAACAAACATTTGAAAAGGCTTTACCTGGAGTTCAGTGGCCAAGCAGCCAGCCACTCCCACTTCCTGAGCTATATAAGCAGTTCCTCTCAGCCCCATTGTGAAGCATTTTTTTTCTTTGCCCCACCATCCACCCCTCCTACTCCAGTAGCAGCACTCTCTCCTTAGGGGGATTCCTAAGGTACCTTTAGCCACAGGAATCATCCTGTGGCAACTCTAGAGGTGGAACCTTGTCTGAGGGTTCCTTGCCTTTCGTACCCCTACAGGGTGGTAATTCCTCTGGACTAGACAGTGTGAACGGTCAAAACCAAACTAACACAGTTGCACAAGCATAACGCTATACTGGCTGCGTAGGTCAGTGAAGTAGACTTTTATAGGAACATGGAACAGATTTATGGTCTCCCATGCCCCTTCCCCACACCAAGTCACCCATAGGTTATTTTTTTCACTAGTCCTTTCTAGAGACCATTACTTCCATGGAGCTACTTCTAGGAGACAAACCAGAATAGCTTGAAGTTCTGTGTTTATTTATGGCTGAGATGCGTCATACTGCTGTAACTAAGGAAGAAACTGGTTGCCCCGGAGGCAACCATAGTACCCATCATTAAGTGGAGACTATATTACTGCATCATGTATTCAGTTTGACCAACATTGCTATTTAGAAGACTCATCCTCAGTGCCTGGGTTCTGCTCATAGCTGAATAGTGAATGATAACTGATGGTTTATCAGTACATTTCTGTCTCATGGAGACATTCAAGAATAGTCTGCACTGATTCATTAGCCAATTACTACCCCCTAATTTTGAATACATTCAGTTCTTTATATAGCAAGGTTAGAGGAGAAACCATTGAGAACAAATTCTAATTTTGATTGGAATCCTTGTTAAAAGATTCATAAGCTGCAGCTCTGGGAAATAATACATAGATTATATGAACAAATTACATAAAGGTTAAAAGCTGATAGCTTATGTACACACATGTATATAGCATGCACGATTTATTTGTAAAATGGGTAGAGACAGTAGAGGAAGACTGAAATGGGATTCTACACATACCTTTTATTTCCAGTATAGCACAGAAAATACAGTAAACGTAGGGAACCACATGCAGACTGAATAGACCAACATTTTGTTTTGTACTGACATTATCTATGTTTCTGTATATGACTTAGAACGAGCGTATATCAATGTGCCGCATCAAAAGCATTTGTCTGCTAGCAATTTTTCTGAGAGAGTGCTGGCTCTGAGCACAAAACTGTGAAAATCACAGATACAACTACATATTTCATAAAATACCTCTGATTCTCATATTTGATGTGCTTGTCACTGCTCAGCTGACCGCACACTTCCACTGTAACCCCCCACCTGAGCACACTGAGAACGCCAGTATTTTGTTGACACTCGCTACCACAGATGGTAGCATGCTGCCACCATGACGAGAACAAAATCATGGTCTTGCCTACAGCCTAGTTTAGCAACATTGAGGGTCTGCGACAGATACCTTGACTAAGCACAGCACCCCTACTGACAGCAGAAAACATACAGGAAGAAGAGGAACTATTTATAATGAAGTTAAACTTTTGTTTTATAAATGTTTTACTAATTTTTTTAAACAATTTACAGTTTCTCAACATGTACCCATTTTATGAGTGCAATAACACACTCTGAGTTTCTCAACATACTGTATACACAGTTTGTCAGCACAATAACACACTCTGGACTCCTCAACATATACCCATTGTATAAGTGCAATAACACACTCTGGGGTGTGCTTTATGCATTTCTAGGTGCAGTAAGGCACTCAGCTTGAGGATTTGTGCCTCACTACACCCCTAGTCATGCATTTATCAGTGCATAAAACACACCCCATTACGTGTTATGGCTTACATGATAGGTACACAGACATGCTTTTATAATCACAAGAACAAACTGTTTTGAAATCATTTCAATTGTGTACATAAATCTATGTATCAGTTTGTTGTCTGTCTGTCCGTCTGTCTACACAGTGCTCCATCTCTATAAAGTTGTTACTGTAAACTAAGCAATCTGCATCTTAAAGTAAGAAATGTGATATAGTAAGTGTAATCTTAGTTTGATTTAAAGTACCATGGCTTGACAGCACGGACATTGGGCTGTGTGATCTCCAAGTCATTCCTGTCAATGGCTGATCACTACCCTATGTAACAAACCTTGCTCTTTGTCCTCTCAGGGCAAATATTCATTGGGGGACAGCTTGTAGCACTGTCATGGGCACTCTTGTCTGTGTTAGCACCACTTTACAACATGTCATTGTAACACTCATGGTTTATAAAGACCATATTAGAATTTCCAGTTTATGAATGAGAGTGAAAAAGCAGGTGCCTAGTGTCTGGCTCTGAATCCTCTCTCCAAGGCTATGGATAGACTCAGGCCATTCTGCCAGCTCAAAGTATATTCTACTTCCTTTCCTCCAGTGACTAATCTCCTGCCACTTAGGATCCAGTCAAACTCACATGGTTAGCTTAAGAACCTGTTACAATATATATGTATGTGTGAATGCTGCAATTCAAATTTTTAACACTTTTAAATATTTATTTCCAGTCAGCAAATGCCCTCTGTCAAGCCTAAGCAAGACACGGCCTGAGTTGTCTTTACTCAGCTCAGTCTGCATCTCACTTATCCTGTGTATGAGAAAAAATCTACCATAACAAAGCACTGCCCTTCCTACTTCATGGTTCCTTAAATGCATAGCCTGTACATTTTACTTATTTTCATTTCCCTTTTTGTTTGGGGGTGAGGTGCTGATTAATGTGCCTGCTACCTCTCTTCATGCCTCCTTATGTATTCTTATATGGTTTGACTAATTGTGCCCCATGCCCTGACTGCTTTGCCAGCCAGATATTTCCCAGGTTCCTTGTTTGTTAAAACCATCCTTGGTGAGAAGCACTGCCTTCCCTGCCACTCCCTTACAGGAAACCTGTTTAGCAATTCCCATCAAGGAGTGCACTCGGTTGTAGTTCCCACAGTATCTTTCAGGGTGGATCCACGACAGGAGTTTGGCAGAAATTCTGTCGAACACCCTGTCAGCGACACCGGCAGGTCGACCGCATTCTGCAGTCGGCTGCCAGTTCGCTATGGATTTCCTTGTTGAAGCTCCCCGACCCCCCACTTAAAGATTCTCAACTCCAGTCAGAGCTGATTGGGGGGGGCAGGACCCCCGACAGGTAGCGCTGGGTTCCATCGGGTCTCCCACCATGACTAGGCACTGTAGTCGCTGTGGGGGACCTCGCTGGTGAACTGCTACTGTGAGGGGGGTAAACATTTTAGGGTAATCCCCAGCTTGAGTTACACTTCAGCATCGTTGACATGTTTTTGGTTAATTTCAAACAGTGCTAATTGCTGCCACTCTGCAAAAGGGCCCCCAGTATTGTTCTTGTAATGCAAACTGGGTACTGGACAGATCATGCCTTTTATAGGGTACCACAGTTGTGACATTTTCCTGTGGCAAAGCAGTAAGGGGCAGATCAGTGGGGCATCCACAAGGTGAGCTCATTTACAGGGGCACTAGTAATTTAACTTGTTATAACAAGTTATACGAAAACAAAACACAAAATCAAACCATTACTTGCATTTTTTTCCTTCTAATTACACTGACCAGGTTATAAACCCAGCAACTTATCTGGAATGGATATCATTAACTGCAGGTACTGTGGAACACTTTTCAGAAGGACAGTCTTACAGGATTTAGGACACTGTCCTACATGCTGGGCCATTGGAGATCTTAGGGCTCAGCTCCAGGCAGCATGGGCAGAGATTGTGCACCTCAAATTTCATATTCAAGAGGAAATACATTATAAGAACCACCCACCATTTCCCCAACATCCAACAGAAGAACCTCGACCACAGAGGGTAGTTGGTCCAGGAGGTTGGCAGGGGTTAGAAGGGGCAAATCGGGTGTCCCATCACTCTGTGCTCTCCAACATATTACCTCCAAAAAACATATAAACACTACAAACAGGTATCTGCCTCTATCTCCAAAATCAAACAAAGGGGCAGAGGACACTGCAGAGCAGGACACTGCAGCACAGGAGCTAGCACAACAAAACTCACCCAAATAAGGAACCAAAACAAAAAAAGCAAAAAGGAAATCAAAAAAACTTCTGATCATAGGAGACTCCATGATTCGGGGAGTTGATACCCATCTCCAGCAAGGGGTAATGGTCAGATGTCTCCCAGGTACATCGGCATGGAGAGACACTGACCACATTGCTAAAATTGTTCACAAAGCAGGAGAAAACATTGACGTTCTGGTACACATAGGGACTAATGATCTCACCAGCCGGTCAGTTGTGGAGACCAAGGAACACCTGACCAGGCTAGGTGACAAACTATCACCCATTTCATCCAACATCTCCTTCTCTGAGATCCTGCCAGTCTGGGAGTGGGGGGCAGATGGACGGAAGGTCAGAGAAGGAGATATAGGGGAGCTAAACATGTGGCTCAAGGGCTGGTGCCTGGAAAAAGGACACAGATTTGTAGGGAATTGGCAACAGTTCTGGGAGCGAAAGTTCTTTAAATTTGATGGACTGCATCTGACTAAGGAGGGAGTCAGTGCATTGGGGCAGAAGTTCGACGTCTTTGCAGAATATTTAAACTAGCAAATAGGGAGAGGGGTGCAGCACCCAATACGTCGAATGGGAAGAACACCCCTCCCCCCTCAGCTAGTGGTCAAACAGGGATTCAGCATGTTTGCAGTTCATTTGCATCACCAGGTAAGAAAAAAGGTCCGTCTCCACATACGATGCATAGGAGAAATGCCAAACCTCACCCAACAACTAACACACCAAAATCTGGCCAATGGAAAATCATGTACACAAATGCTCACAGCCTAGGAAATAAGATCCCAGACCTGCAGGCAATAATGTCAGAGGCTAAACTGGACATAGTAGCAATTAGTGAGACATGGTTTACCAGTAACCACACTTGGGAGACTTCAGTACCTGGCTATGTACTGTTCAGAAGAGACTGAGGTGCAAAAAGGGGGAGTGGAGTGGCCCTGTATGTCAATGAAAATATCAAAGCTACAGAAATTCAGAATACACATAAGGAGCCAGAAGAACTGTGGGTCACCCTGGAAACAGGAAATGGGACAGCCATAAGAACTGGGGTTGTCTACAGGCCCCCAGACCAGGGGGAGGACATAGACACATTACTGTTAGAAGATATACAAAACATGACAGCTAAAGGGGAGGTTCTGATAATGTGAGACTTCAACATGCCGGATACAGATTGGTCAATACCAGCAGGAACATCTGCCAGAACTAAACACATTGTGGATTCCCTGCAGGGGGAGGGCCTCAAACAGCTGATACAACAACCCACAAGAGACAGGGCTATCCTAGATCTAGTACTGACTAACAGGGAAGGGATCACAGATCTCCAGGTAGACGGTCACCTGGGGGATAGTGACCATCACATGGTATGGTTCAATTTGGCTGCTACATCTAAATCATCCCATTCCAAGGCAAAAATATGGGACTTCAGAGGAGCTGACTTTGATAAGATGGCCAACAGAATTAAGCTAGCCCTGGCAAAAAGAAACACAGGTGAGTGGGTACAGGCAAAGTGGGCAAGCATTAAGGATGCAATACTTGAAGCAACATCCCAATGTGTTAGACAGAAAAGGAAGTGCAAAAGAAGAAGGAAATCACTTTGGTTCTCAAATACAGTAGCAGAAATTGTCAGAGCCAAAAGGCTGGCCTTCAGGAAATATAAGGAAACACAGCGCGGGATGAAGATAGGGAGGCATACCAAACTGCCCTAAGGGAAGCAGGAAAGGCAGTAAGGCAGGCAAAGTCCCAAACTGAGGAAACACTAGCACAAACAGTAAAAGAAGATGACAAGACTTTCTATAGGTACATTAGTGAAAGGAGAAAGTCCAGAGGGGGGTATTGCTAAGCGCAAAGGAGAAAAGGGGGCGTGTGAGGAGGAGGACCCTGCAAAAGCATCTATCCTAAATAGATACTTTTGCTCAGTATTTACTGAAGAGAAGGTAGGGCAGGGCCCACAGCTCAGCACCATAGACACAGGGGGGACGGAGGTGAGCACTACTCCCTTCACAAAAGAAAGGGTCCTACAGAGCTCGCTAAGCTCAGGGTGGACAAGGCAATGGGACCTGATGGCATACATCCCAGGGTACTTAAGGAGCTAAGGGTGGAACTAGCAGAGCCATTATCAGAACTGTTTAGTGAGTCTCTGAGCACAGGAGAGGTCCCAGAAGACTGGAGAAGGGCTCATGTGATCCCGCTCCACAAGCGGGGTAGCAGAGAGGAGGCAGGGAACTACAGACCAGTCAGTCTTTCCTCAGTAGTGGGCAAGATTATGGAGGCACTCCTTAAGGAAAGGAAAGTCCCAAACTGAGGAAACACTAGCACGAACAGTAAAAGAAGGTGACAAGAGTTTCTATAGATACATTAGTGAAAGGAGAAAGTCCAGAGAGGGTATTGCTAAGCTCAAAGGAGAAAAGGGGGTGTGTGAGGAGGAGGACCCTGCAAAAGCTTCTATCCTAAAGAGATACTTTTTCTCAGTATTTACTGAAGAGAAGGTAGTGACACCTTTTTTTCTCTTTCACCATTTTAGATACTTTGTCAATTTACAGTTGGCTCATACTTTCTCCTGTCAGACTTCATACACTGCAAGGGGCATTTGGCTCTGTGACACTGCCTGAGGAATTCTACCATCCAGTCATCCTCTAAACCCAGTACACAGCTGATCCACTTCCTGCCCAGAAGGGGACTTAGAAAAGCAGCCTCCTTGCCCTTAGATCTACTATTACTCTATAAGTAATCTTTCACAGAATTAAGGCAGAATCCCAATGGTGAATTGCCCTACAATTTACATGGTATGGGGAGGTAGGCACCCTCAGGGGTCTGAGGTTACAACTGGTGCCATCTCCCACTATCTCCCAAGTACTGACCCCATGGGCACAGAGTCCAAGGCCTAAACAATACTCTTCTGGGCTTCATTCCTGATTCAGAGGATCTTTGTGGGCTACCATCCAATTTTAGTAGGTCAAGGAGAGGCAGACACCACCTGGGGTCCAAGGCTGCCACAGGTGTTGCCACCCACTCTCAATCAAGACCTGACCTCTGTGGTTAGAAGGTCCCTGGTCAAATTAATTTGCAGAGTCATACCTTTTACTCCTCTTTTGCCTGGTACTGAGGGGGCACTACTTGCTCCCTGAATTAGTCACTGAATTAGAAAAGCATAAAGTTCACCTCAGATGTAAAGATTCACAGTTCATTTCTGTCTTTGCTCCAGGATGTTCTGTTTCTCCAGTTCTCTGTCCCTCTCTGGCTCTGCCTGCATGGAGATCTCAAACAGTGGCAGCCACAATGATTCTCTGAGTTTCTGGAAAGATTACACTCTCTGAAGAAAAGGTTCAGCAAGGGAGCAGGCACTGTATGCCTATCTATCACCTCCTACAGACACCGCACTTGTCTCTTCCTCTCCAGCTCCAGCTAGTTGTTTCCTTCTCCTAGAGTTCCGGAGCAGACCAGCTGGCCCAGCCCACCAAGAGACCAGAGGTTAACCATTTGAGGCCTTATAGACACTGTTAAATGAGCCAGGGTTCCCTGGAGGGATGACAATTATCAGATAAGTTATTGAATATTATAATTCACATACTATTCATGGTTTTCTATTGTCTTTGGATTAATCCAAAGCTTTTGTTGAAGTGCATCATGAGTACCTTTTTTCAGTATTGTCCTTCTGTGAAATTCCGTCACAGTTTATGACATAGTTATGCATATTGGGGCCTATGCAAGAATGCACATGAACTACATCTATATGTGACTTAACAATGGAGCACATCCATGCACTACGCAGATAGGCGGCATTATGAGTGATGCACAAACATGCATGCAGGACAGGCGGAGTCATGGAAGGGGTGTACAGACATGCAGAGGGCTGTGCAGAGCAGACAGCAGAAGGACTGCAGTATGCAGAAATGACCTTGACCCTGCCATATATGGACAACTGCAACACCCTGAGTGCATTCACAGAAGTGAATACCAACATGGAAGCTGATGGGTAAGTTGTGTCGGAGGATTGCAGGGCAGAGGTACCACCCATGTTACCTGGGCCACCACTGGTAACTAAAGCCATGGATCATGGCTGTTCAGAGACACAGGGATGTAAAGGGGCATGTGGGGCTAGTCGACTATGGTCCTTTAACTTTTTAAGTGGACAGGTAGCAGCCATGGTTGCTGACATAAGGAAGTAATACAGCATCCTATACAGGTCACAGTCCATGAATGTACCATCTGAGACAAAACCAGGCTGTGGCTTGACATACATGCCGCAATGAGTGCTGCTGGACCAGAGACAGGCACATTGGCAGTGATTAAGCACAAGTGGTGTGATCTCCAGTCCACTGTCAAGAATAAGCTGTTGGTCGACTGGCCTGGTGAAGCTGAGGTTTGAGGTGCTGGACGCCACACCTCGTCCACGCCGGTGACCTACATTCTGGAAAGGACTCGAATTGCTTGGGGGTCGGTGGGGCAAGGAAGGACTGAAAGTCTGTAGACAGCTATCATTCCTCGGGGAAGGGGGGGATTGTGTGGCATGCTGTAGACTGACACCAGGTGGTGGCTGGGAGTCAGCACATAGAAACATAGAAACATAGACTTTGATGGCAGATAAGGACCACTTGGCCCACCCAGTCTGCCCATTTCCCTACCTATTGGATAAGCAGCAGATTCTAGTTAACCAACAGCCTACTTCCTGCAACCCCCCACTATAATTGCCTTATGTCTGTCCCATGCATGTTTGAATTCTCCCACTGTTTTAGACCCCATAACCTCTCCAGGAAGGCGGTTCCATGCGTCCACCACTCTCTCCGTGAAAAAGAATTTCCTCACATTACCCCAGAGCTGCCCCCCCTCTAACTTTAAATTGTGCCCGCTTGTTCATACACATCTCTTTTTCTGAAAGATGCTACCCTCCTGGACTTTGTTGATTCCCTTGAGGTACTTAAAAGTTTCTATCATGTCCCCCCTGTCCCTGCTTTCATCAAGGGTATACATATTAAGCTCTCTCAGTCTCTCTTCATGTGGTTTCTGATGTAGACCCTGCACCATTTTAGTTGCCCTCCTCTGGACTGCTTCCATCCTGTCTATGTCCTTGCATAGATGAGGTCTCCAAAACTGAACGCAGTACTCCAGATGGGGTCTCACCAACTGTCTGTACAGAGGGATAACCACTTCCCTTTTTCTACTTGTGATGCCCCTCCCTATGCATCCCAGTATCCCCCTGGCTCTCCTTACTGACTTCTCACATTGCTTACCCACTTTAGGTCATCTGATATGACTACACCCAGATCCCTTTCATTACTGTTGTCGTTAGTACCTCCCCTGCTATTGTGTACTCTTCTCCTGGATTTTTATTTCCCAGGTGCATTACTTTGCACTTCTTTGCATTGAATCTAAGTTGCCATATGTCTGACCATTCCTCCAACCTTGCCAAGTCCCTTCTCATCCTTTCTACCCCCTGTGTATCAACTCTGTTACAGATTTTTGTGTCATCCGCAAAGAGGCATACCTTTCCTTCCAGACCCTCCGCAATGTCACCTATAAAGACGTTAAAGAGGACTAGACCCAGAACTGAGCCCTGAGGTACTCCACTGGTAATCCCCCTTTCTTCAGAATGTGGTGTCAAAGAACAGGGAGGGCCCATGTTCAGAGCATTAGGCTGCCTTCACGGAGGCGGAGCAGACCACTCTGCCCATTAGAAGGCCATGGGTCCGTGGTCAAAACAGAAAAAACATCAGGGGCAGACAGGGTCTATGATGACCTGACTATTGAGTCGGAGGACGAGTCCCTCTGAGGGAGGGACTGGAGCTCCCTGTCAGCATCCCACAAAAAGAAAAAAAAAGCATAAGCTGCTGGTCACAGACTGCCATGGGCAATGTCCCCCTAACACATTAGCGCAGCTTGTTCTCAACTGAGTGAATGGTGTCAGGGGCCCTCTCAGTGATGTCTCTGTATGTTGAGGAGTAAGTAAGTAAGTAAAATGTATTTATGAACAGCCCCATCTCATAGGCTCTGGGCACTGTACAAGCAGGCAATAATTTAAATAAATAAAATACGTCAAATAACAAAACATATGTCAGCAAAATAAAGCAACACAAAAAACAACAATACATAAAATCATTATTTAAAATAAACAGTTCATGACTGGAGTAATGACTTAACTCATTCTATAACGCCAGCGGTGTGGTCTCAAACCCTGCACCTAGCACACTCTGCCTATAAAGATGTTAGAAGCCAGCAAATTCAACCTAAGATTCTTCTTCTTCGTTGGTATCGCACCCCAGGTGCTCTTCACACATGGGGCATTCTTCCGCATGCGGAGTGCTGGAGGTGTTGGCAAAGTCCAGCTCATATTTTGCATCTCTTGTGGCAATACCCTACTCTTGTCCCCTTCTGGTCTGCAGTGGCAATGGACTATTCTGGTGTGCTGGAGCAACCTATTGACCTCTCCGACCCTATGCTCCTTTTGGAAGACCCTACCTCCCTGGGCCAGCTATCACCAGCACACAAGTATTGGATCTTAGTGGCCCTGTTGGAGGTCAAAAGGCTCCTACTACTGACCTGGAGGCAGGCCTCACCTCCCACCATCTCCTCATGGCATTCCACCCTGGCCAGGCTCGCTACTTTTGAAAGGCTCACTTATGCCAATAGAGGACAGCTCCCCCTGTACTATCGCAAATGGGAGGCATACCTTAATTCTTCTCTTTGCAGAACTGTGCTCCCTCCTCCATGTAATCCCCCCATCTAAGATTTTACCCCCTAGGGCTTAAACTTATCGATAGCACTGTTCTTGTGAATTCACTGAAGGTTACCTCTGGCTCGCTCCGAGTTTTAGAGCTCACCAATGTTTCCTCCTTGCCTTACTTCTTTCTTTTCCTCCCATGGCCAATCTGCTTCTCCATACCTCTTTCTCTATTACCAGTTGAGAGATCTGGATTCTCATTTATATTGTTTGTAGTGCATTAGCCTTCCTATTCTTCTCCCCACAGAGGCTCCTGCATTACCATGTGGCTGACTATGGCTTTGAGGCCAAAAAGGTATTAGGACTGTGCATGATTGTAACTTTAATATTTACAGATGTATATTCATCATTTTGTTAAAGTCTTACATTACATTTCAGCTGGATTGCTTGTTTCAAGTGTTCCTTATACTAATCAAAGTGTATATGTCTACTCCTGCCATTGGAATAGAACAATAAAAAATTATTCTATGATAAAAAAAATAAATAAATAAACAGTTCAGTGGTCTACTAATTCTAGGCTTCATAAGTAGTTTACAAACACCTCTTTAAAAAGGTGCACCTTCAGACCCCCCTTAAACACCTCCACCGATGGGGCCCACCTCAAAGATCTTGGAAGCGAATTCCACAGGGCCAGGCCAGCAACCTCAAAGGATCAATCTCTGGAGGTCTTCAGACAAACCCTGCAGACCACAAGGAGGCCGTCAGTGGAGGAGCAGAGCAAGCACCTAGGACAGACTGGAGTTAGGAGGTCACTAAGATAGCCAGGGCTTAATCTGTACAGGGCCTTATAGGTGAGCAAGCCCACGTTGAAGGTGATTCTCCATATCACCAGCAGCCAGTGCAGGTCACACAGGACCAGAATTACATGACAAGACCTTGGAAGGCCCATCAGTAACCTGGCTGCTGTGTTCTGCACCAGCTGCAGGTTATGTAGAACCCCTCCACTGATCCCAAGGTAAAGAGCTTTGCAAGAGTCAAGTCTAGACATTACAAAAGCATGTAGCAGTGGGCACCAGGAGAAGGGTATGGATACACTGCCTCTTATGTAGTACATTAAAGGGGACTGGCCAGGGTGAGCGCAGGACAGCATTGTGACATAGACAGCCAGTTCTGAGTGCAGTATCAATTTTTTTTATTACATATAAAATATGTAATGGGAAGGTCAGTTTGAGGAAACTACAGTCTTGCTGAACTGACACATCAAAACTCCACAGGGATAAGTTCAAAGTACAGGACATAGCTAAACTGCAGATATCTGGGGTGCAATTATCTTGTCAATTTGCTTTCATTCCAGGAAATAAAATTAGCCATTCATGACATTCTCAGGGAAATCCTTTGATGTGCCCTAGGTGTCCTGAGAAAAGGGACACTGGCCAGTGTTATGAATAACCTTTCAGGAACCAGCTCATTTCATCAAAGAGGTTGATGTCTGGGCCAAGCAGGACCCAGATGAATTTGGAAGATCCAATATCCATTCCCGGGAAACCCTTGAATTACACCAGAGAGACCTTTGATGTGTAGATACCAAGGCCCAGATGGGATTAAAGAGTCAAATACACTTCTGCTTTGAATACAGTGACTTATATCAATGAAAACTTTTGATGGGTATGTGTAGCAGAGCACAAACCGGTTTTGTCTGGTTAACCTGAGGAGAGGAAAGTCAGTGAGGTCACCTATTATGTTTTTTTAAATATCTTATTTGGACATCCTGTGTTATAAAATACGGATTTTGTTACACCAAGGCAGAGTTAGGTGACCTCAGAGAGAAGGCCGGCTCAAGACTGTTCAAAAGCCTACTGAAAACCTTGAAAGACACACTTTCATAATTCTGACTGAGAGAAGAGGAACATCAGAGCAATGAAGTAAGGACCTTAGACAAAGATTAGTCTGAATGTTATTATTTGTAGGAATCTGCACTTTCACCTGTTTGTTTTAAGGCTGTATGTGCTGGGATATTTTGTTCTGTAATATTTTCTGTTTTCCTATTTTAAAGTAAAGATATATATTTTAAAATGGAAACTGCCTGGAGTGCCTTGACATTTCTTTTTATTTAAGTGAAGCTTTTAAAGGTTACAGTTAACAATGTGTGTGGGCTTATTGATATACCAAACTGGGAAATGGATAGAGTTCTCTGAGGGTCTTGCATAGCATTCTAAGTGTTCATTTTGTAGACCTGATTTGTGCCCATAGGCAAAGATATCTGGCCCCCAAAAGACAGAATTATCTGAGCCTGATAATTGGGTACGTTAACAAGAGGTTATCAGTTTGAATACCTCCAGAACTTGAGACTAAGGTGACTCAAACCCACAAAACAGACAAGAGGGTTACCTTGTTCTGTTCACTGTCCACAAACCATACGCTCAGAGGTTGGCACTTTGAGAGTAGAGGGCTGACCAGTTGAGCGAATTTGTGACAAGCATGACCATGCCAACCACCCTGTATTGCATCCTACGGACCCTGTGGTACAGAACATCCTGATGTGGAGGCAGTGACACCTGCAGAGGTGGATCTGTGCCAGGAGACTGGTATTGGTAGCCAGAGTCAAGAGGACAGTGCAGGTAGTTTGTACCTGCAGGGGCCTGCAACACACTCTTGGTATGCCCACAGCTATGCCACAGCCCAGAGTACCCGACTTGTCTCCCACAAGTACATGCAGGAGCCCATGGGCATGACAGAGAGGAAGGTATACTGGAGGATCCAAATATGGACACATTCCAGGACACATAGGAGGATGAGAAGGAGCTGGACACTCCTACCACAGACAGCCTTCCACCCCCAAACATAGTCTCAATCCCAAGCCACAGCCACACCCTGGACAGCCAGCCTGGCTGGGACTACAGAGCACCATGGAACCCTGCATGCAGCCATACATGGACTGCCCACAGTCATGGCCTGCCAGCACCATCACGCAGATGCCTGAGACAGTCTGTCTGCCTACCAATGGTGGACAGTGGAACACAGGGGGGCTGCAGAAGAATGCACAGCATCCCAGTGACAGTGGGGATGAGGGCACCTCCAGCCATCCCACATGCCATACACAGAGGGCAGCCAGCAGGGATATCCTGCACATATATTATCCTAAGGTTAGACAGCAGGAATAGTACTGGCTCCATCCCCAGAAGGACAATACAAAGCAGCTGAATGAGCTGACTTTGGAGGTGAGAGGCATGAAGTGTAGCATCAACTCTGTATGGGGTACTTGCTTGAAAAGCTAAAGGAAAACATGCTAGCCAGGGCCGACATGGACACCCTGCCTATATCCAAGGCAACAATGGAAGGCCCCATGCAACACACATTTGCCCGCCCCAGCAACCCTGAAGAGCAGGAGGACAGTCACACACTATTGACATCCATATGCACTCAGACACATAGAGCAATGCAGGGGAAAAAGCCATGGCCAAGACACAGCACCTAGGCATGCATGCCTCCACATGCAAAGAGCAGCATCCAGGTAAGAAATGATGGCTGCCACCACCCACCATAAACACTGAGCTCCATGAAAGAAAATACTGTGCATACCCCACCACATATATCCACCCACATATAATGCACATCACACATGTCCACCTATTACATATATAAAACAATCACAGACACAGATAGCCCCCCCCTTACCATGAGCTGTGTAGCACTCAGGGTGGGACAGCATCACAGTGCCACACTGGCTATACAATGGCTGAATGTCCCCTGCAAAGGTCAATGCCATGCCACCCATCCAGACAGCAACTTCATGCTTCACCTCTGGAAGGCCCCCCTCCCCAATCACCTTGTTGTACAGTACATACCCAAGTATATCCTGCAGTATGGGTTGAAAACACTACACAGTTGTGTTGTGAAACATGGCATATGTTGTGAACTCTGCATTTCCTCATGCAAGCATCATCATGTCACCTGTCAGATCCAGGCAATAGAACAGTATCTTCAATAACCCTATTGTCATCTCAGTCATGGACCATGTTTTCCTGTGTTCCTCATTGTATGCCTCCTCCATTGCATCATGTGCCTCCAGGTATGCAGTCATCAGATATAACCATAGTGGTTATCCGCTGTCACCTTTGCAGTGGGTAAATGATAGGATTAATACCATGCAGCCTCATGGCATCCACCAGTGTACCACCCTCATAGGGTACAAATAGTCACCTATAAATCATCCATCCCTTCCCCCATGTGCACCAAGGAGGGTGCTCAGCCTGGACCCAGGCAATTTAATATTTTTTTTCATTGTTCTGTTTGAATTTATCTTCTTTTGTCATAATTGCTCTTTGAATTTGTTGAGTGAATTATACTGTTTCTTTTTTTTTATTTATCTTAAAGAGCTAGTGTACTGCTTGGGATTAATAGTAATTTTCAGATGCAGTCACCTGTCACTTCTTATATCGCAAGTATTTTTTATTTTCTGTTTGCTAATTAGAAGATTTTTCACCTTGCAGTACTGGGGTGATGTGTGGAGCAGCCCTCTGTCTGGAGGAAAAAAAAGTCAGTTCTGTTCCTCCCACCACATCATCAAAAATGAGACCAAACATCTTGATGCACCCTGAGCAGTGACTCTCACAAGCTACTAGTCAAAATGCAGGAAATTGTGACATCACTAGTAACTAGGGAGAGCCAGTCCCTGCTGCTTCAACTGAAAATGAAACCTGGCAGTGAGAAATGGTTCTCCTTGGTTACTAGTGATGTCATAGTCAGTGTGGTCTCAGTGTTGATGTAGTGGGAGGAACAGAACTGACTTTTCTGCAGGTCCCTTCTCATTCTGTCTACACCCTCTGGTGTGTCTACTCTATTACAGAGCTTTGTGTCATCAGCGAACAGTGAAATTCTGCCTTCTAGGTCCTGTGCAATGTCACTGATGAAGATGTTGAATAGGACCGGTCCCAGCACTGATCCCTGTGGTACCCCACTGGTCACTCTTCCCTCTGTGGAGTGACAGCCATTTACCACCACCCTCTGTGTCCTGCCACCCAGCCAGTTACCTACACACCACATTACTGTCCTGCCCACATCCATATTCCCCAGGTTGTATAATAGTCTTCTATGTGGCACAGTGTCAAAGGCCTTGCTGAAGTCCAGATAGGCCATGTCCACTGCCCTCCCCTGATCCACCTCTCTAGTCACCCAGTCAAAAAATTCAATGAGGTTGGTCTGACATGACCTCCCCCTGGTGAAACCATGCTGCCTTGGATCCTGTAGTCCATTGACAACCAGATGTTCCACCAATCTCTCATTCAGTAGTGCTTCCATGATCTTCCCCACTACCGAGGTGAGGCTGACTGGTCTGTAGTTCCCTGCTTCCTCTTTGTTCCCGCTTTTGTATAAGGGGACTACATCTGCTGTCCTCCAGTCTTTGGGTACCTCCCCTGTTTCCAGTGATCGGCTAAACAGGATAGCCAGAGGTTCAGCCACCACCTCTCTTAGTTCTTTAGGGACCCTGGGGCGCACCCCATCTGGCCCCATTGCTTTATCAACTCTTATTACTTCCAGTTCCTTCAGGACTCTTTCTCGTTTCTCTTGTACAGAGTTTGTGTCTTCTCTATTATTGTATGTACCAAATGTGAAAACTGGTGAAATCGAAAATCTCCAAGCAACAATTACTTGCTCTGACCGGTATGTATAACACTGTGATGGAAACGTTTGTGTTCAAGAACCATATTTCAAACACTATGTGCTGCGTAAATGGCCTTTAATAATGGTGTCACATCAAAACGGCATAGGAAAAAACAGTGACGACAATTTAAGCCCAGCAATATGAGCACTGGGAAAGACAGTGACTGAAAACTTCAGCGAGCATAGGAATAGCAAAACCTTTGTGTGGTGTATAGTGAGTCTTCAAGTATGTACTGTATATCTATATAAAGGGGTATGGGGGTGTTCATTTGTTTTTCGCTGTTCTTACGCCTCACTGAAGTTTTCAGTCGCTGTCTTTCCCAGTGCTCATATTGCTGGGCTTAAATTATCTTTACTGGTTTTCCTACGCTGTTTTGACCTGAAACCTTCAGTATCATAGAAACATAGAAGTTGACAGTAGATAAGGACCGCAGGGCTTTTGTCTAGTCCCTGCTGTAAGAACAGCAGTATCACAGACATGTCAGCCTGCATTGTGTCGACTCATGCCACCTTGCACCAGTTTGCAAAAATATCCCACTGTCTGCCATAAGTGGCTGTGGTAGAAGGTTTTCAGGACTGTAAAATGGTTGAAATGACAGATTCGTGATACCCGGTGGTTAACAATCTTTGCCGTTCAGGAGCCAGGCTGATAACTTTAGAGTGTGGGGGGCTGGGTGCATCATTGGACCCTGTAACAGCATGTCTGCTCGATATGGGAGGGACCATCTGTCCAGGCTCATGGCTACTGCTGAGGCAAACCAAGCCCTCCATGGCCAGTATGGTGCGACCAGGATGGTCAGCCTCTGGGATAGTCTGATCTTTGTTAGCACCTGGGGAATCAGGGGGATTGGTGGGAAGACATACAAGTGATCCTGGTCCCAGGTCTGGGATAAGGCATTCGCTCCTAGGGCCTGCCTCTCCCTGTAACTGGAGAAGTAGGTCCTGACTTGGGCATTCAATTTGGACGCCATTAGGTCGATTGGAATGTGCCCTCACCTGCTTTGAATCAAGTTGAACAATTCTGGGTGCAGTTTCCACTCCCCTGGGTGCACCTGCTGTCTACTGAGCCAGTCTGCCCTGACGTTCAGTTTGCCTGCCAGATGGACGGCGTGAATGTGAGTGAGACTGGACTGAGCCCAGTTGAGAATCTTGGATGCTTCCCTGATCATGGCTCTGCTGTGTGTCCCACCTTGCTTGGCTGTGTACGCCATAGTGACCTTGTTGTCAGATTTTACTAGGACTGATCACCCGATGATGTTGTCCCTGAACACTTTCAAGGCATGGAGCACTGCCCTCATCTCCAGGACATTGATAGACAGCCTGCCTCCACTATTGTCCACCTGCCTTGAGCTGTGCGGCTGTCCATGCATGCTCCCCAGCCAGTCAGGCTGGCATCGGTCTTCAGTGACACCTGATATGATAGCTCCAGCGGGGAACTCCTCAGGAAGTGTGGGCGATGCATCCACCACCGTAACGAGTCCTTGACCGCCTTTGGTAGGTGTACCTTCTTGTTGAGGTCATCCTCCGATGGGGATCCTTGCTGTAGAACGCAGTTCTGCAGGGGGCGAATGTTCCACCCTGCCCAGGGCACTAGATCGATGCATGATGCCATGCACCTCAAGACCTGCACCACTTGACCCATCATCGGTTCGGGGGTGGCCCAAAGAGCCTGAACCAGTGAGATGGCTGAGTCTATTTGTTTGCACAATGGTCTTGCCATTCCCTCAACTGTATTTATCTCTGCGCCAAGGTGCTCTATGCACTGAGATGGGTGCAGTGAGCTCTTGCTCTGATTGATCACCCAGCCGTGCTGTGAAAGGGCAGTCAGCACTAGGTCTGTGTCCTTCTGAGATTGTGCACTGGAGCGCGATGGTATCAGCCAATCATCCAGGTATGGGATAATGTCCACTCCCTTCTCCCATAACCGGACTGCCAGGACGATGGATACCTTTTTGAACACTCTTGGTGCTGATGTGAGACTGAAGGGTAGGGCCTAATACTGGAAGTGTTGGCCCAGTATGTGGAATTGAAGGAATCGTTGGTGACTGGGCCTGATTGGGATGTGAGTGTACGCATCCTTCAGGTCCACTGAAGTAAGGTAGTCACCTACCTGGATGTTCCTCAGTGTGGATCTGAGGGTTTCCATCTTGAACTTCAGGGTAGTTATGAATGTGTTCAAGAATTTTAGGTCTAGGGTTGGCCTGAGGTCCCCGTTCATCTTTGGAATTAGGAAGAAGATGGACTAGACCCCAGCGCCCACCTCGCTGTCCGGTACTGGTTGTACTGTCTTTTTCTCGAGCAGGTCCTGGAGAACATCCTGTTCTTGGTGGGCTGTGGCCCTTTTCTTTGAGATGGGTGAGAGCACCATCCTGTCTCTGCAAGGTTTCTTTGAAAATTGTATAGTGTATCCTTGAGATATGATCTCCAGGACCCACTTGTCAGAGGTTGTCTGTTGCCATTGCTGTAGGAACAATGACAGTCTTTGCCCCACTGGTGGATAACTGTGCTGTGGGCTAAGCGAAGGGGCAGCATGGGTGTGGTAGTCAAAACTGTTTTGGCTTGCCACCTCTGCCTCTGCCCCCGAATTGGGGATTTCTGCCTCTGAAGGTGGAGTAGCTACCTTGAGAGGGGCTTCTGAAGTTATTGCTGTGCCGAGTTATTAGTGTAAGTCTGCTTTCTGTTCTGTTGAAATCTGCCATTCCCTTGAAACCTGTGACGATTAGATGGTAGGTAAACGTTCTTTGCTTGTCCTTAGCGAGATCCTTCCCTTCCTCTTTTTGCTTGAGGAACTCATTTAGGCCTTCACCAAAGACATTGCTTCCCTTCAGGGGCAGCTTTTGCAACAGCACCTTTGACTCATTATCCGCTTCCCAAATTTTTAGCCATAAGGCTCACCTAGCCCTGTTTGTTAGGGCCCCTGCACTGGCTTCCAGTTTCAGAGTGTCCACGACCATGTCCCCCAGGTATTTCGCTGTATCCAGAGTGCATTCTAAAAGTTCTGCTTCCCTGGACTTTGGATCAAATTTTTCCATTACTTCCTCTAGCCAGTGAATTTGAGCCCTGGCAGAGTACACTGCTGACACTGCTGCTTTGGTCACCATTCCTGTGATCTCAAACAGCTTCTTTAGCATGTCTTCCACTTTTTTGTTAGTGGGGTCTTTGAGTGAGATGGTGCCGCATGGCAGCACTGTTTTCTTGCTTAGTGCTGCAATTTGGGGATCTATGGTAGGCGCTGTGCACCACAGTTGTGTCTTTTCCTGTTGTATTGGTTACATCCTGTCCAGGTTAATTTTCTCAGACAGTTGACCTGTTTCTGTGGACTCCCATTCTTTTGAAATTATGTCATCAATGGCAGGACAGCTTGGGAAGGTGTCCTTGACCTGTTGATTCTGTTGGATCATGGGATCAAGCTTGGACTCTGGCTTTGGTGTCTCTGTGTCGAACCCCATTGTGGATTTAATGGCCCTCATTAGCCCTGGAACCAGGTCAAAGGAGCAAAGCTTCGATGTCAACGAGGGAAAATCGGATATGTTGTCCATGTCGTCGTCCCCTGATTCTATGTTCTCAACATCCTCTGGCATATCCCCGTGGTCCTCATCCACTGGATTAGGGGGATCTGAGCTCTCATCGCTGGCTGGTTTGGGGTTGGGGGTTGGCCTGGGGTTTGGTACCGGCATGGGCATTGGTACAGGTCTAGACTTAGTTATGGATTCCAACTTCTCCATGACCTTAAGCATAAAGTTCTGCTGACTCTCCATCATAGCGACTGTTGTCTGCTGGGTCTGAATGAGGAACGTCCCCAGATCCATCCAGGCAGAGGTGTTAGGTCCCTGGATATCCAGGTCTGTGTTGGGGTTCTGCTCCACTGCTAACTCCTCATCCCCATGTTCGCAGGCGGGGCATCGTGGACCTGGATTGTGGGGCAGGAGGGTGGCACTACATGAAGTGCATTTCTTTGCATTCACCATCTAAGGGATGAGAGAAGGACAGAAAGAAGAACAGCATTAGAAACACATACCCAAGGGGATAATTACCTGCATGAGGTAATAAATTATGAGAAGTGCCTTTAAGATGTGAATGCAGTAGGCATAACATATAGCTACATATACACAGCGGTGAATGGTAAAAATCCCCATGGAGACTATGACACCCTGAGCTGTGGTGCCAGAGCCCCAACTCCTTCAGTGTTCCAGGGGAAAAAAGTATTTGTGATTGAAAAACAAACCACTCTGTCCCCAATATGCTAGCAAGCCTTGTGGTGGCTGCAGGGATAATTATTGCTTCTGGGTAACAAGAGAAGGCTCCTGCCACTGAACTAACATTGTTTATGGTAAAAGAGAGAACCAAGCACTGCATGCTTAGATGAATTGATGGCCTCACTACCTAAAATGGCGGCTCAGTAGTCATAAGGCCATCCTGTACAAAATGGTGGCTGACTCAGAATGCTAAGTGAAAGAGGAGCCTCATGAAGTGCCAGCTTTGGATCCAAAAAACAGTTGTTATTAAAATCTATTAATTCACCTTTTAATTAGATGTTGCTGGTCCCCATGAATTCAGCGTATTGTACCCTGAAAGAATGCAGAGTCGCGGGATATTCTGTAGGGGATCGTCGTGAGGTGATGCAGCATCCACGCCAGTAGGCCACTACTACGAGGGGTCTGACCTGGTTGTGCAAGCAAACAATAGTGCTGCTGGTATTTTAGGGCTCCGGCAAGTGTGGTTGCTGCTCTAGGGACTGCATCGGGTGCCTCACTGTAGCTCCTGTGTCATCCGCTCACTAGGGGACATTAGGTGTGGTCCTGGGAGTGGTGCCATGTGGTCTCTGCTAGTGAGGGGAGGGCCACGGGAACAGCGCTCATATTTGGGTGTATTGCCAGTGAGGATCCCGCTTGTGAGGGGAAGACCAGTGGCTGCAGAACGCTTCTGAAGTGCGCAGTGATTCAAAAGTAATCTTGACAATGTAGCCACGAGGATCCAGCTTGTGAGGGAGAGACCAGAGGCTGCAGAGCGCTTCTGAAGTGCGCAGCTACTTAAAAGTAACATTGTGTATGTGCAGTAGTGCGGTAACAAACTGCAGTGGATTGCGAGCTGAACTTCAGGCTATAGTGCTTTAAAATTCAACAAACTGTAGGCTGTACTGTGTTTAAATTTAACAAGCTGCAAGCTGTACTGTGTTTAAATTCAGCAGACTGTATAGCGATCAATAGATTCAGTTCTAAATAGTTTCCTAACAACAACAACCAGGCCCCTGCTGAGTCTGTCTGTTTGAAATCAGGCTATAAATTCTCAACATTTAAACAGCAATTACCAGCTCTGGGACAGTAGAATAAACGATTTAAACAATTAAATCAGCAAACTGAGAAAGCCTAACAGCCATAGGCCAATTAACTGTGTCCCAGCTACTTAGATAAAAATTGCAGAAACAGTAGGAATTGAGAGTTAAGACCTCTCACATGAGCAGAGGCAGCATAGAACTTCTTTAACAAAATGCATTATAATCAATTAACAACACTGTAGAGGTTTCACAGGCTTTTGACCTACCTTAGTTAATTAGCTGAACAAGGGACTCCTGGCGTGCTTTTAGCCTTTCAGATGCAAAGGTTGAACTGGAGAAAGAGGACTCCTGGGACAAAGGTATACTGCGAAATTTGATCTGGGTCACATGTGCATCACTAGCCTATCAGGTGGGTTGGGAACCCAAGAGGTAATGTCTGGAGTGTCATGGATAGTAGCTAACACAATAGTTAATGCAAACTGATAGAACAAACTTGTCTGTACCCAGTCTGTGAATGGCCAACAGCTGGAAATGTCTGTGGTTAGAGAGAGAGAGAGAGAGAGAGAGAGAAAGAGAGAGACTTACCTGTGAGTGTCTGGATCATGGTGACTTTCCTCAACAGTTGCAGAGTTATCCTTTGAGCACCTTCACAACTATTTTTGCCTGCCTTAACATTATTTGTGGCAGGCAAGATGCCAGCTAGTACTACAGCAGCTTAGATCTTCCACTTTTCAATCATTAAAATTAGTTAGTCTGCCTTAAGCAACCTCTTTGTCAAAGTAAAGCAGGACTGCTGATAGGAACTTTTGTTATTTTATGGAAGAGGTGACTTGGTTATGCTAAGTACAGTATGTTGTTGAATGGGACAAGTCACTAGTGATTATTTTACGATCTGGCTATAGGCTTTCTTTTGTTTCTCTTATTCCTGGTTGTTACAGAAGTATAGATTGCATAAGACTTTGATTTGTATTGTTTTCTTTCTTTTTTCTTGATTGGATTGATTTTTCTTTTGTGTTTGTCTGTTTTTTTTTTTCCTCATTAAAATTTCCTTACTCTTTTTGAGAACTGTCATGAGTTCTTTAATGTCTACCTGAACCACCACCAGAGCAGGCAGACTGGACTTCAGTTTTCCATCTCAACTGAAAGATGTGACTCCTACAGTAAGGAGTGCAGCACCCCCTCATGCTGCTCTTCAATGTCAGTATTGGAATTTTACTCCAAGTTCCTGGTGTGGGGCTAGAAATCACAACCATCTGCTCTTTCAGGCTTATGATGTGCAAAGTTGAGGAACTTTGCTCTGCAGATTAATTAGCAAATTTGCTTCATTTCACAAAGTTAATTCACCGTGCGAAGTCCAAATTCATGTACAACTGATTACTCCACAAAACGCAAAGTTGGCAACTCCACTGGCAGAGTTTGGCACAGAGGGGAACTTGGCAATGTTCATTCCCTGATGTCTAATGGTCCCTGTCCTCACTGATCCCCTGCCTGATGTAACAAAGACACTTTCCCTGGTGTCTAGTTGACCCCTCCCGATTACAGACCTAATGTTAAAAAGACACTTTTCCTGGTGTCTAGTGGTTTCCCATCACAAATCACCAGCCTAATGTTAAACAGACACTTTCTCTGGTGTCTAGTTCTCCCCTCTATGATCACTGGCCCAATGTGAAACAGACACTTTCCCAGGTGTCAAGTTGTCCCCCCTCTCACCGATCACCAGCCCAATATTAAATAGATTCTTTCTCTGGTGTCTAGTGGTCCCCCCACTGATTGCCAGACCAATTTTAAATATACACTTTCCCCGGTGTCTAGTTGCCCCCCCCCCCACCAGTCACTAGCCTGATGTTAAATAGACACTTTCCCTGGCGTTTAGTGGACCCCCCATCTCCCGCCTTGGCAGGTAGTGCCCCACCACCTTGCTTCCAAAATCCCATCCCTGAGCCAGTGACTGGCACAGCCCTCCACTCTCCACCATGGCCAGCTGCCAACTGAGCTGTCAATGAGCACATACTGTAACAGTGCATGCTCATTGACAGCTTGGTGGCTGTGGTGTAGAGTGGAGGGCTGTGCTGGTTGCTGGCTCGGGAATGGGATGGTAGGAGTGGGGGTTGTGGGGCACTATCTGCCAGGGTGGGAGGTGGAGTCTGCTAGATTCTAGGAAAGTGCCCATAACATCGGGCCAGTGATTGTAGGGGAACAACCTAGACACCAGGGAAAAAGGTCTATATTAACATTGGGCCAGTGATTGTGGGGGAGCCAACGCGAGGTCAAAATAATAGCATGGCAGAATGCCGTGCGTCTTAATCAGTGTTGTGCGATTCTGGTTTATTTTATTTTCTGTGGGGCTCCACCCCTGTTACGGGGCTGTGCCTACCCACCCCCCACTTTGGATTCCAACTCTGGGGGGTCAACATAGAGCGCGCAGGTCGGGTTTCGCCGCATATGCCGTGCGGCTATTAAGCATACAACATTATGACCCGATGCGGGACCACTAGACACCAGGGAAAGTGTCTTTGTTACATTGCCGGCAATCGGCAATGGGGAACAACTAGACTGCAGGGAAAGTGTCTAACATCAGACCAGTGATCGGTGAGGGGGGAAAAACTAGACACCAGAGAAAGTGTTTATTTAACATTGGGTTGGCCATTGCAAGGGGGATCCACTAGGAACCAGGAAAAGTGTCTTTGTTACATCAGCTGGGCGATCAGCACGGAAGGGGACCACAGAACACCAGGGAAAGTGTCTTTGCTACATCTGGTCAATGATTGGTGAGGGGAGGACCCCTAGGCACCCAGGAAAGTGTCTTTGTTACATCGGATTAGCAATCAGCAAGGGGGGACCACTAGACAACAGGGACAGCGTCTATTTCACATTGGGCCAGTGATCATCAGAGGGACCCCTAGACATCAGGAAAAGTGTCTTTGTTACATCAGGCCAGCAATTGGCAAGGAGGGGAACCACTTGACACCAGGGAAAGTGTTTATTTAACATGGGGCCAACAATCGTCGAGGGGACCACTGGACACCAGGGACAGAGTACGAACATACCAAATTGCTGGCAGAAAAAGGCCCAGAGGTCTATCAAGTCTGCCCGATTGTGCAACTCTTAGTTTCATATTGCTACAGCTGCCCCAGCCCCACCTAAACCCCTCCCTTCCTCCCCTTTCCTGGTCTTTCCCCCCTTTGTGTTCCTGTCTGTACTAATCCTGCCCTTGACTCTATCCCAACCCTGCTTAAAGCTATCCACTGTCCTCAGTTCGATTAACTCCTGTGGCAGTGTGTTCCATCTCGCCACCACTCTCTCTGTAAAGTAGTTCCTCCTCATCTCATTCCTGAACCTTCCCCCCTTCCAACTTCAGACTGTGCCCCCTAGTGACCCTTCCCCCCCTTAAGCAGAACAATCCTCCCTTTCTGACTTTGTTTATGCCTTTCAAGTACTTAAAGGTCTCTATTAGGTCCCCTTTTTCCCCTTCTTTCTTCCAGCGAATACATGTAGAGCTCCCTCAATCTTTCCTCATATGGCAACTCCCCCCAGTCCCATGATCATTTTCGTAGCCCTGCGCTGTACCCCTTCCAGTGATCTCACATCATTTTTGAGATATGGGCACCAGTACTGCACACATTACTCAAGTTTGGCTTCACCAGTGATCTATTACCCCAAGTTCCCTTTCATCCTCTGAAGCTGTTACCTGCACTCCCTCCCAGCCAGTAGCTGGTCCTGGGATTTCTTGCTCCGAGGTGCATGACCTTGCATTTCTTAGCATTAATTCCCAACTGACACTCCCTAGACCAGTGTTTGAGTTTAGTTAGATCCTCCCTGAGTGCCTGCCTCCCTTCCTCATTGTCCACTTTTGCACAAATTTTATTGTCATCTATGAACAGGCTGATCTTACTCTTGACCCCCTCCGTAATGTCTCCAATGAAGATACTGAACAAAACAGGGCCCAGCACTGAACTGTGAGGTACCCCACTTGTTACTGGCCTTGGCTTGGATGTCTCCCCCCTTGCAACTACCCTATGTTGTCTACCCTACAACCAGCTCTCAACTCATCCCACCAGTTTCTCCCCCACCCCCATGTCCCTCAGCCTGCTCATTAACCTCTCATGGGGCACCAAGTCAAAAGCCTTGCTGAAGTCCAGGTACAGGACATCCACAGCATGGCCTTCATCAACCATCCTAGTGACCCAGTTGATGAAGTCGATCAGGTTAGTTTGGCACGATCTTCCCGAGACAAACCCATGCTGTCTCTCATCCTGTAGACCATTACTATTGAGAAAGGTTATCAACCTCTCCTTTAGAATCATCTCTATCATCTCTCCATCAACTTTCCCAGTATGGAAATAAAGCTAACTGGTTTGTAGTTGCCTGGTTGGTCCTTGGGTCCACTCTTGTGAAGGGGCACCATGTGAGCTATCCTCCAGTCCCTGGGTACCTTCCCTGTCTCCAAGGAGGCGTTAAAGAGGTCTGTTAGAGGGCCTGCCAACACCTCTGCCAGTTCCTTCAGGACCCTTGTGTGTCCACCATCTGGTCCTGGTACATGTCCACCTGCAAGGCTTTAAGGCCCTTCAGAACTCTATCCTCTTTGATGACCCCATCTGTTATCCCTGCCCTCCCTTCTCCCTTGCACCCTTTCCCCTGTGGTATTGAGCCATCCCATTGTTTTGTGAACACTGAGCAGAAGTACTCATTGAGTGCCTCTGCCTGTTCTTCCCCTTGTTCTGCCCATCCCCCATCCCTCTTGATTCTAACAATGTCATCTCTACAACTCCTCTTCTCTCTTACGTATTTAAAGAACCCCTTTTCCCCCTCTCTGATCCCCTGAGCCAACTTCAGCTCCTTTGCTGCCTTGGCTGCCCTGACTGGCCTGGTCACCTCCCTAGATGCCTTTGTGAACACCTCTATATCCTCCTCACGCCCCAATTTTTTAAACTTAATGAAGGCAAGCCGACTCCCTCTCTGTGTTGAGGAGGAACCACACTGAGTGGTGGTTGCTTCCTGCTAGAGGGTCCAGTACTACCACATCCTGGACTTGATCACCATTTGTTAGCACCAAATCCAGTATGTTTCCCTCTCTAGTAGATTCCATCACCCCTTGCACTAGGTAGCTGTCTTGGATAGCCTCCAGCAGCACCTGTTCCCTGGCGTGTACTGTAGTTACTGTCTGCCAGTCAACCCCAGGTAGGTTGAAGTCTCTCACTACAACTGTATTTCCCTTGCCATTGACCTTCCTGATTTGCTCCCCCAGCTCCCTATTCACCTCCTCACTCTGTGAGGGTGGCCTATACACCACCCCATCCTGAGCTTCTTACCTTTAGGACTTTGGAGCAATACCCATATGGCTTCTTTCCTCCCCTCATCCCCCTCCTTCCTGGTGTGCAGTATCCCTTCCATGACATAAATAGCCACCCCTCCAGCCCTTACCCCACTCCCAGTCCCTGCGGAACACCTTGTAACCCAATATCATAAGATCACAGTCATGGTATTGGGTGACCCAGGTCTCTGAGATGGTGGCAATGTCTACCTCTCCCTCTACTATCATTGCCTGGAACTCCGCCACCTTGCTTGCCAAGCTTCTTGCATTCAAGGATACTACAGTCCACCTTGTACCCCATCCCTCCTCTTCCTGTCTCTCCTCCTTCCACTTTTGTCTTGGTAACTTCCCCTCATTCTCCTCCTCCCTCTCTGGGGGGAGGCCTTCTAGTCTCCCCGGAAGGTGCCTGCTCCCTGCTATCTGACTCAGCCTTCCCCCTACCTCAGTTTAAATCTACGCTGTTTTTAATGTACTTTTCCAGCCCTGTCCCATTGCCCTTGTACCCTTGATGCTGAGATGCAGCCTATCCTTGGCATAAAGCCAATTATTGTTCCATGTCTCACCCCACTCCCCTACTACCCCATACCCCATTTCTGCACACCATCCCTTCAGCCACCCATTAAACTCCTGTATTCATAGCTTCCTCACCGTGCTTACCCTAGGTACTGGGAGTACCTCAGAGAACTGAGCTTCCCACCTGACTGCAGATATCCCCACTTCTCTGAACCTCTTCTGTACTTCTTCCACTGTACTGCCTTCTAGGTCATTTGTTCCTAGGTGCACAGTGATATGAGGCTTCCCTCCGACCTTCCTCACACATTTCTGAATGCACTGCCCTACTCTCCCCGCTGTCATACCTGGCATACACTTTACCCAGATTTGGCTCTTCCTTGCTCCTTTACTTCCCCATCTCACCCCCCTGGGCATAGAATCTCTTAATACAAGTACTCGCTTACCATCCCTGGCACTTCCCCCATGGTTTGCCCACCTATGAGCCCCTTTTCCTCAGTGTCCTCACCTTCCATACACTGCCCTTTTCCCCCTCGCTTCTCCTTCAATTTCACCTCCACCTGCCCTCCTCCTCCTCCTCTGTTCCTTCTATGCTTGCTCCCTTCCACAACCCTTCCCCCTTCACTATGTGTACCTCCTCCCACTGCCCCCTGCTTTGTGACTCCCCCTCCCAACATGTTTTGGCCTTCCTCCCTTTTATTTAGTGTGTTCGTGCCAACTCGACCTCCTTCCTTGCCACTCCTCACTTCTACCCTAGAGTCACTCCTCTCACCTAGTACCCTGTATTTCCCCCTTCCCTCCTGTTCCCCTGACTCTTGTTCTATGGTGCCTTCCCCAACCTCCTGCTCTGTTTCATCAGCCAGTACTGCGTACCTGTTTGTTGTCTCCAACCTTCTGCCCCAGCCCTCCCCTGTAATCCCTCCCTGCCTCTGCTTACCCGAAACCTCTTTTCTGCCTCCTTTCTGTCTGCCCATGTTCCCTACCACCTGCCAACACCCCTTTTTGGTGCTCCCAGGGCCCTGTGGACTTGGTGCCCCTGGCCAAGTGCCCCCTTTTGGCCCTTGGCAACCTAGTCTATCCTGCAATGAAGCCTTCCCTGAACCTCTGCCCCATCTTCTCCTCACCATCTCATTCCTGTCCCATCCCCCAGTTCCCATCTCAAGCTCTCTCTCTCCAGCATAAGCTGTCTGAGCAGCCTGCACACTGGACACCCCCACCTTCCACCAGATTCCCAGAAACAGTGCTGCTCCACACCCATTGCAGCTCACAACCCTCTTGGCCCACAGTACCCCCAACCCCAGTCATTCTTACCCCTCCAGTCTTCCCTCCCATTTATCCAGCTGCCTCTTTGCCCTGGCCTCCACATGTTCCCTGTGTTCCCTAGGCTCTAAAT
This sequence comes from Neoceratodus forsteri, assembly GCA_016271365.2. Taxonomy (NCBI): domain Eukaryota; kingdom Metazoa; phylum Chordata; order Ceratodontiformes; family Ceratodontidae; genus Neoceratodus; species Neoceratodus forsteri. The sequence continues at coordinate 734,553,622 of CM057456.1, forward strand.
ATTTCACAGATCTTAACAATTGTGTCTGTATTACTTAACAACTGTAAATCTGCATTTCTGTCAAAACATTGTCCCCAGAATAACCCTTACCTCAAAAAAGAAAACACACAACCATTACATTTGCATCAGTATTTCCTTAAGACTTTAAACCCGATTTCACTCCCTTTAAATTACTCTGCCTCCTGCTCCTTCCTAATAGGTGGAACCACTACTGGGAGTGGTCCATTTTGGCCACAAGTCCTCCTCCCAGTACAAACTAACCAGACCAAACTACAAGCTAACCAAACCACAAGAATAAATACTTCCTTTTAGTCCCCAGGAACACACACACTGTAGCTCCTGCTTCCTCCAGCTCCAAATGCAAAGTAGTGGTGCAAGTCATTTTGGTCCAGCTTCACCTTTGTGTACCCCAAGGAGAAGTTACAGGTGAAATTGCAGGGCAAAGTTGCAAATGACAAATTTCCTATTAAATAGAAAAACTTTGTGAAATGATCCACTGAGGCAAATATGGTGATTTTACTGGAACTTCGCCAGTAAATAAAATTTTCAGAACATCTCTATTCCAAACAGAGGTGAGTGTGCAGCCTGTTGAGCAACTGGCACCAAATACAGGGGCAGGAACAGTTAATTGCTTAAAAAATAAGCTAAGCAGGTAAACCTACAGTAAATCACATACAGTATAAAGGCTGCAATAGGTGGTAATCAGCATGTCTCACAAGCATCGGGAACAAATTGCCATTACAGATACGATAGGAAGGAATACAAGTCTAGACTGTTCAATTGCCCAAGAGAAAACATGCAGAGGAAAGACTGAACATTTTAAAGTAGTCTTTAAAACTGAGATGGAAGTTAATAAGCAAAGATCAGATTCATGACTACACAAGCAGGAGAGGGAGAATTTGAACTGCATGGAAGTGAATATAGCAGAGGATTCATTGGATGATGAGGACAATGCCATCTGTGCAATATTTTGCTGATTATTGCATTGCAAATGTGATTCATTATCATTGGATTGCATTGAGTTCCTGCAGCATCCTGCAATATATCACAGGAAAAAACTTTGATACTACATTTACTTCTGGTGAATGGTACTGTCTATATTGATATTACAACATGGTCCACATGAAAGGGGATTCTTGGTCACTATTAAAGATCAACTGACTCCACTTCTGCTACATTGCAGAAGTACAATACGCATACCCCCAGAAAATCTCATACCAAAAACTAGATTTCTACGTTACTACATTTTAAAGGTATGAGCTATTTTGTAACCCTGATTTCACTGCCTGTTCAAAAAAAAAAAAAACTGTGCCCGTGAAGAGCTGCCAGTGATGTCATATCAGGAACTCACAGTCTAGTACTCCTTGTCAGCAAGCTTATATGACAGGTTTCTCCAAAGCTGTAAAGATCATGTGCAATGGTTTTCTCAAATAAAACAGGCAGCACCATTCAAAAACATTGCTTTAAAAAATATGTGTGTTTCAGGTTTTGTAAGAAAGCTGACAATATTTATGAGGGTGCCTTTTTGTTGAGGTTCTTTTTTCCAGGGTTGCTGGATGCTGGGTCATAGGACGCTATTGTGAGGTTTGCAGACTGAATAAGTTTCTGATGTGGTAAAAGACTGAGATCATTCACACCTATCATCCAGCCTATCATTCAGTTGAGGTGATTTCTAAGGATGGCACTTTAAAACAATTATTCCATCTCCTTGTCAGTGGGGATGGGAGAGGTAATGCTGTTTTGAAACCTTACTAGGAGTTTCTAATTTAGCCAGCCCAATGTTTTCTCCCTGTCAGGCTGTTTTTTTGTCAGGTTCTACTCTAAATTAAACTGATAATTTTACCAGAGTTAACATGTCCACCCCTACTAGGAATCAACACATATAAGGTTCCTATTAAAACTTATTGTAAAGCAGACAATGACAAATAGAAGTGAAGTTACCAACATTATAATACTAGCAGCAATACAATGTCCTAACAGGTACAGTAGAATAGCACTCCAGGTATCATCAGCAGCCTGGAGGCATGCTGACTCAGTATCCAGCATCCCTGTAACCACTGAATGTAGGTCAAATCAGCCTGACAGGGAGAACACATTGGGCTGACTAAATTAGAAACCCCTAGTAAGGTTTCAAAACAGCATTGCCTCCTCGCCCCCATTGACAAGGAGGTGGAATAACTGTTGTGAAGTGCCATCCTTAGCAATTACATCAATGAAATGACAGGTGTGAATGATCTCAGCCTTTCACCACATCAGAAACATATTCAGTCTGCAAACCTCACAACAGTGTGCTATGATCCAGCATACTGCAACCCTGGAAAAAAAGGTCCACAACAAAAAGGCACCCCCCAAAAAAAATTGTCAGCTTCATTACAAAATCTGAAACACACATAGTTTTTAAAGTAATGTTTATTGAATGGTGCTGCCTGTTTTACTTGTGAAAACCATTGCACATGATCTTTACAACTTTGGAGAAACATGACATATAAGCTTGCTGACAGGAAGTACTAGACTGTGAGTTCCTGAGATGACATTATCATCAGCTCTTCACTGATACAGGCTTTTTTGAACAGGTAGTGAAATCAGGGTTACAAATTAGCTCATAATTTTAAAATGAAGTAACGTAGAAATCTAGTTTTTGGTGTGAGATGTACTGAGGGTATGCTTATTCTAATTCTGTATTGTAGCACTTTGGCCAGAGTGGTGTCAGTTGATCTTTAAATGTGTGCAGTTACAAAGGCATATTGATTTTGGTGTTAGTAGTAATGTTATAGACAAGCAGTCGTAGGAAGACCTAAAGGTGAGAGGGCTACAGCTACAGTTCTAACATAGCAGCAAAGAAATATCTGCATATGGTTCATACCAGACACTTAAGACCATGGAAAAGTTCCAGGCTAAAATTAAAATTGAGGATGGTGGACCTTGCTGTCAGGCTGAATTCCTTCGGATGCCAGAGAAGGGAATCCCTTTACTTGGGAGAGACAGCAGTGAAATTGTGAGTCTTAAAACTGATGAGCACAGTAATATGCCTCATGTTAACACAGTAAGAGAAGGCATAGGAGAGCTGAGGTAAGAATTCAAACACTGCCTTTGGGGGTTAGGAAAATTAAAAGATTTCCAATTAGAATTTCATTGTCGACACCAATATAAAACCAATAGCTCAGCCCATGCACAGACTTCCCTATAACATCAGGAATGCTGTAGAACTAGAGATATAGAACTCATAGATGGTCCTATACGTTGGGTATCACCACTTGTGGTGATTCCAAATGTTTTAGATGTTTGTATTTGTGTGGGTACGAGACATGCTAATGTGGCAGTGATCTGGGAACTGCAACCAACACCCATGGTTGAGGAAGTCCAGAAAGATATGAATGGGGCAACAATTTTTAGTTATCTGGATTTAAATTTAAGATTTCCTCATATGAACATACAAACATACAAAATTGCCAGCAGATACAGGCCTTATGGTCTATCTAGTCTGCTTGAGTGTACAGCACATCAGCCATTTAGACTGCAGCTGCCCCCCCTTGTCCCCCTGCACTTTTTTCCTCCAGTTTCTGTCACACCCAACCCCCATTCACTCCTGGTTTGAACCCTGCCTTTGATCCTATCCCACCCCCTCTTGAAGCCACTCAATGTCCGCAATGATATCACCTCCTCTGGCAGTGAGTTACACCCTGTCACCACCCATTCGGTGAATAGTGCCTCGTCATTTCCCTCCTGAATCTGCCTCCTTCCATTTTCAGACTGTGTCTCCTGGTTTCTCTCCAACCTTTTAGTTTGAAAATACTCTCAGTGCTTACTCTGTTCATGCCCTTCAGGTACTTGAAGGTCTCAATCATAGCCCCCTCTCCCTTCTATCCTCCAGGGAATACATATTGAGCTCTCTCGGTCTCTCCTTATAAGATTTATCTCCCAATCCCATGATTATTTTCATTGCCCTGTGCTGCACCCCCTCCTGTAGCTTGATGTCCTTCTTCAAGTAGGAGTGCCAGTACTGCACTCAGTACTCCAAGTGTGGCCTCATGAGGGACCTGAACAGGGGCAAGATTACTTCCCCTTCTCCTAGAAGTAATTCACCTTGTGATGCACCCCAGCATTCTGTTCACCTTTTCTGCTGCCTTTCTGCACCGGACTGAGTGGTTCATTTCTCCTATTATTAAACACCCAGAGCCTTCTCCACTGTTGATGTGAATAACTGCACTCACCCCAATCAGTAACTGTTTCCAGGGTTCCTGGCTCCCAAGTGCATGACTTTGCACTTCATGGCAATGAACTCAAATTGCCATGTGTGCAACTATCCCTCCAGTCTTGCCATGTCCTCCTGTAGTACTTTGTCACCTTCCCCCCATCCATTTCCACACAGATCTGAGTGTCATCAGTGAAGAGGCTGATCCTACTTTTGATCCCATCTGAAATGTTGGCTATGAAAACGTTAAACAGCACTGGTCCCAGCACCAAGCCCTGTGGGACTCCACTTGTTACTGCTCTGAGCTCTGATAATTCACCCCCACTACTACCTTCTGCTGCCTATCCTATAACCAACTCTTGACCAATCCAAACAGTTTCCTGCCCACTCCCAGGTTGGTCAATTTGCTGGACAGCCTACCATGTGGCACTGAGTCAAAAGCCTTGCTGAAGGCCAGGTACAGTAAGTACACTGCATGACCTTTGTTCAGTACCCGTGTCAACCAATCAAAAAAGTCCAACAGATTTGTCTGGCAGGATCTTCCTGGCAGAATCTGCCTGAGACAAACCTGCACTGTTTGCTGTCCTGGAAACCACTGTCCTCCAGAAATATTACCAGCCTTTCCTTGAGAATTGCCATCATTAGCTTTCCTACAATTGTGGTAAGGCTCACTGGTCCCTGATTCATTCCTGAGTCCACTCTTATGGAGTGGCACCACATGAGCCATCCTCCGATCCTTGGGCATGCACCCCATATCCAGAGAGGTGTTGAACAGGTCAGTCAGCAGCCCTGCCAGGACCTCTACCAGCTCTCTCAGGACTCTAGGATGAACTCTTTCAGGCCCAGGTGCCTTATTAACCCTCAGGGATGTAAAGCCCTCTAACACCCTTTCCTCTGTGATTACTCCATCCATGACTGTTTCCCCACCTACTCCCACCCCACGCTTCTCCTTAAGTATGGGCCCTGCCCTTTCACTGGTGAATACTGAACAGAAGTACTCATTGAGTATGTCTGCCTGTGCTGCTCCCTTTTCTGCCCACCCACTGCCATTCTTGATCCTTACAATCTGATCCTTAGTTTTTCTCTTCTCCGGTATTTACCTGAAGAAATCCTTTTCACCTTCTCTAAACCCCTGCATTAGCCTCAGCTGTCTCGATGCCTCGGCTGCCCTCACTAGTCTACTCACCTCCTTGTATTTCCTCACATATTTCCCCCTGTCTTCCACTCTATTGGATCTTTTATTGATTCTAAAGGCAGCCCTCTTTTCCCCTCACCCTCTCCCCTACCTCCCTGTTCATCCAGTTCAGCTTCTTGGTACTGGATTTCTTGATCTGGCTCTTTACACATGTGCTAGTGGCTTCAACCAAACTCAGCTTGCTGACTGCCCATTTTGCTCAGCCTCCATGTTAGGGCAAATGCAAGCTATGTGCCCCTACAGTATACTACCCATCCTGCCAAAGTCTGCTCTTTTGAAGTACAGGCCTTTAGCATTTGTAGTGGCAGACTCCTTACCTAGATTGAATATGAACTATACTGTGCGGTGGTCACTTCCCACCAGGGGATCCTCCACCCCAACATCTTTGACTTGTTCTCCATCTGCCAGCACCAGGTCCAGAATGTTCCCCTCCCTAGGTGGCTCAGTGACCTTATGTGTCAGGAAGCCATCCTGGAAGGCTTCCAGGAGGATCTGTTCCCTTTTACATGAGGTAGCCAGGATGTTTCAATCCACCCCTGGCAGATTAAAGTCTCCAGCCAGCACAGTGCTACCTTTGCCACTAAGCCTCCTTAACTGTTCTCCCAGCTCCATATCAATCTCCTCCTTCTGAGCTGGAGGCCAATATACTACCCCAATCTAACCTTTCTACTCCTTGGATTGTGTAGTTGCACCCAAATGGCTTCCACCCTGCCTTCCTCCGCCTCCTCCCTATTACACATTATCCCTTCCTTCACATAGATGGCTACCCCCCTTCACTTTATCCCTGTCCTGCCAGTATATCTTGAATCATGAGATTGCTAGGTCCCAGTCAAATTGAATTAGTACCTCAGTCCGAGGAAATCATAGCCTTAGTGGCCTACAAATGACTGTTCAGAAACAAAAGACTCATGCTCAGAATATTACGAGCTCCCAAACTGTACTAACATATTATTCAGTTGAGTACTGTAGGGATGAGAGGGTACCCACAGCATATCACATGATATTATAATTTTGGAAAGAGACCAAGCAGAACATGATAAGAAACCAAGAAATGTTTCTGACTGTGTTAGAGACAGGGCCATCAATGAGGAGGAATGTAGGTTCCAAATAAACTGCATGACCTTCATGGAAGATGTGCTTTCAGAACTGAAATTGGACCAGAAGGGAGGGAAAGTCAAAGCAGTTACTGTGGCCCAGAATCCTCAGAGGTGCATAGTGTTTTTTGTCCAGCGAATTACTATGAATCATTTTCCCAGCTATGGCCACCGTAGGTGAACCATGCAGGAAGCTAATACATAACACAGCAGCCTTGACATGAAGTGACAAAAAACAGAGGGCATTTAATGTGCTGAACAAATGACTTGCTAGTGCAAAAATATTAACATATTTTGACCCAAATGCGGTGACTCAGGTTAGAGACAATGCCAGTCCAGTGGGATTAGGGTTATATAAAGTCAAGAACAAGCAGATGATGCCTATAGGCCAGTGTGCTATGTAAGTAGAGCACTTGCAAATGTGGAGAGATGCTGCTCCCAGAGAATGAAACCCTAGTCATACTGTGGGGTGTGTAAGAGATTTCATGTATAGCTACTGTATTTGGAAAGGAATTTGAACTTATCACAGACAATAAGCCACTGGAAGTGATATATTCACTAAGGTCAAGACCTTCTGCCTGAACAGAGAGACGGGTACTAATGTTGCTGCCTTATCAGTTCCATTGCATACAATCCTGGGTCTGCAAACACAGCTGAAGCATTATCATGACTGCCATAGATGGTTGCAATATGGTTAAGGAATATCCTAATTTTACAACAGCAAACTCAGTACCAAGAGCAGTTACCCCAAAGGAGGTATCGGAAGCCTCAGCAGAGAATACCAACCTCAGACAGCCAAAGAAGTGCATTAAATCAGGAGAATAGGAGTTGGTCTGGTGGCACTGAGGGTTGAGGTGCTAGACGCCACACCTCATGCCATGCCGGCGACCTGAGTTTGGGAATGGGCCTGGGCCGCCGGGGGTCAGCAGGGGAGAAAAAGGATTAAGCATCCAGAGGACTGCTTTCCTCTCTTTGGGGGGGGGACTAGTTGTTCCACTCACTGACTGCCCTCTGGTGGTGCCTGAGGAGCAGTATGGGTTGGGAGGCTCAAAAGCCAATGTCCTTATGTCAGTAGGGAGGGGTGCTGGGCAAAAAGGGAAAAACAAGCCTGGCAGGCTCGATGATGGTCTGCCGCTCCTGAGAGTGGTGCCCTGGATTCTGGATTGGGTCTCTGGGAGGGCAAAGAAGCCAGCAGCCTCCTCCTGGCCACACCATAGGGTGGGCAAGCCATGGAGGAACACCGGGGAGCTGCCTAGCATAGGAGCGGTGGGATTGGAGAGAGAGAGTCTCTCCGATTGGATGGCCATAGCCATCTGCCAGAGCCCCAGTGGTGGGAAGAAGTATGTATAGAAAAGAAAATCAGAAGAGTGGACTGTAAGTGTCAGTGCATACAGATATGTCAGAGATGAACTTACAGTAGTGAGCAAATTAATACTATGAGGCAGCCACATCAAGGCCACTGATTTACAATGATTAAAGTAATGAAACTCTGTTTTCAAGAACTGAAATTCCAGGAATTGCACCAGTGACAGTCTAATTTCCAGATTTTACTGGGACTCTACTGTCATTCTTTTAGATGTGTATAAATAATCAGAATAAATAAAATGGTTTAATATACAGAGCATTAAATGAAGGAAATGGAAATTCGTACAGGAAGCAATTATAAGAAAACTACAAGTTCTGTAGATTTTCTAATCTGGTCTAAAATGCCAAATTCCATGACATTTTTTTTCTTAACTTGTGTGCAGGCAGTCTAAATTCCAGAATTTTACCAAGTTTTTCTGGTAAAATACAAGAACCAGGGGCCTTGTGCATCATAATCATGACTCATAAACATTGCAAACAGAGTTTACAATCAGTTGACAAGGGCCATCAGGGTGTTGTTCAAACAAAACAATTGCCCAGAGGAGAAGAGTCTGGTGGCCAGGAACTGATAATAAAACATAGCATATGGTTGCTGTAAGCAAATCATTAAGAGTGAAAGAAGTGGGCCACAGCCAACACTGATTCCTCTTCAAGTTGGGACCTGAAAATTTGGTTCCATTTTGTCAGTTCAGCTGAACTACATTGACTCCAAGTTCAGTCAATTACATTGGGTAAAACAGATTGCAAATGGGGGGGGGGCTTCAGGTCAGCAATGAATATGAATAACTGTAGCTTCTCTGTGTTAAGTGCTATTGGCATGCTTTTGGCATGCATCTGCCGTGGATTACTTTTTGATGTGCTGTGACAGAGCCTGCAAACACACTAAGATCACCATAGCCCATAATGAGCTACAGTAATAGTTACTAATCACTGCTAACCTCAAGGCATATACCCCAGTAGTCTCAGACTCTCCCCTTCAGGCCAGATACTATAGTCCCCTTTTCAACATCATAGATTTTACAATTATATATTTATATTATGATTTTTATTTAACATTATCTGTTCTACTATTTTTGTTTTCATATGTGTTTTACATTTCTGATGATAATTGATAACATGATAGTAATATAATATAAAAATGTGGGGTTTTTTTTATACTTTATTTTTTATTCATTTATCACAGACATGACATCTGTTATAACCAGATAGCAAACAGACCAGTTACTATCTGGCATAATAACTTTGGGGAGATAACTCCCTTAATCAAAGGTTAACATTTGCATCTGCTACAAATTGTTACATCATCAGGGGTATTCTAGATTTAAAATATTTCTGTAAACAACGTCAAATGTGTGCTATGTCAGCAAGCCCATGAGCTTCATGGCAGTTACTTCAGGTAATAGGATTGTCCAGCAACTTCAGTCCAAAGCAATACAGCGCCCCTATGGTACAATTGTGGCCATGCAATTTATCTAAATGTAAAAGCTTTAATATGATCTTAATGCAGCAGTTAACACATTTTTCATAACTACAAATTTAAGAACTGCCTCCAACCACCGCCCTTACACTCCACTCTTAAGACAGCAACCCTTCATAATTTCAGCAGACGATCTTCAGGAAAACAAAATCCATCTAAGAAAACAATACATTTGATATTTAACCCACTAAAAACAACTTTCAACATTATATGGGTTTATAAAACTGTTAAAGTAAGTCATAACCCCACAACTGTAGTTCAACTCACTACTAGACATTATCAGTGAACTTAATATCCTGTTTTATATTTAGAATACTTTTTCATTCCAGTCATTTCATTCAGGATACATCCTTGCCTTCAGAGTCATCCTTACAGGTACAGGATTCAGCTATTTTTTGGTCAGCCCATTTTCCAGCCTCGACAGGGTCTGTGAAGATGTAGGGTTTTGCTACCGTGCACAATCCAGAGCCATGCTGGGTAGATAATAGAATGTGGCACTCCCAGATCCCTTAGAACCCTCCGAACTGCATCAAACTTCTTTCAAAGTTGCCTGGTGGCATAGCTAATATCAGGGAAAATGTGGACTAGGTTTTCATCCTGGGTCCGGGGAGCTGCGTGACAAGCATGATGGAGAATCTTATCCCTCGCCCCAATACCGGAGGTAAGTAACATCAAGGTTCGTGGTTCCTCTGAGTTTTGTGGGCAACCTCGTGACGTGATCCGGTAAACTTTCTGGATCTCCCACTGACCATCTGATCCTTCTGGCAGTAACTTGCTGGTAAGTCAATCAGAAATAAACAAAATTGGATGGTCCCCTTCAGAGCCCTCAGGTAGCCCCAGTATTCAGATATTTGTTGACTGACTCTGATTTTCAAGAGCTTCCAGTCTGGACCTCAGATGCTGGTTTTCTTTCACCATGCGGGTGGACGCACCCATAGAAGTCTCGACTAGTTTATGCATCTCTTTCATGTCTCCCTTTAACCCGTCCACAGTCTTTTCAAGAACCACCACTCTACAATTAAATTCATCAACCTTTTGGTTGAGAGAGGTCATAGAGGCAATCAATAGTTGGAGCTTGTGTCCCAAAGTGCTGATAGCTTCCCCAGGGCTGGATGTTTCATCAGCCTGCGTGATGTCTTCAGATTGCAAGGCCCCAGCAAGACCTTTACTTTTCCCTGCTCCTCCAGCTGATTTATCCTTCTTCGGATTACCCATTTTAGCTGATTTGAGGTTACTCTTTCTATTGGTGCTATCAGTTTTCAAATTCCTGGTGTGAAAAAGGAGGATTAAGGCAGATTATTATATTCCAATATAGGAGCTAGTGAAAACTGCTGCCTGCTGCTCAGGCTCCACAGCGCCCCCTTCTAAAAATGTGTTTTTATTCATTTTTATGTAATCTTTTTAATTTATATGACAAGACAACATGCTTTGTGATAATGAATAGTTTGTATTTAGGAAAACTGATTGACTTCTGTGATTTTTTTAGTGTCATTATATAGAATAATAAATGGGGTGGTGTGTTTAATGAGATTTTATACACACCTGAGGTGTTGGATGCTACATAAACCCTGAGAGCAAAACTTGAAGGGTTTATTTAAGCATCCAACACCAAGGGTGTGCATAAAATCTTGAGTTAAGCACACCATCCCATGTTTTATTTTATGTAATTGCTGGGCAGTATTTTGTCATCACAGCAATTATATAAAATGATTTAAAATAAAGCCACATCCCTGTGCAGCCACCATCTGCAGATTTCAGTGTGGTGGGAGCTTTGCTGCTGAAATGTTTGAATTTCCTTCTTTTTTATGTTTTTTTTTGGTTTAAACATTTATTAACCCAGTTAATGTTTTTTCTCCAGGCTAACTTACTGCCAGCTGCCAGGAGCAGTGAAGTGTGCAGGATTGCGGAACTGAATAAAGTCGGAAAGTAAATGAAGAGCGGCAGCTGACTCATGCCTGGACCAATGGAAATCTAACACGTCTTCTCCCTTATAATCCGTGGGCTATAATGGCAAATTATAACTGGGTTTCCTATAGGGAAAAATGCTGGCCAGTTATTATTACTATTTCATTTTTATTTACTGTACATATGAAGAAAAAAAAGCTGTGTGATAGTATAATGGTATGCTTTTCTGGGTTGCCATAGAACACTGTAGATAACAATGTGTGTGGCATTTCAGTGGTGTATGGGAAGTATGATTGAAATGGTTGCCTATTGTGCTTGTACTGACAGTGTAATGTACAGGAATGTGGCCCTGTGACACGAATGATATGGCAATAATGTTATTGGGGCAGATGATAGCAATATAATAAAAATGTTTTTTAATAATTTAAATGTATATTTTATTCAGACAAACAACCTCAGTGCGTAAGCACTGAGACAGTGGCTACCCCAAAGGGCACTGGAAGCCTAGTTTCAAAGAAATACAAAATCTTATTCTCTATTATTCTCTATCTTATTATATGAGGTGTCACTGGCAGTTGTTATGTTAATATAATAACTGGCCATCAGTTTTTTTTCATGGGCCAAGCCTTTTATTATCTGCTGTAATAGCTGGTCAGTCATTACAGCGATCACACACACAAACTGTATGTTGCCTCAAGACACTCCCACATTTGTTTCAGTTACAATGCAGTTGTGAAACTACTTCATACAGTATTAATTTTCTTTCCTATCAAGTACCTTGATATTTCTGCTAATTTAATTTACAAACTGGGAACATTATCAAGCAAAACTTGTTCTACTTTTTTCTGCTCTCTCCCTCGCCAAACCCGGCTACTGTTAAAAAAAAACATCTTCTTCCCGGAGGTCATGGCAACCCGATTTGAAACATAAATGCACACTCATAAAAAAAAAATCTATTTTAAAACTGGTAATAAAGCGTTCTGTTTATCAAAGGTAAATTTGCAAAAGTGTTAGCACAGATTTTGATTGTAAGATGAAAAAAGCATTCTGAGTCCACCACTGGCATTATTTGTGCTATTTTAATCTCATGTTGAGGTAAAAAAATAAACTTTTAACTAAAGTCAGTGTTTATCTACTTTTCTGTTTTTTCAGTGCATTGAATAATTTGGGGTCAATTCTCAAAACACTTAGAATGACGCAAGGTGCCTGCGTCAAAGATGAAAGACACAAGTGGTATCTTGTGTCAAAAAATGCACCCAAAGCAATTCCCAAAAGCAGCCTGCAATGAACAAAGGCTGCTTGCGGCAAAGGGGGCTTATGTCAGCCTTGCCCCATAAATTGGGCTGCGATATGGTGCTGGGGGTATGCGGCAGACATAGACTGCCACATCCCCTAAAACAGCTTCCTCAAGCTACCTGCAGAGGACAACTGTCAAAGTACATTTAGACCAGCTAAGAGCTGGTATAAGCGTACCTAGGTGTCCTCTGGGGGTTGTGCCAATGTGTCACCAAGGTCCCTAGCCCCCATGGTACATGTCGCCCCCAACAGCCCTGATCTCTTATAATATTATTAAAGTTGACCTGGTGCACTAGTGGACCACACGCATGCCTTGATACCCCCATTTTGCAAACTGAAGTATTCATTGGTGGTCCAGTGTATCCTAGAGCCTGATCCCCCATTGCACACATACTCAACATTCCAGTTGGTCTACTGGTCCCTCACCCAGCAGTGCTCTACCACCCCACTCTCACCCCAACCCATAACCTAGCTGGTGACTGGCACAGTCCACCACTCACCACTGTGGCCTGCCACTGACTGTGCTATGCAGGAGCATGTTCTGTACATAGTACTCAGTGATTGACAGCAGCCGTAAAACCCTGAACTGTTTCAAAGTTATTAAAGCACAAAATATTAGGTTTAACATAAAAGTGAAGAAAGAATTTGATAAAAAATGGCAATGCACACATTTTGGGACTACATATCTCCAGACTTGCACAGCCAAACTAGAATGCAACTTGCCATGTCAAGAGACCATTAGTTTCTGAGGGCAAATAGCAAATTGTATGTTAATTGCAAGAACAACTGTGACGTTATTAAAGCACAAAGAGTGAAAGATTCAAAGAAAGAATTTGACAAAAATGGTGATGTACACAATTTGGGACTACTTATCTCCAGACTTGCACATCCAACTGGAATGAAACTTGCCACATCAAGAGACCATTAGTCTCTGAGGGAATGTGCCACATTTCATGCAAATTGCAAGAACAACTGCAAAGTTATTAAAGCATAAAATTTGAACAGTAAATGGTTATTTAACATTCTAACAGTAAATGGTTATTTACCATTTGAACAGGAAATGGTTATTTACAGTTCAAACAGTAAATGGTTATTTACTGTTTGAACAGTATGTCTTGTGGCTATCACAAAAATCACTTTAATTCAAAAATGGTAATACATTTTCACACCAAAGCATCCAAAGGCACACCCTTGGCACACATACCATCATCCTTAAACATTTCAGAGTAAAATTTCTCTGTGAGGGCTGTAGATGATGGCAAAAATCCCATGTTATCCTATGGGGGGAAGAAAAGTAATTTCTTCTCGTTCTGACCACTTTATATTTCAAAAACAGTACCAGCTGCCATCATGAAACTTTCCAGATCTTGCAACACTGACAAAACAAACTCTAGCCAGAGCCAATATGACTATGGTGAGCTGCCAAATGATAAAAGTTACACACGTGTTCAGAAAATTTTTAATAACCGGATTTAACTTGCCCATTTTTTAGAGCTGTTTCTCCAAATTTTCAGCATGGCCTTTGAGACCTGATCTCATGAAGAGTGCCACTGTCATTTCATTCACCTGTCCTGAAAGGTGATTTCACAAAGCAACAGCACCATTCTGTGCCACAAGTGCAAAAACATATTTCAGGCAGGATGTGAAAAATGACAGCTGCATTGTTAAGGAGGTGTGCAAAAATGGCAATGTTGATAATGTGGAGTGAAAATATAAAAAATTGGTGATGTTAGGAGCGTGGGTAGAAACTACACAACACATGCTCATAACGCAGTCATTTTTTTGAATTTGTTCACCAGATTTGCAACATGGGATTTTTGGGACCCCACGTCATGAACAGTAGCACTGTCATTTTGTTAATCAGTCCCAAAAGGTGATTCCGCATAGCGACCATAAAATCACCTTTTATAGAAACATAGAAATTGTGAGCAGAATAGGACTGCTAGGCCCATCCAGTCTGCCAGTAGGCCCTATACATTGTATGTGGCCACTGACCCTATGCGATCAATGGCTTTTCATCACTCCCTCCCTCCCCTCTCAAGCTTCCTTTGTGCCTGTTCCAAGCATGCTTAAACCCCTCCACTACCTCCTGTGGCAGACTATTCCAAGTGTCAAAAACCCTTTCTGTATAGAAAAACTTACTCATATTACCTCTTAATCTACCCGCTTCTAATTTCATATTGTGCCCCTTGTTCTAGTATTTTTTCTACATTGGAAAAGGCCCCCCACCTGCACCTTGTTTATGCCCTTGAGGTACTTGAAAGTTTCAGTCATGTCACCCCACTGTCTCCTCTCCTCCAGTGAGTACATATTGCGGTCCCTTAGTCTTTCCTCAAATGTTTTGTGGTGCAAGCCCTGCACCATCTTTGTTTCCCTTCTCTGGATAGTCTCCACCTTATCTATGTCCTTGCACAGGTGTGGCCTCCAGAACTGCACACAGTACTCCAGGTGAGGCCTTACTAATGTTTTATACAATGGCATCACCACCTCCCACCAAATAACAAAATGACAGTGACGCACCAGCCCGCTGGCACAGCAGTAGGGCTACCGCTTGCAACACCAGCGACTTGGGTTCGGGAACGGACTCGGGCAGCTGGAGGGCCGGCCGGGGGGGGAGGATTGAGCACCCAGTGGCTGCTCTTCTCCTCCGGGTGGGGTGGGGTGCAAGTCCCGCTGCAATACCACCACCTGGGTGACCACAGAGGTGCAGCGAAACTGCATACAGAAGGGTGGAAGGACATCTGCCGGAAGCTGGAGCATCAAGCACGTCGTGACGTGCTCCACCCCTTGGCTTCCCTAGCATGCAGACGTCCTGTGGGCCCGGAAGAAAAGCAGAAAAAGCCCTGCGCTGGGGTCCTGTAGACGGGATCCGGCTGTCCCGAGAAAACCCATAACCAGACTCCATAGCCGGGGCTCATGGGGCCTTCTGACACAGTCTCTAGGTGTGAGAGGGGGACTATCCAGGGGGTCCCCCTCCTCCCCTCCCGGGGGGCAAACCGCGGCATGATGGGGAAGGAGAGCCAAGCACTTGGAGGGAGGTACCTGGGGCGGTACTATGGGAAACCACAGCCTAGGAGTTCCCTGAAGAAAAGGAACTCAGCGCAGAGAGGAAGGGGGCATAAATAGAAAGTAAAAAAAAAAAAAAATGACAGTGACAGTGTTCATGAGGTGGGGTCCCAAGAACCCCATGTTGAAAATTTGGGACTAAAATTCCTAAAAAGGACTGCTATATCAACATAAGTTGAAAACCCCATTGCCTGCTGTTATACCACACTTACCTTTGATTCTTCAGTTTGCAGTTCAGCTTTGAAGAGTGCAGACCAGAGAAGACAACAGCACTGACCTCCAGAGGTAAGTAGGGGGTAACGGGGGGGGGTGCAGGAGGTGGGTACTCAGTGTGATGGTGGGAATAGGGAAGGGGGAGATAAAATAATCTGAACTGAAATAATCTGATATTCTTAATATTTTTTTTTCCACTTGTTTAACCAGGTGAGACACACTAAGCTGAAAGCTTGTTTACAGGTGCAACCTTGGAGCACCGGGAAGTTAAGTGACTTGCTCAGCGTCACACAGTATGTAAGTGGGGGATGTGGGATTCAAACCCAGGTCTCCAGATTTTCAGCTCAAAGCCTTAAACCACTGCGCTATACTGCCTCCTATTTAATATATAATAATGTTTGCTTCTTTGCATTATGATAATTTATTACTTTTATTCATGTATCCAAAATGCATGAATTTCATTATGTAGGCTTGCCGCTTGACTCCCTTCCCTGATGCTGTTTTCAGAAGCTTCTAGTGTTGTGTGTGTGTGTGTGGGGGGCAGGAACTGAGCAGCAAATGGCAGATGATTTTTTTCCTGAACTGGAATCTACATTTCTGGAAAGATCACTTCTATCTTGACTAGTGGAACTGGAAGCACTTGAAGAAAAGAGACATGGGTGTGCTTCTGGATTGCTTAAGATGGTTTCATTGTCAGATGCACTTGATGACCAGCAGGGACGGCTGCTTGCACTGCAGTGGGAGTAGATCCAGTGGTTTCTGGGGACTGATGGGCCACGGATTATTGACTGTACTAGCATGCACCCAGCAGCCCTTGTACTCACAGCTCCATAGCCATGACTTAAGTTCCAAAACTGACTTCCAGTTTGTGTTCTGCCCTGACCACTAATCTTCATCACCACCACCACCACTTGATGGAACATTTTTATGGTACTTTCCTCCACCTGTATCCCATTCTCCTTCTATTATTCTTTTTGTACACCCATTGACCACACATGCATGACCAAAGATAAACAATGTGGGCACCACTGGATATTAACAATGATGATGAACAATAGTTGTCAATGATTTTTAGATGTCCATGTGCCATGCATGCCACATGGTACACAGACAAGCCACAATACCATATGACTTGTATGGTGATAGGAAAGAGCTAAACAACCAGAATACCTCACCCCCTACTAACAGATCTCACCCCACCCCACTGAGAGACCTTGTGATCTTCTGTCTCCCATAGAAGTCTACTTTACTTTTTCCTCACTGACTAGCAGGCAGGCAGGCTCACGCAAAGATGGATTTTTGTGCACTGGTGCTCCACTTGAAGCCCATAAAAATATTTGAAAAACAAATGTTTCAAAATCCCCCCTGTACTTTCCAATGTCTGTTACATTCAAGTGGCCCTGCTACTGCTGTTGGGTTGGGGGGGTTGTAAAATAAATAAATATGGATTTCTGTGCCCTATACTACACCACCAACACTCAGTAAATATATATTTGTCAAATAAATCTCCTTTTCCTTCTTCCAGTCTGATAAATGAATTCTTTCAGTTCCTGCTGCAGGGCCTACAGATGACAGTGCAGGCTTACACAGGGCTTCTATCCTCTCTCCTCAGCTACAAAATGTCACTAGTCTGCCTGCTTGAAACTAGAATTAAATGAAGTGAAAAACAGCTAACTAGAAGGATAATGTACAATTCTCTGATGATTTTAAAGTTTTCTGATCAAAAGTCACACTCCTGTCTAGCCACAGGTCCTTTGCCTATGAGAGAGAGAGAGAGAGATGGAAATGGCACTGAGATATGTAGAGTGCAAGCTCTCGATTGGCTGCTGTCGATCATGTGGCTTGCCAACAACTCTGACATGTTCAGTGTGTTCGCCCTATAAAAATGCTGTGTGATGATGTCAAAGTGCCAAAATGCCTAGGGAACAATGAATTCCCATGGACCTGCTTTTCCAGTGCCATGGACTTTGGCATGTTCACTGAATGCAAACTTAGCATCAGCTCACCCTTACAAAACACATCATTAGTGACTTGCAGACAGAAGATAATTATGCTGATGTGACCCTGGAAGGAACTAGCTCAATATCTCTGTGATATCCCTACAAGGAAAAACTTTCTGGTCCTGACAGATTGTGATTTGTGGTGGCAATTCTAAGAAGAGCAACTTCACAGCAGTATATGATGCCCTTAAGAGGATCTTTGCTGCACAGGACCTTCTCAAATTGATCATGCATGACAGTGGAAACCAATTTATATCCAAAGAGGTTCAGGACTACTTATAATTGAATGGGATTGTTCACAGATGGGTAACAGGTCACTGGAAACAAGCCAGTGGAGAAGTAGAATGCCAAACTTGGACAATACTTAATGCTATCTGTAATGCACATACAGTATGGAAGGGGAAGACTGGAAAAAGGAACTGATGCAGTTTCTTTTGGCATACTGAGACACATCTTGTGCTACTACAGCAGTAAGTCCAATAGAGCTTCAGACTGAAAGAAAACTTTGAAATCAGTTACCTGAAGTAATTTTATCTGATGAGACATCTGAAGAAATCAGAGAGACAGCACTGCAGCATGACAGGAGGAAAGCGTTGCAGGGGAAACAATAAACTGATCAGAAATGCAAGGCAGAGAACAGGTCTTTATATCCTGGGAAAAGAATCCTGTTACAAGCCCAGAAAAAAAAGTTGTCATCTACTTTTCAGTCAGAGCTTTATCATTTGACATAGAAAAAGGGAAACCAGGTTGTCTTGAAAAATATTAGTAGGAAAAGTATTGCTTAAAATTCTTAATTTGAAAAAAGGAAAAAGTTTGTTGAACCAAAGATGACATTCCATCCTGAAGAAACAGAGGTAAGTGACATGAAAAATTATGGGAAGCAGGATGAGAGTTCCAGAATGAAGCAAGTTATCCCTGTGACAGGGTTGAGGAGACCTAATGTCCTGTACTCACTGCAGTTGCGTTTTAGAAAATATTTTTAAACACCTTTTTAGTCTAACATGTAATAGCAACCAGACAGCTTGCAAACTGTCAAGAAGTGCTTTAAGAAACATGCAAGAGCATACAGACAAGAGTAACTTACCAAGTTTAGGTGGTCTGGTTCCAACATGGTTTCAAAAGGGTGTTTACCATGGTGCATCGAATTCTATACTCTTTAGCAGCAGCATTCCTAATCAGACATGTAAGTGCAACTGTGCTTACTGCAAACATTTCTTTAAATGTTTTTAAAACTACCTCTTTTACAGGTTAAAAAAACATTTTGCTAAAACATTTTATACTTGATCATAATGTGGATGCAAACCATTTTACAGGGTTCAAAATGTTTTAAGCCTCCAAAAATGTTTTAAACATTCTAGTGTGTACAGGCTATAATTGGAACAGAAAACCTCCAACACACTTAAAGGCAATGCACAGGATGTTCAAAAGGATCCCCACCAAGATGTGTTTGCTGCTGTTTTCAGTGCAGAAATGCATCCAAACCTGTTAGACAGCCTAACAGCATCCACTGTTTGCATCCAAACACAGATGCAATTATATCAAATTTGGATGCAGTTATGTCCAAACTGGAAGCAACTCACAGCTGCATCCGTTTTCTGCTGAAATGACATAAAATCTGGACACAGTTATGTCCAAACTGGATGCAACTCACTTTTGCATCCATTTTCTGCTGAAATTACATCAGATCGGGACACAGTTATGTCCAAAATGGAAGCAATTTGCAATTGCATCCATTTTATGCTGCAATTGTGACTTTTTGTCATACATGGACATAACTTCTGAAAACTGTGGTAGGTATCCCTGGATGCAAATGAAAGGATACAGCGGTTGGCGCAGCATGAATCTGTGTCTGCATCCAACCCTTTTGAAAATCCCACCAATGTATTCGGTCAGAAATATGTCAGCTGGAAATGACCACAATAGCTAGACTGCCAGTTTTTAATCTTGCTGAACAGATCTATTTGGATTTTGGTGTAGATCCAGGCCTGGATATGTAGAGGGTATGGACTTGAAAATATAATGCTTTCATTCTGTGTTTTTTCTGGACATCAGGCCACAGGTACACTAGTACACTGACCAAAGTTTATTATAGGAAATCTAACTTGACAGACTCATTCCCTTTTTAGGTCAAGTATCATGCTGCAATAGCTCATTCTATGGACACTACTTGGGATATTATTGTTTAGACAATAAGGCATATGCATGTTTCTCCTAAATGAGTTGCTATTTTGTTTTATGTTTATGTATCATTTTTGACTGTATACTTTGTGCATTTGCGCCCAGGTCGTGCCTGAAAAAAGCTTTTTCTGCCAGTGTACTCACCCAGGCATCAAAGTTAAATAAATAAATAAAGTAACAGCCTGCTGTATGAAATGTTCTCTAACATCCTCATTTTGTATGTTGTAATATGGTACCTTACAGCTACTTACTTTGTTTCATTAGTATTTGTTTTACCAGAAAATCAATAAAATAAAGTTACAAATATATATATTTTAGCTGGATGCAGGTTGCAAACAGGAGCATATAATTTCCTAATGTGTATGGGGTAAGGTAGTCTACCCTTAACCTCCAGGAGTAGATGAGGATTTCACCATTTTCTGTGGGTTCTTGCTTCCACAACTGCGAAAATGTTGATGTTTAATTTTAGCTAAAGTTAATAATGTTGAGTACATTAATCTAAGAATAAAGGGGAATGTAGAGTATGAAGACAACAAATGGTTAATACTTGTACTTGCAATTATTAGTTTGCTTCAGATAGCTTCCTGTGCTATGACTCATACTAGATTGCTGTATATTCAGCACTGCAGAAAAAAAGGAATCCTAAGAATAAAGTGAGTCTTGAGCAGCAGTTAAATGTGTGTGTGTGTGTGTGTGTGTGTGTGTGTGTGTGTGTGTGTGTGTGTGTGTTAAATCATGGTCATATATCTTGGTGTATAGACACTTACTACAGTTAACTAGGGAGGTTGACAAGGCTAGGCCAATAGATGGAGTCTACCAGGACATATGCAGTACTTTGACATTGTGCCACATACCAGTTTTTTTGGCAATGTACACCACTGCATTATACAGTGGTGGATGTGCATTACTCTCGGTGGAGAGAGGTTCTCAGTGATGTTTCTCATAGATTATTGGTGAGACACTGCTATTCAACATTTCCATCAGTGATCAAGCAGTTGGGGGTCTCGTTGTCAGAGGGTATCTTTCCACAGGCCTTGAAAGAAGCTCTGGTGAGACCTCTCTTGAAGAAGCCATCTCTCAACTTTGACATCCGGGCGAATTACCATCCAGTCTCCAACCTGCCATTTTTGGGCAATTGAGAAAACAGTGGCACAACAGCTTGAAGAACACTTCATGTCCTTTGATATCTATGAGCCATTCCGGTTGGGTTTCAGATCCAGGCATAGCACCGAAACAGCATTAATTAGGGTGTATAATAACCTCTTTAGGGCTAGAGATAAAGGAGACAGGTCAGTTCTTGTTCTCCTCTATCTCTTGTCAGCTTTTGATACCATGGATCACATTGTGCTTCCTGATCACCTTTGAGAGTACTGTGGACTAGCCGGAACTGTCATCCACTGGTTTGAATCCTACCCCTCTGGCAGGGCACAGCAGGTGGTTATGGGGAATTTCTCTTCCTCCCCAAAGCAACTGTCATGTGGAGTACCTCAGGGTTCGATCTTGTGGCTGATGTTATTTGTGGTGTACATGCTGCACCTGGGAGAGCTCATTCAGCATTACAGTGCGGGTTTTCACTGCTCTGCAGATGATACCCAGCTGTATTTGTCGTTTTCCCCGGAACACAAAATGCCATGGAAGTGATTAACAACTGCCTGACCAAGATCAATGACTGGATATCCTGCTGCTGGTTGTGACTGAACCTGGACAAGACAGAGGTACTGGTGAGTGAGCCAGGTCGCTGGTGTGATGGGAGTGCTTCTGGAGTGGGTACAGGATTGTTTCTGGGATCCACTATGTTGATGGCCTCCCCTAGGTTGTGGGATGTTGGCATTATCCTCAACAGCAGATTAACTTTTGAAGCTCAGGTGTGATCTGTGGTCACAAGTGTTTTTTACCACTTGAGGAAAATTTCCAGGATTAAGCCCCTAGTTCTGCTCAAAGACCTCCTGGCACTGGTGCATGCCTTTGTTACTTCAAGGCTTGATTACTGCAGTGCTCTATACTTCAGGGTCACTGGAGGGACTCTCCACTGGCTGCAGCTAGTGCAGAATGCATCAGCTTGGTTGCTGATGGGCATGGCTAGGTCCAGTCATTTGACCCCAGTCCTGCAGGCCCTGTACTGGCTGCCTGTCATGCGGAGGGTCCTCTTCAAGATGTGCTTGCTCACCTATAAGGCTCTATATGGGCTGGGGCTGGGCTATCTGGCTGAAATCCTTACACCTGCTACCTCAGTCCATTCCCTCTGCTCCTCGACTAGGGGCATCCATGATGTTCCCAGGGTTCAGCTCAAAACATCTGGCGACTGTGCCTTTAGTATCATTGGATGGACCCTGTGGAACATCTTTCCAGCTGCTGTCAGGGAGGCCATGACAGTTGAGCTGTTTAAAAAGGGACTAAAGGACCACATGTTCTGCCTGGCCTTTTCCGACCAGAGCGACTGACCTGCATTAATTACAGAAGTTTCAATTATGCTGAGAACTACTTATTGTTATTATTATTGTTGTTTTGTATGTAATTTATAGAATGATTTAATAAAATGTGTGTGTTATACTGACCTTACCTGTTTTTAGTTTAAGGCGCCCAGAGCCTCAGGGATTGGACGCCGAAGAAATAAAATTGCCTTGCCTTGCTTAATTTCACTGATGACACTAAACTGGCCAAAGTGGTGGACTCCCTTTAGGACTGGGACACAGTTCAGAAAGACCAATACAAGTCAGGTAATTGTTCAGACTCCAAGAGACGCTGATTAAATTTACCTAAAGGCAAGACGTCACACATTGGGTGAAATTCCGAGGTAGGACCTCCAAACTGTGTGGGGCTCCTCTTGCTGCAGTGGAGAAGAAAAGTGGCAAAGGAGAAGTCATAATAGAAAAATGGCTGAAGCATAACAAGTGAAGGCACAGCTGCTTTGAAGAAGGCTGAAAGAGGCTAGTGCACCAGTGCAGCGGTAGTGCAACCACTTGCAACCTGGGTTCAGAAAGAAGCCAGGGCTGACAGGGGATCAGTCAAGGACGACAGTTGATCATCCCAGTGGATTATCTCCTCCTCAAAGGAGGTGGGTTCTGTGTCCCTCTGCAATACCGCCACTTGAATCACCACAGCTGGAGGTGCAGGGGAGCGGAAATGAACAGGGGCTTTGGTACACGGTTGCCATGGGATGTCAGGTGTGCTAGTGCCTGATGATGTCACCGTACTCCTGAGGGGGTGGGGGGATTAGAAAAGAGGAAAATGGGCCCAACCAAATAGGATGAAGCCTCTACCAGTCCTTCAGTTCCAGCCTAGGCCCTAGCCACCAACCGTTAGGGTACTGCGGGTCTTCTTCTTCACCGTAGGTGACTGGATACAGAGTGGAGAAGGCAGCCAATGGTGCTCGAAGGCATCCCCAGTTCTGGTGGAAAGCCAGGGGAGGCAACACAGCAGTGTGCTGTGGGTAGGCCATGAAGTTCCAGGTAGGGCAGTTGACAGGGTCTCGAAGGACTAGTATAGGAAAATTGGTGGTTGGTGGTGGGAGTTCCTGGTTGGGATCTAGGGGGAAAAAAGAACACTGTAAGGACACTGGCTGCATCAGAAGGGAGTGACCAGCTGAGCACAGGAAGTAATTCTTCCATTTTACAAGGACTGGGAGTATTACATGCAGTTCCAGACTCATCTATAGTATACAGTCGATACCAGAAGGACACTGAAACATTTAGGCAGTCAAGAGGGGTGCAATGCAAATCCTCCAAAATGATCAGGGGTATGAAAGACAAAGCCTATGAAGACTGGCTTCTTTACATACTTATTTATTTATTTATTGAGAGAATCAGAATTACAATCCTTTGAGTCATAGACTCTTTTGCAAAGGCTCCACACCAGTACAAGAAAGCACAAGCATTACATTTAATAACAGTAATACATAGGCCACTCAGCACAGTGTATTTATATTACATATTAGTTACCATCTCAAAGGCCTGGGAAGACCCTGAGTCACAGTTGTGAGACAAGTCTGGTTACAGAAATTCAGAGGGACATAAACAGAACCCTGAGTCAGAGTGAGATTACATCTGGATAGTGGGAACTAAGGATGTAGTCATAGGATAAGCTAGGTCTTTATCCATGACTATGCTATCTTTGGTGAACTCACAATTGGGAGAAGTATTAGCTACAGCTGCAGGTATCAGAGTCAAGGAGAAGGTTCATGATTCCAGCTTTAAATTGTCCAAGACTAGGGGCCTGGGAGATGGAGGGTGGTAGGTTGTTGAGCCACAGTGGAGCACGATATTGGAAAGACCTTTGCCCTAGAGAGGTCCTGCATTGGGGTACTAGGAGGGAGGTAATAGTATGGCGCCTAGTGGACCTTTTATGTGATACTGGCTGAATGAGGGGGTGGAGGCCTATGGGTGTTAACTTCATAAGTATTTTTTTGGCCTGGAGGCATGTGTGGTACTTAAGCCTCCCTTTGAAGGTCAGCTAGTCCACAAGCTTGTAGAGCTGGCATGTGAGGGTTAATCTATCGCAGCCAGTGACCAGTCGGCAATCTCTGTTGAGAGCTAGGTTGATGTAATGTAGGGCGGTATGGTCTGCGGTGCTGTAAATTACAATGCCATAGTCCACCAAAGAAAGGACTGAGCAGGATACAGCGAGACATAGGGCCTGAGGGGGTAGACAGTGCTTATGTCTATATAGAATCCCCAGTCTGGTGTTTACAGCTGAGGAAAGGTGTTGAATGTGTGTGGGGTAGGTGAGGAATGTGTCCAGGGTGATGTCCAGGTATTTGAAGGTAGAGACCTGTTTGAGAAGGAGGCCCTGAGTGTTGGCTATGGTAAGGGGGTGCTACAGAGAGGGCACAGCATTGACCGTGATGTGGTATATTTTTCTGCCATCCCCTTTACCCATGAACTCTTCCTGTGTAGGCTTGCTTTCTCCTGCTTACTTTCTGTTCTCATTGTTGTCATTTACTGCTCCTCCAAAGCTAAGCCTGTTTCCTGTCAAGCCACCTACATAGCTAATTCCTCCCTCTCAGCTTCAGGTTACCTCTTAGTCCTTGGTGATTTAAAAATAAATTGGTTCTTCCTCTTGGCAAAAAATACCAATCACTAAATTGAGCACCTCAATAAAATGCAGCTCATTACTGAGCCCATCCATCTCAACGCCAACTCCACAAATCACTCCTTTATTGACTGGATCCTCTCCTTATACCCCATTTCACTATTTCTGCTGGCACCCTACCAGATGTGTTCAGTGACCATCATATAGTCCACTGCATCCATAAGAGCTGCCATGCTAAAGCCCCACAAAGGTTTTTTCTGGTCTCGGTCACTCAAGAATCTGGACCTTCTTCCCTGCTAGATGATCTTCTGACAACTGATTGGTCAGCAGTCACATTATCCACAGACATAAAGCAGATGTTGCTCTGACTTCTTCTTTCATAGCAAAATTGATTGCAATATGGGACAAACTTGGCCCTCTCAGAAGGTCAGATGTTTGTGAATTTCACATTAACTAGTTCTCTACAGAAGTTATTTACCTACTCAGTGCCTGAAATTCTGCCAGACATCTTCAAAATACTTTAGGCCCTGCTGAGGGCATGCTGAGATACAAACAACTATGTAATATGACCACTAGTGATGCCACATTAATTTACTCCTCCTTCGATCTTCAAGATGACCTTAAATCCCCTTATAGATTCTGGAAGATTATTCCTTCCTTTCTCGACCACCCCCCCCCCCAACCAGTTTCCCTCACCCATCCTCAGAAAGGAAAATTCATCTATCTCTGACCCAACTGAGGTCATCAATGCCTTTAACAATTTCTTCACATTGTGTGCTCTCTCCCTGCTTTCTCCTGCTTCTTTCTCCTGCTATATTTTTCCCCTCCATTCTCCCCCTCTTGCCTGCTGTGATTCCTCCAAAATGCTCCACCCCCCCACCCCAGCATCTTTTCCTTCATTCCAGTCTCCTCTGAGACCACACTCACTGCCTTACTCGCTCTTAATTCCTGAAAGGAGCACAGACCTGATTGGATGGATATTAATATCCTTTATATATTTTTATTATATATATTCGGCCATTTCTGCCCCTCTTGCCTCCTTTTCAATCTTTTTTTCCAACTTGTTCAATTCGCAGTCCTAGAAGCATACCAGAGTTCTCCTCCTCCTCAAAGGGGGTGACTCTTCCTCCCCAGATACTTATCAGCCCATCCTCCTGCTCCCTGCCTGTCTAAGAATCAGAAAAAAACGTATTCTCTCCCAGCTACCCACCTACCTTGGTTTCTCTTTCTACCTTTCCCTCTTCCAGTCCAACTTCTGCACACACCATTCCACCATCTCCTCCCTCTCTAAATCATTGATTCCATACTGAAAGGCACGGACCAGGACTTGTTCTTAATAACCATTTTCATAGATCTAGAAAAGGCGTTCCATACTGTGGCCCACCCTTTGTCTTGGAGAAGTGAGGTGCTGCAGGCCTGTCAAACTTGAGGGTTGGGTGTTTCTGCTACTACATCTTGGGCCAGCTCCAGTTGGTCCAGGTTGGTGATATCCTATTCACCCTTCTGCCTGACAAGTCTCATGTCTCTCAAGGCTCCATATGTAACCCAATAATTTTCTCCATCTTCTTAAATGATCTCCTTCCCCTCCCTTCCCCTATGTCTCCTGACACAGCCACATGTATGCAGATAACCAGTTTTATGTTCTTCTGGTCTTTCAGTACCTGAACTGGAATTGTCACTCCAACATGACTTTGACAACGTCCGACACTGGTTCCACTCAAACCAGCTCCCACTACAGTAATTGTCAAAAAGACTGTCACCTGACAAGACGGAAAATAGCAAAGCTTCAATATATATACCTGTTTTCAGGACTGTGGTTGGCAACCTGATTGCAGAGGTGCCTCACATCAAGTGCTCTCGGGTGCGGTCATGCCAGAATCTTGTTTATTCTACCCACAGTGATGCCATGCATGAAAAAAAAAATTCACCGTAAGTTTGGTGTGATGTACTGCAACATGTCCTGCCTTCCTCTCCTGGTACACCAATAGATCATCCTCAAGGTGATCTTGGTAGTGTTTGAGTATGTGGATGTGGTTTACTGCGCTGCCCCAAAGTCGACATTGCACTTGCCAGGCTGGACCCCCTTTTTTCATTCCCATTGCTATATTCACTTAATGCTCCATCTCCCCCCCACAATGTCCCTCTTTCCTGGCCAAATACTGGCATGCCGATGTTCTGACTTACCTCTCTTCTCTTCTTAACCCTACCATCCCACCCATCTACTCCATCTGATCACCCTATACATTCTTTCATATCCCTTTCTCTAAATCTGGAGTAGGCCAGTGTGCTTTCACTACCTGCCTTCCAACACTGTGGAACAACCTCCCTCTTCCAATCTATCTCTCATCCTCCCTGCATTCTCTCAAACTATTCTTACTGCCATGCTTCCCAAAAGCATGCACCTGCAGCTAGCCATCTTTATCTTTTCTCCACACTGCAACAACCCTTGCCCTCACCTTCCCCCACGACATTTACCCATTTTGCCTCATACCCTATTGCACTGCCTAAAAATCAGTGTCCTCTGTCATTTGAATTTGATACTATGATTCTCTTACAAATATCTTGCTATACGCAGACTGCACACTTCCCTCTCTCTCTTTCTTATTATCCTTACAACCTATGTACTATGTGCTTTGAACACTTTCTACATTGTTTTTTGCTTTTCAAGGAATTCATTATTTGTACCTTGCTTTCATATTCATGTATTTGTACCTGTTGTTTCACTGTATTTGTTATTGCTCTAGCGCTCTGTGCTGTACACCCTCCCAGGTCAATCTGGAAATGATCTCAAGCTTGGTGTGTCTATCCTGATCATCAAGTTGTAAATAGATAAATACACTTAAATACCCTGTGGAAAAGGAGGTTTGAGAGGAGTTATGACTTCAGCCTTCTGTATACTCAAGGGTATCGATATGACAACACTGATGGAAATTTTTTTTTAATATTTCTTTATTCCTTTTTGTTCTTGCCTTCATCATGCTCTCTCCTGACTCCCACTGTAGGACTCCACTTATCCAGACTGTTTTCCTAACTTCAGATCATGGTGCCTTGCCCCTGGGTTAATCCCAGAGGCAGGTTGCCCATTTTCCAGCAAGAGCCTTGCTCAATGACATACTTCTGAGTGTGGCTCAGTGGCATTGAAGATTGAGGTACCGGACACCACACCTCGCACCACGCCATTGACCAGTGGTCAGGAGCGACCTTGGGTGCTGGAGGGTCAGCTGGGATGGAGGAGGATCGAGCATTCCAGGGATTGCTCTCCTCCTCTGGGGAAGGGTGGAAAGGGATTACCACAGATGCATTGGCTTCTGGCAGTGGCTGGGGTTCGGTGCATGCCACGGTCAGCTGTGGGTCAGCGTGGGTTGATGCTGGATGTGCCATGCATGGACATGCACATGGAAGTGTCCTTGGCATCATTGCACACCCCAACCATGGGGGAAGGGACCAACCAAAGAAAAGCCTCCACATACACAGTGAAGGTGGTCTGTCGGTGTTGTGTCAAATGAACTCAAGTTAGCTCCCCTGGTGTCCACCTCTGGCCTTCCACGGTGTGCGGGGTAAGTGCCCACATCATGTGGCTAGGAGGGGTAGGACATAGGGGTCAGAGCTCTGACTGCAGCTGGGGCAGGGCCGAGGAGATAGCTGGATGGGGGGAACCATAGGTACAACCACCCCCAGCTGAGGAGAAAAAAATAAATAAATTAAAAAAAAATGATGTACTTCTGAGTTGGAACAGATCACCAGACCAGTGGGATTTAGAAAGGCAGGCATCCAGTCATGCTCAGTGGACATGGATGAGCTTAACAGCCCCATAACATCCTGTCTCCAACAAGGGAACTTAGAAACATAAAAACATAGAAGTTGACAGCAGATAAGGACCGCAAGGCCCATCCAGTCTGCCCATTTCTTTTTCTAAGGTTAAGAGGTACTTCCCTGCCAGATGGTAGTGAAGACATGGATCTGCTTCCCAGTGGAGAATGTGGATTTGAAGACATCATGGTCCTTTAAGGTAAACCTAAACTAATTTCTTCCTACCTAGAAAATCACAGGGTTCCCTGTTTAGTAGAGGAAGTGAGTAATCCCTATAAATTAGTACATGTTTTTAAGAGATTACTTATTAATCCCTGTTTACAAAGCAGGGGGAAGGGTAGGGCACAAGTGCTGGACCTTGAGTTCACCCCAGCTTTAAATTACTGTCACCGTTTTGTTATATTCCTATGCTGCACTCCTTTTTGTTTTGTTTATCCTCCTGGTCGCCTACTGCCCCCCTTTGACCCTGGTCCTCCTAGTCCCATCAACAGCCTCTGCTGGGACCTATCTTTCTCTCCAGCAAGTTCCTCATGGATTGCCCCACTTTGGCAGGGCCATCGGGCTTAGCCAGGCCCCTCCAAAACACAATCCAGAATCAGGAGGAAGAACCAAGTGAATGGTGCAGTTGGGTGTTTTTCAACCTATTTTCTCCCCAGGGCTGTTGACCATGCAATGACACACTGTGCATGCATGCAGAGG
Source organism: Neoceratodus forsteri (assembly GCA_016271365.2). Classification (NCBI taxonomy): domain Eukaryota; kingdom Metazoa; phylum Chordata; order Ceratodontiformes; family Ceratodontidae; genus Neoceratodus; species Neoceratodus forsteri. The sequence continues at coordinate 734,583,140 of CM057456.1, forward strand.
CAGGTACATGTGTAATGCTCCTTGTCAGCCCTCCCTGAGTTTATGTCTCTGCTGTGCTGCCACCCAGCTGGCCCCCATCAGCCACTGCACAGTGGTTTTTTTAATTTTTGTTTTTACTGCAATAACGTGTTAGCAGCGTTTCAAAGGTGGCCTCACTAGTGTGCTATAAAGACGTACTATTTTGTCACATGACTTGCTTGCAATTCCTCCATTTAAACACTTTCCAGGGAGTGGTTAGCTTTACTCACAGCTGCCACACACTGTTGAGAGCCTGTCAGTTTGCTGTGTACAATAACCCCATATGCAACATGTTTATTTCTACTCTCTGTCAGTTTATGAGTTAACCTCCAAAGTGGCACTGAATCAGAAGTGTTAAAGGTGATAGGAAACCGTTTTTACACCTGTAGATGCCCTCCAGTTGCCCCTTTAGTATCTGCCCAATATTCTGATATGTTTTTGACCTTTCTTGTTGAATTAATTATCTTAATTTTGTTGCCTTTGTAAGTACCCTGTATCCCTCTCTCCTCAGCAGTTGCTACTCTCTCTTTTCATACTGCCTGAACATTCTGTAACATCAATAACACCATTCCAGGCCTTTAAGATGAATAGAATGGAATGGTGTTATTGATGCTATAGAATGTCTTAGAATTATGAAAAGAAAGAGCACTAGCTGGTGAGGAGAGTGGAACTCTGTGTCGATCTGAGGACACCCCGAGGCTAGATTATTTATTTATCACAAATTTATCAAAGCATATCAGAATACATACCTGACATAGAAATGAAGATGGAAGGGTAGTTAACTATGTAAAAATCATTTACTATCTTCTTTAAAACAGTCCAGACACATCTTCAGGTTTCGCTTCATCATGTTTTAGTTACTTATTCAAATATTAACATTACATTGGATTTGCGTGATTTTCCATGTACTATATCTGTACTGGGAAACTGCAACTGCATAAGTTTCTTAAAGTGATTTTCTGAGTTTCTGCTACCAATGTAGGACATATTGCATTTGGTACCCTTCATTGACAATAGTACATTTCTGGCATTTATAATATTTACGTGCCAGCCTATATGGAGATGGAAGGGATAGCAGTTTGACAATGATGAGGTGGCCAGCAGATCACTTTAACTTCCTTATCGATTTCCTGACCCCGCGCTCAGGCACATTATGACCTGCAACTAGGGAGAGTGCAAGGGAGCACTATATTCAAATGCATGAGGGTATTTGTTTATTAGTATTTTATACATTATGATGGCTAGTTGGAGATTAATGAAGGCCACCACTTGGCCTTCATTAATCTCCAACTCATCATCATAATGTATAAAATACTAATAAAAAAATACCCACATTAATTTCAATGGGGCCTGCCCCCGTGTTCTCCCTTGCTGCACGTCATAACGTGCCTGAGCGAGGGGGTGAGCAAATCAATAAGGAAGTGAAAGGAATTGGCTGACCACCTTGTTGGGGACAAACTATGATCCCTTCCAGCTGCATATATTAAAAGCTGGCAAGTAAATATTACAACTGACAGAAATGGACTATCACTGACCTAAGGTACCATATCCTAAAAAGTGATACCTTAAGGTCAGGAAATTACTTTAAGATGTCCAACAATCTTAACACTAAGGAATGTTTCCATCACATTTCCTGGTATAGATATGAAGTTTACTGGTCTATAATTAAATTTAATAATAATTTCCCATACACTTTGCAAACAGTGCAATTACTTTTTATGTTGGCTTGCCGTGCATGCGCAAGCCAACATCCTGTGCTAGTAGCACATTTTAGAGGTGTGTCAGTGTTGGTGAATACAGGGCATGCTTTAGTAGGTGCGTCCCGCATTCACCAATTAGCCAGCATGCTAGCACTGACATGCGCATTATGTAAAGTGGCCACAACTTGTAAGTAAAGTGCCGCTGCAATCAGAGATGAGCTTGTCATGCAGTGGCACAATGACACACCTCCCAATGTGCCTTTCCTGGTGAAGCATTTAAAGAAATATGGCTGTGGCTGCCTCCATCTGCCAAACCATGCCCATGAAGCCAACTTCAGGGGTGCCCAGTCTCTCTGTCGGCATGTAAAATAACCCCTCCAAAGATTGTGTGGCACACTGGGAGCCCACCCCAGTATGTCTCCAAGTAATTGAAAGCTGTCCACCGTCAGCACGTTCTTTCCCCTGCCCCACCCCCATTGTGTGCCACACTGAGACCCACCCAGTGTGGCCAGCATCACCCCAAAATCATAGGGCCCACTGGGAGTTTCTTTCACCTGTAAAAAGAAAACTGTCCGCAGTGTTTTGTTTTGTTTTTATTACCTGAAACAAAGAAACGGTCCCTTGCCATTGAGTCCCCTCCCCAACCCACACCACCCTCTGCACACCCCACCTCCTCCATACCCCCACACCCCATACTTACCTCTGGAGCCTGGTATGGTGATGTTTGGTGGAGCGGGAACACGTCTGCACTCTTCAAAGTCGACCCGCGAACTGAAGAAATTCTGGTAAGCTGTATAATGGCATAAATGGGGGAGGGGGGAGGTCAACTTAGGCAGATATCTCAGTCATTTTTTTTTATTTTTCCTCCAAATTTTCAACATGGGGTGTTTGGGACCCCATCTCACGAACACATGCACTGTCATCTCATTACTCTGTCCCGAAAGGTAATTTCACGGTCACTTCATGGAATCACCTTTTGGGACCAGTTAATGAAATGACAATGTCCCTGTTCATGAGGTGGGGTTCCAAAAAGCCTATTTTGCAAATTTAGTAGAAAAATTCCAAAAAATTACTGTTATGCGCATGCATTGCGCAGTTTCAATGCACGTTCGTAACTTCGACAATTTTTAATATTTTCACTCCAGATTTTCAACATTGCCATTTTTTTCATACCTCCTTATGAACAGTGCAGCTGTCATTATTCACATCCTGCCTGAAATGTGTTTTCGCACATGTGGCACACATGACATGGCCGCTGTGGGAAATCAATGTTTGGGACAGATTAACAAAGTCACAGTGATACTGTTCATAACTGGAGTTCCCAAAATGACTATGTTGAAAATCTGGTTACAAAATTCCCCCAAATAATTGCATTACGGGTGTACATTGTGCAGTTTCTATGCACGCTCATGACTTCACCAATTTTTCATATTTTCACTCCAGATTTTCAACATTGCCATTTTATTACACCGCCTCATGAACAGTATGGCTGTCATTTTTCACATCCTGACCAAAATGTGTTTTCGCACATGTGGCTCACAATAGCACGGCCGCTGTGGGAAATCAATGTTCAGGACAGAGTAACAAAATCACAGTGATACTGTTCATGACTGGAGTTCCCAAAATGCCTATGTTGAAAATCTGGTTACAAAAGTCCCCCAGATAATTGCATTACAGGCGTACGTTGTGCAGTTTCTACTCACGCTCATGACTTCACCAATTTTTCATATTTTCACTCCAGATTTTCAACATTGCCATTTTTCACACCTCCTCATGAACAGTGCAGCTATCATTTTTCACATCCTGCCTGAAATGTGTTTTCGCACCTGTGGAACCAAAATGCACAGTTGCTGTGCAAAATCTCCTTTCGGCTAACAAACTCATTGTGCCACTGTTCATGAGGTGGGGTCAGAAACAGCCCATGCTGAAAATTTGGAGTGAAAATACCAACAAATGCCTGGGGCATTAGGGTTTCCAACCATATCGCCGCACCCTGTAGAGACTGACATGCATCAGGGGTGTGTCCTGGCCTTGTCGGCTGTAATGCTCACGCCATTCCACCCCCACCCTGTAGCCAGTGACATGCATCAAAGTGTGCCTTGGACTCCTTGACCCCAAAGTTCACCCCATTCTCCTATACTGCGTTAGCATATTTCCTTATAGAATAGGGTGAGCGTAAGGCCCAAAGACCCCAAGGCACACCACGGCACATGTCTGTGTCTGTGGGGTAGGGTGTGGTGAAATGGTGTGAGCGTTATGGCTGACAACCCAAAGGCACACACCAATGCCTGTCACTCTCTGCAGGGTGGGGCTGGTGTCGGTGTCAGTTCATTACTTCACAGCCAATCCTATTGTGCATCTCTCTAACTCCTGCACTACCAATGCCAATGCCAGCAAGCCAACATTCGGCATTGACAAACACTTGTTTAACTTACACCCCATCATCCACTTCAAGGGACTAGTAATCGGCCATCAGCAATTCAAATGTAAAATTACAAAACCAGAGAAAAGTGCATTAGTCACCCAGGGTAGCATCATAACTTTCACAATCATACATTGGAAAATTGATGCTAAATGTAAGACTTCCCAATCAAAAATGTATGCTAAATGTAAGATTTCCCAATCATAAAATGATAAAGCAGTTACAATGTGAAAAACCAAAAACAAACAAAAGATGACCAACACAGTTGGGCACCAACAAGGCATGGAGTAGGTCCAAGGCACCAAACGTGCCACACATGAAACAAGGCAAATACATTAACGAATAGTCTAAAAAGTCAAAAAGCTGCTTAACAAACAGAGGTACTTTTGTAAAAAATGTAATTTGTAGATGCATTTCAGCTTATATTTCATACATTTCATTTATTTTATGTGTCTATCTTACCCTTTGTTATTAGAGCTATGTAATTATAGCAGGGTCATAATCCTTTACATTATATCTGCCTTGGCTACTTGCCTTCTACACCAGGCAGCACAACCCACTGTTTATTTATTGATGGAAATTTGTTGACCAGGTAGGCCCAGTGAGACTAGTGTTTCTTTCTGAGAGGTGACATAATAATAACTGCAACAGCATCAGATTGTGATATCAGAAGCAAAAGATTGTGGGGTCAGGTACAGACATGCCAGACAGAGCAAATGAAGTCTATGGAACAGTAATTCTACTTTCATGCTTAAAGAGAACTGTGCTGAACCTGTAAGTCATTTTCTCCTCTTGAAGCTAATTTATAAATATTGATTTCAATTATGTCAGTGCTCCAGCTCTACAGTTTTTTTAGTTATGATAGTTCGTGTTGCTGTTTTGCATACAGGTACAGGTGGGGACATGCATCAGCCACAGACTGGGATGGCAGCTTGATCTGCCAGATCTGTGCCATCCAACGCTAAATTTGGTCACAGATCCATGAAAAATAATCTGTGGGAACTCAAGGAGGGCTCATTCAATGTAAAAAAAAAATCTGTGTTAACAAACCTGGGCTAGATTCACAATGAAAGCAAGATGTTAATGCAAGTATGGCATATTCACAGTATAGCCTAGAGGTTAGAGTAATGAGCTGTGAATGAGCTTGGTACATCCAGCAGACAGACCTGGGTTTGATTCCCACAACCTCCAACTGCATACTGTGTGACTCTGTGCAAGTCATTTAACCTCCCCAGTGTTCCCGGGTTGCCCCTGAAAATAGGCACCTGCGCCTAGCGGGCCTTACTCGGTTACCAAAGAATAAAAAAAAAAAAATGTCGGCAGGTGTGGAAAATCGCAAAACAGGTGTGTTAGAAATTCTGCAAGTGCTGCAAATGTGCATGTGCAGATCCACAACTGTTATAAATGGCCCAGCAGACAGAACAATAGGTGATCTAGATTAACTGGACTAGGAAACTGAAGTCTTGCAAAAAGTTGCAGCAGAATCAGTACTCCCAGTGAAACCAGCAGCCAGCCCCACAACTGGGACCACATTAGCATAATCTGTACCAGAAGCACTTGCAACCAGTGGCAGTTTGTAACCATTGTTTGTGTCTCTGTCTGAGGTTTTTCTTTTGCCTGTGTCTGTAGCACATACTTCTGGCTGTTACCTCTTCTGCCTATACTGCCTGCTGGGTTCCTTTATCAGCTGCACTGGATTAAGTGGTTGTGGTTTGTTGACTGTCAATTGCAATGTGTGTTCTATTTGTTGTAACAACTAACACTAAATATAGTCCACAGGTTTGCTGTTGCTTGGTGCCTGAACTCCCTCTTTGATTGTTTTTCAACTGTTAGTACACAGCCTTTTGTTCAGGGTGAGTTACACTTCACTCTCCTTGGTGCAGAATGTGTGCAACATTTTTACTGCAACTGCAGGAAAACAGTGGCGGCTGAGAATAGCCTTTAAGGGGATATGCCATACTTTACAATGGCATTTTTTTGTGCAGGAATTTCCACAGCTACATATGTTTCCACAGTTTGCAGCATATTTTTTCCGCAGCTGTGGACGTTTTGTGTGTCTGGCGCTGCGCAAGTACCCCTTTTTTCTGCAGCTGCACACATTTGGGGACTTGTGCATTTTGTTTTACCTTCAAAGTGTTTTGTGAATCCTGCCCAGTTTTTTTCCAAATGAAATTCAGTGGCAATCCACAGCTATTCCTGTTTTTCTGAGGTGGCTCCTGTGTAATGGGGAAATGGCAGAAGGTGCAGCAGGCAGCCTGGATACCTCAGACACCCTGGAGATTAAATTGATACTACAGCAGATGCCAAATAATATATCCACTTTTAAAAGTGGGCCTTACCCAGTTACCAAAGAATAAAAAAAAGAAAAAAAAAATTCCGGCAGGTGTGATTTTTATGCTGATTTCTTTCCCCTTCTCTCTCCACAGTGGTCGTGGAGGTCGTGAGGGCCCAAAATTCTGTTCTTCCTGCCATCCCCCGAGCCGCTGGACTCTGCTATTCACTCTGCCAGTGGTCATAGCCAGTCATGAGGGCCTGAAATTCTGTTCTCCCTGCCCTCCCCCAAGCTGCTAGACTCTACTTTCCAGTCTGCCAGCCGTTGTGGTGGTTATGAAGGCCAGAAATTCTGTTCTCACTCCCCTCCCGCAAGCTGCTGGATTCTGCTCTCCACCCTGCCAGGTACAACATGGACTTGTAGTCTCAAACGGCTGCAAAGGACCTTTTGAATTTTGGCACCAAGAATGTACAGGGTCTTAAATACTCACTATGCTGTCCTAGCCTAGTCAGTCCTGCTAATTTCAGTCGCCACAGCAATGCAGATAGTTTTATTTTGTTCAGAATTTATGGCTCTGAATCTTGTGATTTCTGTGAAATGCTTAGTTACTTTAAAACTTAATTCAGCATGTATTTGATAGTTCCTAGGGAATTATAGACCCCTGGCTTTGTATCTAGTCATTCTCTGCCAGGTTTTAAAGTCACGTTAATGAAATTAGGATTTGCAGTAGGATAAAGGGTAGTCCTCTCTGATTAAGGTAATTAACTTCTTTTCCCTAACTGCAACTCTTGGCTAAACATTGATTTTTTACTATTGTAATTCAGCACAGCCGTAGGACTCTGTTTTTTAGGGAAAGGGGTGCAACTCAGTTACTCCAAATGTAAATTCCCACTGGGCTGCCTTATTGATTTTATTTATCTGAAAATTCAGCTTCAGGATAGGGGTGCAGCTCTATTACTCCAAGTCTAAATTTAATTCCCCTGCAAATTCATTTTCACTTTGATTTCCCAGCCTGCTAAATCTTCCCCCTCCCACTATCTGCTCCTCCCCCAGTGTACCTGTTATATATTGATTTCTTTCCCCTTCTCTCTCCACAGCAGTTGTGGCAGTCATGAGGGCCCAACATTCTGTTCTCCATGCCTTTCCCCGAGCTGCTGGACTCCGCTCTCCGCTCTGCCAGGTACAACATGGGCCTGCGGTCTCAAACGGCTGTGAAAGGACCTTTGAATTTTGGCCCTGCCGCCCCCACGACCACCACCCCCCTTGGTGAACAATTACGTTTATACTGAGGCTCATATGATATGTACAAACCTATCAGCCTAAACTCCCCTCTGCAGCTTATCTTTGCTTGCCACTAGATGTCAGTCTCACTTATCTTCGCCTAAATAGCAGCAGCTTCTTTAGGCAGTACTACCTTGTGCTCCCTCTACAAGCTCTCCCTCACCCCGCAGCCCTTTGCATCATAGCTGTCCTCTACATCACTGTTTTCTTCCTCTGTATACCCTTGGTGTCCTTTCCTCCTGCCATCTATCTGGCAGCACAAGATTGACATCAGCCAGTATTCCCCTTGACCAACCCATCCAACTCTGTCAACGTCATCCATCTCCTGTCACTCATTGTCCACCATCAATCCTGGATACCTGTCCATTCCTTACTACTCCCTTGCTTCCATGCTGGCCTGATTGCCCTGAAAATCACCCACCAGACTAACTCGACATCTTCTGAAAACTCCCCCTCCCCTGACAGTAGTTCCAAGCTAACACTGTCCAAGTTCCTGATAACCCTGCAGCTGCTAATGGCAGGGGATAGTGAACTGAATCCTGGTCCTGTCCCCTCCGCAGCTCCCCTGTGGTTTCAAGGTGGCCCATTTAAACATCTGTAGCCTCCTTCCTAAAATCATGTTGCTCCAGCCACTTGTCCTGCCCTAAAACTGGACATTCTTATTATAACAGAGACTTGCTAAAACCTCACATCAAGGATGCATGCATCTCAATCCCTGGCTACACAATAATCGGGGTGGCGGTATTGCAATGTATATCAACTCCACCCTCTAAGCAACCACAGTGTCGCTATCTCTCCCATACTCACATACTATATAATCCTTGATGGTGAAAATCTCGCTACCTCACACAATCACCATCTACATAGCTGGCTCCTACCACTCCGCAGCTTCCCCCGGGTCCTCAATCAAGGATCATCTAATGGCCCTCAAATCCTACACCATGGACAGGGAACTGCATATCTTGGGTGATTTCAATGTGAATTGGCTCAACCCCTCCTGCTCCAAAGTATGTAACAAAGTGACCACACTAAATCTTGCCCAGCTGATCACAGAACATACCTACCTAAACCCCAAAACTCAGAAACATTCTTTGCTTGATGGGTCCCTTACCTCACACCCTCATCAGATAATCTCTGCTGGCCTTCTGCCTGATCTCCTAAGTGACCATCATCTGATATACTGTATAAGGAAAGTATTCTGGCCAAAGCCACCCCCCACTGAACACTGCTAGTAAGATCCTACAAATCTCTAGACCTTACATCCCTCCTAAAAGACCTTGCTAGCATTAATTGGACTGCCATCTCTCATGCCCCTGCCATAGATCTTGTGCTGAACGTTTTCAACACAAATTTCCTCTTGGTCTGGGACATCTACACACCTCTTAGATGAACTTGGGTTCATGGGTCCCACCTGCCCTGGATCTCTGCTGATGTCATGGCCAGTCTCAGAGCCAGGGACCAGGCATGGAAGGTGCATAAGGCTACTAGCACTTACCCAACTTACCAAAATAACTGCGCTCTTCAGAATGCATGCACTAGGAAAATCCACCAGGCTAAAGCAAATAACTTCCGATTTACTTTCCAATCTAAAATAAACAACCCTTATAAATTTTGGAAAGTGATCCAGTCCCTCCTCTCCGCACCTTCCCGACCCCTCACCCCAGTCATTAAGTCAGGAGACACTGCTCTTATAGACCCGCTAGAGGTAGCGACAGAATTCAACACCTTCTTCACTAATTGCACAGCATCTCTGCAGTCCTATCTCCCTGTCGACACACCTGTCCATCCCTTCCCTCCGCTATCTGCTCAAGCCACCTCCCAAGCCTTTGCCTTCCAACGGGTCACCCCAGCTGATGTTTACAATGTCCTGCTTACTTTAAACCCCTCCAAAGGCAAATGTCCTTCTGGTTTGGAAGCTAAAATGCTCTTCCTGTCAGCCACTGGTATTGCATCACCATTGGCCTCTCTTTTCAACCTCTCCTTCTCTTTAGCATCTTTTTTTTTTAATCAAATATATTTTATTTATTTTATAAAGGTACACACAGATAACAAAAAGGAAAAGAAAAAACATTACTGTGACTTTTTACAATAATGTGATAGTGAGATAAATCAAAAATTACTACACCCTTGCCACCCCCTTAAACCCCTCCCAAACATCCTACCCAAAACCAGTCCACCCAGCCCATGTCCCTCCCCCTGGTGAGGCATATTTGTATGTTGAATACTACATCTGCAACCTAGTTTAATAGTAAATTGATCACAATTATGAACAGAAGTCAAACAAATGTGAGAATTTGTCAGGCGGCATGCAAAAAAAACAAGGATTCAATTGTCCCATAATTAAAGCTTGCAATTTCCCCCATTTCTAGTGATAAGCAGGAACATGATGTTTAACACTGGCAATTAACTGTTCTGCTCTAAGAGAAAAGGACAGCTCATGTAGCCACTCTGAATAGGTGATGGCCGCTTGGTCCATCCAGTACCTTAAAACCAATTTCTTAACCACTAGTGATATTAAAGCCATATGATACCTACTATCCTTGACCTGGATTTTCATAAAATCCCCAATGACACAGATTTCCAGGGTAAATAGACCTTGCAAACCTAAGAGTGGATCCAGATTGTTCTTGATTTGTGTCCACAGAGGGGCTACTTTCACATGTGTTCAAAAGACATGTATCAAAGATCCCACTTCCAGATTGCATCTGGTACATAATGAGGTGTTGAGATGGCCCATCTTTACTAGTTTCACCGGTGTGTAATACATATTATTTAGGATTTTGTATTGGATTAGCCTATACCTGTCCTGAGAAATATAGGTATACAGGTTTTTCCAGAGGAGTGGCCAGTTAAGGTCTATGTCCGGTATGAGACTGTCCCACACTATGGAGCCTTTTGGGGAAGGGGGTTCCGGGAAGGTGAGTAATATTTTATATATTATAGAGATTCCATGGGATTGGTGGGATGGGCCTGAAATTTGGTGTAGAAGTTCACCAAACCTGGAGGGTTTTAGTTCTTGACCAAATAACTTAGTTAACACATGTTGTAGCTAATATACCTTGAAATATGACAGAGAAGAAAGACTAAATTTATGAATTATCGCTTGGGAGGTAAGCATAGGAATATTGGAGTGAAAATCTGAAATTTGAGAACTTTTCAGTATTTTTAACCAGGTTGTTGGGATGGGTGCTCCCCCTATCTTGATATTTGGATTATGGAAAATGGACTGAGAGAAATCCTAAGGGGGGCTTAATTTGTTATGGCTGCCTAGTTGGGAAAGAACTCTGAGTGATGTTCCAATTGGGGATTTGTATAGGGCCGATGGGAGAACCTTCGCTGAGGTGTAGGCTATGTTCAGAGGGTCAAATCTATTATTAGTAAATAGAGTCGATTCAACTTGCAACCAAATTGGTATGAACTCAGACAGTTGTTGTCTCATTGATAAGGAGAGCCATTTACCATATTTATAAAGATGGCTCGCCCAGTAATATAACAGGAAATTAGGAAGGTGAAGTCCTCCCAGCTCCTTGGGCAGGCATAATCTGTGATATGCTCTCCGTGCAGTTTTATCAAGCCAGATAAAAGAAGTAATATCAGTATGTATCTGTTTAAAAAAGGTTAAGGGGAGCCAAATGTTTAACATATTAAGGGGGGAGAACACTCAGGGGAGGACATTCATTTTAATAATAGTGATCCTGCCCCAGAGGGAAATTGGGAGAGATCTCCAACATGAAAGATCCTGTTGTATAGTGGTCCAGCGATCTATAAGATTGAGTTTCCTCAGGAGAGCTGGATCTGTAGTGAGGTAAATTCCCAGGTATATGATATAACGGAGAGCCCACTTCACTCCAAAAGAAGTAAAGGTATGTCTGAGTGTGACACAATTTAATGGGTAAATTCCTGTTTTATTAAGATTTAGTTTATAGTTAGAGAATTGTCCAAAAGTATGAATTATATCTAGAGCTGCCTTGAAAGAAGAAACTGGGTTGGAGAGGTGAAGTAAAATGTCATCTGCATAAACTGATAATTTGGGGTTCAATTCATCAATCTGGATACCCTCTATAAGTTGAGATGCTTTTAGTTGCCTAAGGAGAGGTTCTAACTATAAATTAGACAGGAAAGGAGAAAGCGGGCAACCCTGGCATGTGCCTGTATGAAGGGGAAAAGAGAAGGATAGGAGCCCATTACACCAAATTCTAGCTGACGGAGCGGCGTACAGTGCTTTGACCCATTGAACAAACCGAATAGGGAACCCCATTTTTTGTAATGTTTCCCAAAGGAACACCCAGTCTACCCAATCAAATGCTTTTTCTGCCTCCAATGATATTAGTGCCATTGGTGAAAGTTGGGAATCTGCTACTTGAAAGAGATGTGCCAGTTTCCGGATATGATCCGATGCTGATCTGCCCAGTACAAAGCAAACTTGTTCGGGACTGAGGAGACAGGTCCATACTTTCTCAATCCTATTGGCCAAAATTTTTGCTAGTATCTTTATATCACAATTTAACAGTGATATGGGCCGGTAGCTAACAGGATTAGTGGGAGGTTTATTCGGTTTGAGTAGAAGGATGATAGTTGCTTCTAACAATGAGGGGTCTAGAGTAGCACCAGACAGGAGATAGTTGTAGAAACGAAGGAGGATTGGGACTAATTCCTTGTGAAAAATTTTGTAAAAATTAGAAGGAAGGCCATCCGGTCCTGGAGCTTTGTCTAGGGACAGAGAGGTAATTGCTATTTTGAATTCTTGTGCAGATAAATCGGATGTCAAGAAATCTTAATGGTCTTTTGTTAGGGAGGGGAGATCTAGAGATGTAATGTATGTTATGAGATCTACCGTAGATGGAGGTGTAAGTCTCTTATTGTACAGGGAGGAGTAGAATTGCTCAAAAATAGTGACAATATCCCTTGGGTGGGTTTTGACTGCCCCAGCAACGTCTTGGATCGCAGGTATATTTCTGGAGGCCTCGAGTTTTCGAAGGCGTAATGCTAACAAATGCCCAACTTTTTCACCATGTTCAATATATTTCGCCTGAGTCTGAATAATGGCCAATTCAGCTTATACCTGTAAAATGGAGGCATACTGATTCCTTAAAACTAAGGGGCCTTTTACTTGGGATGAGGGAGATGAGATAGATATGGATTGTTCTAAGGTCTGAATCTGGGCCAGCAGGGAAAATGCTTGTGCTTCTCTTTTATGCTTACGGGTAGATGCAATCCTAACGAATTCTCCTCTTAAGAAGCATTTTAGAGTGCACCAAACATGGTCAATCTGTGGAACTGAATTCTGGTTTCTCTCTAAAAAGGACTGAATAAGAGAGGAAATTCTGGAGACTATGTGATCGTCTTTAAGAAGCTGGATATTTAATCTCCAAGAAGGATCTTTTTCATAATTAGAATCTAAAACTATGGAAATCCAAGCTGGAGCATGATTGGATAAAACAATAGATTCTATTCCTGCATTAAGTAGACCGGATAAAAGTAAATGACTCATTATTATATAGCCTAACCTCGAAGAGGATCGATGGACTGTAGATTAAAAGGTGTAGGTTCGGGAATTAGGGTACAGTAACCTCCAGAGGTCACACAAACTTAGAGAATCAACAAATTCATGTAGGGCTCTCTGTGCTGCAGATGTCGGCCACATGGGGACATTGAAGCGATCTAGATCCTGAGTATGAGGGAGGTCCCAATCGCCTCCTAGTATTATTGGTATCGGCATCAAAGGGGTTATCAAACTAGTGAGACTTGTAAAGAACCCGGGATTCCCTCCCACTGGACCATAAACACTACCCAGGAGTACCCTGGTTTGCCTCAATGAGCCAACTACCAGTATATATCTCCCCTGTGGATCCGCCATGATTTGATCTGCTTGAAAAGGTATGGCACGATTAATTAAAATGGCCACTCCCCCACTGGCTGTCGAGTTTCCTGAGGCAAAAAGTTGCCCAATATTTTGCCTCCTTAAAGTGGTGGCTTCACTAGGTAAGAGATGAGTCTCTTGAATAAAAGAGATATTGGAGTGCAATAATGATAGGTGTTTAAGTATTTTATATCTCTTTGTATTTTTGCGAGCTCCCCTGACATTCCACAACATCAATTTTATTAAGTTACTAACCATTTTCATTGCTTAATACACTGAACATACACTGGGCTGACTTGAGATTAATGTCCTCGCCGTACCCCCCCACCTCACAAACAGATTTGAAAATAGCATAGAAAATATCATTGTAATCCAAATATGCAAAATGTACTCCAAAATAATGATACCTGATGAGTAATATTGAAGAAAATCTCACCCCCCATATCACACTATCCCGGTACCATATAACCCTAACCTGATAAATTCTCAAGATACTCCCATCTACCCCATGAAAAATATAACTATATACAACAGTCTCAACAGAAATCCAAAAACATAAACAAATTACAAACATTGCCAATCTGTGAGACTGACCCATTACGACCCCTGCAAATACTCCCTGTATGCTTAAGAACCAGCCCTGGGAATTACAAAATGGCTATATTCTAAAATTGTAAAAATAAATAGCTTTATTCCAGCAGATGAAAGAAAAAAAAGTTAGAAGTATGAAGGGGCCGACCCCCCAAAAAACGAGCCCACTGTGCAGCTCGATCTGAGCCTACACTGAGTCGAGTAACCCACTCCCCCACCTTCCAAATTAAAAAATAGTCAATCATGCGCTAGCTTACCATTGAGAGAATGTTATACCCCAAACTGCGCATCAAGTTAACAGCAGTGAACAAAAAGGAAAGGAATAAAGACTCCATAACAAATTATAATGCTACCCCAACATTGCACAAGGGATAGTCAGTAAAGGCAAAGCTGACTATGTGCATTGCCTTTAAAAGAACCACACCATGGCCCTTTAGACCTCAAACCAAGTGGAAAAAACATTTATGACACTTTTAAATTGCCTACCCAGCATTATCTGTGTCTCTTAAACCAAAGGGATCCACTTGAAGGGAGCTCCTTGTGATACTATGGGTGGCAAGGTTACCACGTCAGAAGAATAAAATTCTAGCATAGGAAGTACACAAGGGGGAGCTAAAAGAATAGTGCACTCTGACTGTCTTGCATTAATAATGACCCCAAATAAAACACATGAGAACTATCTTTCCTACTGAGTAGATTTGGTTTGGGTACCAGGCTATTGCTACCCCTAAGGTCGACATACTAGAAAAAGTAGAATGAAACCACATTAATTAATTAAATAAACTCTCCTCTCTTATACCACCACAGGACCCCCATCAATTCGGTAAGAAATTTAAATTACAAATATGGTTAGTTAGTAGCCTTAGAACAAGCTACTTCTCTGAAAAGCAAACCACAAGAAACGGTTAACAAACTAACATATTTCCAACAATTAAGTCCAGCTATGTTTACTTGAACACTCATCCCGGTTTAAAAAGTTCGGGTAATTTGCTCGAAAGATCTGTGTTGGCTTGTAATGGTGATTCATATGCAATCCAGCTGCCTGAGAGAGATACTTGCAACTTTTCTGGATATGTCATTCTAAACAGGATGCTTGCCACCACCAGTTTAGTTACTACGGGATGAAATGCTGCCCGTTTCTGTCGAACCTCGTATGGCAAATCTTGCTCAATGCGAAGCTTGGACCCTTCCCACATTACCACTTTCAACTCCTTGGACTTGGACAGGATGTGCTGTCATTCGATATAACTCAGGAACTTTAATATGATAGGCCTAGGTGGCTCTCCTGGTTGGGGTCTCAGTCAGAGGGAGCGATGAGCTCTCTCAATTTGGTAAGCTGAATGTAACAGGGATGGGCCTACCACCCTCTCTAAGAACTTCTGTATAAACAAGATTATATTATTGCCTTCTTCTTTTTCTGGTAGGCCGATGATTAAGATGTTATTTCTTCTGCTACGCCCCTCTAAATTCTCCGTCTTCAGTTGTAATTTCTGTACTTGCTTTCGCAATGAGATCAGCTCGGGGTCCTGTTTGTCTTTCCATACTTCCACCAAGTGGATTCGGGCCTCTGCATCACCCACCCGCCTCGATAAATCAGACATATCGTTAGGCATGGATTTAAGATCTGCGGCTATATCCTTCAAGGTCTCCTTAAAAGGTTCCATTTCTTGCAGCAACCTGTCTTCCGTGAGTGGAATCAGTTGATTCGGAGGAGGGTCGCTCTTTTCCCCATGCGCTCTGGATTTTTTCGGATACTGCTTTTAGGGCAAAGCGGGTGGAGTATGTCTCAGCTGGGCCTGCTTCATTGTCTCCTCCACTGTGGGATGAATGCCCCGAGATCGATGCATCAAGGTATGCCAAATCTATGTTAAGTGCAGGTTCTCAGTACCGGACAGTGTGCTCTGTGATAAAGTTGTTTTAAACTAGCGTAAAATAGCTTTAAAGAGGGTGGAGGAGCGGGAGCTCGAAATCAGTGCTGCTTCTAGCTTGCTTGCATCATGTGACTCTTCTTTAGCATCTATTCTAGCCAAATGGAAGCACACCACTGTTATCCCTCTTCCGAAGGGTGGTGACCCCTCCTCCACAGGTAACTACCACCCTATATCCCTTCACCCCACTCTAGCTAAACTGCAGGAACACCTCATACTCTCCCAACTCTCCTCCTTTCTTGAGTCTACATCTTTCTTCACTACATAGCAGTGTGGTTTTAGGAAGTCCCACTCCACTACCACCTCCCTCACTGGAATGAATCAAGCCCACATTACTTTAGCCATCTTTGTCTACCTCACAAAGTCCTTTGACACTGTTTCCAACCCCCTCCTCCTCGTCAAGCTTTCCCTAGCTGGACTCTCCAATATAGCTACCGACTGGTTTCACTCCTATCTGGTGGACCGGACCCAATCCATTAGGATTGGAAACTCCACCTCTTCCCCACTCCCCATCTCTTCGGAGGTTCCCCAAGGCTCAGTCCTAGGGCCATTGCTGTTCTCCATCTTCCTCAATGATCTGCCCTCTGTCTGCCCACATACCTCCATTTATATGTATGCAGATGACACAGCCCTGTATACATCAGGCCCCTCTGCCCCTGATGTGGCATCCAGACTGCAGCTCAACCTCAATAAAGTTCAGCTCTGGTTTTGCTCAAATCAATTATTTCTGAATGCCAGGAAAACTGTCTCAATGACCCTTGGCACAAGGCAGAGACTGTCTCAGCTCCCCTCCACACCTACCTTCCACACCCTGGATGGGACAAAGCTGGAGGCTTGCTCCACTTTTAGATACCTCAGGGCATGGCTAAACCAACACCTTGATTTTTCTGTACATGTTGATGTACTCCAAAAGAAGCTGCACCCCAGGCTTGGGACCCTGTACTGGAAATGTGGCTGCATCCCGCTACCGGCCCGGTGGGAGATTGTACAGAAAATAATCCTCCCTATATTTGACTATGGCGATGTAGTCTATTGTGCTTCTCCCACAACTACCTTAACCAGACTAGACACCCTCTTCCACTCCTTCTGTCATTTTGGCTCTTGGTCCTCCCAGCACACACCACTGTACCCTCTATCTGAACTTACACCTCCCCTCACTCCATGACAGGAGGTTGTCTCACTGCACCAGACGCACGGCAAAGTTTTGGACCCAGTCCCTGCCTCCGTACCTCTCTAGTGCCCTGTCTGTCTCTCCCCCACCTTTGTACTCCATCAGAAATGATGACATCCGTTCTTTCTGCATCCTGTGCCTGGCCACTGCTTCCAAACAGGCAGCATTCTCATACCGCATGCCCATACTATGGAATTCTCTCCCATTGCCCATTCAGCAAACCAGTTATGACTACCAACTCCACATTCTCCCCAAGACCTATTTCTGCTCCTCCTGTACTTGCACCTAAACTGCTCACTCAGCACCATAGCTAAGTGGGGACCCTAGCCAAGGACAATTTGTTTCTGTTGCCAGTGTAGCTAATTCTGGCCCAGCTGCTGAACTGGCCATATTCACTCCACCTGGCTAATCCCAAAGGCCCATGAGCAAGCTTCACCTTGATTTCACTTCATAAGGTATCCCTGGACTAATGTTCCGTACCTAAAAACCCTGCTGTTGTGTTACATACTGTTGATTTACTTTCTGTATTGTCCACAAATTCGAATGACAATCTGCTTTCTCCCAAATATTTCGACAATGTTCATCAAGCTACCAGCATCAAAGCTCATGCCTGTACTTTTCTGTGCACAATGTGTCCTGAAATTATGCATCAGGCATTGTATTTATGTTGTACTTATATGTTGTATTGACCCCCATACTAACAACCCCCCAAGTTGTGTCTGGAATTGAGTGGTAGTCCACTCAGTACGCCTTCCTGATAAAACTTAAGTGTTTGAACTACAGCAAAAATCAAGAGACAAGAAGACCTCTTTGTCACACATAGATGACAAGGACACGTGCCATTAGGTGCATAGGTACAGGAACTCGAACAGATGGTGTCACTACTGTGGACATGGGCAGAAGACACCTGTAACAGGAGTCACCATAACAAATTATGATTTACTGGATTTCCACAAGAGGTAGAATTTTTTTTTTATTTAAGTTTATTCGACATTTTCCATTTACAGAGCAAGAAACAATTACATACACCAAACCCATACACAGTACAATCAGATATCATAGTAAGCGTGTCCAAAACCATTTTCCAAATGTTTCTTGCTCCCCTTCCCTCTCTCCTCCCACCCCTCTCCCCCAGCAGGCAGAACAATGTAACAGGGCACATATTGTAGAATCACCGATCCAATTAGTCTTGCACCCAAGATGAGTGAGCACCTGTCTGGAGTAAATAACTTTTCTCAAATCTTACGGTACCTCGGCAAGCAATCTCTTCTATTTGCACTGAATTTCTCCATGTTCAAATTAAAAAGTAACTCTTGTAGCCACTCTGTATATGAAATCGAGGTACCATCCACCCAGTGTTTTAGTACTACTTTTTTAAGGGATGATGAAATAATGGCCATGTGATACCTCCTTGCCTTTATCATAATCCTGGAATTTTCACCTAATAGGCAAATCTCAGGACTAAAAAAAGGTTCGAGTCCCAGCAGGGGGACTGCTCGTTCCTTAATCTTGTCCCACAGGGACCTCACTCTAGGGCTTTCCCAGAAAATGTGGTAGAAAGTCCCTTCCTTTGGGTGACAAGCATTGCAATTAGGATCAGGAATACTGCCAATCTTGTTTAGTTTTGAGGGGGTCCAAAAAATATTGTTTAAAAATTTGAATTGCATGACTCTCAATCTGTCCTGGGTTATATACCTATCAGTGTTTTGCCATATTATGTCCCAGTCCCTCTCCATCCACCCCAAAGCAGTATTCCAGTAATGGGAAACCCCGTCAAGATGCCGATACACTTGACTGAATAGGCTGTCATAAAATCTGGAAACCACATGTGGTTCCCATACCATCCGGGCAAGACCTTCAATTAAAGCCTCGCACGGCTGAGGTCCCTCAAACTTCCTGAGAGATTGCACCATTAAATGTCTGAGCTGGAAAACCTTGACTATTTGACCAGGAGATACCTGATATCTATTAATTAATTCCAGAACTGACAAGCAATTTTGCTCCTGAAGAAGATCTGCTACCCTTAAGCTCTTTATCTCAGGAATCCAAGAGTCCTGAATTAGTTTCTCCCCAATTTTTAAGTTCGGATTCCAGCACAAAGGTTGGTGGCTATCTTTAGAGGGGATATATTTTTAAAATGAACATAGTTGTGCATGGATTCTTAGAGAGGTTTTTCTTGGGGTGGGGAATAACCCAAAGGGGAGGGACTTCGGTGATGTATAAAGCAAGGGTGGTGGATCAATATCCGCTGCCTTTATCAACTCCGCTTCTAAGTTGACCCAAGAGGGAATGTATGGCAGAGGTTCTGTTCTCTGGATGTTACCAGCCATTTTAGGTACTTACTGGCATTGCATGCCCAGTAGTAGAGTCCCATATGTGGTAAGCGTAATCCGGCCTTTTCTCTAGGGGCAGCCATACGATAGCAGGCTGTGCGTGGGGTTTTTCCTTGCCAGATAAAAGCTGATATAATAGTGTGTACACTTTTAAACCACTTTAGTGGTAGCCAGGAGTTCAACATGATTAAAGGATAAAGTATCCTAGGTAACACATTCATTTTTGTTAAACTTACCCTTCCCCATAAAGATATCGGGAGTTTGGCCCATCTTGCAAGGTCCTGCTGAATGACAGTCTTGAATCTAAGTTCAGCTGGACCATCTCAGAGTCGCTCCGGGCAAGAAATACCCCTAAAAATTTGAGCTTATGTGGGCTCCATTGTAAACCTAGCACAGTGATTTCAGACTTGAATAATTTAGGGTTCAACGGGAACACCAGGGTTTTCTCTTTATTTATTTTGTAATTGGAAAATCTATTGTACTCCTCTATAATTCCCATGACCACCAGTATAGTGATAGTCAGGCAAGATAGGTGGAGAAGGATGTCGTCTGTGTAAGCCGAGAGTTTAAACTCATGGGCACCTACTATGACCCCTTAAACCCTTTGATCTTGTCTGATTTTTGCCAGTAAAGGTTCGAGATAAAGATTGAAAAGAAGGGGTGATAGGGGACATCCCTGTCGAGTTCCCGAGCACAGAGGAAATACTGAGGAGAAAACTCCATTACAATAAATCTGTGCGCTCGGCTGGCTATACAGGGGAAAAAATGTTCTTAATAAAGGGAAGAGGGAGACCGAATTTCACCATGGTCAAATACAAAAACTGCCAGTCCACCCTGTCTAACGCCTTCTCTGCATCCACTGAGACTAGCCCAGAAGGTAAGCAATGATCCCTGGTCACAGAGAAGATGTTAGCCAGTTTACTCAGGTGGTCAGAGGCCATTCTACCCGCCATGAAACCTACTTGATCACTGTGAATGAGTAGGGGCATTACTTTAGCTAGACGGCTCACCAAAATTTTTGCCAGAATCTTGACATCATAATTTATTAATGAAATGGGCCTATAACTGGAGACCTTGTCAGGCTCCTTACCCTCTTTAGGGATAACAATAATAAGGGCTGCAAATAGGTGTTTATCTACCATCTTAGAGTTCAGAATACAATGAAATAATCTTCTTAACCCATGAGCCAGCTGAGTAGCAAATCACTTATAAAAATTGGGGGAGAACCCATTGGGGCCTGGGGCTTCATCTAGGGTAAACGCGTTTATGGTATTGATAATCTCCTCCTCTGAAATAGGCTGGGAAGAGGTAGAACATTTAAATGAAACTAGTTTCCTGTAAAGAGAGTTCCCCCAGCCATTCCTGGAATCCCTGTCTTGAGATTGAGCAAGCCGAACAGACTCTTGGCCCTCATCCCAAGCCTGCAGAATGACTGCAAGCAATATTAGCCAGAATTTTAAGGAACTCAGAGAAGATCCTCTCACTAGCCAGGGATCACGGCCTGCTCAACTGGCAAGGTGTTAGGATCCTGATATTCTCTGACTATTTGACAAACTAGCACAATAAATGAAAGGGCTTTGTGGGGGTAAAGAAAGTATTCCAAGCTGAGAACATACCCTACAAACTGCAATTTCCTGCTCAACTGAACATTACAAGAAATGATGCCTCCCACACATTCAGTACACTAGAGGAGGTACCAACTACATTCAGAAACACTGGCCTGACAGCATGCCCATGCTGAAGCAACTTATGCATGGTGCCCAGTTTCACATGGGGAACACAACCCGACAAGGATGGATGCTGCACAGTTCTAGATCCTACTACACCCCTGCAGAGTCAGATAATATGGAATAGCAAACCACAAGAATCATACGATCAAACTGAAAGGTCAGTGACTGTCACAGATTGGGGTGCCTCCTTATGGAACATTCCTCGATGTGCTTGGTAGGAAAGACACCAGCAGAGATTCCAGATGCTCACCAGCCAGCTTGGATTCCACAAGGGAGCCAGTGCAGAAATGAGTAGGAAAGCCCCAGAGCACACCTGAAGAGGTGCTGCTACCTGCATTACAAGAGAAGCCTGCCTCCTACATCAAGGCAAGCAGTGGACAAAAAGGGTTCTCGATCCTGGGCTGAAAGAGCAGCAGAACCATCTGAGCACGAGAAGTGCCAAAGAGCAGATTGGATGGGAGGTAGCCGCTGGTCCTGAGTGCCTTTCCAGATGAAGAATACCTCAGTTTAATGGCTGATCTGATGTGAACTGGACTTGTATACTGTCCTAATACCTCAGATTGTATCCAGCTGAGGTGTGTCCCCCTGCTCCAGACACCATGACATCTCACCTGACTCATCACCTTTCTCTCTTTTTCCCCTGAATCTTATCCTGCTGTCTCCCAGTCCCTGCTGCTGCTGGAACACTTACCAGTCCTCTTTCCCTTATACTTTTTCTCTATCCTTTTGTCCATTCCCTTTCCTTAACTCTGATCATGGATTGTATACAATCAGAAGGAGCTGTATGTATATTAAATTTACCTTCTCTGGGGGGCAGGATGGGAATTATGTCTCAATGTCCAAAGTAATATGTTAACTTCAAGTGTGGCACACTAAGATCACATGTCCTGGGGTAGTGAGTGATACAACAGCAGGGATTGCTGAACCTTTGGCTCTGCCTCAGAGTGACACTGATAGACAGATTCCATTCCTTCCTCCCACCAATATGCTCTGACACACTTTTTATTTAAAATCAGGAATGCACAAAATTTCAAGCAATCCTCATATGCAAACTGTCTGACTAGACCTCATTCATTGCTCTAGAGATTCCCCCTTGACCCCGCCCATCTAGATGCTAACACCTCTCACACGGAACAATGGTGTTGCCTACCATCTGCAGCATGGGCTATTCACAAAGTTCAGACTAGCTCTGAGACCATGTGGCAGTGCATTGGTTTTGGGTTGCATGAGTCAAGGACTCAAATAAGAGCAACATGAGGAAAGACATCTGCCTAGAAGCCAAGCCTTACCTTGGCAGGCGTTTCTGGACTCCTGCACTTCACTACCCCCAAAGGGCAGAGCTGGCAGATGGTGGGGACTTTTCAAATGCAGGTACTGCAGGCCTTGAGTCAATTCACCATGGTACCAGGAAATGCAGGTATGTGTTCTGGCCAACAGAATTTATACAGCCCACATGAAACACCCATAGTAGGATTTAGCCAGCCCACCCTTTCTCACACTTGCATGAACTGTTTAGAGAGAGGCAAGCCACCCTCCCCAACACAAAATCCACCTGACACTCAATGAAACCTCTGCAGAATGACGGAGTGACTGTGCACTTTCCCGACACTCACCAACCCCTTTCCACTCCCTTTCTCACTGGGCTCCCAAGACTAAGATCACTCTCGTCATTAAGCATGGATGGCATGGATCAGGTCCTTACCCATGAGATACCCTACCCATTTGGCAGGTGCACAGGGTCGTGAGGGTTTCTAATTAAGGGGTCTACTCCTCCACTCAGGTTAAGCCCTTTCCCTGAGACACAGGTCTCTGGGTAGTATTATAGAATGACTTAGTTATGTTTCCAAGGTTTTTTATTTTGTTGTATAGTTCACCGAATA
Source organism: Neoceratodus forsteri (assembly GCA_016271365.2). Classification (NCBI taxonomy): domain Eukaryota; kingdom Metazoa; phylum Chordata; order Ceratodontiformes; family Ceratodontidae; genus Neoceratodus; species Neoceratodus forsteri. The sequence continues at coordinate 734,606,326 of CM057456.1, forward strand.
CTGTCAAAATGTTGTTACAGTTTATGTAAGTATATAGGCAGTGCATTATTAGGGTGCTGGCCTTTGGGCGTATATGATGACAGCAATAGGTCTAGGAGGCTAGGGACTACAGATATTTCACTAGTGGTTGCCCTACACCTACACCTGGCTAACAACCTTAGCACAGACACTTAGCCTTTAGTAGGGTTAGGACTGTGATTCAGCACATACTATATAGTAACCTCTTTGTTCATCTTCTGTCATGGCTACAGGTCTGATAAAATGGTAACATGGAAAGTCAAAGGCATTAAATCCCCTGTCAAGTGACACACGATTCTGGATCATCTCCTTAGGGTAGGGCAGGGACTGCATTTATTCAGGAGACCCACCTCAACCCCTTTGAGATGGCCAAACTTCAAATGAGCTGGTTCTCTCAGGTTTTTGTCTGTTCATACAATTGGAAGAGCAGAGGGGCTGCTATCCTGATACACACACATGTTCCCTGCTAAGCAGGTCAGCTGACTCAGGATTCAGAAGGGAAGTTATGTTTTATTGTACAGGGATTGCTACAATACATGGTGGTCACTTTCTGAAATGTTTATGGCCCCAGTAGAACTGAGGCTAGCTTTTATACATCCCTGGCTCAAATGCTCCAAACCCATATCTACAGGCACTTGGTAGTGGGAGGGGAATTCAACACCCACAGTGGATGATTTCCTAGACAGGAGCACCACCCAAAATGGAACTCACATGCCAGCTGCATGTGCACTTACCAGCATGGCAGAGGAGTTGTGTCTTACAGACATCTGGCAGCTGGCACATCCCGAGGGTGGGACTACACTTTCTACTCACCATAACACCATTCCTATTCCAGGATAGACCTCTGGCTGATCCCACACCAATAGGTGCCCAAGGTAACTGAGGCAGACATGAGGTGGTAATTTTGGACCACACACTAGCCACTTTTACTTGGCTGGAGTCAGGCCTGGACCCCCCTCCAATAAAACCATGGAGGTTTAACACCTCCCTATTACATGACCTGCTCTTCTGTCCAAACCTACAGCAGGAGGTTTGGGAATTCCTGAACCTCAACCCCCTTGAGATACTACCACAGACATAACAATGGATGCCCTGAAAGCATTTATATGGGGCAGATGTATAATGTATGTGTCCCACACCAAAAGACAGAGTCTGAAGGACATGAAGAAACAACTGACTGCACTCAAAAAGCTAGAGGAGGCCTATAGAGGGAGTCAGAACCCCCCCAAACCTTCTGGTTGACATTATTAGCACCTGCTATAAGGTAAACCTTCATCTGCACCAGTGCACTGTGTTTGTCTTATTCAGATTGTGCCAGTCCTTCTGGGAATCAAACAAAAAAAATGTGTGACTCTTAAGATACCAGCTAAAGAAGCAACAGGAGAACTCCAGAATAGTGGCAATCCATATCTCCCCAGGAGACCTTCAAACTAAAATGATAGAGATTAGCCAAGCATTTGCGGACTTCTATAGAGCCCTGTACAGACAAAAATGAGCTCCATATGAAGTGGAGCTCACCATCTTCACTGATCCACTGCAGCTCCCTTTCATAACTATGTGACCTTAAGGAGGAACTAGAGGTCCCCTTCACAGTAGAAGAACTGGAGGCTGTCTTAAGGGCCATGCCAGTTGGGAAAGCTCTGGGGCAGCATGGCCTCCCGGCCAAATTCCTTAACATCTTTAAACACCTCCTGCTACAGCCATTAACAGATGCCGTGATTGAAGCTTGTCAGATGGGGATACTCCCCAAATTGATGTGCGCAGCTATGATCTTCCTGATCCTTAAGCTGGCAAAGACCTTGCTCTATGTGTGAGTTACAAACCAATATTCTTGATTACAGCAGATTGCAACGCACATGCAAAAATGCTCACTATGAGGATGCATAAGTTAATAACCAATATAATAAACAAGAACCAAGTGGGGTCTGTCCCACGGAGGAGGGGTACCGATAATAAGAGAAGACTCATCAGCACCCTGTGGAAGGCCTCTCTCATAAAAGATTCGGAAGTGGTCATCTCACTAGATGCAGAAAAGGCATTTGACAGGGTGGAATGGGACTACCTCTTTTACGCCTTGGCTATCTTGGGATTTGAGGAAACCGTGTATGGCCATATTCAGACCCTATACAATGGCACCTCAGTGACAGTAACCACCAACTCAGTGCCCTCCCTGCCTTTCCCCTTGGACAGGGGAGCAAAGTAAGGCTGCCCCCTATCCCCTCTCCTCATTGTGATAGCATTGGAACCTCTGCTGCAAGCAATCATACAACATAATAGCATTCATGACATCCATCTGAATGGGGAGCATAAGTCAGTAGCATATGTTGATGACATAAAGTTGACTCTGACAAAACTGGAAGAGTCTGTACTGGCCACCATGGCCCTCCTGGAGGCTTTTGGCACCTTATCAGGTTACAAAGTAAATGTGGCTAAGTCACTTATCCTGCCTTCATCCACAGCACACACGCAGCCTGGGTTCCCACAAGAAGAGGTAGAAGACTGACAAATATCTGGGCATTGGTATACCATTCAAACAGCGATGGAAAAGCAGTGAAGACCATTTCAGCAACAGAATCAGCTGTTTGCTGTAATGGTTTGCTGTTTGTCTGACACTGCTGTCTATGGGGAGTTCGCCTCCCTCCCTGAAACAACTCCGACATGGAGTTAACAATCTATAGTGCAGGGGGAGTGAGGGGCAGAGTCCCCCGCATGGGGGGTGTGGGATGCAAAGCTCCCAGCAAAAAACACTTGTGTCCCCTGATGGCACACTGCCAGCTGTCAGCATTGTGCTGTCACTGTAATGCTGTGCAACAGAATTCCTGTCAATGCAGTTTGGTGGAACCCTGGGCATCCTGGTAGAACTGGAGAAAGATATTACTAGATGGAGCCATCAGCACTTATCTCACTGAGGCAGAGCACATGCCTTTAAAATGATGGCTGCACCCAATATAGAGTACCTCTTGGACAATCTCCCTCTCAAGCTACAGTTAGCTCTGTTGAAAAAAATTGCAAACAAAGATGTTTGATTTCCTATGGGGAAGGCCCCAGATGGACTAAACATAAGAAACTTGATAAGCCTCTTATTAAATGAATACTCAACCTTCTCAATTTCCCCTGTAGGCATGTGGCTCACCTGCTGCTTCAGCTCTTCCAGACTAGTTCACCCATACCCTTAGAAGCCCAACCAAAATGGGCCCAATGTGAAACATACCTTTTGGGCAACTTCCCACTGAAGGTGGTTATGTTTGGCACCATACTGCCTGACCTGGCATCCCATACCACCCTCCCACACACTGCCAAAGTGTGGAGAGAATATGCTAAAAAATCCCACTGGAATCCATGTGCCTTTTAGCCTTCCCTCTCTATAACAACCAAGCCCTGAAAATTGGAGGCCAGACAGTTTTTTGATCTGGGTGGCAGATGCAAGTTATAACCACACTAGGCCATCTCCTAGAGCAGCCAGCAGGGCACTTCAAAGCCTTTGGACAGCTCAAATCTGAATTCCACCTAGAGAAACACCAGCAGTGTCAATACCTACAGCTACAGTGGAGTCAGCCACGATGAAGCGCAGTAACTTGCAGTAATGACATGTCACACAGTCCTGCATGTCAGAAGGACTTAATTGCTATTGACTTACAATGTACCCTGCAGTAAACTGCAGCATTCTGTGATATTCCGCAGTATTTCTGTGTTGCATCCTGGCTGTCACATCTGTAAGGCATACACTTGCACATGTCCTTTGCTCCATTTACAGAATTCCCACTTAAATGTAATTGATAAATTTCATGTCATGGATCAGCACACCCTCCCAACTAATGCTATATATATATATATATATATATATATATATATATATATATAAAAACTTACAGACCAGGAAGGGGACTGTATAGACATTCTCTGAATAGCATGGGGTAATGACCTGGGTGTAGATATACTGAAACAGGAGTGATGGGACTGATAGAGAATTACAGGCATAGTGACTAAAGACACCAGAAATCAGTTTACACAATTTAAAAGTCTGCATAGATGGCATAGAACCACCAGATACTCATTAAGTGGGGCCTAGTACCAACTGATGCATGCTGGTGATGTCAGTTGGAGTCAGGAAACATTACGCACCTATTCTGGTCATGTAAAACATCGAGCATCTACTATGATGGGGTTTTGAGGGTTTGCCTCACCATTATCTGTTCCACCCTCCCCTCACAGCCCAAATTATAATTTTAGGTACATTGCATGATACAGACATAACAGCAGTGGCCCCATCTGGCTCTAGGAGATGGCTACTAGGGGCCCTGAGCACTGCAAAGCATGTCATCCTGCCATTGGAGGGACACTACTCCTCCATTAGTGTCAGAATAGACAGAAGAGTTGGGTAGGGCAGCTTGCTATGAAAGAGTATTTCCTATGGCTTTAAATATGCTTGAGGAGCCAGCCCACCGGCACAGCGGTTGGATTTCCACTTGTGACGCCAGTGATCCGGGTTCGGGAACGGACTCAAGTTGTTGGAGGGCCGGCTGGGGGGAGAAGGAAATGAGCGTCCGACAACGGCTTGCCTTCTCCAGGGGGAGGGTGGATATGCAGCTTGGCACCTGCTGACTCCTAGCGGAGGCTGGGAGTATGGCAGGACGTCGGCCCCAATACACTAGGGGAGCGACGGACATTGGCATATGCCTTGACATCACTGGCACGTCGCTTCTCAGGGGAGCAAAGTGGAAAAATGGCATCAAGCTGATCAGGTGATGGCCCTCCTCACCACCAGGCTCCTGGACCTCCATATGCCATCCCAGCAGCACTCCAGGATCATTGGTTGGCTGCCGGGGCTGTTCTCCTATGGAGGTAAGAGACCTGCCCGGTGAAGGGATACAGCGGGGTTACTTGGGGCTGGCTGGGATATGGGGCGGTAGGGGTCAGAGAGTAGCTGCGGTGGGGAGTTCCTATGTGGGCCCGAAGGAGAGACCAGCCAGGTGTGGGGGAGGAGTATAAAAAAAATATATATATGCTTGAGAATTGCACCACCACTTGGGGTCCGTACTTACGCTCACCATACAGTAAACATCTCACAAGGTTGCTACATGCCTCACTACTTACTAGAGTTTGTGCATCTCAAGGACTGCAGAGATCCAAGTGCAGTAAACTCTGTCTAGGCATCCCTGCATGGACATGTTCTTGGTACTGGTATATTCACCCCAAGCTAAAATGGTGCTGAGGTCCATCAGATTATGTATTTACTGTGTAGTAGTACCTGTACATGCTAATCATCGTAACCTGAATCCTTTCTGGCATTCTGTTTGTTTTAAACTGTTAAAGGAAAATTAAAGTAAAAATTTACAAAAAAATACATGACGCATCACTGTCACATAGAACAGGAGACATTGTGGTAACAAGAAGAGCCATAGCAAATGTTAACATGGAGATCCCCAGGACCATAAAGCTAGCAAGCAAATTTAGAAAAAAAACTCCTTTCAGCAAATAAAGGGAAGGACTTACTAGGAGTGCACCTACAAATCAAAACGCTCTGTACAACATATTTTTTTGTAAATTTTGACTTTAGTTCGCCTTTAACTCTAAACTACTTCTGTATGCCTTTAACTCGATGTATCTGTTCTAGCTGCTATATGCATTGTAATACCAGGTAGATGACCATGATTAGAGCTGTACCTTCAAGTGGAGTCCCCCCCTTCTAGGTTCTTTCTTTTTATTTATTTTATTATCCGTCTCCTAACCAGGGCATCTCCACTCATGTCCTCGCCATCAAAGTCCTCCTTGGAGCCCACAATAAGGAACTTACTGTTGTTTCAGTTTATCTACCCCTAAGGACCAGGCCACTGGCTTCAACAACATTATGGAATATAGTAGTAGCCACAGACGTTGCCAGCTATTTCCAGATATTTCACAAAATTTCTGAAGAGTTTCTCTCTGCTGCCCCTACTGTGGAAATGCAGAAAGCAGGAGATATTTCTGGAAATATCACAAAAAAATGTAGGTGCCGTACTGGTCCTTTTAAGAACAGATCCAGAAACAAATGATTTGATACCTTTTATTGGACCAACATGTTGGTCCAATAAAAGGTATCATATCATTTGTTTCTGGATCTGCAAATATCACAGAAATTTCAGGAAATAGCTAGCAGTGTCTGTGGCTGCTACTGTACATAAGGATCCTGCATCATAACACAGAAACTATAATTCTAGGTGATTTTAATATTAACTGGCTCTCCCCCAAGGTCTCTGTATTCAAGGATGCAGTTACAGCGCAGCGCTACTCACAACTTGTCCTCACCCCCACCAGATGCAACTATAGGACCGGTACTTTCACACTACTAGACTGGATTTTGTCAAACCACCCTGATCGAATCTCTAATGTCTCAGTCCTCCCGGATACAATAAGTGATCACTCACCTGTCATCTGCTCTTGGACTAACAAGTTCCTCAAACCCCCTCCCAAGCTACTCTACACAAGGGTAATTAATCAGGGGCACCTTCAGCTACTAAAATCCCACCTAAACAGACTTGACTGGGCAGTGCTGGACATGCTCAATGATACTTACAATGTCTTGGACTGTTCATCGACCGCTTCAACACAGCCTGTAACATCTGTGCACCACTAAAAAAGATGAAGGTCAAAGGATGGTCGAATCCCTGGATTATCTCTGATCTTGTAACACGTTTTAAGCGCAGGAACCACCTCTGGCACTGTGCTCATGCTACCCCTAAGCAAGGAAACATACAAAAATACAAAGCAGCCCGAAATACCTGCACTTGTCAGATTCGGAATACCAAAAGCAAATATTACAAGGAAGCACTGTCCAACTCCTGGGGTGATGGGAAAAACTTCTGAAACAACCTGAAAGAACTCACCAGCAAGGATCCTGAGGCACCCCCACTATGCTCAACATACACGGCATTCCAGCACTTGACCTTGGCACCATTACCAATACCTTTAACAATGCTTTCTCGAACCTGGACAATGTGCTTCCTCCTAATTTCTTCTATGACCCTTCCCTTAACACCCCCCCACAAGACCAGACTAAATGTTCCTACAGCTCCACAATTCTTCTTCAAAGAGGTTCCACCACATGTGGCTCATAACTATATACATAAGGCCATCTGCAAGTCCAGGTACAGTGGAGACTCCCTTGACCTCAAACTACTGACATAAGTTCTGCATGAGGTCGTTGAACCCCTGACAAAGATCTTTAACCTCTCACTAAGGCTGGGCCAATTCCCCTCATGCTGGAAACAGGCAACTGTCACACAAGTGCATAAAAGTGGAGACAGGTCTCTTCATTCCAACTACAGACCTATCTCACTCCTCCCCTCGTTATCTAAGACATTAGAATGAATAGCGTCGGACCAGTTAGTCGAATTCCTGGTTAAGTATGAAGTCCAATGCCCAGAACAGCATGGCTGCAGAAAAGGGCACAGCACCACCACGGCTTTTCTGGAATTCACGAGTTCTATTCACAACATGCTCGACAAAGGAAACTGTGGGGGAGCAGATTTCATAGACCTGATGAAGGCCTTCGACACCGTTAATCATGCTGTACTACTTATGCAACTGTTCTACATTGGGCTCTCTTATGATGCCCTTCCATGGTTTGCTAGGTACCTCATAAATCAGACCCAATGGGTCAGGATAGCAGGCGTCACGTCCGATGTCAAGCCAGCCCTCTCTGAAGTCCCCCAGGGGTCCATCCTGGGACCTCTACTCTTCTCCCTCTTCTTCAATAGACTCCCTGGTGTCTGCCAGCAAACAATGCTACTTTACGTGGATGATGCAGTGCTATTCTCTAGCCACCATGACACTAAACTCCTTGAAACACAGCTGCAGCTTGACTTCAAGCGTGTTGAAGATTGGTTCAGCTCCCATAAACTCATCATGAACTACAGCAAGACCAAAGTAATGACCTTCTGCAATCCACGGAGCAGGCACAAATCTCAGTCCTTCAATATCATGAACAATGCCGGGTACTTACTCGAACATGTCCCGGAGTTCAAATATCTCGGTGTCACACTGGATAGTACCCTCTCTTACACACAGCATATTGAGACTGTTGCCAATGCTGCCAATATGCGAATTGGTCTGCTACACAAGCACAAGCACTGTATGACTGCGGACGCCCTTAGACTGGTCATCTACAGCTCTGTCACCTCTATCATTGACTATGGTCTGGCTATCTGTGGCTCTGCTTCTTCAACTGCCCTCCATAGAATCTCAATCTCGCCTAACAAAGCCTGCAGGCTTTTAATGGGCACTGCCAAAGACACGCACACCTGTGACCACTACACACAGGCTTGTTGGCTACCACTGCTCAACAGAATTCAATACCAGACCTGCCTGCTAACCAAAAATATTCTTCTTGGTCTCATGCCCCCTGGTGTTTGTAAGCTCCTCACTGCCTTCAGTGATACTCAGCAAATGCATAGTCCCAATCCCAAACCTTCCAGGTTCCTAGATGTCGTACCTCCTTGGGTTAGCAGTCCTTCACCTATAGGGCTCCTCATTGGTTTAATACCCTCAACAAAGAAGCATTTTCCTCCCCAACACTTGGACCCTTTAAACAGACTCTTCGACTTTACCTCACCGCTACCTCCAAATGTGACTGCTTCTCCTAAAGGTCTGCTCCATTCACCGCCTAGGTGACCTGTGCACTGCATCCCTCCTGGCATTACTGTCTTTGGCATCTGTCTTTCCCTGTGACCCTTTTAATTTCCCCTTTCTCCACCCTCCTTCCCCTTCCCCCACTACACTCATCCTCCACTCTTCAAACCTCACTTTCTTTTCCCCTGTACCTGATCCCTTCCCTCCATCCCTCTCCCACCTCATGACAAAGGCCCCTCAGCCTGCCTACTTCTCTCTGACACCCTCCTATTCATTATCAGGCTAATAGTCCCCTTGCTTCTTAATTCCCTCACTCTGTTACATCATCTGTCTGCCTTTTTTACGTTGCTCTCTAGTAATATCCTTTATCTCTAAAGTGTTTAACAGCCGCAAAACAATGTCAACCATGTCTGTATTATGCCTGTTTACCATAACCAACCTTTGTATGTATGTTTCCCCCTTCCTTTGACATGGAGCCTTTGTAAATGAGCAGCTCCTGCTCAAAGGTACTTGTAATCCTAGAGTTTAATAAAATAAATAAAATAAAATTGAAATTTTCAATGAAACTCTTGGGTGGTCATGTTTACAATGTTGAGTTAATTCCTTATAACTAATAAAAAATGTAATTACAAAAAAAAAAATAACTATATAATGTAGTGCATTTCCTCGCTCATCTCCTCTGTGGTTTGTCCAGTGCATCCAAGTTCTGTAATAGAACTCTGCAGCTGAGAGGGATATAAATTACAATACAACAGACAGTTCTAAAATTACATTTAATGGAGCACTGTCAGATTCAATAGTTCCTCTGATGCGCATGCCTGGAGTCCCAGTTCCATTTTTCTAAGCACTCATTTAGCAATTATAGCCCTTGTGTGGCAGTAAGATTAAAATTTTTGAATTCATTAATATGCCCTTTTTCAGAAATTGCATCTGGCTCACCATACACCAACAAGCCTGACTTGTATATGCACAAGCTTGCTGGTGGTTGAGCATCATCTTTGCTTTATGAACGCACTAAGCATTGGGTGGTGGACTTTATTAGGCTATGTAGTCGGGTTACTTGAAATGCCTTTATTTTGCTAAAAACATACAAAATGCATAGGTGAGGCAGATCGGGGTCATGTGTACCATCAGTAGGCATGTTGATATCAGCTGCACCCTGGTCACACAGCACCATAAATTTATATATAAAGCTGACTGTGCCCCTTTAACACCAGTGTGCAAACCAGAAACACTCACTGAGGTTACTAATAGACCTGTATGACTCAGACAACAACAAAACTGAATCCAGTATTTGAAAACGGCTTCTACTGGGAATAATGATTTTCAGGTTCAGTGCAGTCCCCCTTTAAGTTGCATGGTTATGAGTAAATGGGGAAAGTATTTACTGCACAAAACATTCTATATATAAGCTGAAACATGTTTTAAAATGTTTGTTTTTTTAAATTTTACGTGAGATATTAGTGTCACTTTCAAACTTTCTGAACAGGCAATGGTAAAGCGTAACACAAGGTACAGTACAATGTATGTAAGGTTTTGCTTTGTAGAGGAAAACTCAACATATCTCACTTTGAAATATGTGACACTCTGTTTACACAGTAAGTTTTTAAATAGAACAAACATTTTCATAATAAGGTTCATACTAAGGTTTAAAACAGCAGAACGCGTATGTGAACTGCTCTCCCACTAGTTCAGTGGTAATATGTTAAATTTCCTGTGTCCCATAAATATATATCTCTGTATATATCGAAGTTCTTCAGCAGTTTTCACTTAGGGGACAGACATAATTGACATTTATCACAGGCCGCAGCATGGGAACATGCTGCAGGGTATGATACCATCTTCTATGGGCTCGTCCAAGAGCCCACACAAGCTGTATGAAAGAGTGTGAGTGTGTATGTGTGTGTGTGTGTGTGTGTATGTACACTGACATCATTTAAAAGGTCATACTATGCATAATGCATGGAGAAAGGTTCTTGTACACCTTATGCAAGCTCTGTCCTTGATGGAGCTCAGAATCCACAGTTGCCAAGAATCTTGGACATTTCTTTGAGCATGTTTCAATATACTCTGCAATAGATTTAATTTACTGGTGAGGGGGGACAACAGCTGTTTCTGAATTTAAGTTTTGGTGCCAGTGACCGATTATAAAGCTAAAAATAAAACTGCAGTGTATGATGAGGAAGGGATTGCATTAGTGATTTTACAGTAACACACAATGGAAATATGTAATTTTGAGCAATCAATGAATTACTTGGAACAAATAGTCAGCTAATTGGTTATGTGTACCACAAATATGCATATCCCCATTCAAAACCAGCTGCTGAACAGGTCAGTGAATTAATGCAGTTATCCAAGGAATTTATGTGGTGCTTTATGCCATCTTATGTTTGTAATTAAAGTGCACTCTCTAACTAGCAAAGTGGATCACAGATCTGTATCCTTTCTGTTTCAAATCAGAATTAACAGCGAACTGAAGAAGCTGCCCTATCAAATGACCACAGCCATAATATTCAGATAGAAACATGTAAAACATATGACTGAGAAGAACAATTGCAAGAATAGATAGATTACCAGGAGCAAATTTATAAATATATTAGAGTCAAAAATACAAATAGCTACCAGTTTAACATGGACAGCTTACAGATACAAAGCTGAAAGCAAGCTTTTAAGGCTGATTATAAGGAAAGCATGTCACTTACAGTACCATGCCTTATGTAATTAGTAAGATACTTTTTTTTTACTTAAATACTTGTTCTCTTACCCTTCTGTCACTAATTCACCTCAGTATGGCCCTGTCAGCACCATAGTGTGACATTTGGAATTCTGCCATGAAGCAGGGCATTTATATGGTGACTCTTCTCCCTCCTATGCCTTCCCCAGCTACTTCTTCTCGGCATACATTTCTACATCACCCAGTCACATAGGGCATTGCTGGAGATCATTTTGCGAAGCAAGTAGGCAGAGATCCTGCTATGCACAGGGACTACCTTTGTTGGTATTGTCAGGAGGTGGATCCCATCCCTCCACTCCAGTGACATGCACCAGCCTATGCCAACACAGCCAGGCTGCCAGTATACCAAGCAGGAGCACTACTGCTAGTGCCATGGGGCAGGCTAGGTCTAACATATATGATTCTTGTATGTGTTTCTGCTTCTTCATCCCTTGCACTTGTGGCATCCCCCCCCAGCCCCACCACTGACATTTCTCATGGACTTACTAATTATCCATCACTTGCCGAGGACCACATATGTGGTGGGTGACCTGCCTTGTTGATCATGCAGTGTGTCCGGGAGGGGGTGGAGATAGAACAGGACATTTTTCATTCAGTTTTTCTCTCCTGGGCACCAGCATGTAAAGATGCACTTACACATGCCTGGTGGCACATGTGCAGGCTGGTGTCTGACAGCAGTGCTTCCCCTTCTGATGGACTCTCATGTACTCTTAGTGGGCCTACACTTGGTGGCAGTCTCGCAGTAGGGTGCAGTGTCACCTCCATCCTGTGGGAGGAGTGCTATCTCTGGGATGCTCGATCCTGTCTCTGCCAGCCAGACCCAGATGGCCCATGCTCATTCCAGAACCCATGTCACCTGCATCGTGAGCAGTAACCCTACCACTGTGCCAACAGGCTGTCTCAAAACAGATAATTGTTCATTTAAATTTGAAGAAGAATTTTTATTTTAATTAGCTTTTCAAAAGAAAAAATATTCTCTGTAGAGTTGCTTGGATAATTGGAGGCCATTTCAGGTGCTGATATTACGCAGAATACCCAGCTATCACAATAGTGGACTACCAGGGATGATGCTTTGAGGTGCTGAGTGCAGATTCTTCATGGAGCTTTAAACCACATTTTCTTCCACCATCAGGAAAGTAATGTACTTGCTTTTTTTATTTATTTTTTTAAGTTTCTATTTTATTCATTTTACAGAGTTAAACATTACATAACTCCCAGCTGGGAAACATAGTACTGATATGCATGAAGTTTTATACCATACAGGACTGGAGTATCTCCCAACTAAAGTCAAAATAGAAGGAGACTCGTACAAGAGTTAGGAACCAAATATTCACTATAAATGATCTCTGGGATAACAGTCCAAAAGCCCATGGCAAAATCCAAAAGTGAAATAGTCCTACAAGGTTTACAAAATACCAGTCCTTATACATGGGTATGGGGCCATGCATATAGCTAAAGTTAATAGCTTTATAATAATGAATGAGTACAGGGTCTACTGCAGCATACATCATGGTAGGCTAATATATCAATAATAAAACTAGGGCAATCAATCACACACCTAGTACAACAATGGAGTAATACAGCTCAGTAATAATGATGTTTGAAAACAGGGAATTAACATTAAGAGAAGAAAAAATACTAAGGCATGAGAGGCCCCTTGGTGTGCAAATCCTGTAAGCACATCTAAACTTATTAATGAAAACAGTAATTATGCAATACCTTGGAGCCTCTGCCCACATCCAAATATCAATAAAGGCTAGAAGGGCTCACAGATAAAGTTTTGAACCTGGCTGAAACACCACTGAAAGTAAATTCTGTAGAACAGATAAAACAGTAACCCACATTGAATGTTAGGGACAGTAAAAAAAAAAAACTGTTTTAAGAACCATCATGTAAGGTTTCTTACTATGGTCATCCTCTGCTGGAGAACCTAGATAGACTGTCAGTTCCACATAGAAGTCTGTCAGCCATCTCCATGAATTTCAGAATCAGCTTCTGGGTCTCCCTCCAAGCTGTGACTTAACCTTTGTAAGTTTTATGCTCATGTCCCCACATCTAATGGATCTGTAAATACACATACCTTGTCTTGATGTACAATCCAAAGATTGGCAGGAAACAGAAGGGCATGGGTGACTGCCAGGTCTTGAAGCATGGACTGGACCCCCTTGAAATTTCTTCCAACATTGACGGGTGGCGTATGAAATGTCCAGGAACAAAAGGATAGTTGAACCCTCATAAAGAGAGGGATAATGTCAGCAAGCTAATTGCAGTCAATGATCCTGGGTAACCATCGAGTCAAATGCAGCCATTATTACACAAGGCAGGTTTCCTTCCCGTCTGCCTCGTGGATGAACTCTGTATGGCTTGAGGATAAGCCACTCCTTGGGCCCGATAAATCTTTGAATTATTCCTTTAGACATGCTTTAAGGAACATCGATAGATGGTCATCCACAGCCCCTTCCAAAATACCCAAAAAGCGGACATGAGCAGATTGAACTTGATTTTGTAGTATTTCCAGTCAATCTTGGGTACGTTTTGAATCTTTGGCATATTGGGCCAAGGCAGCACTATATCACTCTGACTATCATTGGACCTCATCTACCTCTGTTTTGAGAATGTCGACTGAGGTTTCCACTGTCATGATGTGGGAAGTAAGAGAATCAGTCTTGACATTCATTGCTGATACCAAAGCCAAGAGCTAGCGCATTTTACCACCCAGTGATTTTAAGGTCTCTTCTTGCCCATTGTCTGGTGCAACATTGTGGGAGGTAGCTTGAGTACTGGGCCATCTGCTGTTGTCTGTGCTGTTTTAGATTTGCCCATCTTGTGCAGAAGAAAATCCTCTTTCAGCAGTGATATTTCATTAAAAAAAAATAGCAAATTATAACAACTATTTTGCAAAGTTGAATTTGTAAAGTGCAGAGCTCTGTAATCTGTTATCTATTGTGCACGGGCTCCACAGCACCCCCCTCCCCATTAATTTTTTTTACTTCTTTTTGTTACTCTTTTGGTAACCAGTTAAGGGCCACTACTTAATAATCAGAAGCATAAAATCAGAAGTGTATTCTACACTAACAAACCTGGCTGAGATGACCTCAGTAATAATTACTACCTGTTGTAATTTGGATGATAGACTCTGAAAGGAAATGATGATCCAAGCTTGGGGGAAGATTTTATGCCAGCATGGTAAAAAATAACACTAAGGTTTGTATTTAAATCATTGCTTATTTGGAGGGTGGTTTATGTACATGTCTTGTCTGTTTTATTCAGTTATTTAATTCACATTTATTTACTATATTAATATGGTAACACAGAAAGTACAAGTGCTTGAACATGACACTGTGTGGTCATGACACTGTAAATATGTTCATTTAGTTATTTCTCAGTATATTTCCTCTGTTTTTACTAGAGTGGATATTTTTGTTTAATAAAAACAAAAATGTTGTTGATTCTAATTTTTGTTTGGAGATTTTTCCTTGTGTCTCCTGTCTGTGGCTCAGAAGTTAATTCATGCAATGTGACACATAAACAGTGCCCTCTTGTATTGCAGAACTAGATCAGAATTAAGCAATAATGACCAAACAGCTAGTCATTTCCTGGGGATTAATAACTGGTTGGTGGGAGCCCTCCGAGGGCCAACCCCCACCGTCTGGTTGTTAATCCCCAGGAAATGACTGGTTGTGAGGTCATTATTGTGATCATGTTGTGCATGGTTTTAAACATATTGTTGTAAAGGATTTCTGAAGTAATTACTCATGGAAATGTAGAACTTTTCATTTTTTTAAATTTTATCTATTAATCTTTTGACAGGGAGGTCAGCTGTTTGGCTGCCTTGTGGGTCATTTCTAAGAGATTTCAGACCAGCATGGCAGCCAATCAGTGAGCTACTTTAGCTCATGAATAGTTTATTAGATTTATAATTAATAATAAAAAAGGTTGAAGCAGAGTGGTGCGGAATGCAGAATTCTGCTGGTGGAACTTGCATGAAATAGCAATTCCACTTCCAAAATGCTTTTTTGGAATTTGTTTTTGAATTCAGTAGAATTCTGAAAAGCCTTTATATGTAAACTGTGAAAAACCTTTACGTGGCTTGCATAAACTACTGAATAATTTGCCATGGACTGCAGAAAAGGAATTCGCAATTTATGTAATCAGCAGATTAATAGTCCACACAAACCATTCCATGCTTGAAATTTCACAATTCCACTACTGATGGAATTCCACAGAAGTAGGTGGAAGTTTCAGAACTTCAAAGGCCTTCTGTTCTGTCTCAGTTTTATAATTCCACAAAGTACTAGTCTGACATTTGAACTACTTTGGTCAGGAGATATGTTTTTAGAATAAGATTCCTCTGGTAACAAGTAGAGAAGTTGAAGGTTTGCCTCAAATAATCTTTTCTGCATTATAAATGTTATTAATCATGTGCAGTAGGAAATTGACATGCTGTAGTAAGGTTAATTGTTCACTTGGCACTCAAGCAAAATCATTCACTAGGCACAGGAATGACTTGTACTTTGTAATGTATGCCATACACTACTACAGTACTGTACATAAAAACACATTAGGCCTGTTTAAGTCTCCAAGCTATTTATCATACGCACACACCCTCAGTCCCCTATGTATCACAGTATGACCAAACACCTACCCATATAGTATTAACTACAGATTATATATATATTATATATATATATATATATATATTTATTAGTGGCTAAAAAACTCAATTTAATGCATCAGTTAGGGTTGTTCCACAGTGACAAAAGTGAGGAAATTCGGTGTTAGGGTTGAAAACCCACCCTTGCACCCCCTCAGCCCGCCCCCCCCAACTGGCATCGGGGTGTGCATTGGGGTTATTGGCCCTAACTCTCACCCCATCACATGCATGAAGAAGCTGAGGCATAGGAGAATGGGGTGAAGTCAGGACTGATGACCCCAATGCACACCCGATGCCTGTTGGGGGGCTGAGGCTGAGGGGGTTTTTCAACCCTAACACCGAATTTCCTCACTTTTGTCACTGTGGAACAACCCTAACTGATGCATTAAATGGAGTTTTTTGCCTCTAATTTCCCTTCTGTTTGAGAATGAGGACTGTAAATAGGGAATGGAATGCTCCCACTACATGATTTTTTGTGATATAGTAATGGTAACAGCAATGCAAATGCAAGCGGTAATGGTTACGCACATGGTGACGCAAATGTAAATTGTAAAGCAGGTGTTAACAGAAACGCAGGCGCAAAGTGACACCAAAGTGAACAATGATACAAACGGAGATGCACGTGCATACGGGAATGCAACTGGTAATGCGCATGGTGATGGTACCACAATAGTAAATGCAAATGGCAATGGTTACAGCAACAATAACGCCAAAGAAAACAGAAACAGAAACACAAATGGAAGCGTGTATGGAAACACAAACCATAACGCACACGGGCATGTGAACAGAATTGGAAATGCAAATGGTAAGGGTAAGAACAACGATGACGCAAAATGAAAGACAAATGCAAACAGAAACGGAAGGACGTCCACCAACAGAAATGGTAATGCGCACAGTAAGTGAAACACAAACAGAAATGGTAAGTGAAACACTAATAGAAACAGTAGTGGAGACACAACTGATAACAGTAACGCAGACACAAATGGAAACACACCATGTTAGTCTATGGGAAGAAACGTCAACTTCGGAATACTGCATACCTGCAATATTTTTTTCACCAAACCACCGAAAGGCACATCTGTGAGATGTTGGCTGCCTTCCCTCCAAATTTCAGCCCAAAAGACCAAACCATTCTTTTGCAGCAGAGAGATAAAGAATTCCTGTCATTTTAGCCATAGCCTAGAAAAGTAGTGTCGTGATTTACAAAAGCTTTTGCAAAATTTGCGAAAGTGTCGCAGGTGCGACACTACTTTTTCCAGAAATTTGAAAAACTTATTTCTGGGGTGTTTAACACCAAAATAAAGACATGGCTAGCATCCTCAGGGCTTGAATAGGTAAACACAAAAAGATTTGTGTCCCTAGATGGTTCCAATTTTAAATGCCAAGCATTTCTGTGATCAGTAACTGAAAACCAGATGGCAGATTTGCGACACTACTAGGGCCATTTGCGACACTAAAAACTGCATTTGTGAAAGTGTCAAACTTTTTGTTAACGTTTCCCATTGGCTTATAATGGGAACTTGTTTTTTGAATAACTTTTGAACCGTTCAATATTTTTTCTTGAAATCTTCAAAAGGCACATTGGGGACCCCGACTGTACGTTTCCTGAAGTTTTTGGACCAGTCGTGCAAACCGTGCGACCTGTAGGCGCGAGCAGACAATGTGCAGAAAAATGTAATTGTGCACACAGATGTCACTTAATAACTCAGCAGCTGTATATCTGACCAGTACAAAACTTTGCCATCATTAAATGGATTTGCCTGAAATTAGGCAGGCATGGGGTGGAACCATACATCTCAGGATCTGCCAAGTTATTAAGGTGCAAAGTTTCACGCTTTAACCTTAAAAGGGCTACTCTACCATAATATATATATATATATATATATATATATATACTATGGCAAAAAACTCAGTTTAATGCATCAGTTAGGGTTGTTCCACATTGACAAAAGTGAGGAAATTCAGTGTTGGGGTTGAACCCCCCCTTGGACCTCTCCATCCCACCCCCACAACTGGCATCAGGGTGCATGTTAGGGTCGTCGGCCCTAACTCTCACCCCATCACATGTGTAAAGAAGCTGAGGAATGGGAGAAAGGGGTGAGATTTAGGACCGACGACCCCAACGTGCACCCCAATGCTGGTTGGGGAGGTAGGCTGGAGGGGTCCAAGAGAGGTTTCAACCCTAACACCAAATTTCCTTTCTTTTGTCGCTGTAGAACAACCCTAACTGATGCATTAAACAGGGTTTTTTGCCTCTAATTTCCCTTCCTTTTGAGAAAGAGGGCCTTCCCTCCATGTGATGTCTTGTGACATAGTAACAGGAACAGCAATGCAAACACAAGGTGGAAACACAAATGGTAACAGTAACAAAAACGAAGCGCAAATGACAATGCAAAGGGTAAGGCACACGGTGGCATACACAGGAACGGTAATGCAAACGGGGACATAAACGCAAGTGGAAACAGTAAATGTAACAGTAACAGAAGCTCATACCCTGTTTTTGCTGAACAGCTGCATAGAGAAACACAAAGAATGTATGCATTGTAATGGGCATCGAAGCTTAAAACGAGCATTGGAAGTACTTAATTGCAAATATCTCAGCAACCGCAAGACGTAGAAAGAAAATTTAAATTTCACAAAAATCATGATTTTCCTGGCTAGGTTTTTGCTATTACATAGCCCTGCAGCTCACAACAAAATATCTGTATCTCACATCGTTGTCGAGATACGAGCCCCGAAATGCGCGGCGTACGCCACCATGTTAGTCTATGGGAAAAAAATGCCAACTTTGGAGTACCGTAACATTGCAGCCATGCAATAATTTTTCACCAAAGCACTAAAAGGCAGATCTGTGGGATGTTGGCTGTGTTCCCTCCAAATTTCAGCTCAAAAGACCAAACTGTTCTTTTGCAGCAGGGTGGCAAAGAACTACTGTCATTTTGGCCATAGTCTGAAAAAGTAGTGTCGTGATTTGCGAAAGCTTTTGCAAGCATTTGCGAAAGTGTCGTGAGTGCGACACTACTTTGTGATATTACTTTATCCAGAAATTTGAAAAACATATTTCTAGGGTGTTTCACCCCAAAATAAAGACATGGCTAGCATCCTCAGGGTCCAACTAGGTGAACTCAAAAAGAATTGTGTTGCTAGAGGGTCCCAAATTTAAATGGCACACATTTTTCTGATTGCTAACTAAAAACAAAATGGTGGATTTGTGACACTACTAGGGCCATTTGCGACACTAAAAAGTGCATTTGTGAAAGTGTCGAACTTGTTAATTTTTCCCATTGACTTATAATGGGAACTCGGTTTTTGAATAACTTTTGAACCATGTAATATTTTTTCACAAAATCTTCAAAAGGAACATTGGAGACCCCGGCCGCATGTTTCCTGAAGATTTCAGACTGGTCGCACAAACCGTGTGAAATGTAGGCAAGAGCAAAGAATTCACCAGAAGCATAAACACGCGTGCAGATCACGCTTAATAACTCCGCAACCGTATATATGACCAGTACGAAAGTTGCCAGATCCCAAGATGTATGGTTTTTGATCATGCATTCCAAATTTCAGGCAAATCTGTTGAACAGTGGAAAAGTTATTAAGGTGCAAAGTTTGACCCTTTAACCTTAAAAGGGCTCTTCAACCCTAACTATAGTAGCACTACCATGCTACCATAATATATATATATATACATACACACATATGTATATATTACAGGTGCATTAGCTCTAGTACATTCGAGTGGCTTTGGGGTTTCAGTAAAAATGTCTATTTTCAGAGGAACATATCTCAGCTGTTTTAGACTCTGGGGGCCTAAGTCTCAAAGCCCCCCTGGATAGTGCATGGGGCTTGCACCACAAGGAATGGCACAAGGCATGGCTTGTGCCAGAAGATGTGCTAAGAGCAATTCACAAAAGCAGCCTGTTTCAAATGCAGGCTTTGTGCACCAAAGGGGGCTTGCAACATCCTTGTAGCACAAAATGGGCTGCAACATGGTGCTAGGGGGCTTGCAGCAGTTGCAGGCTGCCATATCCCCTAATCTTGGATTCTCAAAACCCTAGTGCAAACAAGACAAAAAGACCACCCCAACAGCTAGGTATGCTATAGAGAAAATTTATAACTGAGCCAATAGAGAAATCAAGCACCACCAACTGATAACAAAATGATCCAAAGAGATAAATAAATGCATTATGTTTTATTCCATACAAGTGCAAAATGTGCAAATAAAGCAATTCATACATGGTAACATAAAGACTCCTCACAGGAACAACACAGTGAGACCCACAGACCTCCTACCAGTTTCCCATCAATGCATCATCAGGGAGTGATTCTAGAATCCCTCCCAGAGGGCAAGTACCATTAGACCAGCCTGGGCTTATTTAAGGGTACTTAGAAGTGTGTCCACTGGGAGGGTTAGATACCATGTGTCACCCACAGAGCCCTCCCTAGGTGGGAGGGAACTTGTGCATTGGTCCCCTTTTTAGTAAAATTACTCATATCCCTGGTGGTCTAGCAGACCCCTCTCCCAATCCCGTATCTCCACCATAAATATTTAAATAGCATTCCCTGGTGGTCTGGTTGACCCCATCCCTATACCTGGTCTCCCCCATAAATATTTATATATCTTTCCCTGGTGGTCTGGTGGACCCCCCTTCCTATCCCCAATCTCCCCCATAAATTATTTTATATATTTCCCTGGTGGTCTAGCAGAAACCCCTTCCTATCCTTGATCGCCCCCACATATATTTATGTACCTTTCCCTGGTGGTTTAGTGGCCCCCACTCTGCCCACCCCAGCAGACAGTGCCCCACCACCCTGCTCACCATGTCCCATCCCTGAGCCAGTGACTGGCACAGCCCTTTGCTCTCCACCATGGCCAACCACTGACTGCACTGTAAGGAGAGAGTGTTGTATACAGTATGCACTCACTGATGGACAGGTCAGGTAGCTGTCAATCAGTGAGCACATACTGTATACAGTATGCAGTCCTTGACAGCTCACTCTGTGGCCAGCCAGGGGTCCACTAGACCAGCATGGAAATATATATAAATATTATTGGGGGGAGATCAGGGATAGAGAGGAGGGACCACTAGACCACCAGAGAAAGACATATAATAATTTATGGGGGAGATTGTGGATGGAGGGGGGGTCCACTAGACCACCAGGGAAAGATATCTAATTACTTATGAGGGAGATTTGGAATAGGGAGGGGGGCCACTAGACCACCATGGAAAGATATACAATTATTTATGGGGGAGATCAGAGATGGAAAGGGGGACCCACTAGACCACCAGGGACAGCTGTATTAATATTTATTGGGGAGCATCAGGGATGGGGGGGCTGCTAGACACAGTCGCTGTTCATGGGTACAGCTGCCACTTGATCACCTTGCAGCTTGCTGCAAACTCTGCAGATGCACATCTATTTGACGCATGGCCACAGTTGCCACAAACTATGGTACTTTGCTGCCAGAAACCTATCCAATACAGAATCAGCTGCAGGATCCCTTGTGCACTGATAGTTGATTCAAGCTGCTGCTGGGCACAGCTTGCACTGCCTTTTGAAAATTGGGCCCTAGGACTGCAACATTTGGCATGCAGTTTCTCAGTTTTAAGGTCTCATAACCCCTCTAAATTACATGATGATACCTTCTGTACATTCCACAACATTAAAGGCTGAAATTACATACTTTTGTCCGATTTGCTTCCAAAATTGTTGCCCTCAGATAGCTACAAAATGGCTAAGTGATGAGGTATAAAACTTATAGATTTTGTAGGTATCATATTGGAATAGGCTATTCGAGGGTTTTTGTTAAAAAATGAATTTGATGTTAAATTAATTATGATTAATTGCTCACATGTGCATGTTAATAAAATCTCTGAGAAAAACAGCTAGAACTGCATGATGACTTTTTTCATATTAAAGTTTGACACAAACAGAACTTTAAGGTAAGACAGCATTTTAAATTGATGAAATATAAGGGTGACAGTTTAGTGTGTGTGAGGAAGGGTTAGTATGAGTTACATTATATATGTAGTTTTAATAAATTAACTGTAATTAGTTATTATTTGATTAAAAATGAAAATGTTTGCAGAGAAATCGGTCTCAAACTTTTTCCATAAAATGTGCCTGAAACAAGAATATTTTAAATAGACTTTAAAAATATTCATGGTGCACGAAGGTTTTTATCATTTGCAATGATTTTTCAAGTCTTTGTGAAGTTAGAAATGTTTTTCTTAAGGTAGTGTCAGTGGCTCAGCAGGTAGCACACTTGCCTCTGAGGCTGGGAGATCAGAAGACTGTGGGTTCTTTCCCCACACCAAGCACTTGGGTTACTATCCCAATACTGACACTGTAGTGCAGTATGAGGGAGTGCTGCACTCCTGAGGTGCTGTCTATTGGATGAGCCATTAAACCAAGGTCCCATCTGCCTGTTCAGGTGGATGTTAAAGATCCCATGGCACTTCTCAGAAAGTGTAGGGGAATTGTTTATTATAACTTAAAACAAACATTAAAAAATAGTATTAATGTCATACAAAACAAAATACAAAGCACAAAGCAAAAACAAAAAATCATATAAGTATTACAGTCATCATCTTATTATGAATTAGTAAATCTATCAGAACCCAAAATTTAAATCAGTAAACAAAAGGAAAATTCCCCCCTTCCCCCACTAAAAGAGTAGGGAAAGTATATATCATAACTTGTAACAATCAGAAATAAGAAACAGTGTTAACATCACACATAATACTATACAAAAACAAGAGCAAAAAACAAACAAATAAGTATTACAATCATACATCATTCTATGTACATCAATCTACAGAATCCAAAAATAGCTCAGAAAAGTAAAATAACCTCCCCCCCAAAGAATATATGGGGATGTTTCCCTTTAGAACTGCAAAGTCAAATAAACTGATAGTGGTACTTCCTACAAAGTAACTATACACAGCAAAAGAAAGGAAGGGAGTATTACCCACACCAGTGGCAAACCCCAAACCGGCCTTGAAAATCCCAGCAAGAAATAGTAAAGAACAGTGTGAAAATCACACCAAATAATATTAAATGAAAAGGAGAAGGATTCTGAACAGTGGTGCTGTCATATAATAGAAGAATTGCCTTCTATTTCAATACTGTTTACATGAATAGATACAAACAGTCTCATCCGGTATTAGGCCAGGATAGAGTATCCCACCAGATAATATACCATTCCAGCGTGTATTTTTTTCTTTCCTCATTCCGAAGTTTTAAAAAAGCTTCATGAATATTGTGGAACAATTGTTCTGGAGATACATAATACTGATGCAATGACCATTTGCATCTGGTATGCCAGATATGGTATTTGAGAAAAGCTAAAATTAAATGAATTGTATCTCTATGATACCTCTTTCAGGATTGTGGTAGAACCCTTAAAAAAATGTCAGGGGTTAAGAAATAAAAAGGTGAAGACCTCCATGCATTATACAATGTTATCCAGGATTTCAGAATAAAAGGTCATTCAAAAAAAAGATGTTCCATTGATTCCATTTGATCTGTACACCGATTTTGCCTAGGACAGATTCTTTCTCCCAATTCTTTGTGCTTTAAATTACCTGTTACGTTTAGTTTCCCATGTGCACTGAGCCACAACACATCCCACATATAAATAGGGGTTCTAAACTGAAGTAACGTAAGTTCTGTCTGGTTTGCCTGAGTACCCAATTTTGACTGATAAACTGGCATATCTAAAATTTTTTGTTTTGCAATATAACTATACAGTTCTTTTCTGGAAGTTCCTTTACACACTGAGTACATTAGACCCCCACTTTTATTTTCCCAAAGCAATATTGTAAGTAATCAGGAAGCCCCTGAAGAGACATTTGTTCTGGAATAAGTGAGGACAATAACCACTATGTCCTCAAAGGGGTCTATATAATCTAAAATCCAGGCTTTCCATATTTTAACTGTATTGTTGAGAAGCAGAGTAATAAGATAGTGAAAAAACATGGCAAAGAAAAAACACTGGGTTAATCATTCCCAGACCCCCTTTAGAAATCAACAAATACAAAATACCCCATTTTATGGGGCTTAATCCTCTGCCCCAGAACCCCTGAATGAAAACACTCTACATCCTAGTTTCCAATTGTTTAGGGAGCATAAAAAACACACTCAAATGTAAACATAGACTCAATAGGAATGTTTTCAGCATGTAAACCCTCTTTTTCTCAGATAAAAAACATCTGTTCCATAAGGACACCTTTTTTGTGCCTCAACAAGAAGTCTGCCCCAATTAACAAACCCCATATCCCCCTGACCAAAATAAATATCTAAGTTTTTACAGTGTGCTGAAGAGGCAGGGATACCAATTATGGATCTAGCAATCAAATCATCTCTACCAATAATCAGGCACTTACTTTTATCAAAGTTAATACTGGATCCTGTTCCTTGAGTGAAGTCTTCCAACACTGCCCCAAGTACTTCACCAGAGAAGTGATCTGCCAAGATAAAACATAAATCATCAGCATACACTACTTCAGGATCTTCACTAGTTAGGGATAAGCCACTAATATCATCTTTGTGATAAACATTCCTCAACAGTGGTTCTTGGGTCAGAATATATAATATCGGACTTAGAGGGCAACCCTGATGTACCTCATGTGTGATGCTCAGGGGGTCCCCATCCATCCATTGACATATGGGTCTGACCTAGATGTACTATAGCACGTTCAAATCCAGTGAACAAAGGTAGTTGGAAAGTGAAAATGTGTTAAACATTCCCAAATATATTCATGTTCCACCCTGTTGAAAGCTTTGGCCTGGTCTAAACTTAACAAAAAACCCAAAAGCTTGTCCGAAGAACCCCTTTCTAAGATTTCCCTGATCAAAATAAGGCCATCTGTAAAGTGTCTCCCCTGGTACCAAGCAGAATTGTGTTGGTAGAATAATATCATTAAGCACTCTACTTAATCTAAGGCTAAGAAGTTTAGTAAAGAGTTTTAGGTCCGTATTCAATAGAATAATAGGCCGCCAGTTCTGTAATAGTTCCCTATCACCTGTTTTATAGATGAGAATTCGTAGGCCTAAATTCATGTTGTCAGATATATAGTGAGACTTAAGGCTGTTATTATACATTAACGTAAGCTCTGAGAGAAGAGTCCTACCAATATATGAGTATATTTCTTTAGGTAGTCCATCCATCACAGGTGTCTTCCCTTTATAGAGATTAGAGAGAACCGACCATAATTCAATCTCAATAATAGGTGTTATTAGAGAATCAAAGAGACATACTGGTAGCGAGGGTCAGTTAGCATCCTGCAACCATTCCTGAATGTTGTTTTTTTGTATGTGTGGGTCTGCAGAGAACATATTAGAAATGTAATGCTCAATTTCATGTAGAATTTGCCTATAATCAGTAACCCTCCTCCTATCCCTCGTGTGAAATCTCTGAATGTCATTCTTGTGTCTTTGATTTTGATTGTACTCAAATGGTTTAGTGTGTAGCTGTTTACCCTGTGTCCCATAACGTTGTTCCCTTTCTAGAGATTTCATTCGATTGTATTGAATATTAATCATATCTTGTTTGACATCTGCGAATGCTTGTTGATCAATAACCTGTCCCTTGTTTTGTAATGTATGTAATTTAAGTACGTAGTTCCCAATAAGTATCTTGTTTATGCTGAAGTTAAATTTTACCCACAGTTTGAAAATAGTCTTTTATGTCTTGCTTACTATCATCCCAGCAATTGGATTTTGAATCATACAGAAAAAACACTGATTTTTCTAGCATGCAGGAGATGTTGGAATTCTGACTGTATCTCTGGGTTCTCTTGGAGTGACAAGTTAATTTTCCAGTACCTTGGACCTCTGGATGTCTCCCAGAAATTGGAAACAGCAACTGACAACATCCCATGATATGAAGTGGCTACTACAGCACCTTCAGGAGATGGAATAACAGTGATGGGGACAGGAAAATAAAATCTATCCTAGTAGATTTTTTCCTCTGGAAGAATGTTCTAGCAAGAGCTTTATCTACCTTTTGAAACATATCCTGTAACCCGGTTTGTGTGATTAAATTATTTAAAAATGTGGCATCACAAACGGTTTTATTAGTGGTCCCTGTTTATCGGATGCAAATCGGCTGATATTAAAATCTCCATCAAAAATTATGTTCCTGCTAGTGCATAAGTAAGGTCTAATAAGCTGTAAAACTTCTATTCTGGTTACTTTCCCCTGAGGAATATACAAATTAGGTAGTCTAAAATCCATACCGGAAATCTGAATATCTAACAGCATGGCTCTACCAGGGATAATGTCTACAAAATGAACTAAAACAAAATTAGAATGTGTAAAACAAATACCCAAACCACAACAAAGCCCCAGCCCTCCCGACCAATAACTCAGACCCCAAACCCAAGCATCAGAGGCCAGATCAAAATCAGCTGAGTCATAAAGTCTAGTATTCTACAAGAAGATAATATCATGCTTAGTTTTTTTCAAAAGCAGCAAATGTTACTAATCTCTTCATTTCAGATTGGATACTATCAACGTTAAGACTGGCAATGTTTAAGTCATGCAATGAAGTGGGTTGGAAAGTGATATCAAGTCTCTGCAGATTTCTTTCTAGCACTCTTCCAGAGACCTACTCTGTGATCCACCCTGTTATTTTTTTTGGTGCTTTATTCACAGTCAAAGTAGATTCTTCTTCTGAGGTGACCTCCATCTGAGAGGATGTACAGGAGGCTCCATCTGAATACAATTCTGTATCCATAGTATCCAGCTGTAAAAAGTCATATGGATTGTAAAGTGAGATACCTCCCTCTGCCAGAGCCACCTCCATGTGCATGGAAGGTTTCTGAGCCTTAGAAGGTACGGGTTGAAACTCTGGGGGGTGGGGGAGGCATAGCCATAGGAGTGTGGGGCATGTCAGGCCAAGTTTCTTCAGGAACAACAGGGTTAAGAAGTTCCACCTCCAGACCCCTAGCTGTAGACTGAGTGTCCTGATAGACAGGTGATGCCATGGAAATGGGGGGAGCCCATTGTTTCATGATATCAGCATAAGTACGGTCTGTGGTGTGGGATCCAGGTCTGCAAGTGTCAGGGTGGAGAAGAAAGGCCTCTGTGTGTGTTTTTGCTGACTGCTTTAGAAACATAAAAGTCCTGTATTCGAAAGTCTGCATCTGATGTGTTGTGTGCTGCATCAGGACTGTCTGTGAAAGTATGGCCTGAGATACCACAGAAAGAGTAGTTAGGGAGATTCCTACAGTGGTGCCCCAGGCAATCAAATTCATTACAGTGAGAGCATGGAATAGCAGTACAGGCTGTACTGATGTGTCTGACAGATCCACACCTATAGCATTTACAGGGTTGCCCAGGGTAAAAAATAAAACCCTTATCTCTACCAATATAAAGACACAATTGGGTAAATATTGAAAATCTACTCTGTCAGGAAACAATTTTATCTTAATCCTTCACCCCCCATTGTAAAAACCTTCCACATCAAGTATCGGTTCCGGTGTTCCTTGTACTTCACAATATCTTGACAAAAAAAAGAGAATATCCACGATGTTAACCCCTTTGTTTCTAAAAAACACAGTGATGAATTTGGCAGCTTGTTTGGTTAAAGGGATAAATTGGAAAGGAACCCATAAAGGGTTTGTTTTAAGCAATCAATACTTGGCCCAAAACCTCTCCAGGAGGTCTGCAGTATGAAAACTGACATCAAAAGTGTGCCCACCAGAGATATAGATGAGCATATAGATATCTCCAGGAGTTAAGTCCAGGGATTGATTAATCAGTACTTGCCCCACATAATGACGGTCTGGAGGTTCATGCAGGCCCATCAGATAGTGAAGACCTATCGCATGATGTCTTTTAGCTGGCTCAACTTGTTTCAGCAGTCTATTTGGCCTAGCTTCAGTATTGGGACGCAAGCTAGGAGCATTCCCATGTGGCAGAACATTAGCAGAGCCTCCCTGTAATATGGTGTTGTCATTAGCATCCCCCCTGACATCCTCCACTCACTGTACAATATGACCAGAAGAAGTAAGTACCCCCACAGGGGAAAGTGGCACAGTACCTGGTTCTGTTGAAAAACCCGGTCCCGAAGTAGTAATGTGAGGTATATGGTCCTGTCAGGTTAAGTTTTCCCGAAGTGTTGTACCAGCTTGCTGGTCTCTGAAAACTTTGTCTCGGGACATCTGGCATTTCTATCATCACTGGTAAAGTTGCCTCAGGAATCCAGTTCCCCAAGGCTGAATGAATCCATCCAGCCTGTTCGATGGCTTTGCCCAGTGACAAACCAGAATCCTTCTTGGACATAGACAAGGCCTCAGGCTGCATCATCTGGTGTGCATCTGTGTCTTGCTGGACAGGGATACTGGCATCTGAAACAAAGATCTTCTCCACCTGCACATCAGTTGGACCAGGTGCACGGTCTGGAATCCTTTTCCTTTTGCCATCATCAGGTACAGTCAATGCTTGCAAAATCTGGTGTTCGACCCATTTAAGTTCCGTTTATAGAATGTCTTGTTTTTCTAGCAAGGTAAGCCGTTCTGTAACAGCAACACTCGGCATTTCTGTGTCACTTGGATTCTCGGCTGCTTCAGTGCCTGTTGCACTACTTGTTGACAGAGAACCTCCAACTCCACTGTGTGTAAATCCTGAACTAAGAACCTCCATACTGGAACACAGGAACAGTGCTACCTAGCTCTTAAAAAGAGTAGGGGAAGATTTTATTTAAAAATCATACAAAACCAAACTAAGAAACAAAATCAAAGTTAAGGAACAAACAAACAAAAACAAAAACGTTCAGGTAATAGGCACATCAGAGTCTGCAATCCAGGGTAAATTCCTCCAAAGTTGTAACAACCCGAGACCTGTCAAAAACCTTTATTTCAGAAAAATAAAAAGTACATAAATTTGACACAAGCTTACCATACAATTCAATATGAGACAACTGGATCTGCTGTAAAGTAAAAAGGCATTGGGAATTCCGAATATACCATTTGGTGAAAACGAATATAATATTTAAGGTCTACCATCCCATTTTAGCCAAGCAGAAGGATAATCCCCATAGAAAAGTCTAGAATAAGTAACCTGAAGAAAAAAAGTAAGTTAGTCATGGTGAACAAAAAATCCCAAAAACCAGAAATATACAAACAAGAAAAAAAATAAATGGTCAAGGGTCTTAGGTTGAAGGATGCAAAGGGGCCTGGAACAATTCCTTTCTGAGAGCTGTTTATGTTTTTGATTCATCTTCACATTCAAGCGTTCGTGACATGTCAACCGGTGGAAATCCTTAAGTTTATCAGGCAGGCGTATATCCAAAAGCGAATGGAGTAGTGACACCTGAGCATACAGAATCAGGTGACACCCCCCCATAACTGAAACTTAACAAACACGTCTTAGAGAAATAAACGTGGAAGGTCCAATTTGGAAAGCCTGCCTAGGTGTCCAAGCACCCAGGCCTCATACCAAGGTGAAATGGAGTGTTGGAAACAGGTACCCCAAAAACTGGCAGTGACTTGTAACAAAGGTCGAAAATTAGCAAAGAGGAATTGGCAAAACAAGAAAAGAATAGGATTGACAATATTCTGACCCCCACTTTGATAAGGGCAAATAAAGAACAGTGCAATGAATAGGATTAAGCCCACTGCCCCAAAAGGCTTGAAAAAAGAGGCTATCTACACAGCAGCCTCTCGAGATTTAGGGACTGGAAAAAGGGTACTAAGATACAAAAAAAGTGGCAATCAGAAGGATCTAATCAAGTAGACCTTTTTCCAAAAAGACATCTTCTGTTTAGACCAGGAAAGTAACATAGACTTCCCCAGCAGAAGTTTAGTATCCCAGTTAACAACATCCATCTGTGGACTACCAAAAAGAATTCCAAGGATACATAAATCTGAAGTGGAGATTGGAACTCCAGCCACCAAGGACTGAGCAGGGTCCAGAGCTCCAAACAGTCTACCCATACTTTTAAGGACATTAAGCTGCATCCCTGATAAGATGCTAAACTCATTATAACAATGAAGGGCCATCTCAGCGGAAGCAATATCTTTGGTTAGGATGATGAGGTCATCAGCATAGGTCAGAGCAGAAAAATAGATAAATTGGCCAGGTAAACGTAGTGCACGAACAACAGGAGAAGAATGAAGACTGCGCAAGAGCGGATCGATTGAGAAAACATACAATGGGCTGAGAGGACAACCCTGTCTGACTCCTTTATGGATGGGGACATAACATCCCAGAAAACCATTCACACAAGGTTTGATCGTGGCTGTATTGTACAACAACTTCAACCATCCGAGAAAAGAAACAGGAATACCATACTGAGACAGAGTGTACCACAAAAAGGAATGACATTTGAAGGAACTGAACATGTACTCCCTGGAGGAGAGGAGGGAGAGAGGGGATATGATAGAGACATACAAGTATCTTACAGGGAGGAACAGGGTGCAGGAAAACACTATTTTTAAGCGAAAAAGATGTTTCAGGACTAGAGGGCATGGGATGAAGTTGGAGGGAGGACGATTCAGAGGAAACATGAGAAAGAATTTCTTCACAGAACGGGTGGTGGACAAGTGGAACACCCTGCCAGAGGAGGAAGTGGTGGGAGCTGAAACAATCACAGGATTTAAGAATGCATGGGATAGACATAAAGGAATTCTAGAGGTCAGGGGTAAGGGGAAATAGACTTCTAGGAAAACAAACTGAACTTACAAGCTCAAATGGGCAGACTAGGTGGGCCATAGGCCCTTATCTGCCGACACTGTCTATGTATCTATGTATCTATGACAGACATTATTGAAGGCTTGTTTCTGGTCCAACAAAAAAAGTACCCCTGAAAGGGGTGAAAGGGCATGACAGGTAAACACCTCATGCAGAAAAAATACAGGGTCAGTGATAGACCTCCCAGGCACTGTACAAAACTGAGCAGGAGATATAAGATAAGATGCTACAGTAAGAAGTCTTGCATTCAAAAGCTTAGTTAATAACTTAAAGTCAGTGTTCAGGAGACTAATCAGTCTCCAATTAGTAATGTCAGATTTGTCCCCTTTTTTGAACAAAAAAATCAGTACCCCAGACGCCATATCCAAGGGAAGGTCAGAGTATCGGAGAAGAAAATTAAACACTGTTGTCAGTTCCTCAGGGATTTCTTGACCCAAAACCTTAAACAATTCTAATGAAAGACCATCGGGGTCTGGGAATTTCTTCGGGGCCAGAGAGGAAAGTACTGAAGAAAGCTCAGAGACCATAACGCGAACAGGGAGAGCCTGAAGCAAGTCTGAAGGGGCCTATGGAAGAGAAAAAGTACAAAAGAAGGAGGAGGCAAAATCCAGGTTTGCACAAGAAGGCCAATTAAATAAAGAGGCAACATGATCAGTGGCTATACATAAAAATTCAGAAGGGGAGGAACAGAGGGTACCACCAGAGTCACGGACTGAAGCCATCAAACGATGACCAAGATGTTTCCGGTTATGAAGTAATGGACACACCTCAGGGAGAGAGCCTGTCATACAAAACTGCTGTTTAAGGCATAAGCCCTCACATTGAGTTAGGTGATGTGACATCATTTGAGATCGAACACGGGAGATTTGAGCAGAGAAGTCATGAGTAGTGGAATAAGAGAGAGAAAGAAGATGCTGCAAATGCTTACAATCATTCAGATAAGCTAGATAGGCTGAAGAATGACTACTCCTAGAAGAACTCAGCAGAAAAGTCTGAAGATCAGATTTGGTGTCTTGCCGCCAAGCTAAAGGTGAGCCATAGAGGTCGAAAGTCAACTTCCTGCAATGCAAAAAAATAAATAAGCTGTTGGAGAAAGGAAGGTTGAGATAGGAGAGAAGAATTGAATTTCCAATAACCAGGGCCATATGTAGCCGAAGGGCCACCTAAAAATAAGGTAAAGAACAGTGGTCAGAATATTCCACTGCCTGAACATCATCTTGAGTAACACATAACGAGTGGGAAATAAACATAAAATCGATATGAGTGGACAGAATCCCCTTGGAAAAAAGTACGATCACACTTCCCAGAATAAGTAAAAAAAGCATCCTTCAACCCGGCCAATTGGGTAACAGAGTTAAGGGCAGTCATGTCTGCAATAATCTCATCTGTTGAAGCAAAAGAACCCCTATCATGCTTACTAAGCCCACAATTAAAATCCCCCCCTAAGTAACATTGTGGACAACATGAAGATATGGACTGATCAGAAAAACAGAGCAGTATGCTCCACTTTTGTCAGAGGGGCATAAATGGGAATAACATGAAAAGAGACCCCATGGATAAGAAAATCCAACAATAAGGCCCATCCAGGAGCCAGGTCCAACAGTCGTTAATACAGTAGGCTGGAGATGGTGGAACAAAATATCAACTCCAGAATGGCTTTCTGTACCAAGACACTAAAAGGAGATCCCTGAAATCCATCCTTTAGTGGCCGATGCCACCGTACAAAGGGAGTGGAGCCCGGTATCTTGTAAAAGAAAAATACCTGGAGGCGAGAACCCAGGAGCTGAAAAACAACCCCCCATTTCTTAGCCTGTTGGATGCTGTTTACATTAGAAGAAAGAAACAGCAAGGAAGGAATAAGGGACATAGAGAGAAAAGGAAGAGAACTCAACTTTTCTTCTTTTTACTTGACCCTGCCCCATCAAGGTTGGGGAGTTGAACCAGCGGTGGGGACAGCTGAGGCCAGAGCAGCAATTGGCTGATCAAGAGATTGAAAATCAACTGAAGAGGCAGCTGACTTAGCCTCAGAAACAACCTCATCATCCAATATCTAATAACGATTAGAAAGCACTGTTGGGAGAGACCCAGAGGCCTTAGGTGCTGCCTGAGATCCAGACAGATGTTTCCTGGTTGACATCCCCCCACCCTGAGAGTCTGGGACTGGAGGAGGGGGCATGACAAGCAAGGAAGAAACAGAGAAAGCTGTCATGGAAAGGGGTTCAACCAGGTCAGGAGTAACCAGCGGGTCAACCTGGAAAACCTGAGACAGAACAATGTCCTGAGGGGAAGGGGGAGCAGGCACAGAGCCAGACGGGTTATGGGAGGAGGGAGGTTCTGCTCCAAAAATAAAGAGTCCAGTGGAGCAGGCTGAGAGGCTCATGGATGTGGAGGCAAAGGGTCAGGGTGGGCATCCAAGGCCAGGCATTTGGAAAAATCCCATTGGGCAGAAGTAATCAACAACTGCTGTTCCTCAGAATCAGCCAAAGCAGATTGTCTGTGAGCAGCTGCAGGGCAGGACGCGTAAGCGTGACCAGTGTCACCACAGAGGTTACAACGAACCAGGTTCCTACACTGAGAACTTGAATGGCCCATCTCATGGCATAAGGAACACCTCTCAAAGTCACAGACACTACTAATATGACCACCCTGTCCAAATGTATAACAAGTACGAGGTTGACCCGGGTAAAACAATACTGCTCTATCCCGACCCAAAAAAAAGCTATTTGGCAGGTGTTGGCAGCCTGTGTCATCAGAACGTAGGATTACCTTAATATACCAACCCCCTGTCCATATTCCCTCATAATTGAAAATGGCCTCAGGGTTGCCAGTAACTGGGCAGCATTGTTTTAACCAGTACAAGAGGTCAGTAACACTAACCCCTTCATTATGAAACAACACTGTAATGGTTTTATTGGCAGGTCTGGTCAAAGGAATTACCTCAAAAGGTGACCAAAGAGGAGTTTTTTTTCTTTTGATGGTACCGTGCCCAAAACTTATCTAACCCACTAAGTTTAAAGCTAACATCAAAAACAATTTCCCCTGAGACATGGATTAAAGCATACAGTTCAGTGACAGAAAACTAAAACATCCTTCAAAACAGTCTTGCCAACATACACACGGTCCAGGAAAATGTCTAGGCCACCTTTATACAACAGCCGGACCACACTATGACGTTTTTGCTGGGTAAACATGCTGCTGAAAAAAAGAAGCATATGTCTTCTTTGGGGGAGGCAAAGCAGGAGGAGGAATAGGCAAGGCAGCAGGGAGTGGCCCATTCCAAACGTCCGCGGGAATATTCCTTGGGATATCAGTAAAAGTTGAAACATCACTAAGTCTGCCTTCCTCTGAGATATCCAAAAGCATGTCTTCCAAGCCCAAGCAGGTGGAATAGGAAGGACTGGTTTTTGAGTCAAGGCCAAATCCAGAGTTAAATGTAGAGAAGAGGAGGTAGGGTCAGGAAGGTCTGGCACAGGAAAAAAACAGCAGGGGTCCAGGAAGTAATGGCAGAAACAACAGATGTATTTGAAGTAGTAGTAGGGATACTCACAGCAGGTGGTGCGGAGGATGGTGCCAGGGACTATCCAGGTATCTGAATCGGGGTAAAGCCAGAAATCCAATGGGGATAGTCAGGAGGACTGACCCAGCCAGCCGCCTGTAGAGACTGTTCCACAAACCAAGAGTCATTTCCAGGGGAAGGGGTATCAGTCCAGCAAAACTTCCCAGTGGAGGCTTTTTTTGGTGTCTGTCCAAGAAGTGTAGGAGAAGGGGCAGCTTTGAATGAAAAAAAGTGACAGAACCCTGCTCGGGCCCCATAGTGTAGACAGGGGGTGGAGTAGTAGGTGGCACGACCATCTCTGAAACCGGAGGAATTACTGGAACAGCAGGGAGAGCGAGTGGAGTAGGCTGCACTGCAGATTCCAGGCCCTGTGAATGAAAACGTGCCATAAGAGCTTGTTTCTCTTGCAGATGGGCCATTTTCTCAAGAAGGAGAAGCTGGGCAAGGGAGGGAGTAGCATCGGTCTGAACAGCAAACAGCACAGCAGATGAGGTGGAATGAGAAGGCAATACTTCGGGAACTCCAGAGGGTACAGAAGAGGTGGCATCAAGCTCAGTATCAGAGGAGGCTCCAACAGGTGCATAATCAACAGGAAGGTCAGTAACAGAACTTGTTGTAGTAAATGTGTCTTCAGTGACAGGAACAGCTGAGTTGAGCAACACAGGCACCAAGGAGGGGACAGGCTCCAGAACCAGCCATCCTTCCTGCACCTCGCTCATCCGACCAGCAACTGAGTCAGCCATCCTTTGACGGCCAAAGGGTCCCCCTACGGATGAGTAGGGGAATTTCCCAGGTGCCCTGGCCAAATTTCCCCCATCACTGAAAATACCACCAACAGCTTAATCTGGTTCAAGGTCCTACTGGGTCACAATGTTGCACGCCTAATAGCGTACGGCATTATGGCTAACCCAGTAGAGTACAGTATGCTACCACTACTGGTGCAATACTGCATATACTGCTGTATGTGGTATTGCACCAGTAGCGCTTTCCCAGGCAGAGGATAAGACCTCTGCTGGGAGCAAGTTCCACTGAGCAGCTGCTGTGGCTCACAGGACTGAGCCACAGCAGTAGGAACTCAGGCGCTGCGTCTAAGACCGGGTTTGATTCCCGGTCCTAGAAACATTTAATTTTTTTTCTGATTTGTGCGCTTCCCGAGTTGGAACCCCACTGGAGTTCAGAATCTTTAGTGGAGGGGGTCTGGGGGTGCAGCCCCCCATAATGGGGGTGTGTGGGATGGAGTCCCCCACAGAAAAAAGACTTATGCCTCATGGCATAAATCACACTGCACTGGCAATGTGATTGTACCATGAGGCATACTATCTTGTGACATTATGACTCATTGCCGTTCAAGGTCAGTTGGCATTCATCTGTATCCCCCTCCCCTCTGGGTCATGCCTGAAAATAGGCAAGAACTTGTCTAGTGCACTTACCCAGTTAACAAAAAATAAATATTCATATTTCAATGCACTTTTCATGCTTTGTGATGGCTTGAATTAAATATTCATGTTTCAAGGTACTTTTTGTTGTTTGCAATGGTTTTAACTACACATCTACTTTTTTCATATTAAAGTTGGACCAAAACAATGTTAAGGTCAGATCATTTTTTAATTTGGTAAACATTATGGGTGATAGTTTAGTGTCTATCAGGGAGGGTTACTACAAGTTACGCTAAATATTTTTCTTAAAAAAATAATAGTATTGCATTATGTTTGATTAACAATGAAAATCTTTGCAAAGGAGTCTTTCAGGAATTCCTTTTTTCTTTAAAATGTGTGTGAAACAGAAAGTCTTCCTGAGATTATGAATTATTTGTTAAACTATTTCTATTTTATGGTAGTTTTTGTGCTGTCTGACAGTTTTTCTGTTTTAAAATAGTCTCATTTCACAGTGATTTTTGAACTTTGCAACAGTTTTCAATTATTACAATATTCATGTTTTACAATTGTTTTTGTGTTTTGCAACCATTTTTATAGTTAGGCCCAGATATTCAAACTGCGCCCAAAATGTGCACAACAGCAGGATCAAGCACAAGTCAATTGCGCACATGCGCAACAGACGCGATATTCAAACGTGGAGCAAGTCCAATTGCGCAACCAGCCAATGTCTGAATATCACAAAACCTGCGCCATAGCGCAACCAGGTAGGGGAAGCTGAGCACATATGTCGCGCCATAGCACAGCAAGGCCAGCCCAGCTGAGCAGTCGAGATGCGCCAGCGCAAGCAGGGAACCCCCCCAGCAGCAGAGCAATGGAATTGCACAACCAGGGATGTAGGCAGGGGCCCATCACCCATGCCACAGACTGGCACAGGAACACAGTGTAGAACTAACAACAGACCCCCACACCAGAAGCACAGCATCAACGGTGGAGGGATGAAAAATCCACTGGCCCATGGGGACAAGCCTACAAAGCACAGCAGGACCACGGCGCCCCAGCACACCCACTGGCAAGCAAATACTGCCACACAAAGGGGCTGGACAACCTAGGTGTACCACAGCCCCCACTGTGCACAGTACACTTTGCTCTGGAACCCCAAGACACCACCCATGAGCAGTGACTGTGACTGGCACTGCCGGAACCACCATGCCCCCCCCACCTGGCACAATGCAACCGTGTGTACCATAGAACCATACAAGCCAGACCCACCAGGAGCCCACAGTGGAGTGGGACAGCACACGGCCAGACCGGCAGACAGCCACCACCACACCAGGGACACCCCCTCATGCAGACACACACACACACACAATCCCAGGACCACACCACACCAGATGCCATGCACACCACTGCAACTGAGCACCTATAGCCAGCTGCAAATCAGAGACCACCACAGTATTCATAACAAAATAGATATATATAGTCAATGAAAAACAGAAGTACAACAACAACAGGAACAACAATAAAACTATTTACATATACATACAATACAGGGGTGGGGGTACAGGTACAAGGTAGGGGTTGGTGTGGGGTAGGGGTGAAGAACTTGGTGAGGGAAGGCAGGGTGTGAGGAAAGGGTAAAGGGTGTAGTTGTGGGGCAGCTACTGCCCCCAAGGCTACATATCTGCAGGATGGCTCGGACCCCGTGTCCCTCTCCGGCGTCGCACAACCCTCGGGTTCATCTCCCTGAGGATGCTGATTGATTCCTGTGAAATCTCCAACAGGTGGTGGATGGCCTGCTCTATCCTGCACAGGACCCATACACCTAGGGCAAGGGAACAGAATCAATGGCTAGGACTGTACACAACCCTGAAGCCCACCCAGTATGCATGGCATACAGCCAAGTGCCCTGCCCCTGTGATGGACTGCACACACTCACAATGACCGTGCACAGGCCAAGCCCAACCAGGCAGCAACAGCCATGTGTGCCACGACACCCCCCCCATGCCCAGCACAGCACAACCAAGGCAGTACAGTGACATGTCTATGTGGTGGGAAGGTAGTGCCACAGCCATGTGCCCACTGCATGCATGGACCACCAGTGACACACTCACAGACACACAGTGCCACTAGACAGTGCTGACTGTCACACATTGCGTGCATGGCAGTGTTGTCCATGGATGGTGGCCATGCCCTATCCCCCCCATTGCACGCAATAGCATCCATGATGTAATGACACTCACCCTCATCCAGCCACTGCTGCTGCTGCGGTGGCTGCTGCAGATGCTGCTGCTGCTGTTGTGGGCCCATACCGCCACCTACTCTGCCGGCCACCCCTGCAGCACCCCTGTGCAACTCAGCCTGGGCCCTCCTCCGCTCCTCCACGCCTGTGGGAAACAAATGTTGAGAAGCACATTAGTGAGATCCAAATGCAGACAGCCCCCTGCCCCAATGAGTGTGCCTGCCCACACAGCCAGACCCATGCATCACACACCTGCAAACACTGACACAGCCAACCATGGAACAACCTTCCCCCATGCTTTGGCCCCAATACACAGTCATACCTCTGCGGACAATACAGGTGCATAGATGGGTCACCCACCTGGCCTAGGCACAATGCCCCTCCTGGCACGGGACCTGAGGCATGCCAGCAGTGCCTGCTTCCTCCTTTGCAGGTCACTGTAGCGGTGCCTGCACTGCTCCGCTGTCCTGCGCCACCCTGTGACCTGCTCCAGTGCAGTGGCCACCTGCTGCCACACTTGGGTGTGGGCCAAGTCTAGGGGTTCCCCCTAAACAGTGGCCCATAGTGAGGCTCAACCACGGCCACTAGGTTGGCCACCTCCAAGCTACTCCACTGGGGAGCTCTCCTGCATGCCATGTTAGCAAATTGATAGTAGGCAATATGGCGCTCCACAGCCCGGCAACCCCACGTGGAAATGTTGCGCAATACAACCCCGTCTGTCCCTATCGTGCTGTTCAGGCAGTGCCGTCGGTCCCTATCGTGCTGTTACTGAACAGAGCGATAGAGCTGCATACATGCCAGATGTACAGTGCCAAGGGGGCAAAGGTTGGGCACAAGGTCATGTCTCTGGTGCAAGGCCACGCACAGTGCCATCAGACGTCTACATGTCCAGTGCGAGTGGTCGCCTGCATGCCAGTGCCACAGTGGACTATTGCTCAGTTGTGCCACAGTGCCATGTGGTGACCAGCGCTGTAGCACCACTGGCACAATGGTGGCCATGTCATGAATAGCTGACTGTGCACAGCACATAATCAGCGGGGGCAGACACCTGCGTAAGGTACCTGGGCATGCGCGGTGCAGTGTACTACGCAGTCACAGAACTGTGCCATAGGCTCAGCCGGCTCAACCGTATTGCGCAAAGTGCAACAGCGCGATATTCATCCGTCATATGCAAATCAGCTGATCAGCCATTCAAAGGTGCAGCGGTGCGATTTGCATCCCATTAAAGTTGCTCCACTCCCTAATTTGCATGCATTGCACTATAAATGTGCGACAGTGATCTGCAGTGGCCATATTCGGTTACTGCAGGTGATAGGTGGGTTGCATGCTGTGTGATGTTATGGACTATGGTCATGGGAAAATGCTGTGAACTGCACAGTCACGGGTGTCCACTTCCACCCATACAGACTGTGACATGGCCAAGCAAGGACTGGGTGAGGAGGATGATGGTGGGCAGAAGAGGAGGCCCAACTTCACAAAGGCTGAAACAGAGGCACTCTATGAGGCCTACCTGGATGAGGAGCCACTACTCAGTGGACGGCGGGGCACCCCTCAGGCCCATGCTGCTGCAAGGGAGGGGGTAGCTTGCACCATAAACCTGCACAGAGGCCACCAGCGCTCCATGCAGGAATGTAAGAAGAAGGTGGGGACAGACAGGAGATGGGTTAAGGAGAAGGTGGCAGCACTCAGGGCGGCACGCGCTGCCACAGGCGGGGGCCAGTCAGAGGTGGCGCAGCTGACCCCGGTGGAGGACCATTTTTCTGCATCCATGCAGTGCAGTGCCATCGAGGGCATTCCAGGCAGTGGCTTCCAGACAGGTGGAAGCCCATCACTGCATGGTATGACATGGTGGGGGGTGGGGGGGAAGGTTGATCCCATGCAATAACATGTTCTCACTTTCTGTTACAGATCCTGTGTGCCTGCAGGGGACAGTGGTGGTGGGCCTGTGCACTGTGGATGTGCAGCCAGAGTTGGAGGAGGGTCCATCCACCTCTGCTGGTAGCCGGCGTGCATTGCACCAGTGTGCACACCTGGCTGCCATCTCCGATGTCGGTGAGTTGGGTGTGGGGGGTGCCCTTCCTGTGTCCCAGCAGTCTGGCATGCAAGCATGCCAGCACGCTGTGGCTGAGGCTGTGGCATGAACCTGCACCATTGATGATGCAACGGCTGCTATGGGCAGTGACACGTGTGTGTCACAGAATGGACACACAGCAGGACAGCCCATGCCCATGGACCTAGAGGGTTCCAACATGTGTGCCAGCACGTCAGCACAGTCCCAGGCTGTGCCTTTCAGCACCGGTGGGGCAGCACCAGTGGCTGTGCAGGTCCCTGGCACTGTTGCGGACACAGCATTGGAAGGACTGGTCCCTTGGGCACAGCAGGCGGAGGGGCAGCAGCAGCAGTCGCCCACTGGGTCTGGGGGTACAGGGTTCAGTGGTGGCATATGCACACCGCCTGTTGACTTGCCCATACCTGGTCCTGGTGAACTGCTCCCACCCTCAAGGGGTGTTGAGCATCAGGCCCTTCCACCCCTTGGGGGACAGGTTGCTGATTTGGCAGATGACCCATTTGACGAGCACACCCGCCTGCTGCGGGCATCAGTACAACAGCAGATGTGGGTTGCAACATCCGTGGAGGCACTGTGTGTGGCTGTGGAGTGGCACAGCAGGGACAATGCAATGATCCTGGCAGAGATGGTCCAAATGTGGATGGATATGACCGCAGCCATTGACAGGCTGACCCAGGCATTGGTCGCTGTCGTGGCCACATTGGGCACACAGTCAGGCACCCCTGTACCCACACCCCAAGCAGTACGCTCTCCACTCCACGTTCCCAGCATCATGCGACACCCAGCCTGTTGATGCCGGGTTCTGCTGTGGGCATCCCGAGCACCCCTGGTGCAGGTATGTTCGGCATGCTGCAGACCCCTGTGCAGACAAGGTCACGCTCATGCAGTGGGACCCCTGGTGTTCCATCGGTGCCACCCCATGTGGCCCATGCTCAGCCTACCAGTGTGGCTGGGTCACAGTGGGGCCGCCCACGCATCCATGGTGGCCGTGGCTCAGTGCCACCTGACTGACCTGTCTCTCAGTGCAGGCCCTGTCTGGTGCTGCCCTGTGTGCAATGTGTGTCTTGCTGGGCAGTGCACTGGTGGGTGCCCTGCCCAACACGCTGACACATGGACCACCTGCACACCCACCCAACTGCTGTCCACAGGTGCGTGTGCATGATGATGCCTGCATTGTACTGTACACCAAGGTGCAAGGGTGCCCAGCATCTGACACACGTACATGGACAGTACAGGTGGTGGGGTGGTCTGTGGATCTGTGTGTTTGACATGTCTGTTCCTGCTCTGCTGTGCAACTGCCCCTGTGCACTGTGTGCCTGGTGTGTGTGTGTGTGTGTGTGTGTGTGTCCATGTAGCGTGTAACTATTCACTCCTCCTTGATGGTGTGTTTGTGCACCTGTACCCTTCCACTCCCCTTGCCGTCATGCACCCCTGGTGTGTTACCCTGTGTGTATGTGGGTTGCGCCTAGACAGTGTTGGTTGCACATGACCCCATGATTTACCTGTGTTGTGTGAAATGCTCCTCTGTGATGGTGTCCCGATGCAGCTGGGCTTGCCGGATCAGTCGGGGGTCATGCCGTCCAAGGGAGGGCTGCTCATCCCCATCATCACCGGTGTCACTGGCATCCCCATCGCTGTCCCCCTTCTCGACCTGTACAGCTATCCCACAGTCTTTGGCCATGTTGTGCAGGATACAACAGGCCAGGAATATCCCACAGGCCTTTGAGGGGCTGTACTGTAGGGCTCCGCCGGAGGTGTCTAGGCATCGGAAGCATGCCTTCAGCATCCCAAACACCCGCTCGATGATGTTGCGTGTGGCGGCATGTGCCTCATTGAAGCGTTGCTGCAATGGGGTCATGGGGCGCCGGTAGGGTGTGAGCAGCCAGGGACGGAGTGGGTATCCACTGTCACCTGTGTGGAGATAGTGTAGGTTAGTGTCATGTTCAGGCCCATATTGGCCCTAGCCCTGTGTGCCACCCCCATGGCACCTGTGTCCCCCAACTTTGCCGCTCCTACATGCATACTCACCCACTAGGTGTCCTGTGGGGATGTCCCCACTCTCGAATCGATGGCACAGTGCAGACTGGTACCATATGAATGAATCATGTGCTCCACCAGGGTGCGTGGCACAGACATTGATGATGCGCCCAGTGGCATCACACACCACCTGGCAGTTGACACTGGAGTACCCCTTCCAGTTGTGATATGCAGCCCCATCAGGGCCAGGTGGTGTGCGAATAGCCACATGGGTGCAGTCTATCACCCCTAGCATGCCAGGCATACGTGCTACCCTGTGGAACTCCTGTATGTTTGCTGTACGCTCTGCCGCGGTGCTGGGGAAATGGATGTACTCCGCAGCATGTGGCAGCAGTGTGCTGAGGAATTGGGTGAGGATGCATGATGTGGCCAACTGTGTTATGCCTGTGGTGTCCCCTGTTGGCCTCTGGAAGGTACCCGTGGTGAGCAAGCACATGCAGGCTATTACCTTTGTCTCCACTGACAGAGTGTGACTCCGTCGTGAGGGTACCTGCATCACATCACTGCACAGCTCACAGAGCTGCCTCAGTATTGCCCTGTTCAGGTGGTACCGGCCACAATCTTGACATCCGAATACAGCTCAAAGCTGATGCGGGCACAGTACTGCCTGTTGGGGGCGGCATCACAGGCACATTCCACAGCCACGCCCCTGCAGCATGCCTTCTCACCCCCTCACTATAGCTTCCATGTGGAAGGTGGCACTGTCCATCTCCTGGCTTGTGTCCCCCCCAGCTGTTGTTGTTCTGTTCCCCGCTGTCCTGACTGCTACCTCCACTGCACTGGGAACACCCACTGGCCTCCAAACTCTGTGGCCCCACACGCCTTCCTGCCTACTCCCTGGCCTGCACTGGTTGCTGCTGTGGGCTCTCTGTTGCTGCCTCATGAGCATTCCCTGTCTTTCTGCGCCTCATCCTTGAGCCTTTTATTTTGAATCATTTCATAGATAGCGCAACTCTGGCTTCTGTTCACTGTTGCGCATTGCGCAAGCCTTTGAATATCGCATTGCGCTCTTTATGCATGGATCCACCCCCTTCTGTTGCGCATGCCTTCATTTGCATTGCGCTCTTGCTCAGCATGTTTTCAGTGGCGCAACTGCATCCCGCTGAATATTGTGGAATGACGCATTTTCAGACTTACACTGGCACAACCCTTTTGAATATCCGGGCCTTAATGTTTAAATATTAAGGAAGATATTTTACTCTTTGTGATAGAAAGTTTTACATATAGACATGATGGGCCCTGTGTATCACAGGCTTCCATATATGCTACAAAGGGCATGTAGTAACACATCAAAGTGTGCGCCATGCACCTGCTACTGCCTGAACATGCAGGGCTTGAATTCGCTCTCTCTGCTTGGTCTGTTGAATGGTTCTCTGTTTGTGTATAATGTCCATGCCACCTGGGGGCCCAACCTCAGCTCAACTATGGGTTTCAGTTAAAAGAGTCTAATGCTGTCATGGCCGGCAGGAGAAGGGGATCATGCTTCACACCACTCCGTGGAAGAACTGTCTCCAGTTCAGTAGAAAGCCTGCTGACTTTTCACAGAATAGAAAAGGTCCTGTAAAAAGTATGTTGCAAGTTACCTCCTCCTTTGTGCTGGGTTTCAAAGACCATAGGTAAATGAAGTCAGTACACACATTTCTTAAAAAGTAATGAAATGAATGACAAAAAAATTACACTAATGCTCAGTAGAGTTGCTACTGCACAAAGGTTGGAAATAAACTATTATGGTTGCGAACATAATGCCCACAAAGTTTGGAAATGCCCTATTAGGATTCTTACATTTAATTCCCACCCACCTTACCATGTCCCACATCCTCATGACCCAATGACAGTCTACAGGTACAGAGCCATGCATCAATGGTATGGTACATCACACAAGATCAACATATTAACATTGGCATGTAACAACCTTAATCCCCATCCCTCCTCTCATGATCAATGGGCAAACTGTTCAGAACCCTAACAATTTATTTCCAACCTTTGTGCAGTAGAAAACCTAATGACCTTCAATGTAGTTTTTTTTTTCCAAAATATATGCATAGGCATGGAATAAATGGTTGAAAAGTGCAGTGTACCAGAAAATAATTCCTAAAAGTCATGAGTCAAAAGGGTTTAGGTACCGTAGGAAAGTTTTAAAAAGATGTGTACATATGAACTCCCATCTGATGAATTAATGAAGTTTATAGACTTAATTAGGAGGATGCTATTTAGTGCTAAAAATTGGGAAGAGAACATCCTGCATCCTGATTAGTTACTAGCCACGCATGAGAAGTGTATAATGCATGGCTAGAAACTAGTCCTGGTAGATGTGTCTAAGTACAGTACACTAGCATCACTACACACATATTGGAATGTTCAGTTTTTAAAAAGCAGTTTTTTTTTTCAAACTTACTAGCCACTGGCCACTACTCTATAAACCATGTTTGTTTGACATGAGCTTTGTTCCTGAATTAAATTTTCAAGTGTACCTTACAGAAGCACTGTTAAGTGTCTTTTGCCCCAAAGACAACATTACAGAGCCAATGTGCCAGAAATACCAGAAAGTGATGTGAAATGAAAGCTCTGAGACCAACACCAAAACCTCAACGAGTACCTGTTTTCCACAGTTTTCTGCTGATGAGCTAAAAGAGCTGTAAGACAATCATAACAAAGTAAATACTATAAAATCCACCAACTGGACACAGAGAGTATTTTCTGAATGGACTTCCAGTAGTAACATATTAGTTAACTGGAAAACTGACATTAATGAGTGGCTTGATGAGATCTCCCAGCAGTTCTATGCAGAAGCGCAAACTGACGTGGATCAGTGTATACATTCAGCAGCTTCTGTGGGCTGCATGCGGTCTTAGTCATCACCTGGTTTCTTCAGCTGTAAGCCATTATGTCAATGTAATAACTGGCCCAGCATTCAAGATGT
The DNA here is from genome assembly GCA_016271365.2 of Neoceratodus forsteri. Classification (NCBI taxonomy): domain Eukaryota; kingdom Metazoa; phylum Chordata; order Ceratodontiformes; family Ceratodontidae; genus Neoceratodus; species Neoceratodus forsteri. The sequence continues at coordinate 734,651,238 of CM057456.1, forward strand.
CAAACAATATGTTCACAGCCAAAATGAGGCTGTACAGGCAAGCACAAAGAAATAAACCAAAGCACCATTATCCACTGAGTAAAAGTGGTGTTACAAACTTAAGAGAGTATCCTGCCCTTTCCCCTAACACCACACCTGCCCTCATCAGGAATGTGTGGCTGAACATCCAGCTGTATATGGCCAGGCATGGCAGAGAGGGGGTTAGGTGCTTAAAACCAGAAAACTCATCATTAAGAAAAATGAAAATGGATTATTGTATGTCACTGTGTGATTCAGTGAACAAAAAAACATGCTAACCCATTAGAATCCAGCTAGGTATCACACAGAGGTTACATGTATAAGATCCCTGGTGACCTTCTTTGCTTTGCAAAAAGTTTTAAAAATACCTGAGTAACCTGCCACAGAATCCTAAGGCTTGTTACCTCCATTCAAAACACCTGATCCATAGTGTTCTGGTGACCATGCCTCAATGGTATGTTAATGAGTCCATTTGGCTAAACTACTTCTCAACCATGATGTCCAGGCGGAGTAGTGAGGCAAAGCTAAGTGCTCCCTACATGAAACACTCCATTAGAGCAACAGTAGTCTAGCTTGTATCAGATGCAGGTCTTTCAGTTCAAGAGAGTACGGCACTCACAGATCACCGTAATGAGGGTAGTCTGAAGAGCTCTTGGAAGGCAAGTGAGTGGAACAGAAGAAGATGGAGTCATATCTTGGCTTCACAGTCAAATGTTTCCTCTACAGCAGCAGGAAACACTTTAAGCAACTCAGTTCCTCCAAGCAGGTGTGAAGATTCCATGCAAGAGAAGAAAACAGTGATACCTGCAGAGCAGGCAGATGTAGTTTCCAGGTACCTCAAAGTGCAGAATTGCACTGTAAACTTCAATGGCCCTTTAATTTTGGCAAGTGAAGCAATATTTTTCCAAAATAGCAAGAAAAGTGGATCATGTGTGTATTAGCATTTATTTGGTTTGCCCCCAGGTCAGGGGTGTGCCTTTCCAGCAGTCAAATGAATAAAAATAAATTACAATTTATTGACACCTGAGTTATATGTCTATCATTTTTCTTCAGAATGCATTATGTCCCCTTTTATAAGTGCAATTTGACACTCTGTGGTTGTGCATTAGACATTTCTAATGCCCAGTCAAGGGCTGTAGGTACTCAGCCTATTGCGTTTTGTGTAACTACACCCCTAGCCATGCATTAGAAATGTATATAAAATTGGTAAAGTAATCCCTGAAACCTGATTAGTGAGACTTGCTTCTGGCCGTTGTCTTAAGAGAGCACTCCCAATAGCTAAAAACAAGTCCCTGCCAACCAGGAGACAGTGCATTCCACATTAATGTGTCAGCTGCTTGAAATTGTAATGTTTTTAATAGCAGCCATTTTTTTCAATAACAGAACAGTTTTAAATCTGTGACTTTCCAACTGTTATGTTTAGATGAGACTTGTAGTGCTTAGCTGATGTTCGATTGCCCTCCCACATGCATGCTGTATACTCTCCTCATTTAACATATAACTGCTCAAAATAGACCCATATGAGTCAGCAGGGGTGACAATATATATCCTGCACTGATTAAAAATCTAGCCAATACCATTTGTGGACCCTTAAATGATATTTTCTGTGATTCATTATGTACAGGTGAGGTGCCAAACGATTGGATGGAGGGAATTGTCACTCTGCTATTTAAAAATGGCTCTAGGCAAGACTTAAATAATTATAGACCCATAAGCCTGACCTCCATATTTGGAAAGATCATGGAGAAATTGTAAAATAACCATATAGAACCGCATATTATTAAGCTCAGATTGAAGGATGGAATATAACATGTCTTTACAAAGGGATGCTCATGTGTAACCAACTTGATTTTATTCTATGAACCACTTAGCAACCTCTTAGACAATAATATACCATGCAGCATGGTATATTTAGGTCTCAGTAAGGCATTCAACAGAGTTCCACTTGACAAACTAGTCACAAAACTGGGTAACTTACAAATGAGTAGAAACGTGGTTCAGTGGGTACAGAGTTGGCTACAAGGAAGAAGTCAGAGAGTGCGAATTGATGTTTTTTCATCTGATTTTTCATGGGTATCCAGCACTGTGCCCCAGGGCTTGGTACTGGGCTCTCTACTTTTTAACAGTTATGTACGTGGTTTACATCTGGATGTGCTAAATCCTGTTATTAAGTTTGCAGATGATACCAAGATTGGGGGTAGAGCTGGAAATCTGACTGAAATATGCAAGATACAGGCTGACCTAGCTATCATTGCAAAATGGGCAGAAAGATGGGACATGGTGTTCAACCTTAGTAAATGTGTGATTATACACCTGGGTAGCAAAAATACCACTTTTCCTTATAGGCTTGGTGGTATCACACTTAGGCCTGTAAATGAAGAAAAGAACCTGGGTGTTATTATACAGAACAATCTTGACAGCTTCTGCAAAAGCACATAGAATATTGGGCTGTATAAGGCGTAACTTTGTCAGTAGACAAAGTGCGATTCTTCTTCCACTATGCATAGCATTGGCACATCCTCACATGGTCTACTGTTCACAAACATTGTCACCTAGTCTTAAGACAGACATAACATTGGTTGAAAAAGTGCAGAGACACTATACCAAGATAATCAGAGGCTCTGAGTCCCTAAACTACGAAGCCAAGCTTAATAAGTTAGGACTACATAGTATGCCAAGTAGACAACTGAGAGGGGATTTGATTCTGCTGTTTAACCAATTTAAAAATCTTAATTGCTTGTCTAATTTGGGGTTTTCAATAAGAACAATGGAACACAGCATCAGGTTCCATAAGAAGCAACTATGCATAAAACCATATAGAACAAACAAAAGGGGATCATTTTACATGCAGAGTATTAAGGTATTGTAATGGTTTGCCCCAAATAATTGTAGACTCCCCTACACTAAATATTTTTAAAAGACAATTCAATACTAAAGTGGACACATGGGATTTAAATGTTTGACCACTGACTGTAGGGGGGGGGTGGACTAGAAGCACCATTGGTGCACATCCACCCTTATCTAATGAAGTAACTAAGTAATATATGTATCAATCAATCAATCAAAAATCTTTATTTATCCAGGTGGACATTGTTGAGCAAGGCTCATTTACAAGATGGACCTGGGGATAACAAAGTCAGGTACACAAGGAAATTCGTTATGTATAAAAATATATATACACACATACACAGATATATATATATATATATATATATATATATATAATGTACAAGTTTGTATATGTAAACAGAGGCAATTATAATACATTGTTCATGATACATGACAGGCATTGTACAAGGAACCATGTACAATTGAGAAGTGATAAGTGATTGGCCATTCACATGAAAGCATAATGCTGGAAAACTATTTACAGATTGCTGCCCCCATGTGCAGTTATGGAGCTGATGCTTAAACTTGGGGGACAGGATATAATGCTGCTGGACTGTGCAGCATTGAGCAGGTAAGGGATATATATGTATATATATATATATATATATATATATATATATATATATACAGTCCGATCTTGATTATCCGGACCTCTCAGGGGCATTGAAATAGTCCAGATAGACCAGATAATTGGACGTCTGGATAATCAGAAATGATGTAATAATGACGAAAAAAAACCCCGCATACACTGCCCATCAATAAATAAAGCCAATCTTTAATTTTGCTACAGCAACTCACTCCTGTTCAGTAAAATACTGTTCTACTCTGTTTTAAAAAATTCATTTATTTTCATCTGCTTTGTCCCACTGTAGTTTTTGGCAGATGCCAGTGTGAGCAGGCGGTTTAGGGTGAGCAGATGACTCGGGTCAGCATCCTCCTGTCGTTTGAGCCATCTGATAGCATTTCTAAAATGTTCCACAGCCTAGCAGTTGCTCACGACCTCCTCATTGCAATCTTCATCTTCGTTCTCATTGGATTCTGTATCCACACTCTTCGGTTCTGTGACAAGTGAGACTATATCACAGTCTGTGAGCTCCGGGGCTGTCATCAGTTCATGATCTTTTTTTTTATTCTATTTGTAGCCCTCCAGCCTGGAACTCTCTCAGGCCACTGCACTCATCAGCTTGCTCTACCGCTCGCTGTGTTCCCTGACCATCTTCAAGTTTGTTACGGTTCCCCAGGACAGGGGATCTACAACCCAGGGAGACCGCAGGGGCAGTGGTGGGCAACCAGTGTTGGGCCTGTGGCAGTGGCTCTGGCAGGGCCATCACCTGTCCAGGGCTAGAGGGGTATTTCTAGTGGAGTAAGCCCAGGATCCCCCTCCCCCCTGCGTGATACACACATCTGATGCTGTGGCGCACGGCAACCCAGTCTGTGTCAGCCACGCTCCTTACATGTGGCCCGGCAGCTTGAGGTGTACCTCTGGTCTCCACTGGAGGTCGCCAGAGTGCTAGACAACCCATGCCCTTCCACCCAGAGAGGACAGCAGCCCAACGGGTGCTCAATCCATCTCCCTCCCTTCCCTGCCGACCCCGACTCCCGAGTTTGCTCCAGAACTTGGGTCATCGGCGTGACGTGAGGTGTGGCGTCCAGCGCCTCAACCCTCAGTGCCACCAGGCTGGCCTCAATTCATAATCTTGAGCATTCAGCTTGGCTATGTCAGCTTCAAGTGCATTGTCTGAAGCTTGGGTCTCTTCAGAAAGTTGCGCTGCCTGACTGACCCCCTCCTCATCAGCATCTGCATCTGTTGATTCAACGGTGCTATATTGCCACTGATTGCCAAGATCTTTCTTTTCCTCTTTGTGTCTGCACCTTGGGATTACATTTGGACAGCGAAGGCAGTAGGATAGTAGGCAGAAACGCAGATTACAGCTCACTGCTCGGTGAGTGGAGACTACAAATCAGGTAATCAGTAGCAGCACAGAGATATAAATAATGGTCTGCATTTTGCACTTTCCTAAGTGATTTAGTGAATAAGGGGGTTCACTATAACACCTTTTAATACATTGTACAGTAGCATCTTGTTAGAATAGTTGATTGCTGTTCTCACATTGATCACAGAACCACAAAAAACCAAAAAAAAACAATGCTTAACTGTGAAGCTGTTTATTTTTTTACTTTGCAAATCTGGGACCAGATCAGGAGTCTGCTTGAGCGAGTAATGTGGATAATTGAGGTGTGGATAATTGAGGTTGGACTATATATTCATTGCAAAAAACTCTGTTAATGCATCAGTTAGGGTGTATAGCACATCTAAAAAAGTATGGAAATGTGATGTTAGGGTTACACCCTTATCACCTCCCCCTCACCCCCCACCCTCCACTCTCCACTCACCAACAAACGTCGGGGTGTGTCATGGGGTCATCAGGCCAAACTCTCACCTCATTCCATGTGTAAACAAGCTGACATGCTACAGCATATGAGAATGGGATGAGAGTTAGGCCTGATGACCCCATGACACATCCCGACATCTACTGGTGACTGGAGAGTGGGGGTGAGGTGGTAGGGGTGTAACCCTAACATCACATTTCCATACTTTTGTAGCTGTGCTATCAACCCTAAGTGATGCAATAATGGAGTTTTTTTTTACAATGAATTTCCCTTCTTCTTGAGAAAGTGTAATGTAACTGGTAACTTGTATGTCTTAGTGGGAGAGCAGGCCCCCCGGGCCCTGCACTCCTTTCACATTGCCCATTTTTAGAATAATGGTGTGCATATGTGGGAGTATGTGTCTTCAGGCCCCGCGCTGCCACTTACACATTAGTACAGGCAATACAGCAGTGCCATAGTACTCCAAAGGAACCCTTGTAACTCATTTTTGCCAAAATCTCCGTAACTGTAGTAAGTAGGAAAAAAAATTCCACTGCTGGTGTAATCTATGACATCAAAACTTGTTCATTAACTTAGTCCACCCAGAGGTGGACTAAACTGTAGGTAGCGAAAAATCCGTATCTCACACCGTTTCCAAGATACGGGTGCAGAATGTTGCCACAGCAATGTTAGCCTAGGGGAAATTTCTCAACTTTGAAGCACTGTAACTTCAGGCTCATTGAATGTTTTAGGACCAAACCACCAATAGGCACATCTATAGACCAAACAGACAAACTGTGCGGGCTGTAGTCACGAGCAAAGAAATGTGCAAAAAAATATTTTTTGCAGTTTTGGCTGCTCTGCAGTTCCGCAACTGCTTATTCAACCATAACTTAACTTGCCAGATCCAGAGAACTACTGTATCAAACTGAGCATGCAAAATATCAGGCAAATCCATTGTACAGTGGCAAAGTTCTTAAAGTGCAAAACGTCAGGTTTAACTAGAAGTGGCAGCACAACCCTAACTATACTATGCACTGTTTCCAAGATACGGGAGCTGAAAGTTGCCATGGGTACCACAATGTTAGCCTATGGGAAGTGTCTCAATTTTGTAGCACTGTACCTGTGGGCCCATTGAATGTTTTGGGACAAAGCTACAAATAGGCACATCTGTGGAACCAGGGCTTGCCACCCTGCAAATTTCAGCCCAAAATCCCCAACCGTTTTGCTTCAGGGGGATGGCAAAGATTTGCTGTTTTTGGGCAAAGTACTGTTGGAAATTGTGACAGTTTCACAAATATAGCACAACACTGTTGTGATTTGCGAAAGTGTCACAGCCATTTCTGTTGCAATTTGCAACAGTACTGGGGCTCCAATTTTTAAAAAGGCATTTCTGGGGACTTTCCCCCCAAAACAGATAGGGCTGTAATCCTCCAGACCCAACTAGGTAAACACATTGGTCAGTGTTTACCTATGGGGTCCCAAATTTAAATGGCAGGCATTTTTCTCTCTCTCTAACTGAAAACAAGATGGCCACCACATGAAAGTAGAAGGGCCATTTGCGACAGTAAAATGTAGTGGCAGCAGCTTTCAAGAGACACATATATTTTTTACCATTCACTATAATGAGAAATGTGTTTTTTGAATAACTTTTGAACAGTTTCATATGTTTTCACCAAATCTTCAAAAGACACATCAATGACCTAGACTGCATCTTTCCTGAAAATTTCAGACCAAATGGACAAATTGTGAGGGCTGTAGCCATGAGCAAAAAAATGAGCAAAACCCACAATTATTTGCATTTTTGGCTGCTCCACAGTTCCGCAATCGCTTATCCAACTGTAACGTAACTTGCCAGATCCAGATATCTATGGTACCAGACTGTGCATGCAAAATGTCAGGCAAATCCATCTTACAGTGGAAAAGTTTTTAAAGTGCAAAATTTAGAGTTTAACATTGAAGTGGCTGTGCAACCCTAACTATACTGACACTACCATGCCAAAACTTCGTTAATGCATCATTCAGGGCTGTTAGTAAAGCAAATTTCTCCTATACTGTACCCATCTCAGCTTATTTACTTATGGAATGGGGTGAGTGTTAGCCGACAACCCCAAGGCACCCCACCAATGCCTGTCTGTGTCAGTAAGGTTTGGGGTGGGGCATTAGGGTTGGAAACCCTAACGTCATATTTCTGTACATTTGTCACTCTACTAACAATCCTAACTGATGCATTACTGAAGTTTTTTGCAAATAATATATATGTCTGTCTATCTGTCTGTCTCTGTATCTATCTATCTATAGCTATATATATATATATATATAGTCATTGAAAAAACTTTATTAATGCATCTGTTATGGTTCATATTAAAGTGACAAAGGTATGGAAATGTGGTGTTAGAATTCAAACCCTAACACCCCACCCCCCACAAACCCTTCCACCCTACCCCCACCCTCCACAAACCAACAGGCATTGGGCTGTGCCTTGGGGTCATCGGGCCTAACGTTCACCCCATTTCATGTATAAAGCGTTGTTATGGTACAGTATAGGGTATGGGGTGAGCATTAGGGTTGATGAGCCTAAGTACACCCCAACACCTGTTGGTCTGTGGATGGTGAGGTGGGTGAAGGGGTAGGGTGGTGGGGAAGTTTTAGGTTTGAACCCTAACACTACATTTCTTTATTTTTGTCACTTTAATATGATCCTTAACTGATACATTAACAAAGTTTTTTGCAATGCATGTCCTTACTTTTTGAGAAAGTGTAATCTTATCCTTATTTGGTTCTGGGAGTGCAGGGCCCTCCAGGTCAGTACTTGGTAGTTTCACAAAAATCCAATTGAAATGAATGGGGAAGCTCATACAAAGGTTGTACTTTCACAGAAGTACCTAGTAGTTTCGTTAAAATCCAATTGAAATGATGGGGGAAGCTCACACAAAGGCTGTTCATTTACAAAGTACCTAGTACTTTCACCAAAGTCCCATAGAAATGACTGGTGAAGCTTTCACAAAGGCTGTAACTTCACAAAGTACCTAGCAGCTTCACAAAAGTCCCATATAAATGAATGTGGAAGCTTGCACAAAGGTTGTTCTTTTGAGAAAGTGCCCAGTACTTTCATGAAAGTCCCATAGAAATGAATGGGGGAGCTAGCACAAAGGCTGTACTTCTGCAAAATTCTCTAACAATTTCATGAAAATCCCATTGAAATTAATGGGAAAATTTGCACAAAGGTTGCTCTTTTGAGAAAGTAAATAGTAGTTTTGCAAAACTCCTATAGGAATGAATGGGGGAAGCTCCCACACAGGTTGTACTTTATCTCTAAACCCAACTCTAATCGTAATCCTAAACCCAACCCTAACCATAACCCTAACCCTAACCCCAACCCTAACCCTAACCATAACTGTAACTGTAACTGTAACCTTAACCCCAAATCTAAATGCAACCCTAACCCTAACCCAAACCATAACCTTAAACCCAACCCTAACTATAACACTAAACCTAACCCTAACCTAACCCTAAACCTAACCCTAACCCTAATCCTAACCTTACCCCAAATCTAAACTCAACTCCAACCTTAACCCTTACCCTAGACCCAACCCTAACCCCATCCCAGAGACTAAAAACAACCTTAACCCTTAACATCACCCTGAACCCAACCCTAACCCTTACCCATAACCCTTACCACAAATATAACCCTAACCCTAACCACAATCCTAATCCTAACCCCTACCCCAACCATAACCCTAACCCTAACACCAATCCTAATATTAACCCTAACTCTAACCCTAACCCGAACAGTAACCTTAATCCTAATCCTAACCCCAACCCTAACCATAACCATAACACAACTGTAACCCTAATCCTAACCAAACCAAACCCTAATCATAGCCCCAATCCTAATCTTAATCCTAACTCTAACCATAACCATAACCGTAATCCTAACCCCAATCCTAATCCTGACCCTTACTGTAATCCTGAGCCTTATCCTAACCCTAACCCTAATCCCAATCCTAATCCTAACCCTAACTCTAACCCTTACCCTAACTCTAACCCTAACCCAACCATAACCCTAACCTTAACCCCAATCCTAATCCTAACTCTAACACTAATCCCAACCCTAACCCCAATCCTAATCCTAACCCTAACCCTAGCCATAACCCTTACCCCAGCCATAACCCTAACTTTACCCCATCCAAATCCTAACCCTAACTCTAACCCCAGCCCTAATCCTAACCATACCACAAATGTTAAACCCAACCCTGACCTTAACCCTAACAGTAACATTAAACCCAATCATAACAGTAACCCTAACCTAAAACCCATTTGAGCACCTAACACCACATTTCCATACTTTTGTTGCTTTAATATGAACCCTAACTGATGCATTAAAGATTGTTTTTGCAATGAATTTCCTTGCTTTTTGAGAAAGTGTAATCTTACCTTTATTTAGTTGTGGGAGCGAAGGGGCCTCTGGGCCCTGCACTCCTATCAGTCCATAGTGTATTGTGGGAGCACAGGGCCCTCCAGTTCTTGTGCTGCCATGCATGCATACTGTAATTTTTCCTCATTTACCTAACCTACAATATTTAAGGGGGTACACATGACAGAAGGGGTACCTCAGCACCTTGAGCAACATCAAGTATGTGCCCCCACTTAAGTGCAACAGACATATAACCTTACCCACACTGAAACCCAAACCATAACAGTAACTGCATAACAAGTAATATTTTTGGTAGGGGCACACATGTTGGAAGGTGTACCCAGGAAACCTGAACAATATGACATATGTGCCCCCCTTAAGTCCAACAGAGATATAAAGTAACCCACAATATTTAAGGTGGGCACACAAAAAGGTGTACCTCAGCACCCTGAGCATCATCAGATATGTGCCCCCCCTTAACTTCAACAGACATATAACCTTACCTGCACCAAAACCCAAACCATAACAGCAACTGCATAACAAGTCATATTTAAGGGGGGGCACACATGATGGAAGGTGAAACCCAGCACCATGAACAATATGACATATGAGCCCCCCCTTACCTCCAGCAGAGATATAACCTAACCCAAAATATTTAAGGGGGCACACATGACAGAAGGTGTAACTTGGCACCCTCAGCAATATCAGATATGTGCACCCCCTTAAGTACAACAGACATATAACTTAACATGCACTGAAACTCAAACTGTAAAACTAACTGCAGAACAAGTAATACTTAAAGGGGGCACACAAGACAGAAAGTGTATCCCAGCACCATGAACAATATGACATATGTGCCCTCCCATAACTCCAACAGAGATATAACCTAACCTACAATATTTAAGGGGGGCACACATGACAGAAGGTGTAACTTGGCACCCTCAACAATATCAGATATGTGCTCCCCCTAAAGTACAACAGACATCTAACCTAACCCATACCAAAACCCAAACTATAACAGTATCTGCAGAACAAGTAATATATAAGGGGAGCACACAAGACAGACATTGCACACCGGCACCCTGAACAATATGACATATGTGCCCCTCTTTAACTCCAGCAGAGATATAACCTAACCCCCAATATTTAAAGGGGAGCACACATGGCAGAAGGTGTACATCAGCAGCCTGAGCAACATTAGATGTGCTCCCCCTTATCTGCAACAGACAGATAACCTCACCCAAACCCAAACCCAATCCTGAACCCTAACAATAACTCCATAACAAGTAACATTTAATGGGAGGCATACACAACAGGAAGTCTACCTTGGAACCCTGAACAAGATCAGCTATGTGCCCACAATTCATTCCAACAGATACAGAGATGAACCATAACCAAAGTCCATGTAGGCCTTGCAGTCCCATTGTCCCTCAGTTATGTGTGGGAGTGCAGGGCCCCCCATCAGTACATAGTGTGTTGTGGGAGCGCAGGGCCTTCCAGGCCCATTCATGCATGTTGCAATTGTCCCTGATTTTCATGTGGGAGTGCGGGGCCCATAGGGTCCTACCCTGCAATCTATCCATAATGGTAGAGACATTGTAAATAACCCTGAACTCCCTGTCACTCCATAATTGTATTCATAAGTAGGAGCGCAGGGCCAGAGACACTGCAATTAACGCTTGTGCTGCCAATGTCACAGTATCACAGTCACCATAGGGACAATGATAAAAATTTCCACTGCAGCTGTAATCAAGGCCTGGAAAAATGCATAACTGCTTAAAGGTGTACTGAGCTATATTTCATGAAAAATCTGTATCTCAAAGTGTTTTCAAGACATAGCCCCGCAAAGATACCCCAACCACCACAATGTTATCCTTTGGGAAATTTCTAAACTTTGGAATGTTATAATCATGGACCCCTTGTAAATTTTGTCACAGACCATCAAAAGACACATCTATGGGGCAAGCCCTTTGTACCCTACACATTTCAGCCCAAAAGTCCTAACCGTTCCTTTGCAGTGATGTGACAAAGAAATATAATTTTTTTAAATGTAGTGCAGCAAATTGTGGCACAACCTCAGGTGTTTTGTGAAATAGTGCTGCCATTTGTGGCATTATCCACAAAACAGTGTCACTTTTATGAAACTTTCACAAAAATAGTCCTACAAATTTGTGACATTAAAAATGGCTCAAATAAAATAAACATATTTCCAGGCATCCTATCAAAAAACTAATCCCAGAATTGGGTTCCTTGGGCCCTGGTTAGGTACCAAGAGGCATTATTTTTTGAGTTATATAATTTTTTTCCACGTTGCTAACTGAAATAAAGATGGAGGCAGCATGACACTACTCCAGCATTTGTGGCATCAAACGGTGCTTTCACACGGTACATCTAATTTTTCCCATAGGAAATAATGGAAAACATGATATTTTAATACATTTTGAATGGATTAATATTTTTTCACCAAACCTTCAAAAGGCACATCTATGACCCATACCCCATATTCCCTGAAAGTTTCAGACCAATCCACCAAGGGGTTTTGGAGAATTGGTGTGACAAAGAAATTGCCAAAAAAGTGGTAATTTTCAAATTTTTTGACATTCTGCAGCTAGGCAACTGTACATCCAACTGGAACTAAACTTGCCAGATCCAGACATCTATGGCACTCAAAAGCACAGGCACAATTTCAGGTGAATCAGTCAAATGGCTGCAAAGTTATTAGAGGTCAACATTTTGGGTTTAACATAGAAGTGAGGTCTGAACACTAACTATAGTGGCACTACCATGCCACCACAATATATTTATATATAATTTTGTTTTACATACCCAGTTTGCTCACCAACCAATCTTCTTGCTGACTGCATCATTTAACTGGCTGACCTGTGTGTCCAGTCCCCCACCATTCTGTTCAGTCATTAACCATTTCCACTTGTCTGAATACTTTTTTAGGTTTAAATATATATTGCGCAAAGGTGAAGGTGTATCTGCTACTCACAACACTGCATCAACATGGTTGGCCACAGCCAGTAATGTAATTGGTGTGTGCAAGCAGTTGAGCCAGCAATGCATCTCCATCTGCAGCAGCAGCAGTGGTTGAGTAAATGCTACTACTCTAATCCTACTGTGCTAACCGATGCTCTGATGAATACGCTGCCCTCTATTTTCATAATTCAGCTGTTGTTCCATATCAACCTTGGCAGTATCTAGTTTCAATGTAATTTAAATTTAAAAGCTCAAATAAAAGGAGAAAAAAATAAGAAACCTGATTTTTTGCTACAGATACTGCTACCTCAATCAGCTGGCTGTAACCCATTTCAATATGGAAATGCATTACAGTACAGTGCATCAAATAAACTAACAGATTCACAAATAAAAAATAAATGCACACACATTTTAAAATTAATAATTGCAGTTTACTGAGAAAGTAAATGGAACTCCTCACACACAGGCATCACAAAGAATAATAACCCCTAGTGGCAGCAAACTGGCTGAGGAACCATTTTCCTTTTTTTTCCAACTTGTAATTTTGCTTTTTACGTATTTCTAATTTTTCTTCAACTTTAATCCAGTAAATACCAATTTTATAGTAGCAGGCTGTATGTCTTCAGCCCCTTTGTGTATGGTAAACTCGGTACAATCAACATCACCGGGGTGCCTTATTACATAGAAATAGAGATTTTGTTGGCAGAAAGAAACCTTAGGCCTATTCAGTGTTCCCCTTATCCCTGCCGATTTCATCAGCACTGACCCTAGTTGCTCATAGGTGTCACTCCCTTCCCCTGTTCCTCAACCTAATATGTCTTTGTGCCTGTTCCATGCAAGCTTGAAATTCCTCATAGTCTTTGCCCGGACTACCTCCTCTGGTAGGCTGTTCCAGTCACCCACCACCCTTTCTGTGAAGGAGTATTTCTGCACATCTTTCCAAAACTTTTCCCTTTTAGCTTCATTACATACTGCCTTGTTCTAGGGCTTTTCTTTCTCTGAAATAGACCCTTCTCTTGCACCTTGTTTACTCATGAGACATACAAGTATGTTTCAAATATGTTCCCTCTTCTTGTCTTATAGCTTATGTGGCATCATAATTAAGTCAGTCAAGTTATGAATTTTTATGGATTTATAGGCAGCCAAATTTATACTTTTCATTTATGGAGAGGTCAACCAATGTGTGCATGACTGAAAGAATGTGTAGATATCAAACAATAGAGAAAAACATGTACTGCTTTTCTGCATGCACTGTTTGTTTTTTCTATTCAGCTGCATATTTTTGCAAAATTGACATACGCATTTTTGTGAGCCAAAATCCAATAAAAATTCAGTTTTTGTGAGCACATGAGAAACAAGAAAATGAGGGCAACCACAACGGTACAGTGTCAGCATGCTGTGCTGCCCCACAAGTGTGCTGAGTTTGGAGCTGAGCTTAGAATGCTGCACTGGGAGGCATGTCAGACTGCAGCAGCTGCCACTCAGCAGTGCACTGCCACTGGGAGGTATGATGCTTGAGAATCAGTAGCACAACAACCCCAGTGGTGCTTTAGGAAAGTTTGATCCCCTCTGTAGGACATGACTACATGTAGCCAAGGCCTCAGAAGCTCTTTTTTTTTTTTTTTTTAAATTTGCCTTTTACCGCCTTCCTAGCTGCCAGCCACCCGATGCTTCAGCCCGGTCATGGGCCAACGGCTTCCACCCCCCAAATCGGCCTCAGGTCCTCTGATACCCCGTGGCTTACCCCCCACGGTGGGGCTGCGGGATGGAGAGGGCGAGACATCCCACAGAGACTGTAATCAGTCGGAGGACTGGCCTGGGGGGCTAATCGAAGCCGTGGCGGGCTTCATGGAGGGTGGCCAGCAACCGTCCATTTTCCTCTTTTCCGGGGAAGGTGGGGTCATGCAATGATGCCTGACATCTGCCCCGCCTTCTATACTCTTTGAGCGCAGCAGCATGGGTATTCCTGGCCTCCGCTAGGAGTCCCCATTGCCCCGGATGCTGCCCCAGCCCTCCCCCCGGAGAAGGAGAGCAGTCCAACGGACGCTCGATCCATCTCCCCTGGCCAGCCCTCCGATGACTCGGGTCTGTTCCCGAACCCGGGTCACCGGCGTCGCAAGCGGAAATCCAACCACTGCACCGATGGGCCCCCACCTCAGAAGCTCTGCCCATGAGAACAGGGAGGAAGGGACAAAAATCAAGGGGGAAAACCCTATGCCTTCTGGAGTTAGTATGAACTACCCCAGTGTCCCCTTTGAACACACAGGCCAGGAGGTGCACTGCCCATTTGGACTATGTGCTCTGTACTTTGTGGAGTAGGGTAAAGAAGCAGGGGGGAGGATAGCTTTACAATTTTCTTTAAAAGGTATGCCACTATTACCTATTTGTTTGCTCCCTTCCCAGTACATCCTTTTGTGAGTTCCTGTCATACTGTGTTTTGGTGTGTTTCTGCTCCCTTTCAGGTGGAGGAATGCCCTGCTGTTGGTGGAGTTGGAGCCAGGAGCCCACAGTGTGGGGCCTAGAGCTTTGCAGTGGAGCGGGACCTGAAGTGGCTCAGAAGGCCGGTCAGAATGGTGGAAACACCAGATGAAGATGTACCCTATCAGAGGGAAAGAGGTCTTTAAATAGCTCCCCTGAGACCTTGTATTTTAACTTTTAACATTATTTCTATTTTGGTGTCACCAGCATTGCTACATATAGAGGCTGGAAGAACTTTGTTGAACGCCAGAATAACTTTCTTTTTGGGAAGTGACAATTTGTTTTTGCTGTTTCACTAGCTGTATGTGTGTATTCTTTTCCTTTTTTTGTGTTTTTATGTATTTAAGAGTGAAAAACATTAGCTTTAAAACAATTCTCTAGAGCCCACAATATGTAAATTAGGTCATGAGGTAGGTAAGTATAAAAGTGCATGCCCCGTAGTACAAGCAATCAGTCGAGCTGAGGGAAGGGGCGAGTGTAGCCAGATACAGAAGCAGGCTGGGTGGGAGCTTTTTGAGCAGAACCCAGAAGTGTTTCATTGGTGTCTGTTACCATAAAAATTCTGTGCGCTTATGAGGGAGACTTAAATAACCTTACTAGTCTACTGTACCAGTACTGTTTTAAAATCTTATGAGTGGTCAGCATTGGCAGATAATACATACAAAATATGCACAAATATATGAGATACAGAAGGTGTATGAGCAGAGAACTGACTCCATCTGTAGCACTCCGTAGCAGGCCTGAACGTGGCTTGGGCATTAGAGAATCAACCTGAAAAGTAAGTGATACAAAATGACACAAAAGTTTTAGTGTAGTGCTTTTCTCGCTTTTTAGCCATTTCATGATTTAAGTGCTCAGGTTTAAATACTGGTGTAGCAGGGGAGTGCTTAGCCTTAACTGGGTTGTTTTTGCTGTTTTTAGCTATATTGTCTCCATTGTTTGCATTTTCTGTTTTTCTGTTTTTAGAGAGTGGAAGAGAAGGTTTAGCAATGGGCATTTGTTGGCAAAAGGATTTAAAGGGCCCAAGGATTTGGATTCCAGACTTTATTCATATTAATCTAAATGGATCTAAAGACACTAAGTGGTTATTTGGAGACACCCGATATTCTTTCCAAAACACCTTGATGAACCTCAGGAACTTTTGAAGGCACCTTATTAATTGAACTATTTTATTACAGAATTCCAAGAAGTTACAGAAGAGCTAAGTAAAAACCTTGCACAAAACTTTTGTTTTGCACTAAAACATTTTGCACAAGCCACTTTCCCTCAGACTTTGTCTAATCTTTCCAAATAAAACCAGAATTGTGTTATTATCTGTCCTAATTTAGAAACTTGGTATCTTGGTATCATAGTAATAGCAGAAGTGTGGTTTTGATGGCCCACTGGCTTTTCTTATAAAGATCTCAGTGGACGGTCAAGTTAACTGGAGGTTAATTGTCTATATTTAATTGCATAATAATTTATTGGATTTCGACTTATACCAGGGCTGGAATAATTTGGTATTTGGGTATCTTCAAGTTACGATTATCTATATGATGGTAAACACAAGAAGTGGGTTGGTCTGTTCTCCCACAATGGTAAAGTAAAGTTCAGAGAATAAAAAAACAGGAAGGAAAAAACTGAGCACAAGGGTTGAAAAAGGAGCAACACAATTACAGGATAAAGAAACAAAGCAACTGAAAATCACTAAATTTTTGTCTAGTATTTCGGAAACTCCTAATGAGGCCTTGACCCCTTTGGATAACAATATTTCAATAGGTCAGCAAAAGGTCAAGTGACACTAAAAGACACTACAACTATTTGTGATGATATCATTTTGATCAACTGAAATTGTGCAGATGAATCTGAACTTTCTAAGAGCTATATCTGGGGTTCTAAGGAGCTAAGCTCGAGCTATTTTCAAGATCCTATAGTTACCATTAATGAATCTTATTATGATAGCCATCAAACTGATTAATTAAATGTAGAGGGAGAGGCTACACCTGAATTTAATTACCAGAATGAGGAAAATTTTTCCATCAGAACAGAAAGTAAGAAAAACTTTAATGAAACCCTGTATGAAACAAAAAAGCCAGAAAGCAAGATCCCTGCACAGATGGATAGCATAGCACAAGTTATGCAGGACTTGGTCTATATTATCATAGGATTAAAGCAACTGGTAGACAGACAAGTGTTACATGTTGGGTCTAAGAGTTGGGATTTGGGTGAGACAATTATCTCTCCCCCCCTTTGACACACTCAGGGAGGTTGAATTTAACCACTTCAATTTCTAGCACCAGTGAGTTGGTACCATCTCCAGAAGAACTAGAAAAGGGTCATAAAATCAAGTATGATAAAGAACATTTTGCTGATAAGGGGAATTTTATTGCCTCATCAGCTTTATCTAAACAAATGCTGGAAATTATTTCAAACCCATACTATGCTAAAGTGGTTATGTTGGAAAATGTATGGGTGTTGAAGGAAGAACTAGCTGCTCTTAAAACAGATGTGTTTGATAATAAAGTGTTGTTAAATGATTTAAAGAACTCTACCACAAAAAATAAAAATGTAGAAGTTCAATCAGGAGGGGACTGTGAATTAACTGAAGTAACAGAGTTTATGAATAAAGCAATTCAAGTTAATCTCCCACCCCCATTTTGTAAAGAAGATGATGACCTTGAAAAAATTTACAGAGGTGGTTGGGAAAAGTATTAGTGTGAAAAGGAATGATAAGAAAACAGTAAAGTTACAGGAAAAGAGAAGAAGACATAGGGCAAAGAAAAGGGAGAAATATGATGATGTAGGAGACCAAAACAAAAATTAGGCAACTAGAGAAGAAATGGTAGAAATAAAACAAACAGAAAAGATAAATGAAATCCAGAAAGTTAAGATGATAGCTATAGAAAAAAATGGTGCTAAAGATAATAGGCGCTATTCTAGAAGAATGGCGCAACTCGCCGCCAAAGGTGACTTGCACCAAACTCAGTTGTGACAAAGACCCTGCATCCGAATCTAGAAGGGGCAGGGTCACTGCGGCTAAATCCTGTAACTTGTGACATGTGGACAGCAATGCCAAATGAAGGGCATAACTGAGGGGCATGTCACAAGTTGCACCCTCTGGCAGTACAGTCATTCATTGAGCACATCTATACAGTAAGCACTCCTATGGAACTCAGTCAGCAGCTGGCCATGGAGGTGAAAGGTGAGCTGTTCCAGTCACCGGCTGGAAACAAGTCAGGGGGTGCGGGGTGGATTGGCACTGTTGGGTGGGGGGCCACTAGACTACCAGGGATAACTGCATGATACTTTTATTTTTACAGATTGTGGCACGGCAGAGACCTGTGTCTCAGGGTTGGGGAACAGGTCAGAAGGAGGACAGAGCTTCCCTATGGGGCTCTTAGCAGTGTGGGGGTTTGGGAAGGGGGTTTGTGGGCAGCCCTGAAGGGCTTAGACAGTTTGGAGGATTGGGGGCCAGGGGTGAGAGATGCTCTGCTGGGCACATACTGTGTGGAAGATCGGGGGCTGGGGGGGTGAAAGATGCCCTGTGGAGCACCTACTGTGGTGTTCTGGGCATGGGGAGAGGGCACATGGATTGGGTGCTGGTCTGCTGGCAGGTTTACACAACCCTCTGAGGGCGTAAGTACAGTTACGCCAGCTAAATGTTGGTGTAACTTATGTTGATGGCTCTCCTCTGGGGGTTATTGTAGAATTGCAACATTGGGGACTTTGTTGCTACCCTTCCAGAATAGGGCACCACTGCTGCCATAAACCCTCTAGCACCATGCTGTAGGGGATTTAGGGCATAAGTTCTGGTGTAGGTCCACTTTGGTGCAAGTGGTCTGTGGCATGTCGCAGGCCACTTTGTGGAATACAGTATATCACAACTGCTAGTGTAACTTGCTACTTGCGTCATTTTCATTGGTGTAAGTCAAGTTACGTCAGATGTAGCTCTTCTAGAATCAGGCCCAATACTTTTTGTGGCATATTAAGAGGGAAGACCGAGGGTATAAGTCCATGTGCACAGAGTTGCCAGATTCATCAATGAGTAGCACAAAAGATAAAGTAAAAGAGTATGTGGTACAGTGCGAAGGAGAATATTTAATAAAATTTTGTGAAATAGATTATTTGAAGAAACACATTTTAAGTTAACAAAATGGGCTATACAGCTATTACAGCTAGCAAACTATTCTCAAGATGAATATTATATAATGAGACCTCATTCTCAAACATATACAAATTGCATACTACTATGTTGTAACACACAGTCTCTAGCAAACAAGGTTTGGGACCAAGAGAAGGATTTAAAACACAAAGGGATTTACATTATTCCTCCCTATTGGTCCCCCAACTGGAACAGGTGAACAATGGGAAAATGCCAGCAGATAGAACCTACCCAGTGACAGATGATTTAAAATGGAGGCAGCAATGCCTGAAAGTAATCTCAGAGTATAACAACTCAACCATCTTTGAATGGGAAAATAAAACATTGTCACTTTTCAGTTGGGAAAAAAAAAAACACAATCAATAATAAAACTGAAGGCAGAAATTGGTACCTTCCTGTCTTGTGTCTTAAAAATGAATATCACTGAAAATGTTACAGAAAGAATTAAGACTTACCCAGATTGTTCCCAAATAGATATCACATTTAGATCCTCAAAACTTGCTGACCTTGTTTTAACAAATGCACTATCGCTGGATGCCTATGTTATACACATAATTGATTATAGGACAGTGGGCAATGAACATGTAAATGGACATACCAAAGAGAATGATGTTACAATACAGATGGTGTTAACCCATATACAGAGCTGGCAACTTTAGAATAGAATTGACAGGCACTGGAAGCTGGAAACCTGAAAAAGGAGGCAAAGGATAGAATATATATGCTTTCATGGACTATAGAAAGATCGTGTACTAAACTGGTCATTAAGGACATTATATGTCTACAAGAAACATGGGTTACAGAAGATGAACCTCCTCTGTGCCCTGATTTTACAGATTATAGAGTACCAGCTTCTAAATTAAAGAAAAATGGTAGTCCTAGTGCTGGTTTGATAACATATATCAGGACTACACTAAATGTCTCAGTTAAACAGATGGAAATGAATGTGAAAGAAATATAAATGCTTAAATTAAATAAGAAAGGCAAAGATAGTATACTGATAAATGTATACATACCTCCCACTAATAAATCACTGAGCAACAATATAAGGGAGCTGCTTAAAGAAAGAATCCATAACCTCACGGAAAGCTATGAGCATCTTCCAATTATTTTGATGTGAGATTGCAGTGCTTGAATACCAAACAGGCCAATAGTAAACACCCAGGGGATGAATATAATAAATCAATATTTAATTTATTATAGGAAATCTAAGGATAAAATTGCCAACAAAAGAGGGAAAATAATTCATCAGATAATGGAGGAGTTTAACTTTAACCTGCAGAATGGCAGAATGAAAAGTGATCCTGAAGGAGAGTTTACTATATAGGCTTGAATGGTTCATCAGTAATAGATTTAGTTTGGGCAAACTTGGAAGCTGCTAGAATATGTGAGGATTTAACTGTACTATCCTGTCCAGAATCACACTTGCCTATCTATACACTATGGCAAATGGAGAACTTAACAAATGAACCATCTAATAACATAGAAAAATCACAAATAATAATTGTAAATTCTCATCATATTAAGTGGAATGTCCCAATGATAAATTCATTCAAAGAACTATTTAGGTCAGATTATTTAACGGAATTGAGATTAAAAATAATTGACTTTGCAGATAATGCAGATATAGTGGAAACATGGAAGGATATTGTATTTTATTTGGTCCCCCTTTTTTCCAGAACATCCACAGGGAAAAGGGTTAAAATGACATGGTTTTATAATATTTGTAGGAAAGCAAAGAAAAAATGAAAAGGTCTGGTATACACTTACAGGAAAACACCTAATGTAGGTAACAAAAAGGCATTAAATAAGGGCAGGACCAATTATAAACTAATACTGGAAGAGGAAAGGAGAAAACATCATCAGAAGATGTGGAAAAATCTAAGGGAGACCATAATCAAGAAAGATGACAAACAGTTTTGGCTATTGGTGAGCCAAAGTTTTGGACACTATGCCAATAAAGTTACAGCTACAATTACTCTGAGTAGATGGGAAGGACATTTTAGTAAATTGTATTTCTCTGGAGACAAGCAAAATAATGAAAGATCAGTTTACCATCAGTCGATGATTCATTCTTGCCCTTATTTTATAACTAAAGATAAGATCATCAAAGCCATCAAGAAAACCACTTCAAATAAGGCTCCAGGCCCAGATAAAGTCCTATCAGAAATATATAAAACATTTACCGATTGGTGGGTACCAATATTGCACCATTTATGCAGTTTTGGCTGTCAATATGATACATTTCCAGAATCTTGGTCTGGAAGTACAATTTGCCAGATTTTTAAAAAGAGTGATACAAATGAGCCAGCGACTTGTAGACCAATAAGCTTACTAGACTCATCACAGAAAATATTCACAAGAATAATTTCAAAGCATATACAGCATTGGGCAGAGGTTAATAACCTCTTGACAGAAACATAAAACTGATTTAGGTCAGGGTGCTGTACAGTCCAGTGTTGCTATGTTCTGAACCATCTTTTAAGGAAATATATTACCATCAAAAAGATACAATTATATTGCTGTTTTGTAGATTTAAGAGCAGAGTTTGATTCAATACGCAGAGTTCTTCTGTGGGAAAAATTACAGTCATACAATATAGATCCAGTTATACCAGCATTATTGTTACGTTACATCAAAACACATGGCTAAAGGTGAGGTATGACCCGACAGGGAATTTAACTTCAAAATTAAAAACAAATTTAGGAGTTACACAGGAATGTTTACTTGCCCCTTTATTGTTTAACCTGTATATTAATTCAATATTATCAGCATTGGATAACCCTGAGTTTCATTCTCCAACAATCTTAAATAACAACATTTCTTGTCTAGCGTATGCAGATGATGTAGTGTTAATATCCACATTTAAACTTGGGTTACAATGCAAACTAACATATTTCTCAGCATTTTGTAAAATTAATAAGCTTCAAATTAACAAAGACAAAATGAATACAGTGATTTTTGGTGCTAGAAACAAATCATTGCCTTCCATTTTCCTAGATGGGAAAAAAATAGACACGGTCAATAGTTATGAGCATTTAGGCGTCATATTTTCACAGAACGTGCGGTGGAACCAACATATAATTAAGTAAACAAAAAAACTTAATGTAACAACAAAGGCCTTTAAAAGGTTTAATATTAACTATGGCCAAGGATCAGTTGAAGGTCTATTGAGAACTCTGAAAGCTAAAGTTAAAACAAGTGCATTATATGCCTCTGAAATATGGTCTGTAGCGAATTTAAAATCTCTGGAAGTAACCATAAATCACATGTCTAGATCCTTATCGAGGACCCCACAATCAATACCAGCAGAGGTCTTAAGACATGAGCTTGGGCAGAAATCCTTTAAAATCCAGGCTTTGGAAAGGAGACTATCATTTATATTAAAACTATTTATTCTCCCCTCAAAACGCCTCCCACGGATGTGTTTGGAAGAAGAACTAGAGTATAATCAAAGAGGTTTTGTATCCTCAGCTATTCTAACATTTTTTTCATAAAACCTAGGTGGTTTCATTTTGGCATCTCACGTAGGTAGAAGGCTATGATAAAAAGCCATGAATTGGATGGAATGAATCATAACGTGAATTCAATAATGAGTAAGGTTGCAAGAAATAAAAGTCAAGATATACAGTACTACAGGTGATACAGACTTATGAGTCAATACATCAATTGAATGAGGGAATTTTAGAGTCATATAATTTAGATTAAAAGGGCATTTCTTGATAAATCCTATTCACTAGGTGAAACGTTGAGGCTTGCCATATTAAAAATAAAAAGGATATTTGAACATGGAAAAGACTGTCTATGGATATATTTTTGAGCGCCTCCCATCTTTTGCTCTGGAAATGGGATCATCATCTTCTATAAACAACACATCGGGTGTGGCAGCATAAATAATGATAAAAGAAGTGTTCATTTCCTGCGGAACCTTTTCTGAACTTTTCCTCCTCAAATACCACTTTATAACAAACAGAGAAAGTATTGGCTGGGACTTATCTTAGTGACCTTTGGTCTTCCCTCTGATCAGATGCTTTTATTTCTCATTTAATTCTAAAAGCACTAGAATTTTAAAATGCTTAAGCAGATTCTTAATGTCGGTTAAATTATGATAAATAAAAAGGATGAAATGATAAGTTGTTAAATTTATTTAAGCTTATTATTTAAGCTTATTATGTAGTAATCATAGTGGATCCTATGTTTGTCTTGCACAAAATTTGTATGATTATCTTAAAGCTGGGGATGTGTACAATTTATATAATAGCTATGTAACGATGGAAACTTTTATGGTTATTGAATGTAGTTATATCTTTGTCTATTTTAAAATTTGTAATGACATATTGTTGAACAATAAATTTCTACCTATCTACCTATGCCTTCTATATGACATCAAGCTCCCTGTATGACTGAAGGGTCCCAGTGCCAACAGCCACACAAGTGGATCACTTTAGGAGGGAATATGGCCCTTCATCTAGAGCGCCTTCTGTAAAACAGTAAGCATTGTTAGCTGAGCAGGACCAGGCTAGAGCACATAGGGAATGTGGGACATCCCAAAGCAGGGAATGTTCCTGGGATCCACATATATCTGTGCCATAGAGTATGGTAAGGATAAATGAATAATTTGAATAAAAAATGAAAATGAGTTTGAAGTGAAGTCTGAAATGTATGTGTTGTACAGATTGGGGTGTAATGCTGATTCTTCAACTGTTGCTTTTGAAAAAAGAAGTTTTTAAAACTAATAATGAAATTAGGCAGTTGTAAGCCACAAAAACAGGACCTGCTTAGGTCACTGCAGAACTTGTTTTCATGACTCTCAAAGCCACATTTGCAGGGTTTACATGAAAACTGCATAACAATGAAAGACCATCTCACTGCTTGGAAGAAAACAGTGCCTCTTGTGGCACCAAATGCAGCCACCGGTGGCTCACTACAGAATCTCCCAACTCATGTTCCCAAACAATATGCCCAATCTAGATGCAGTACAGAATCCACCCTTCACCCACTAGCACCCATGCCACCATCCTCTCCTTCCAATTTAAAAATAAACCCAACAACTTACACCTGTGCTACCCTCCTTAACTCCTTTAAAGTAACAAATACCCCCTCCACACAGTCCACTTAGAACTGACACCCACCCTCCATCTCCCAGCGGCTACTTTTTTATGTTCTCTGTGTGTGTGCTTGTGCAGAAAACATTTTGTTAGAGAGTGGCTTTTGAGGGGTGTGACACTGTCAGGCCAATGTTGAATGGTCTGCAAGGGGCTCATCAGTGTCACACCAATCATCATCCAGACTGACAATGACACTGTTCTGGTTTGCTGGGTGGAAACATTGTGTATTTCAAAGGAAAGAGACAACCCAATCATAGGTCAGCTCTTTCTTTTGATCTATGCCACCCAACTAGCACAGCTAATCTGTCATGATCAGCCTGCTGAGGAAATGCACCCTGTAACAAAGAAAACCAGCCATTAATGTCTATTGCTGCTCTGCCTTTACTGTCCCACAACCCAACCCTCCCACTCTGCACTCCCCACAAACATAATACCAACACTGGGTGTACCCAATCACCCAGTGTCACCACTTGAGGGAAGGAAAACTGTCCCTCACAGTTTTTTTATTTAAATACACTCTGTAAAAAAGAAAAATGTCTATCAATGTCTGTTGTTGCCCCACCATAACTTCCCCCCATGCCCAAACCATGTTAATCTTCCAGCACAGGGGTGCCCAAACACCCATGCTGGCTTCTACCCCCCCGCCTGCCCAATACAACACTGACACTGGGGGTGCCCAATCCCCAGTGTCATGACCTAACTCTTCTGGCATGGGGGAGCCCAATCCCCAATTCTGGCTTCTATTTCTCACCTGGCCCCATATAACACTGACACTGGGCGTACCCAATTCCTCAGTGTTGCCACTTGACATAAGAAAACTGTCCCTCATAGTTTCTTTTTTAAACAAACCCTATAAAAAAGAAAACTGTCTATCGATGTCTATTGCACCCCCACCCAACCCTCCACTTGGCACCCAACCCCTACACCCCCAAGTCCTCACTTACCTACTGGGGACCAATGCTGTAATCCTTTCTAGACCCCAGACACATCTTCACTCTTCAAAGCCAGACCGTGAACTGAGGAAATCAATTGTGTAGTTCAGTATATTTCAATAGGGTTTTGAACTTAGTGGCATAAGTTACCCATTTTTGAATATTTTTGCCCCAAATATTCAACATTCCTTTTTGGAACCCCACCTCATGAACAATGGCAGTGAAATTAGGTTAATCTGTCTGAAAAGGTAATTTTGCAGTCACTGCATTAAATCACCTTTTGGGCAGCAGTTGAAATTTTCTCCACCCTTGTTCATGAGGTGGGGTAATAAGAAGGCTATGTTGAAAATGTGGGGCAACAAAGTTATAAGCCTACATTGAAATATGTGAAGACAGGCTCATAATTTTGGTAATGTGCAATATTTTGACCCCAAATTTTCAACATAACCATTTCTTCATACCACCTCATGAAAGTGACAGCTGTCACTTTTCAAATCCTGACCATACTGTGCTTTTGTACTGCAAATCACCTTTTGGGCAGGATTTGAAAATGTTCTCTGCCCTTGTTCATGAGGTGGACTCATAAGAAGGCTATGTGTGGTCACAAGAAGGCTATGTTGAAAATTTGAGGTAAACAAATGAGAAAACAACAAAGTTATGAGTCTACAGTACGTTGCAATTTTTGAATGCACGCTCATAAGTGTAGTAATTTTAAATATTTTGA
This sequence comes from Neoceratodus forsteri, assembly GCA_016271365.2. NCBI lineage: Eukaryota > Metazoa > Chordata > Ceratodontiformes > Ceratodontidae > Neoceratodus > Neoceratodus forsteri. The sequence continues at coordinate 734,677,297 of CM057456.1, forward strand.
CCCCAACATTTCAGCTTAGCCATTTTCCACACCACTTCAGGGATGTGACAGTTGTCATTTTTTAAATCCTACCCAAAATGTACATTAACATTTGTGATGCAAAATGTCGTTTCAGCCATTGTTTTATAAATGACACCTGTCATGCACAGAAGGCATAGTCACAAAAAGATTTTGTTGAATATTTGGAGTAAAAATGTGAAAAGCTAACTAAGTTATGAGCATATGAATTGTTCTAACATTTACTCATAACTTTATTTTTTGCAGGTTTTGGCCTCTGATTTTCAACATACCCCTTGTGCTACTCCACCTCCTGAACAAGGCAGGTGTCTATTTTTCAAATCCCATTTGAAACTTGTTTCCACAATTGCACAGCAAAATCAGCTTTCACATGGGATTTGAAAAATTCCACCTGTCTTGATCATAATGTCAGGTCATAAAGACTGTTGGACATTTAGGATCAAAATGTGGGAGCCCACTTAAAAGTAGATATTGCCTCTCTACTGCCCTATCCTGGGTAATTCCAAACAAAGCAGGACACCACTAAAAATGAGATATTGCATCTCATCTGCTCTATACTGGGTAAATATGGCATGCTGTCAATAGGATGTGGGAATGAGAGCACTGTAATGTGGACACCAGCAACAGTGCACACCTCATGTGGGCTTTCAGGACTTGCGGCGTGGTGTGCTGAGAGTGTCACACTGCCTCCAGCTCCCCAACATGCCCAGCATGGAGGTGAATATATTTGTTTCAGTGGGTGCGGGATGCACAGCCTCTCACCATGAGGGGTGCGGGGGTGGTGCCCCCTGCATAACCGAACACTAAATCAGTTGCACAATCTGTATCTGCAGCATGGTTGCTGTGCACTGTCATTACTTGCGGTCCTGTGACTGAGTCAGGCAATGTTTGTTTTTGCCCTAAAGTGGGTCAGCCGGTAAATATATAGTAAAAATGTGTACAAACAAGACCTGATTAAACAGCAATACCAGCGGCGAACATTTGGCATTGACAAATATTTGTTTCATTTAGTGAGCTTTTATTTACCAGGTAAGAGCACTAGGCAATCAAATGCAGAATTTCAGGTATGTCCTTTTAAAATCATTTTCCTGCATTGTATGTGTATATTTGTAGTTTTAAAATTATTGATAAAACAGAGTGCAGTTTTCACACATGAAGAGAATATTTTTTCAATATTCCAAGGAACACTGTATTTTACCAAAATGACCTCTGTCATATTTTGTGAGGCGGATCCACGTTTTGTGACTCAAACCTGCAGTTTTTGTGCAGTTTTGAGACACAAAAATGCCCCCTCATCTTTAGATTGCCAGCAGTTGGGAGCCCAACACTGCCATTTTACCCTTCCCCCAGAAGAAAACTGTATAAGAACTGGTGGTGGGTGCCCACTCCACCCCAGGTACTCTCCCATCTGCCCGAGAATGAATCAAGCCAGAAGTTGGTGGGTGCCCAAGCCACCACCAGTACCCCTTCCAACCTACCAGAACTTCAATAAAGCCAGCAGCAGGTGCCCATCATAGAAACACAGAAACATAGACTTTGATGGCAGATAAGGACCACTGGGCTCACCCAGTCTGCCCATTTCCCTACCTATTGGATAAGTTGCAAATCCTAGTTAACCAACAACCTACTTTCTCCTACTCCCCCAATAGAATTGCTTTATTCCTGTCCCATGCATTCTTGAATTCCCCCACTGTTTTTGACACCATGACCTCCTCAGGAAGGCCATTCCATGCATCTGCCACCCTCGCCATCCCCCCCTCTTCAAATTGTGTCCCCGTGTTCTTACACATCTCTTTTTCTGAAAGATGCTTTCCTTTTGGACTTTGTTGATTCCCTTGTGGTACCATCCCCACCATTGATATCCTCCTGGACCCTGCCAGGACATAACCCCCCAACCCACTGACCAAGTTCCCTATACCACCCTGTTCCTCTACCCATCCTATATAATACAAAACACTATTGCTCACACTTTTGAACCCACTTCCCCACTGCTCAAGATAAGCAGGCTTCTCAGGGTAAGTGAAAATGGAGTCACATGCAGAACAGGAATAAAACAAATAAACAGAAAAAGATTGTATGGCTGCATGTAATAACACCCAACTCAGTCCAGCACTAGGAGATATTAAAACATAATTTATTAATAAACATCTTTGTAGCACCCACCCATAAAATGCATCTGTCAACATGTCATGCTTCATTAGTGCTTTTTTAAAAAGTGCTAGTGAAGTGTGAAATGTTGATGGATGCCTTGTTATGGGGTTGCTACATAGATGTTTATTATTAAATGATTTTTTTAATGTCTGCTAGCATTAGAGTGAGTTGGATGTAAAAGTAAAGTAAAGTAAAATTTATTTCTTAAGCGCCTTTCAAATACCAAGGCGCTATACAGTAAAATAAACATACAATATAAACAAATAATAATATCAATAAAATTTTAAAAACATTCAGAAAAAGCCTGATAAAACAAATAAGTTTTGAGCTCTGATTTAAAACATGCTGCAGTGCAATCTTTTTCTGTTTATTTTTTTTATCCCCCCACTGGTGTCTACTCTCCTGCCCCACATTGTGATTCCTCAATGTCCCTCATCATGATTCCTCCATTTCTCATGTTGCCATTCTTCAGTGTTGCTTGACATGCTCCTCTTCCTCCTCCTGTGGGTAAGTAAAAAGGAAAAAAAGGGAACAAAACAGAAGTCCTGAAACCAGGACTCTTTTTCTTTATTGTTAAAGTAGTGGTGACTGAAAATGGACTCAGGAACAATTTGTAAAATTTACAGTTGAATTTTTGTGAAGGGAGGATAAGAACACCAACCTTCAAATTTGTTAAAAAATATAAATGTATAAAAAAGGATGTTATAGAATCACCCCAGTAAAAACTACATCTTGTGAAATGCATATGCAAGGACAGTATCTTTTACCTTTATTTTTATTCATTTTAAAAACACAAACATATATTCATAAAGAATTCATGGGCATTAGTTACATTAGAAAAGAATAAATATTAATTACAGTAGGTTACCTGACTCATAACTCTGTGGTACACATCGTGGGAATACTTGATTGTTAACATGAATTTTAAGCTAGAAATATTCAGTCTCAAATTGTACAGGAAAAATGGAGACGTTGCAGTAGGATACAATAATATAGTTAAAAGATCTATTTCCCTGGCGTCTACATAAACATTAAAAGACATGTAAAATGTCTTCAAAAAATCCAGTAACAACAATGTCTATCACTCTTGTAAGATGCATACACCCCTTATACCTGACCTCACACTCAACAAACTGCCTTTACTATGTAAAAGAAATACAGTACATACACAGAATTTAATTGGCTCAGCTGGTATCCGGTAACATAAACCATGCACAATATAATCAATATGTGCACTGCTCCAGCCATATTATGGTCCTTATTTATTAAATAGTTACTTAAAATAAATACATGCAGCATAGCCCTTTATAGAAATATACAAATGTAGAATATGTCAGCAGATGATGACCACCTGGACCACACAGTCTGCCCAGTTTGTCCCTGCCTATACTGTCACCACAGACCTTACCTGGTCTCTGGCTACTCCCCCTCCTCCAACATTGCTATTAAGATTACTTTGTGCCTCCCCCATACATGCTTGCACCCCTCCACTGTTTACACTCCCACCACCTCCACTGGAAGACTGTTCCAGGAATCCACCAGTCTTTCACTGAAGAAAAGTATTTCCTCACATTCCTTCTAAATCCCACCCCCCTTCAAGCTTCACTGCATGAACTCTTATCCTGGTTTACCTTCTCTTCTGAATCATACTCCCCTCCTGCACCATGTTTACCCCGTGAGGTACTTATTGGTCTCTGTCATGTCCCTCTCTCCCCCTTGTCTATTCCAGGGTTACATATTGAGATCCCTCAGTCTCTCCTTATAAACGCATGCACCATTTTATTTGCATTCTTCTGTATAGCCTTTACCTTGTCTATGTCCTTCCCATGATGTGGCTTACAGAACTAGGCAGAGCACTACAGGTGAGGTCTTACTAGTGATCGATACAGTGGTAACACCACCTCTCTCCTGCTGCTGATTTCCCCTCCCTATGCACCTCAATATCACGCTGGCACTACCTACTGCCTTGCTGCACTACCCCACCACCAAGAGGTTATCGGATGTGATAATTCCATGTTTTCTTTCCTGCTTAGTGACTGTCGATACCTTCCCCCCATTTTGTACACTGTCCCTGGGTTTCTGTGCCCTAAGTGAAAGATTTTGCTCTTTTTTGCATTGAAAAAATGCTGCTATACCCTCGATCGCTCCTCAGGTTTCTCAGATCCCTAGTCATTCTTTCTACCCTTTCCAGAGTATATACCTTTTTGCAGATCTTGGTGTCATCTGCAATGAGGCATACCTTCCCTTACAGTTCTTCTGGAATGTTGACTGTGAAGACAATGGAGAGAAATGGCCACAGCAATGAGTCCTGAGATACACCGCTGATCACTATTCCCGCATTAGTGAGTGTTGTTTACCACCACCCTCTGTCACCTCTCCATCAACCAGTTCCATACCCAGATTATTATCTTATGTCCCACCCCCAAACTGTATAAATTCCTTAAAAGCCTTCTACGTGGTACAGTTTTAAATGCCTTGTTGGGTCTAAGTAGGCCACATCCACTCCTCTACCCTGCTCTATTTCCCTGGTAACCCAGTCAAAGAAATAGATCAAGTTGATCTGACATGACCACCCACCCTTAATCCATGCTGCCTTGGTCCTTGCAACCCACTAGCTTTAAGATACTCCACTACACTTTCTTTCAATAGTGTTTCCATTAACTTCCCTACCATTGATGTTAGACTGACCTATAGTTGCCAAGCCTCCTCTCTGCTGCTGTTGTTGTGAAGCAGGACTATATCTGCCCTCCTCCAGTCCTCTGGAACTACTCCTGTTTCCAAAGAGTTGTTAAATATTGCTGTCAGAGATGCATACAGTACCTCATTGAGCTCCCTCAGCACTCTTGGATGTACCCCTTTCAGCCACATGGCTTTATTAACTTTCAAATTTGGAAGTCCTTGCAGGACTCTTTCTTCTGTGAATGGATCTGTGTCCACCTTCCTCCTCTTCCTACTGCTGCTTCCATGTGGTCCATCCCCTCTCTCCCCACTGTGAAGACTGAGGAGAAGTATCTGTTTACGATATCTGCTTTTTCCTGATCCTCCTCCTCTGTACAATTTCCCCCGCCCTACTTAACATCACAGTCTTTCCCCTTGTCTTCCTCTTTTTGCTTATGTATCTGGAAAGCTCTTGTCCTCTTTATCTACCCCTTTGGCTATCCATTCATCCATTTGCACCTTTGCATCCCACATCACCTTCTCTGCTTTCCTCTGATTCTCTAGTACATCTTCCTATTCACTCCCCTCAGCATCTCCCTGTACATCCTGAATGTCACCTCTTTTACCTTCTCAGCCACTTCCCTTGAGAAACATAGTGGGTCTTTTTTCTCCTATTTTTGCCCACTTTTTTGCACAAAGGTGTGTTACCTTCAATATTTCATCCCTTCATTTTGCCCACTGTTCTTCCACACCAAACAGGCAATTTCCCCTGCTAGGTCAACTCAGAAGCATTCACTCATTTTTTTTTAATTCAGCCCCACTGAAATCCAGGACCCTCATCCTTGTGTGTCTTGTCTCTGCCACCATCCTTATGTTAAACCACACTGAATGGAGATCGCTGGTTCCCATGTAGCATCCCATCTTGATGTCTGTAATACTGACCCTGTTTGAGAGCACCAGGTCCAGTACTGCCATATTTCAAAGGAGCTCTTGGACTAGTTACCTTAGAAATGCCCTCTTCAGGGAGTCTAGGTTGGCCCTGCTTCTAGCCAAGGCCATGGCTGGGATGCTCCAATCTACTTCCAGCAGACTGAAGTCCCCTACTAGTAGAGCCTCCTCCTTTTCTGCCATCATGCTGATGGCTTGTCCCAGAGTCTTATTCAATTTTTCCCCTTGTCTTAGAGGTCTGTATATCATACCTGTGCAAACAGTGGCTCCAGCTCCTGTCTCCAGGGTGAACTACAACACCTCCAACCCATCCTTTGCCCTAGTTTCCCTTTCATTTCCATCACTCTGATACTTTCCCCACATATAGCAAAACCCCTACATCCTTCTGCCCCTTACTGTCCTTCTTGTACTGAATGTAGCCTGGTATAGCCATGTCCCTGTTGTGGCTCTATGTTCACCATAACTCAGTAATGGCCACATGATCCAGGTCTGCCTGTGCCATGATTGCCTTCAGGGCTGTAATTTTATTTCCATGACTCCATGGGTTGGCACACATGGTTTTCCACACCTTTCTTCCACTCTGCCTGCAACTCTCCTCCTCCTTCCTGCCTTTGTAGCCACTTGAAACTTCTCTTTCTCCCCCTTTAATAACCTCTTTGTGCCTTTCCTCTTCAATACCTTCCTTTCCACCTCTTCTACTCTTTTTCCCCCTTGCCCCATACTATGCTTCTACATCCTTTAACTTGTGCCCTGGGGGAATTTTCTCCCCTTGGACTCTCTGTTCTTGTTGCTTTAATCTATGTGTGGAGTGGAGAGTTTATGCATCCCTTTGTATTATTACTTCCCCTCCCCTCTCAGCTAGTTTAAATGCTCATTAAAGGAACATCTAAACCTTCCACTGAGGACAGCATCCCCTTTCAGATGCAGGCCATGATCTCTGGATAGGCTCATATCCTTCCAGGTCAGTCTCTAGCCCAATAAAGCCACATCCCTCCTCCCTGTACCATTATTTCTACCAAATGTTAAAGCTCCTGGTGTGGAGTACCGTATCCTCCCCTCAGCCATAGACAGGTAGCACCTTGTCAAATGCCATCAACTGGAGCACCTTTGCTGAAGCCACATCCAAGAGCAGGGTCATTCTTGATGTCCTATGGGGGCATGCCTCAGACAGCTAGTGTTGGAATCCCCTCAGAAGGGAGCAATCTTAGACCTGGTACTCCCAAACAGGGACAGAGAGAGGATCTCATATTTAGAAGTGGGTAGCCATCTGGGAACAAGTGACCACCAATCAGTGTGGTTCATAATAAACACAGCTGTAGAGTCAAGCCACACAAAGGTGAGGATACTGGACTTTAGGAGGGCTGACTTTGGCAAAATGGGAGAGTGCATCAGAATGTTACATATCACAGGGGCAACCAACATAAGAATAAAATATTCTATTGGGGTCTCTATATAGATAATATATTATTGTTGTGGAGAGGTGATAGAGAAGAACTGGGAGCCTTGATTAACTACCTACATAGCACTACTGAACATTTGAAATTTAGCCATACCAGCAGTGAGTTAGAAGTGAATTTCTTGGCTGTCACTTTAGAAAGAATCATGAGGGAGGGATAAATACTAGATTGTATAGGAAACCTGTGTATGGCAATTCACTATTGATTTCATCAAGTTGCCATCCACCTCATGTTCATTGTAACATTCCAAAAGGTCAGTTTCTAAGGACTTGTCAAAATTGTAACACAGAGAAGGGGTTTCAACAGGAAGTGGAAGTCCTGGAGGAATGAATGAGTGAAAGAGGCTATAATTTGAGTAATATTGAGACAGCATGAGTTGCAGCAGAAAGAAGTGATATAGAAAGTTTGCTGTTGCCTAGAACAAAATACAAGGATGCAAGTAAAAATGTAAATGTTAATTATGTTACTACATATTCATCTCAGGCTACTGAAGTAAGAAATATAATCCACAAACATTGGAATGTCCTGGAGAGTGAACCAGCATTAAAAGATTTAGCAAAAGCAGCCCCAAGAATGTCTTTTAGAAAAGTCCCTACAGTACTTTGAAGGATAGGTTGGTAAATAGCTATTTTGTTGAGAAAAAAGAGCCAGCCTGGCTTGATGACAAGAAAGGGTGATTTTGCTGTGAGAATTATTTATATTGTGGAGTACTAAGAAGCTGCATTACTTTTTCAAGTGTAAATGTGGGAAAAGAGTTTGAAATTAGGCAATCTGTGACGTGCAATACAAGCGGTGTCATTTATCTTGCACAATGCTCTTGCAATTCTTTTTATATTGGGAAAACAAAACACCATTTCAAACAAAGGCAGGGAGAACATATGCAGGCAGTAGAAAGAAATGACCCACTATATGCAACAGCAGTACATTTAAATTCAGTGATAGTTAGAGAAAATCATAGAATGATGTGTACAATAATAGAAACAGCAGAAGTCCAAGGGGAGGAGACTTTGAAAATTTGTTACTAAGAAGAGAGAGTTACTGGCTTATAAAATTAAAAGCTATAAAAGGTTTAGGATTAAATAAAGGAATAATGCCTGACAGGGTGGGTGTTATGCTGGGATAACATCCCACCTCGGGTGGTTGGGCCCGAGGCAACCGGCCGAGGGCGTCCAACACCTGAGAAGGGATGTTATCCCAGCATAACACCCACCCTGGAGGGCATTATTCCTATTATACAATGGCTCATTGTTTTATACAGAAAAAAGAGAATTTTAAAGAATTTTATTTAGTGTTTAAAAATATTTTTTTTTAAGAAAAGATGCAAACAATGAATGTGCTGATCAGCAAGATCATCAGCAGGGATGTTATGCCAGGATAACATCCCTGCTGTGATGCCAACTGACCAATCAGGAGCCAGGATTCTTTCTTACCATTGTATAATGTTGGATTTAATTTGAGACTTTACTTAGAACATAGATAGAAGATGATTGTTGCCCTTGTAGTGATGGTATACTGATTTGCATATTTCCTCCTTTTTTATTGCTATATTGATTATTAATATATTGTTCTAGAGAATTTATATTATTGTCTTCCCATGTGTTATCCCCCGTTTCCTTGCCTTATGTGTGTCAAGCAATATGCTTTTTTAAATGGAACAATTACAGTGTGGTGTTGTGAGCACTTTTTAAAGAAGCACATATTTAAGTAATTGATGGTTAAGGTGTTCTTAACATGTGACAACTCTGCACCAATGAAATGGCTTAAGTATTTTGTGATGTTAATTCTTATTTAGTATTTAATTGTGGGTTTTTGTATGGCACATTAGCTTTTCAGAAAGGAACCAGGAGGTTCAGAAATGTGTCAAGCATGTGCTGAGGTGATGGTTTTTATTCTCCAATAAAGAGCTGTCAATTTTACCAGGTAGAGTCAAATCTATAACACAACAGGAAAAAACAGCGCTACAAGCTAAAATGCCAGAGCAGAGATGCAGCAGTGAAACAAAGTTCAAAGCAGCAAATCCAGGATAGTCGCTGCACAATCCCAGGCAAAAATCAAAGTTCAAATAACAAAGTAAGTCCTGGGTACAGTATTTTATTGATGCATGGTGGAGAGGCAAGAGTCACACAGGATGAGAGAGAACATTCCCCGGCACTTCGAATAAGATATATCCTTCCTCATGGAGTCAAATCTATATGCTGGTGATGTGCCCAAATTGTTGGAATTGATGATTCACAGGGCTTTTTGAATCTACTCAGCCCCAAGATTAATCGCATGAGCTACATTCCCCTCACCACCTATCACAAATTTAAAGACAAGTCTCAAAGTGTCCCAAATACTACCTATAGCTCTTTTTTTCTACCCACTTAACCTGCTACTTTGAGAATGGAGAAAAATATATTCTTTGCAAACAGCTGCATTAATGCATCATTTAGGGTTCAGGCTAAAGTGAAAAAAGTAGGGAAATATGGTTTTAGGGTTTCCAACCCTAAATCCCCACCCCACCCCTAAAACAAATTAGGGTGCAGTCTTCCTTGGGGTTGTCAACTGAAGAAAAAAATACTGCAGATTTACTGCAGCAAAAAGAGCGCATTGAATAACATTGTTTTTTTTCACAGTAGCAGTAAATCTGTAGTATTTGTTTCTGCAGTTGATGAAAAATACCACAGTAACGGTCAACTTTTTTCTAACTACCACTATATGTTGGTGTGGGAGTGTTGGGCCCTCTGGGTCCTGCACTTCCATTTGTAGGATAACAGAAACCAAATTCTCAGCATGGTCTTCTTATTTCCCCATGACATGAACCCAATACTACAAAAATTTAAATTCCTGCCAAAACATCATTCCCCACCACCACAACACCATACAGCAACAGAGGCACAAAAATACATTTTAGACAAGATTTGAAAAATGACATCTGTTACATTCATGAGGTGGTGTAAAGAAATGGCTATGATGAAAATCTGGAGTGAAAATATTTAAAATTATGAATGTTACAAGCGAGTGTAGGTAAATTTCAATGGATATGCATAACTTAGCCATTTTAACATATTTTGGCCCCAAGTTGGGCCTTGGCTCATATGTTAACCTGGTTAACAAAATAAAAAATTAAAAAAAAGTTTTCAAAATACCCTTCTTATGATCCCATCTTATGAACAAGGATAGTGAAAATGTTCAAATCCCATTCAAAAAGTGATTTCACTAAGCAACTGCAAAATCAACTTTCAAGCTGGATCTGAATAATTCCACCAACATTGTTCAACTGGTGGGGTCTCAAAAAGTTCATGTTGAAAATGTTGATGTCAAAATATACAAAATTGGCAAAGTTATGCACCAAATTTGAAACCCCCATTGAAATACATTGAACCGCACTTACCTTACTTCCTCATATAGCAGTCGCTGGTTCCAGCAACAAGAAGTCTTCCATAAGAGAGTGTATCTTCAGCCTGGGAGTAGTTGAGATGAGTGAGGGTTTGTGGGGGGTGTGGAGGGAGCAGGATGGTGGGTGCTGTGTGCGATGTCAGGGTGGTTGGATTGGATCTGTGATGGACCTTTTTTTACAGGTTAAAAAAGACATTGATGGGCCATTTTCTTTATTTCAGACCCGACAGTCATTGGGGGGTGCCACCAGACACCAGGAATAAATCCTACCATTATGGGGACAGTGAATGGAGGATTGGGGGTGCCAGTAGACACCAGGGTAAATATTATAATCATGGGGATGGCAAACAGAGGGTGGGGTTGCTGGGGGGAACACACTAGATAAAATACATAATTACAGGGATGAGGATAAGAGGGGGTTCCATTTGATATCAAGGATAAAATACATAATTATGTGGATGCCACTACACTCCAAGAATAATATTATACACAATTATGGAGAGGGTGATTGGAGGGTGGAGGGTGCCACTGGACACCTGGGGAAAAAAATACTGGGACAGTAATCAGAGGGTGGGGGCTGCCACTAGACACCATGGAAAATAAAAACAATCATGAGGACGGTGATCAGAGGGGGGAGGTTCCATGTCATGATAGCGAGCACAAAACAGTGATTGCTGTCATAGAGAATGTATTGTATATTGCCAAAAAGTGTTACAGCAATATACCAACACAAGTGACCCAACTTCTATTTTTTTCAAGTGTTTTTGTGGGGTGTGCCCCAGCACTCCCTCTTGCAGGGTGCTTTGGCCCTGCACCCCTCTGAATAACGATTGTTAACTCCAGGGGAGTGTATGTCGAGCAGGTGGTGAAACACAGACTTAAAAAAAAAAACTGAGCCACAAGCAGTGGCAAAACAACTACTCCCAGCTGGCCCCAAACCCAGTTCCTGCTGCACTGTAACCAGCCACCATCACCACCACACCACAGGGCTGGTTCAGCTGCAGCAGGCTCAAACCACCCATACAAATCTCTCCCTCCTATCCCTCCCCTCCACCTCCCTATTCCTCCCCAACTGGTCATTCTGCTCACTATAGGGTCGCTACCCTAACAGGATAGCCCTTCATGATAGTACTATAAATCAGACACTGTTTCTACAGTGACTCATTTATTATTGCTATCATCACTGGCTACTGAAGGGGGATCCACTAGACAACCAGGATAAATTAAATATCATGGGCATAATTATGATGATGCATGGCAAAGTCCTTTTTTTGTTTGCAGGAATCCTTTTTCATATCAAATGAAAAAAGGAAATAAAAAAGTATTACTTCAAATGAATAGCAAAAAACTAAGTCCAAAGTCTTTTTCCAATTGAACAGAATATGAAGGGATCCTTTTTCATTCAAATGAAAAACAGAAGAAAAAAACACTAAGTCCAAAATCTTTTTCCATTTGAAGGGATCCTTTTTTGTTTGAACAAAAAAGCCCATATGGAAAAAGATGCCTCAAGTCACAAATTACAAGATGACCTTTTTGCAGGTTTTGAATTATTTTTTTCAAAGAAAATGAAAAACAAGATGGCTGCAAATGAAAAAGGATTTTTCCAAATTAAACAGGATTGGCCTCGAATGAAAAATGATCCTTTTTCTTATGGACCAAATTCCTTTTACGTTCCAAACATCTATCCAAAGGACTGTACTAAGCACAGAACCTGAAATTTAAAAAATGTAATAACTTTGGAACAGATTATTTTTTCCCCAAAACCAGTGAAATGCACATCTGGGGGCTAAGCCCTTTCCACCCTGAAAATTTCAGACCAAATTCCTAAATCATCTGGGTGCAAGGAGATGACAACAAAAAATGCAACAAACAGTACATTTTTACATTTTTGCACTATCCACATTTCAAAATCCACACATCTGAATAAAATTATATCTGGCACATCAAGAGATCTACCCCACAAGACAATGCATACAAAAATTTCATGCAAATCCTTTGAATGGTTGTGAAGATATTAGAGTTAAAAATTTTAGTTTTAACACAGAAACTCTGTTCAACTCTAAATATAGGGGTGTTACCACACCCCATAGAGATACATATATCTATATCTATATCTATATCTATATCTATATCTATATCTATATCTATAGCTATGTCTATGTCTATATCTATATCTACAGTATATATACTACATTATACAGCACTTACCTTGATTCCTCAGTTTGTGGTTTAGCTTTGAAGAGTGCACATGTGTTCTGGTCCACAGAGGATGACAGAGTATGAATTCTGGAGATAAGTATAGGGTAAGGGGTGTGGAGTGGTAGGTTCTCAATGGGAGGGTTGGGATGGAGCAGGGGAATGGCATGGATGATGAGGGATCATTTTCTTTCTTTCAGGTTCATAAAAAAATGCTTGGGGGACAGTTTTCCTCTTTACAGATAAAAACAAAGTAAGTATTTTGGGACACTGGGAGTGGGCCCTCCAGTGTCCCACACTGCTGGGGGGGCATCTAGTGCTGACATGGGAAATGGGACCCCAGTGTTGGCACATTACTCAAGGGACTGCAGGGGGAGACATCTAACATGGGGGTGGGAAGGAAGAAAGAAAGGAAGGAAGGAAGGAAGGAAGGAAGGAAGGAAGGAAGGAAGGAAAGAAAGAAAGAAAGAAAGAAAGAAAGAAAGAAAGAAAGAAAGAAAGAAAGAAAGAAAGAAAAGGAAAATGGGAATCAGAGGGTAGGGATGCCACTAGACACTGGTGAAAGATATGAAAGGGGAGTTGCCACTAGACAGATAGTGGACAGTGATAGCTAACCTCAGCACCCTCAATTTTGGGTGCCTAGAAAAGGTGTTTCTGGCCACAGTTTTAAACAAAATGTGGTCATATCCACCACGGCTACATAATAAAGTTAATGAGGTTGTGTGGAATTGTTAAGGAGGCATGGAGAAACAACACAATGATTTGTAAGTAGTAAGATTTGTTTTACTTTCTATTCTAAGGAAGGCATAAACATTATTAGAAAAATATATGGAGGTGTACATTTCAGTGAAAGGATTGGTAAGCAATATGGGTTTGACAGGTACAAAAGGTGGCAGTACGTGAAAAAGCAATAGCTGGTATATGTTCAGTCTTGGGATTATTTACACAGTTTTATAGAGAAATAGTTTTTTTGTCCTTGAGGTGATGTAAGTTATATTTAAGCAATGTGTTGATGTCAGGCAGTCAGGTGTAATGATGAACTCTGTTAGGAGAGAACATGTGATAGTAACTTTCAGAAGGGGTCACTGTTGATAATGTTAAGGTAGTTATGCTTATGATAATGGGAATATCAGCACAGTATGAGGTCTATGTAGGAGTGGAGTACAAATATGCACTCTATCGTAAGTATGTGCTCAGAGTGCAGGCAAATGTGATATGCAGGTTTGTTTTACAAATAGGTAAAAAAAAACAATAGATACAAATTATAGAAAGATAGATAATTACATAGATAGACATATAGATAGATAAACAGACAGGCAGACAGATAGAGGGAGAAGTCATAGTCATGACAGTCTTTGGAGCAGCAACTGCCCCTAAAGTCACAGTCACATTCGCTAATTTGGGGTGAAAAACATTTCAAGCAGCACTGTTTTGCTGTCAGTAGTCACCTGTGGGTTTAAGTATGTATTTGAACCCCTTGAAACAGTTATAGTGCAAGAAAAACAATGAAAGCAATTGTGTTATATTTAGCACTGAAACATATATTTTGTCACCTTGCTCCAATGAGCATCTTCACCCAAGAAGAGTGCCATTCTTAATTATAAAGGGGAGAGTTGAGAAATGTGTCTCAAAGTAAGTGCAGAATCATTTTTATTAAATCTGTTTCAAAATATTAGGACTTTCCTCTTTTTTTTTTATTTAATGATACAAAGAAGTAGCACCTTTCTTCTGACCAGACTGATATAAATGATGACAGTACGTGCTTTGGGATATGCTAGGTGTCCCCAAGAGCAAGGTGTGCTCCTTTGCTGGCTAGAGCGTAGGCTGTTAAAGAAAAAAAAGAAAAAATACACAGATCAGACATTCTGCCAATGAGACACATTGTAGTGCAGCCTGTTGGAAGAGAAAGGGAGACACTTGTTTCCTATGGGACCTGGGAAGGTGGAGTGATTCATCAGGTGATATTTTTTATTTACTGATTAAAAAAATGGGCATCTTTCTCCCAAGTGGACTAATGCAAATGATACTGTCTGGAGATGAAGAGCTATCCATAGGAGCAAGGTGTGCTCTGTGTTCCTTTGCTGGCCCAGAGTACAGGCTATTATAAAAAATACAAACAAAGAAATGTCGTGAGAAGAAGACTGAAACTTGGTTCCAATAGAACCTTAAGGGGATGAAGGCACTCTCCAGATGGTCATTTTATTTATAAAAGGAAAAAAGGTAGAATCTTTCTCACAACCAGACTAATGTAAATTATGCTGGTTGAGAGATGCAGAAGTGTCCCCAGGAGCCAGGTGTGCTCTTTTGGTGGTCAGTGAGCAGGCTATATACTCAACATCTTGAATTCCTGAGTTGTTAAATCAGGTAGTGTTTGGTAACAACTACATCTCTGTAGCACCCTATAGTTATTCAGCTTGCACACACCACAAGCCATGGTATCGATGTGTTTGTGATTATTTCTGCTTGGCCAATTGGGGGGGCGGTATTAGTACAGGTCACTGGCTTTAGCATAATGGATTTTGTTATAAATTTTTTTGTTTGTTTGTTTTTCATTTTTGTTAAATTTGCCTGACAAGTTTATTTGTTTGTCTTACATACTACAGTTAGAAATCATGGCATCTATTTATGTCATTGTAGTATCTAAATGTTACTAGTTGTGGTTGATTGATGACATCCATAAACCAGAAGGAGCTTTTCTTATCAGACAGGTTGAACGTAGTAGTCTGTTTTTACTGGCAGTTTGAAATCATCATTGTGAGATAACATCACACAGCTTTAAAATGTTAAAGCATATAAATCTCTGTGGTGTATGCCTTCCTTTCTATGGTACAAAAGGAGGCAGTTTTCAAATAACTCACAAGCTTGAAGGGTCTGCCAAGCATATATCACATGAAGACACTCACCTCTCTGCTCACCTCAAGACAATTGCAGTCCTCTAATACAAAATTATTAGTGGGAAGGCATAATATTGTATTAGGGGACTGCAATTGTCTTTGGGTGACCTAAGAGGTGTTTGTCCCTGTCTGATACCTGCTTGGCAGACCCACTGGAAGCTTGTGAGCTGTTTGATGTTAATTTGATATGTGTGCAATGTATGTTAATTTTGTTATGTATTCGCGCTTTGGTATTTTGAAAAGCGCATTACAAATAAACATTGATTTGATTTGATTTGAATACCGTCTCCTTTTTTGCCTAAGAAAGGAAGGCATATACCATTATTATCATTATTATTACGTTGTATCATGTATGTATGTACTCTATCTTGTTACTTTGTATATGTACTCTTCTTGCACATTTTAGCAATCCTCATGATTGTTTTTATTTTTCCATGGTGTCTAGTGGCAGCCCTATCCTCTGATTGCTGTCTCAGTATTTTTTTCCACAGGTGTCCAGTGGCACCCTCCACCCTCCAATTACCCTCCCCATAATTGTGTACAATATTATTCTTGAAGTGTAGTGGCACCCCCACTCTCTAATTTTTTATCCATTATTATTACTTTGTATCATGAATGTAAATGGTGATAAACTTTTGAAACAAGCTAAACCTATTATATAATGTTATACAAGTCTAAGCATACCGTTTTACTGAGTCATTTTCAGAAACATAGCACCAGTGAAAGTAGCTGGTGTCAAGAGTTTAGGACAACAGGTAACCACCATCTTCATCACTCACAAAAGAGGTTGCTGAAAACTACATTTATACCTGTTATGAAACTGGGGAAGATTCCATGAGCTGGTAGGTGGCAAAATGAACACAAAAAACTACAGCTACAAAACATTTTATTCTTATACTACATTGTAAAAGTAAAATTAATAAAAAAAAATGTACTGAACTTTGTAATATAAAGTTTCAAAAAGCACCCTAAACTGAGCTGGCCTCACTGAGACAGCTAAGTGCATCTGCCTTTGACACACTGACAGGAGAGGGCCTGCCAAATTAGAAATCAGAATTTAATAAATAAATCCAGCATTTCTTTACATTTACATTGTTATGTCTTTCAGATATATGCACTAATGCAGCTGTGGAAATCCAGCACATTGAAGGGAAAATATCATCTAAAAATCTTCTCTTGCAAAAATTTACACTCTCCTCATTGGGCCATGGTTGAATCAACCTGTACTTATTCCTTAAAATTCACAACACAATGCCAATTTGCATGCTAAAAAAAAACAAGCCTTAGGTCACTTCACGAGACAATGCTAAACTTCCTCTCACACAGTCTCCAAGCTAAAGCTTCCAGACATACTGTCTCACAAGCAAACCCAACACCCAAGTAATACACATCACCTTATAGTAACATGTAGGTGTCAAATACAGTTTACATGCAGACAACAATCACTTACACAAGAAGTTACCTTTCTGAGCTATGCATGTTATCCACCATAAAACATAGCCTACATTTACTACTGAATAGAAGGAGAATAATTTATTCCATTACTTGTAACATTCCCACATTGATAAATTTTTACCCTATTAGCAGCAAATGGCCTAATATACTGTCTATGCAAGATGTGTTTTTATGGCTACTGCATTACTGCTAAAGGTAATTCATGACAAGACTATTTCAATTCAAAAGCTATTAACACAAAATAGGAGCATCTTCTGTTATTGGATTTCATAACAACACCTCCAGAAGACCTTTCATTTGAACTACTTCATTTATAGGTATACCATTTCCATTTTCATGCCTAATTCCGTAAGTTTTCTTTCCCTTTCTAATACATGCCTGACATTACATATAATGCTCTTATGTGTATCAATATTACATAATCGTACAGCTTTCTGAACATTTGTTTCAACCACTGTGTAATTAATACAATGTAATATATGCTTGTAAGCTAACATATTTTACATCACTGCAAAATGTACATATGGCGCCACTGTTTTAATAAGCAGTGAAGGAAAAAGACTTAGCATTTACCATTTTATTTATTTATTTATTATTTCAGTTAAATAGCAGTTCTTACTTTACAGGGAGGGCATTACATCACTGCATAAAGCACATAAACATTTGCCAACTGTACAATACACTAGATGCGTGAGTATTTACCATTTCAGATTATATGACTTACAAATTCAGTTGGTATCATTGATAAAAAAAAATATTTCCACTTTGCTATTATTACAGCAGTAGCGCCAAATCTGTCAAGCAATTTTGTGAGATTCCCTGTTTATCCTTCACAAAATTTAGGCAAAAAAATCCTCTAAAATTATTTTTGTTATACATACAGATAGAGGTTAGTTCCTATTACAGTACTTAAGTGCCATCTGATAGATTTTCAACTACACTTTCAGATGAGACAACCCTTTCTGGGTAGCAGTGAACACACTAACAAACAAAACAAAATCCCTAACTAAAGGTTTCACAATTCTCAACAAGGATTTTCAAAAATCCTTAAAAATCCTTTGACTAATTCGGTGCTACTGCTGTATGCTGGTAATAATTGTCCCTGTACTAAAATCAGATTGCCTCTGATCCAGTGTTTATATCCAGGTGAATATGTTTCCATAATGAGGATGGGAAAAGCTTATATTTTATTATTATCCTGCTAGGGTCATGTGCTACTGATAGCAATCCTACATGTAGAATTCAACTCTGTCTGCTGGATGTACAGAGCTCATTCACAGCTCTTTACTATAACCTCCAGGCAATAATGCCATGCTACCAGTCCCAGTGTTGCAGTGCCAGTGGAGGGAGTAAAGTGTATCACAAAATATATTGTAATTTGAATGCAGATCATATTCATTTATTTTTATAAATGTCAGAGCATCAAAACTTAGCACTTACTAGAATGTTCCAGGATCCACAAGGTCTACCTTCTGTTGTTTCCTTAAGTATATTCTTTGACAAAACCCTTGATGTTCTCTCTGAGGCTGCTCTTGCAATGTAGGAAAGGGAGAAATGAGGAGGTATCTCCTCCCTATCCATGGTTGCAAGTTCTCTCCCCCGGGAACACCTGCCTGCCCCTAGTGGGTGGCACTTGCTTGCCCTTCTCCCCCAAACCTGTCCATCCAGGTGTCCTGGTCATGCCACTAGACAAAGTCTTGCCTCCTTTGATGCCTTGCAGGGAGAGGAAATTAACTTCTCAAGCCAGAGAAAAAATAATGCTTTCCAGATCCCATATACACACACACAGACAGCATAGTGATGAGACTTCAGTGGAGCACACTATTTTTAACATTCTAGCATGATGTTTGGAAGGTCATTTATGCAGGGAGTTCTTTTCTAAAGCAAAACATCTGCAGGGATATACCCACTGCAGCCGTAAAAAAAAACATCAGAATGTAGCTAAATGGGTCCTGTTTAGCTAGGTTCTGACATCTGTTTTTTAAATCCACTCAATTTTTTTTTGTTTTCTTTCTTTCTCTTGCTAACTGCAAAACAAGATGGTGGACACAGGGCCACTCTGCAAAAATACATCTAGCTCCATGTGATACTATGTGACTCTGTCTGTGAAAATACAGTGTCAAAATATACCTGTGTCCATCACATCTGAGCTTTCCTGCTACCGCAGTGGGGTGAGCTTTAGTATTGACAACCCCAAGGAAGATTCCACCCCTGATTTGCTTCAGGTGTGTGTGTGGGGGGATTAGGATTTGAAGCCCTAATAACACATTTCCCTACTTTTGTAGCTGAATTCTTAACCCTAAATGGTGCCTTAATGTATATGTAGATGTACTGTATATATATATATATATATAGCTATATCTATATCAATCTATTGCTATATACTGTGTGTGTGTGTGTATATATATATATATATATATATATAGACACACACACACATATTCTTTGCAAAACACTTCCTTAATGCACTACTTAGAGTTAAAGAAACAAAAGTAGGGAAATTTGGCATTAGGGTTTCCAACCCTAACACCCCACCTCCACCCTGCAGGCAGCAGCAGCCATGGGGTGCTCGCCATCATCAGCCCTAACACTCACCCCATTTCATGAGTAAGTAAGCTAAGATGGGTAAATTCTATGAGAATGGGTTGAGTGTTAGTGCTGACAATGGCAAGGTACACCCCATGCCTGCTGCTGCCTGCAGGGTGGGGGTGGGGTGTAAGGGTTGGAAACCCTAACACCACATTTCCTTACTTTTATCACTTTAACCCTAACTAGTGCATTAATGAAGCTTTTTGCAAATAATTTTCTTACTTTTTAAGAAAGCATAATTGTATTCTTATTTGCCCATGGGAGTGCAGGGCCCTCTGAGCCCTGGCCTTCCAGGCAATGTGCTCCCATCCACTCATAATTTTTGATATTGTGTAATTCAATCCTTATTTCCCTGTGGGTGGGCCCTGCATGCCAATCAATATATAATCGTATCCTATTTGAGTGTGGGACTACAGGGCCCAGTCCATAATGGAATCCTTCACTCTCATCCATGCATAATTTTTCAGATACAGTAATGGTATCCCTATTTGCTTGTGGGTGCACATGACCCTCTTGAAAATTTCAGAGCAAAATTGCAAACCGTTTCTTAACACCATAGTGACAAAGAAATGTCTCTGTAAACTTCCCACTACAGTGTTATCATATGGAAAATCAACCGAAATTTAAATCTGTAGAACTCCAAGCCAAAGTAATATATTTTCACCAAACCTACAAAAGTTATATCTGTGGAGCAAGTCCTTTCTACCCTGAAAATTTCAGTCCAAAATCCCAAACCATTTCTTTGCTATGAAGTGAGAAAGAAACAGTTATATAAAATTTCTTTTTTCGCAAATTGTGAAACAGAATTGTTTTGGAAATCTTTTTCACAATTTGCTGTAAAAGAAAATTGTTTTTTTGCAAGTTGTAAAAAAGGATCACGTTTCAAGGTAAAAGTTTTAAAACCTAGAAAAAACATATTTCTCACAAAGTGATAAAAAATGTAACCCCAGAATGCAATTCTATGGGTCTCAATTTGGTAACCAGAAGTGTGGATGTTTACCAAATCCCTATGTTAGATCTGAAATTTAAGTTTGCTTCCCTTGCTAATCGAAAACAGGATGGTGGCAGCACAAACTAGGATCCTCATTTACAATCAAGAATCCTGTTTCATGATCAAGAATCCTGTTTTGAGCCTGACATCTAACTTTCCCATAGGAAATAATGGGAAACTTTAAAATTAAATATCTTTGAATGGATTAATATTTTTTCACCATACCTTTAAAAGGCACCACTGTGACCCAAGACCTATAAACCCCAAAAATTTCAGACCAAAATTACACACTGATTTTGCGCAGCATGATGACAATGAATTTGACAAAAAACTGTAGTTTACACATTCTTTGAGACTCCATATATGTGCATCCGCATATCCAACCAGAATGAAAGTTGTCATATCAAGAGATCTTTGGTCCCTAATGGCACATGCCACATTTCTTGCAAATCACTCTAACGGGTGTGAAGTTATTAAAGTGCAAATTATGATCAAGAATCCTGCTTCGTGGTTAAGAATCCTGTTTTGAGCCTCACATCTAAATATTTCCATAGGAAATAATGGAAAACTTTGAAATTAAATAACTTTTGACCAGATTAATATTGTTTCATAAAACCTTCAAAGGGCACATCTGTGACCCAAGACCTATATACCATAAAAATTTCAGACCAAACATCCAAGCCACTTCTGAGAAATGTGGTGACAAAGAACTTGGCAAAAAGTGGTAATTCTCACATTTTGTGACACTCCATATCTCTGCACCCATGCAACTGACTTAACAAAACTTACCACATTAAGAGATCATTGATCCCTTATGGAGCATGCAAAATATCTTGTGAATCAGTTGAATGGCTGCAAAGTTATTAAAGTGCACAATTTTGAGTTTACCATAGAAGTGACCATTGAACCCTACCTATAGGGGCATGACCATGCCCCTACAATATACATTATGGGGGCAGTAGAACCCCTATACTTGGGGTTGTATGGACAGTTCTAGTTTAAATTAAAAATTTTACACCTTAATAAGTTTGGCATTTTTGACAAAATAGCCTGAAATTTGGCATGCGTGGTCACCCTGTAAATATCGCAAGATGTAAAAAGTTTCATGATGGCATCTTGTATGGTTTTTGAGATCTAAAGTGGTAAAAAACAGAAAAAAACACCTTTTTACTATTGGTTAACATGGGATGTTTTGCTCTCATCTACAGATCAGACAGAATAAAATTTTACCTGAATTTTTCATGGATGATGGGGCAGTGCCAAGGGTGTGCCTTTGGATGGTTTGGTGAAAAAAAATTTCACCATTTTTGAACTATAATTAATTTTGTGCTAGCTTCCAGACAGGCAGGTTATTGAAAACTGTTTGAATGGTTAATTGTTAAGGATTTACTGGTTGAACCTCAGAGAAATACTGTTTGTGCTTCTACCTACTTGTCCCCCCCCCTTTTAAAATAGAATTTCTAAACAAATCCTACTTGGTTAGGAATGACCAGGACCTGAATTTAGGTCTCAGCCACATGCTTAGCAACATTATTTTATTATTGTTAAAAAATGTTCAGGTGAAGTATGTGTTTTGAAGGCAAGAATCATATCGCCCATTACTTTCTTAGTTAGGATCAATCGATCGGAAAATAACCGTTCAAAGTTCTTTGCAGGTCAAACTTTTACTGTTTGAACTGCAAAGACTTAGAAGAGTAAATGTCCATGACAGTTCAAACAGTTCTGAGGCAGATGTCAACATTAAAATTAGAATTTGAATTCAACAATTTTTTATTTAAATAATAATATACCCAGCCGGTAGCCAAATCACGGCTCTAGCCTGGGGTGGAGGTGCTGCCACATCCTCCATTCAAAAGATTGAATCTCAGCACCTTTGAAACTCTTGATAGCCATTCATTTGTAACTTCTCACACCTTTCATTGAAGAAAAGGACCGCAATGTCAGTGCTTTGATATGAATGGACCCCCCAGTCCTAGACCTGAACAATAGTCCAACACACTTGTTAGAATTCACAACAAGATGCTATTTCATAGACAGAGAGAAGGGAGCTAAGTTTGACTGCATTTAAAGCAGCTGTGATCTCCCTTTCTTTATGCTGGCAAGAGAAAATAAAAACACCACGCTGATTGCAAAGGTTGTGTAAAAAGGGCAGCGCCTTACATTGCAATAAAACAGCTCCAGCAAATAGTTCACATCTTGTGTCAGCCAAGCAGAAGAGAAAATTTAGGAGTACAACACAGTAACAGCATAAAACAAAAAATAATATGCACATTCAGTAAAGTTCAGTTTTCAGCAAGCAGGCAACCATTGGGTCCAGTTTTTGGTTGGGACCACAAAAAAAGAAAACATAGCAATAGAGTAGCTCAGGGTGAACCTTAGCCCACCAGAGTGAGGTGCAACATGGAAGTGATGAGCTACAGGGCATGTGTGGCAGCAGGGATGGTGAGTTGTTCGAGTGGTAAGTCTAGGTATAAAACACACATGTGCACTCTACACTCATAAAATTTATACCATCTTTCATTCCAGACATCCTCCTAACCCTTCTGTTGTTCAGCTGTATCCATTCAATTCATGGATTGCAGGCTCTATATGTCCTCCCAGTTTGGTAGGGTTCCCTGGGTTTGGTGTGTTCTGTGGCTCTGTAACCTTTATACCGCATCCTGTTTTCATCCCATGGTTGGCAAGGAACTGCCCTTGTGCTACTGCTTGATACAGTGACCCCTCACCCCATGCCCAGTTGCAGCAGGCAGGAAGGACTCTACTGGGGCCAGTGCTCAGCTTCTTGCTCTCTCTCTCTCTCTCTCTCTCTCTCTCTCTGCAACTCTGGGGACAGCCTGTTACAAAAAACAGAAGTTCTACATTTACAGCTGTTATTAGGAAAATGCATTGAGCAACAGTAAAGTGTTTTCTGACTTAGACAAAGTAACTGTAAGTCAAGAACAAGTGGTCTACGGTGACACTGATGTGCATGCCTGGGAGTCACAGCTGTAATTTTCAAACATGATATTCCTAATACCACTTGAAAAATTGATTCAGCAGAGAGAGAGAGAGAGAGAGATTTGAAACAGCGTTGCCACTTCTTTCTAAAACAGCACTACCAAGTGTTTATTCAGTATCTAAAGAAATTTATACTTTAAACAGACCTTTTCAGAGGGATTAGGGAGATGCAGGCAGCGAGCTCAATGCAGAAATCTGAAGTTTGATAATTATTGGGGGTGCGAGTCACTGTAATGCTACAGTAGGAGTTTTATACTTTATCATTCAAGTATAAACAATTGTAAACATTAGGGCATCAGATTGACATATACCTGTACATTCATCAATGTACCAAAAATTACACTTAAGATATATTTCTTCTTACTGTGAAAAAAGAGCCCAGGTCCTACGTGGTGTTGTGAAATTACCACAGTGCTAACACCACAGGGGCAGCTAAATTGGGGGGAGGGCAGAAATGTCTTTGGGCCCCCCACACTTTTTTGCCAGAATGTATATTTATTTTTTATTATAACTACATATATTATGAGATGGAGTTGACTTTATGTGCTGCACCAGCACAGAAATCAAAATGTGAGCAGTACCATCAGCTCACACACTCACAGCAGAATGAAGACGTGAAGCTTTTTTGTTTCACCTGTCTGCCTAGTTACTTGGCAACTTTGCATAGCGAATGCATTTATTGACTTAGCCTCTCCCAGTAGTGCTCTGGCTACTAACAGGATGGCCAGTGAAACTTCTGTAGTGTAGTATTCACTGGCTGGAGCAGGAACATGGCACACTGGTCTCTAGACAGCAACCTATGAATAAATCGTACTACGTACTCAACTGCCTACTTTTCTGTTGATATGATTATGAGGTAAAATAAATTCTATTATGTTTATGTGTGTTATTTATGACAGCATCCTATTCTTATTATGACTGCCTTGTCTACCTTTTCTATCAAGTAGCTAACACTGCAAGTGGCTGGATATGACTGCTAAGGCCCTGCTTCAAACACCTCCTATGTGTCTTTTTTAATTTTCCCTGTAATTAAAGAACCACCCCTGGGGGATTTGGGGAGTGTGAGAGCCACACCAGGGAGCTATAGGCTATGTGAGATCAGCTTCACAATTCCTTATTAATTAGATCTGAGTCATTTCAATCTCAGCAGCTGAGACTGAAAAGGTTCGGCTCTAATTAACGTAGAAAAATAAAGTAATTGTATCAACCACCGCAGGGGTAAATGTTTCTTACTATAGAAAAGGGCTAGCACTATAGTGTTGTGCTGCATGAAATATTTCTACCTCCTTCCCTTTCATAACAGATCATGTTGTTGTGGTTCTTTGTAGATTTGTATTTCAGCCCGTGTTTTATTCACCCTGGGCCCTTTGCAAGAATGGTGCAGAGTGGCTACACTTGCGTATCTGGGGGGAGTAGCAACCCCGCACCAGCTGTGCCCCCACATAGGATGCACGAAGGGGGGTGCACAGGAAATATGTGCCCGATCCCCCAGCCGCCTGATGAGCAATGCGCTGGGGGCAGGTGAGGGTCAGGCCATCACTACACACCATGAATTAAGGCACATAGTGCTGGCCACGGGGGTGCATGGGGGTTATGGGGTATGCCAGGGAGACCCAGCCATAAACTCCAATGAACCCCATGTGCACCCCACAGGATTGGGTTGGGTGAGCAGCCCACCAAAGCACCAGGGCCACACTTCACAGCTGCCTTCCACCACCCACCCCCACATGCAGCATTGTGTGGCACACCCCCTCAACACCCATGACATCCATACCCCTTACAGGGGCACTGGGCATGGCTGCCATCCACCCACCCCAGTGGCATCACATGCCAGCACCCCTCCCCACTACTGGAGGATGTTTCCCTCCACCCCCTGTTGGCAGGCATGGCCCCCCTCCCCTCTGTCAAAGGGCACCACATCAGTGCTGATGGCAAGGGCTGGTGACATTGCACCCCTGCCACCTGCCACAGCCACAGCCACTGGCCCTCAGACATCCACAGGGTGTGCTGGCAACATGTGCACCATTGTGCAAGGTATCCACTGGCAGACCCATGCTGGGCATCTGATTGGATGCCTGGCTGGGTCCATGACTCCACCCACCCACCCACGCCAGCCCTGTGTGTAAATGTGCACTGGGGGGTAGGGACATGGACAGGTAGCCAGCATTTGTGCATGCCAGTACCACCGCACCTGTCCACAGGTGCACAGCTCCATGGGTGGGGTACGCACATTTCACTCATACTCTATGCCCTATTATGAATTGGGCCCCATGTTTGTTCAGTTATTGGGTAAAGTTAAGTCAAGAGTCTTCACTAAACTTTCACGATAGCTGTCTTAAACAGGGGAGAGATATCTAAAATCATGAATCTCAAATCCTCTTGGTCTCAACAGACTTGACCAGCTGGTAGAATCCAACCAGGAAAGGGGAGATGGTGGCAGTTCATTGAGACTTGCAAATCAGATGTGGGTGTCGAGGTATTGCTACTTTTATGTTTGCAACTTAAAGTCCATTTGTGTGGAAGCATTCAAAACTATGGAGAGAAAATAGTAGGAGTACAGGCCAGACAGAAGAAATTAAGTGGTTTGGGGGGAGGTTTGTGTATCATGGTGGGAAAAACCACATGTGTTTCCACTGGCATGTGTGCTGCAGTTCAACTGTGAAAATAAGATGAGGGAGAGAAGAAAACTGAAAAATAGAACAGTGGCTACCAGCATGCTGCATGCGTGCAGATCTGTTCAGATGCAGTATGTATTGAAGTACAAGTGAGCCCTGCATGTGCAGACTGTGTGCAGACAGTATGGCTTAGTGGTCAAAAGTGCTGAATTGCAAGCTAGGAGACTTGGAGGCATGAAGACTTAGGTTTGAATCTCATCAACTCTCACTTGTGTATGGTATGATCCTGAGCAAAGTCACTTAACTTTTACATGTGACCACTTGCATTTTTACACACATACCAAAAGCATCCAGTCTTTCCCAACTGCACATAAAAATCATTGTTTCCACACTTGCTTGCTGCACACATGCCCTATGCATGCAATCGGTTCCAATTTAACATTTAAATCAGACTCACTTCACTATAAACAGGCACGCAACCTATGCACTTCACAAATCAGGCAAATGAAGATCTCCTATTTCAAGAAGCTCTAGAAACCACCTGGGGTGATGGGAGATCCTTCTGGGACAATATATGTAATATTACGGGCAAACAGTCTAAATCCTCTCCCACGGCAATGAACATTGATGACTCCACTACCCGTGACCCTAAGACTATGGCTGATGCCCTAAATAAAACCTTCACTGACCTCAGTGGTGTCCTCTCACCAGACTTCTTCCAGGACTTGTCAGTTCCAAAACTCGTATCCCAAACCACCTCGCCAGACAAACCGCTATTTCACTTTAAAATAGTTAAGACATATGAAGCCTACAGATACATAAAAAGGGCCTGCTCTAAATCTAGAAATAGCAGTGACACCTTTGATCTTAAACTTCTGTCCCTCACCTTGAAGAAGTAGATCCACCCCTCACCAAACTTCTCAACCTCTCCTGTGCCAAAGTCAATTCCCCAACACATGGAAGGCCGCTATAGTCACACCAGTGCATAAAGGGGGCAACAAATCCACACCAGAGAACTATCGGCCCATATCTATACTTCCACCCCTCTCCAAAGTTCTTGAACGGATCGTGGTGGATCAACTATCAGACTACCTGCAAAAGTACAATCTACTCTGCATTCAGCAACATGGATTTAGGAAAGGACACAGTACGTCGATGGCCCTACTTGATTTCTCTAGTGAAACTCACAAAGCCTTGGATAAGGGTTATTTAACTGGAGCTGTTTTCATAGACCTCACAAAGGCCTTTGACACTGTTCACCATAGCCTTCTAATCTCTTTTCTGCTCAACATTGGGCTACCTGAGAGACCTGGAGCCTCGGTAAAAAAGTTACCTGGCACAACGTTCTCAAACAGTAAAAATCTCTGAGGTTCTCTCTGACTCCAAACCGATCCTCTCTGGTGTCCCCCAGGGCTCAATTTTAGGTCCTCTCCTCTTCAGCCTATTTCTAAACTTGCTTCCCAAATCCTGCCCTGAAAAATTAATACTCTATACTGATGACGCTGTAATTCTCTCCTCCCATAAGGATCCAAATCCACTACAACAGAGTTTACAGCTTGCTTCTCATGTGTTGAAAAGTGGTTCCTTGAGCGCAAACTGGTCCTAAATAAAAAAAACCAACAAAAGTCATGCTTTTCGCCAGTCATCAAAATAGAAATAGGCACACTCCACTCGTCATAAAAACTTCTTTTGGAAATACACTAGAACAAGTGAACACCTTCAAATACCTTGGTATCACTTTTGACGAATGTCTTACTTTGGCGAATCATATCGATAACACTGCAAAAACAGTGCACCAACGCATTGGAATTTTGTACCGGAACAGTTAATTTTTCAACCAAGCTGCCTTGAGTATTGCTGTTCAAAGCTCCATCATCTCAATCATATTCTATGGTCTAATTGTCTATGGCTCAGCTACTACCACAGCACTAAAGCGCATCTCAACAGCACTAAACAAAACCTGTGGACTCCTCACTGGAGCACAGAGACGGACCCACACTTATGACCTCTACACCGAAACCAGTTGGTTGCATCTTTCCAATCGCCTTATGTATCTCACCTTCGTGATGGCAAAAAAATCAATCTTGGGACTCACTCCTCCATGTATCCGGGACCTACTCTGCCTGAACAATGGCACTCGTACCACCAGAAGATCTGACCACCAACCTTTCCTTGTCCCTAGATGCTGGACTGCTCAGGGACAAAGATCTTTTACATACTGTGCCCCTACTTGGTACAATGCCCTTAACCTGCCCTCCCTATCCTCCACTACTTTGGGAGTTTTCAAATCCATACTTTATGCTCACCTCACAGCCTCCAGCTCCTGTGACTGCTTTGACTAAAGTCTCATCCCACTGAGTGCACTTACATTAGTTTCACTCAACCACCATGGTCTCCTCTTTGACAAAGACAACCTGAGTACCACTAACCTGGTTCTGTCTGCTCCTAAACTTCTTATTTCTCCTTCTCTTCCCTCTCAAGCTCTCCAATCCTTATTCCTTGCCCTTGACACTGCCTCTGAGCTCCTTTTTATTTTCTGTACATAAATGTTACTGTTTAAGTTGTGGCCTTGTTAAACGGCTTACTGATTGTTTGTAACACTGTCTACTATGTTTTTGTACTTAATGACATGGAACCTTTGTAAAAGAGCCTTGGCTCAAAGGTATTAATTCCTAGAACAATAAACTTCAAACTTGCAGGACACATATCACTTGGGTAGTTTTATGTGTGCAGCATGAAAACATTTCATATAATTATTTCTGTAAGGGATGTCACACGAAGGCAGTTTAAAAGCATTAACACAGAAATGATGTTGCTAGTTAAATGTGTAAATAGGTATGGTTTTGACAGATTTTATCTGGTTCCATTCTGGTTTCAAAACCAGCTATGGAATCAGAAATAGTTGTGAGGGAGGCACCAGTGAAAACTACAACTAAGACTATAATGTTGTGCTTTTCAATGGCAGGCATGTGCATTTGTCTGGCTACAGAAATTTTCTGTTCTGCTAACTTATTTGTATTATTCCCCCCACCACGGTTCTATGGTGAGACTGTTTTTAAATGTGTGTGTTGAACTTTGCTGTGACTGAGACTGTCAGTCATGAATGCTTGTTCTGCTATATCTCGTATCCTGTTTACAGCAGTGCTCCCAGATTAATTTGGCATTTTCCTTGTAACTCTGGGGTACATTTCCCATAAATTATTTCCCATGGAAGGCACATTGCTCAGTTTTCCCCATAACTAAGGCAAGTATGGAAACAATTTCCTATAGTGGGCTGTATTTCCCTGTAACATACAAGAATAGATGTGCATCTGGGAGCCCTGTTACAGGGGTGTGGGTGAAATATTGACCAAAACAGTATCACAGGGACCTGGCACAAATTGTGTGGTCCAGCTGTTCTGGTCCAGTGAGATGGTCAGTTTTTACTGTGTCTGGTCCAGAGGCCCCGAAGTGCTCTCTACTGTTAAACTTGCCAACAAATGGCTAACAGTGACAACATATAGCAAAACAGGGTATCCCTCTGTAACTGTTTGGAGCTTATGCAGCTGTTGCCAGTAGCACATTCAGGGGGAGAAATTTGGCATTATTTATTTATTTCTCTGTGATTTGTTTTTACCTTAATAGGGACTTTCTGAAATCTGGACCAGCTGTAACAACTGGCCCAAAACTATAAAACTCAGGCCAGCTGTAACAGTCAGACTGTACACACTGGACTCGGTCTGGCCAGATCAGCCGGTCTTGTTTTTACCATTTGGTCCAGTCCAGGTGCGGCAGTCCATTTTTACCAGGTCCCCTATTACAGCGGTTATCTCTCATGAAGCAACATCAGGAGTAAAGCATTCCACTTCAAAGCTAGCAAGAGGTTTAATTAAAACTAGATTCAAATAAAATGTATAAAAAAAACTGACTTAAAACTTATTATTTTTCATGCTTGCTAACTCAAGTGACTTAATAATAAGCTAATATGGCCTTCAAAGGGTGCCCATTGTCATATGAGAGACTCATTTCTTGATGTTTGGGCAGCCAGAACTGCACAACTTCACCTCATGTTTTTTACAGACAAATCATGGAGATCCTATCAACTTATATCAATACGTACAGGATATCTCAGTCTCAATATCTCATTGCCCAGGTGTTGGAGGTTGCTGCTGGTCCCTCAGAATGTGAGATACAGCAAATGACATTTATAGAATCTTGGAGTACTTGCACTGTGGAAATTAAAGCTATCATTAACATTGTTCATAAAATGTAAACATGAAATATAGAGCACATTGTGAGCTGTGAACCTGGGGACTCAGGTTTGAATCCCACACCTGCTACTTTCAGTACTTTGTGTGTGGCCCTAAGCAAGTCACTTAACCTGACTTCCTGCACTTAATTAATTCTCATTTTTTCTCTCTTTCTACACCCCTCCCCAACTGTCTGATCCTATCTGTGCATAGGGGGCATTATTTAAGGGTTGCAATCACTATAAACCCCTTCAATAAGATTCCCTAGGATTTGATCACATAACATTTGGTGAGTGTTCTTTGTAACCCCTATGATTCTGTGGAAATTAGATTTTGCAACCCCAAACTCCTTTTATTTTCTTCCAAAAAGGAGTGTGCTGCTTCAGCACGTGGGCAGCAACCAGGTAGGGATATTTATAGTTGTGTTCCTGTGTATGTTCATAGAAGCACTGAACTTTGTAGATTTAGATACCTGAAACCAATTTAAACCATCTTCCACCCTGATTATTGACACTGCCACAGAGGCATCTTTCAATGGCCAGTAGGGAATGCAAGCAGCTGCCTTATCAATCCCTTTTAAGAAAAGTTTTGTTTAGTTCAGATACCCTTAAGCAAATAGGAAAAAGAAAATTTCAGCCCCACACCCCCATAGTCGAAAATAAATAAAATTAGACCAAGCACTCCAGCCCCACCCCACCTCAAATCTACTTTAAGTGAAGTAGGATTGGAATTGATTGACCCTGAGTTGGGACTCCTGTGCCACTGCATGCTGACTAATGTAAAGCAGAACAGAAAAAGTATTATATAGTTACTGGTTAGTACCTATAAACCACTGCCAGTGAGTGCTCATCAGCTCTGCAATTCACTTATGTGAATTATGGAGCTCCTTAAACCATGAGTACTCAAAAATCTAAACAGAAACTCAAAAACCTGCTGGATATTATGAAAATAGGGCACTTTGGCCCACCCCTCTTCAAGGCACTAAGCTGTTTAACAAAACGAAAAGTGCATCACACAAATTCTTTTATATTTTAAAAATAAAGTTCTGGTGGTCAGCACCTAGCTGGTGGTGCTGCCGACAACTTGCCGCCCTGGACTGGGGTTCAGGGAAACTGGATTGGGAGGTGGGAGGTTCTGGCAGGGGAAGGGAATCTTGTAGGCAGGCACAGGATATCTGGGGACCTTGAGAGGCTTCCAACACTGCTTTTGGCTCTCTTCTTCTCTCTCTCTCTCTCTCTCTCTCTCCACTGATACATCTTCAGGGGGCACCAATGCTACTGAGGGACCAGAACTTTTACTTAAAAAAAAGAGGCTGGAAAATGGGGACCTGACAACCTCTAACAACCCGCCACTCTCATGACTGCTGGCTGAACAAACTAGAGGATCGGAGACAGAGCACAGGCACACAGCACAGCTGACAGGATGCCTTATGCCACCAGTAAGTTTACTTCATGTCCCTGTCACTTGCTACATATTCCCTCTTCCTCTCCTGGTTCTCACACGGTTGGAAACCCTAATGCTCACCCCATTTCAACAGTTAATAACCTAATATGG
This sequence comes from Neoceratodus forsteri, assembly GCA_016271365.2. Taxonomy (NCBI): domain Eukaryota; kingdom Metazoa; phylum Chordata; order Ceratodontiformes; family Ceratodontidae; genus Neoceratodus; species Neoceratodus forsteri. The sequence goes on from CM057456.1 coordinate 734,709,427, forward strand.
ATACAGAATAAAACAATGGGGTGAGCATTAGGATTTGCAACCCCAAGGCACACCCCTCACCCCTGTTCCTGCATGCACAGTGGGAGTGGGGTCTTAGGCTTGGGAGCTCTAAGGTCGCATTCCCCACTTTTGATGCTTCAACCCTAATGGCGCATTAACAAAGTATTTTTGCAATATATATATACACACACACACACACACACACGCGTGTATAGTTAGGGTTAGTGACAGTGTTTAATGTTAAAGGCCAATTTTTGCTGGTTAATAACTTTGGACTGGTTCAATTCCTGATATTTATTTATTTATTTATTTGAGTTTTGGTGACCAGGTAAGTCCACTGAGACAATTACAGTCCCTTTTTCAGGGTATAGATACATTGTACATTGATAAAGCAGATACAATAAAGTCAAATCATGGAACATACAGCATTGGTATATATACAGCAATATGACAAGGCATGATACAAACTCATTTCAATAGAACATATTTACAGTGCTAACAATGGAAAACTAACAGTTACAGAGTTGAGAAATGAAAAACACAAGAAGGCAGATCATAAAACATACAGCATTGGAATACATACAGCAAGATGGCAAGCATCATCACTAGGGATAGGTCTGTTGATGTGCCTAATTTGGTTTGAATCCCTTGTGTGTGGTTTCTGAGATACAGAATGTTGAAAAAAAATTGTTGTGTTTTTTGCTTTTTTTGTCCACTTGTATCTCAGAATTGGCTGTAGCTTCTGGGTTGAAATTTTCAGGGTAGAAGCCTTTGGCCTCACAGATGTGCTTCTTGAAGATTTGGTGAAAAAATATTACTCTGTTTCAAAGTTATTAAGTTTTATATTTCCCATTGTTTCCCATGGGAAAAAATTAGATGTCCCACACTACATTGGAATCTATGTTGGAGGAGCAGTCCAGCATGGGATTCTGTGTTGATATGTACTGCTCATGTGTACAGGTACATAAGTGCTTTCACATGAGGACAGATTTCGGATTCCTTTATTGAATTGGCTTTTTTTGATAATTGGATCTTCAGAATAACAGCACTATCATTTCATAAACTTACAAAAATGTAAGCAACAAATTTCTGGAACCTTATTGATGCGCCCTTCTACTTGTTAAAATGTAACTAACCTGATGGCTTACCAGAAAGTTCCATAGTTCGAAGGGCTACTTCACTCTCCCATACCTGGCTCTTGCAAAATTGGAAAACACCTGTCTGCAGGTGTTTACATGTACCAGATGTCCGACTTGAAAGACAAAACTCTAGGAAGGGGGTCTAATCAGGTTTTAACAATATTCAGGTTGCTGTCAAAATCTGAAAAAGCCATGTTACAGCCCACGAAACTGAATCATAGTAGGATTCTGTGTTGGATAAAGAAGTCAGCGCAGACAGTGACACTTCATGAAGTCCCCCCACCCAGCACACCTGGAGCACCCACCAAACATCACACTCCTTCCCATTCTGCCAACCCCCAAGCCTGGTAATTATTTAATTTATTTTTTAGCTTGTTTTTCAGTGTTGCAAATAGAAAATTCCTAGTGCTGCTGCTCCCCTCCCCAATGCCTGATAATTGGGTTACTGTCAAAATCCAAAAAACCCTTGTTACAGTCTATGAAACTGAATTGTAGTAGGATTCTGTGTCAGACAAAGAAGTTGGCACAAACAGTGACAGTTCGTGAAGTCCCCTCACCCTACACCTCTGAAACACACGCCACATTTCTTTTTTTTATTATGTTTTTTAATTGTGGCATTCTGCTACTTTGCCCTTTATCCCTGGTGTCTAGTGGTACCCCCCCCAGCCACCTACAATTTTTTTCAGCATACTCATTGGTGGCTAGTAGCATCCCTAACCCACCCAGTTCTCAACCTGGAAAAGAGAAAATTGTCCCTCATTGTATTTTTTTACATAAAACAAACAAAAACAGTCCTTTGCCAATCACTCCCACACCAACCACCCAACCACCCACTGTGCACCCACCTCCCCACACCTCCCTTGACACATCCAAACACCATCACTTACCTGAAGATGTCCCAGGTTTGAGATCTGCTCTCCCGGTCGAAGACACATCTTGCTGCTGCAATCGATGAGTGCAATATGAGAAAATAAGGTAAATGAGCTTCAATGCATTTCAATGGGAGTTTCAACTTTTATGTATAACACAGCCTTTTTTGATATTTTGACCCACAATTTTCAACATGTCTTTTTGGGGACCCCACCTGGTGAAAAATATTAATGTCGTTAGGCAACTCCCATCTGAAAGGTGATTTCATGGCTGGTTGGTGAAATCACCTTTCTGGTGGGATTTGTGTAATGACAGTCATATTGTTCATGAGGTGGGGTCATAAAAAGGCTATGTTGAAAATTTGGGGTCAAAATTTCAAAAAATGGCTGTGTTATGACCATGCCTTGTAATCAAGCTATGCATGCTTGTAACTCTGCAAATTTTCAATATTTTCACCCATCATTTTTATGCTGATTGCGCGCATACACAAAAACATGTTGCTTCAGCTTTCTCCACAAGCAGGTTGTGGAGGCATGGCACTGTTGTGCCCAATGCCCCTATAGCCTGCAAAGGCTTGTCCCTGTCCCCCAATACCATGGCACGCTGCTACTGACACTAGTTCAGTCAGCGTGCCACAACTTTCTAAAAAATCAGCCGTTGCAATCAGGGGCCACCTTGTCATTGCAGTGTTAGCCATCCGCTGCAATGAGGGAGCGACCCGTCATTGCAGGGTGGGATGTAGGATGTCTGATATTGTTTGTGAACATGGCTGTGGCTTGCCACCATATTCACAAACAATATCTACTCCCATGTTTATTTGCCGATGGGGATTTACTCCCATTGGCATAGTGTAACCCCCTCTATTTATTGTCCGCCGATGGTGCCCAATCCTCATCGGGTAAAAGGAATCCCCCTTCTGTTGTTTGCCAATGGGGTGCCCAATCCCGGCCAGCAGAAACAAATTTCTCTTTTGTTGTTTGCCAACGGGTGCCCAATCCCATTGGCAGAAACGAATCCCCTTTGTTTGCTGATGGGTGCCCAATCCCCATCGGCAGAAACAAATCCCCCCCAAGCAAGACTCTGGTGGCACGACATGCCCCAGGAAAGTTAAAACGGTCCCACAACTTTTTTTTTTTACCGACAAAAGGAAACGGCCCCTTGTAGTCTCCGGGCCCCCCTCCCACAACCCACACCCACCCACTGCGCATCCTGCCTCCCCGCACCCCCCTCACCCCAAACTTATATCTGGAGCTTGGTGCGACGATCTTCTGTGGACCGGGAACACATCTGCACTCTTCAAAGCCGACCGCAAACTGAGGAAATGACGGTAAGCTGTATAATGTAATGAATAGGGTTTTTTCAACTTTAGTGCATATTCGGGTATTTTGTGATGCTTTCACCAAATTTTCAACATGGTTTAGACCCTCCTCATGAATTCTTGAACTGTCATGGTGCTAATCTGCCCCAAAGGTGGTTTCGCTGTCACTGTGCAGAATCACCCTTCGGGCCAATTAATGAAATGACAGTGCCATCGTTCGTGAGGTGGGCTCCTCAAAAGTTTATGTTGCAAATTCCAGGAAAATCCAAAATGACTGTTTTATGAGCTATGCTGTGCAGTTGTTGAGCACGCCTTAACTTCATGAATTTATAATATTTTCATGCCAGATTTTCAACATTGGCATTTTGTCATACCTCCTTGTAAGCAGTACAGCTGTCATTGTTGACATCCTGGCTGAAATGTGTTTTCGCACTTCCGGCGCAGAATAGCGTGGTTGCTGTGGGTCATTTTTCACATCCTAGCTAAAATATGTTTTTGCACTGCTGCCAGACAATAGCACAGTCACTCTGGGAAATCAGTGTTTGGGACAGATTAAGATCGACCGAGTGACAGGGGGGAGTGACTGAGCTCAACTGAGCTCTGTCGGGACTGCTGCAGATTTGTTTGTGGACAAACAAAGGCCCCAACACAAGAGCCTAGAAAAAAAAGGGCAGCCTGCAGCACTGGGAGAAACAGAATGAGTGAGGGAGGGGGAGTGAGCAAACTCACTGAAGCACTGTCAGGACTGCTGCGGATTTCTTTGTGGGCAGAAAAAGACATCAATACAGGCAGGGGCCCAGTACAAAAGGCCAGCCTGCAACGTTGGGAGAAACAGTATGAGCGAGTGAGACAAGGGGACTTAGTGAGCTCAATGGAGCTCTATCAGGACAGCTGGGATTTCTTTGTGGGCAGCAAAAGGTGCCAATGCAGGCAGGAGCCCTGTACAAAAGGGCAGCTTGCAGCACCAGGACAAACAGAATGAGTGATAAGAGAGGGAGGAAGACTGATCGACCTCAACGGAGTTCTGTCGGGACAGCTGCGGATTTCTTTGTGGACAGACAAAGGTGCCAATGCAGCCAGGAGCCCCATACAAAAGCGCAGTCTGCGGCGCCAAGAGAAACAGAACGAACGAGTGACAGAGCGGTAGTGAGCGACCTCAACAGAGCTCTAGTGTGACTGCTGCAGATTTCTTTGTGGGCAGGAAATGTAGCAACACAGGCAGGAGCCCAGTACAAAAGGCCAGCTTGCACCGCCGGCAGAAACGGAATGCAAAATGACAGAGAGGGAGTGAGCGAGCTCAGTGGAGCTGTCTCGGGACTGCTTCAGATTTCTTTCTGGCCAGAAAAAGCCGCCAATGCAGGCAGGAGCCAAGTACAAAAAGGCAGCCTGCAGCACCAGGAGACACAGAACGAGCAAGTGAGGGAAGGGGAGTCAGTGAGCTGAACGGGGCTCTGTTGGGGCTGCTGCAGATTTGTTTGTGGGCAGAAAAAGGCAACAATGCATGCAGGGGCCCAGTACAAAAGGGCAGCCTGCAGTGGCAGGAAAACCAGAATTAGTGAGTGAGTGAGCTCAACAGAGCTGCATTGTAACTGCTGCAAATTTCTTTGTGGGCATAAGAAGGCAGCAACGCAGGCAGGAGCCCAGTAGAAAAGGGCAGCCTGCAGCGCCCGCAGAACAGAATGAGTAAGTGAGAGAAGGGCAGTGAGTGAGCTCAACAAAGCTTTGTCGGGACTGCTGCAGATTTCTTTGTGGGCAGAAAAAGGCACCAACAGAGGCAGGAGCCCAGTACAAAAGGGCAGCCTGCAGTGCCAGGAGAACCAGACTGAGTGAGTGAGACAGGGGGAGTGAGCAACCTCAACGGAGCTCTGTCAGGACAGCTGTGGATTTCTTTTGGGTAGAAAAAGCCACCAAGACAGGCAGGAGCCCAGTACAAAAGGGCAGCCTGCAGCACCAGGAGAAACAGAATGAGCGAGTGAGAGGGGGGGGGTGACCCACCTCAATGGAGCTCTGTTGGGACAGCTGTGGATTTCTTCCTCAGCAGAACAAGGTGCCAATGTAGGCAGCAGCCCAATACAAAAAAGTAGCCTGCAGCACTGGGACACACAGACTGAGCCAGTGAAAGAGGGCAACTGAACAAGTGCAACAGACCAACACAATCAACATTCAGCATTGGCAAATGCTTGTTTTAAATAGTCTTCTTTATATCCCACCTCATGTACAGTATATTATAGCTGTCATTTTTCAAATCCTGTCCAAAATATGTTTTTTCACCTGTGGTATGGATTGGTGTTGTGATTGTGGGGAGTTACAATTTGTCGGGTATTGAAAAATGTTCTGCAGTGGGTTTATGAGGTGGGGTAATAACATGACTATGGTGACAATTTGGTCACTCTGGCATTACAAATTTAAGTGCAGAGCATGAATGACCCTGCACTCCAATAGTCACGTGCACACACATACACACACACACACACACACACACACACACACACATATGCATCAATGAAGGGGCGACGGCCCTGCACTCCAAAATGTACATACATATACACATCTATGGAGAGGTGGGAGCACAGGGCCTAGAGGGCCCTGATCTACCACACTTAAAAAGGATACAGTTATACTATCTCAAAAAGTAAGGAAATAAATTGCAAAACACTTTACATCAGTCATTTAGAGCCACCATCAGTATGGAATGTAGCCTGTTTCCAACCATAATATCCCATCCCCCACCCTGCACAGATCAACAAGTATTGGGGGTCTCTCTTGGAGTCATAAATCTAATGCTCAGCCCATTCTCCTACTGTATGCTGTGCTCATGTCACCTTATTTTGTAATGGACTGGGGTAAGCGTTATGGCTGATGACCTCAAGAGAAACCCATAATGCCTGTTGGTCTGTGCAGAGTAGGGGATGGAGTGTTATTGTTGGAAACCCTAACATCACATTTACCTACTTTTGATACTGGAACCCTAACTTTAGGGTTGACCAGGCACTTTAATGTTAAACCTCAAATTCTGCACTTTAATAGCTTTGCAACCTTTTAATGGATTTGCACCAAATTTGGCATGTGCTGTCCTGTGGAGGAGTTCACTTGACTTGCCAAGTTTTGTTCTGGTAGGATATGTAGATTCTGGGATCTGGATAGTGCAAAAACCTTAACATTTGCCACTTTTTGTGTTTTTTTTTCTCATTGCTCTGTGCTCAGAAGGTGTTGAGTATCAGTCTGAAATTTGTATAGTAGAAAGAACTTGGGTCACAGAACTGCCCCACATTTATTTGATGAAAATATATTAATCTGTTCCAAAGTTATAGCATTTTTAAGGTCCTGTTATTCTCAATGGGGGTTTCACTATTCAGAATAGTCTCCTTGAAAGAATTTTGCTCTGATGAAAAAGGATCCTTTTTCTTCAGGGGTAAATCCTTTTTCATCAGAACAAAATTCCTTTTTCATGACCCACCATATTTTTTTTTTACTTTTGGCCCAAACTGTCATAACTGTGCCCACGGATGTCTTTTTACAGACATCAAATCATGTATATTGCTCATCAGGGGTTGATGAGCTGTTCTGTGTGTTTTTTAATATTTGATATGGCCTCTGAATCTTTTCTTTAAAGAATGAATTCCCTTTTTGCCACTTGCTAACTTCCAGATGGCCATGCAATAATCCCTTTTCACCATCCTCTTCTCGTCATGGCGGCGAAATAATCAGCTGGTAAAAGGATTTCCCTTAGACCAGATGGCCACGCCAAAAACCTTTTTTCAACAGCCAATTTCCATTTTCACCATGACAAAAAGGGACGGTGAATAAGGAATTGCTGTGACATAAAAGGATTAGCAGCATGGCCATCTGGACGTGAATAGGTGAAATCCATTTTTGCCAGCTGATTTTTTTCATTTTCACTATAACAGAAGAGGATGGTGAAAAAGGATAAGCAATATGGCCATGCCTCAAAACCTTTTTCAACAGCCAATTTCCATTTTCACCATGACAAAAAGGGACGGTGAATAAGGAATTGCTGTGACATAAAAGGATTAGCAGCATGGCCATCTGGACGTGAATAGGTGAAATCCATTTTTGCCAGCTGATTTTTTTCATTTTCACTATAACAGAAGAGGATGGTGAAAAAGGATAAGCAATATGGCCATCTGATCATCAAATAGGTTTGGGAACCATCTGGTCTAAAAAACAGAGCCATCTGGTCAGGGAAAAATTATCCTTTTCTTGCCAGACAGAATCCTTTTTTGACACCACAGAAAAGAATTGTCAGAAAAGGATTTCTGCTGATGAAAAAGGAAACTTTGATGTTTTTTTCTTATGGGTTCTCATTTGATCATCGTCTCCTTGGAAAAATCGTGTGTGTATAGGCACACCCCACTCTATATGCATATATATATATATATATATATATATATATATACTCACATATACACAAGCACACATACATATATATATATATATATTTTTTTAATTATGTTTATAATAAATTCTTCCTCTGCCAAGCTTTCAGTTTACTGGGTTTATCCCTGGTGTCTAGTGGTACCTCCACCCTTTGATACCCTCCTTTATTTTAAATATTGGTGGTCAGTGACTGCTCCCACCCTCCCATGTCATTTAACCTAATAAATAAAAGATTGTCCCTCAAAGTCTTTGTTTTTTAAACCTGTAAATAAATGGTCCATTGCTGATCACTCCAGCACCCCACTTGACCACCCACTGTGCGCCCACCTCCAAAAACCCTCCATGATACCCTCACACACCATCACTCAGAGGTCCCAGGTTCAAGATCCACACTCCTGATTGAAGACACATCTTGCTGCTTGAACTGGCAATTGCAATATGAAAAAACTAAGGTAAATGCACTTCAATGTATTTCATTGGGAGTTTCAACTTTTACGCATAACTGGATATGATTACATTATCTCAAAAAGTAAGGAAATAAATTACAAAAAGCTTCATTAATGCATCAGTTAGGGTTAAACTGACAAAAGTGGGGAAATGTGGTATTAGGGTTTCCAACCTAACATCCATCCCCCACCTGCAGACCAAGCAGGCAGGTTATGGCCTTGGGGTCATCATCCCCAAAGCTCACCCCATTCTCCTATGCTGTACCAGATCACCTTATTTTGTAATGGAATGGGGTGAGCATTAGAGTTGACAACCCCAAGACAGACCCTCCCCGCTTGCTGGTCTTGCAGGGTGGGAATGGGAGAAAGAAGGAAACCCTAATGTCACATTTCCACATTTCCCTACTTTTGTCAGTTTAAGCCTAATTGATGCATTAAAGACATTTTGGGAATATATATATACATATCTACATACACATACATATACCACAGTCATGCCCCCATTGTTAGGGTTGACTAGCCTATTTGATGTTAAACCTAAAATTTTGCACTTTAATAATTTTGCAACCAATCAATGGATTTGCACAAAAGTTGATATGCACTGTCCTGTGGAGTAGATCACCTGTTGTGGCAAGTTTTGTTCTGGTCATATGTGTGGATTCTGAGATACAGATAGTGAAAAAAGGAAAAAAGTCACCATTTGTTGTAGATTTTCCTTTGTCGCCTTGTGCCCAGACAGTGTGTAATTTTGTTTTTATTTTTTATGGTAGAAAGAACTTGGGTAACAGAACTGCCACTGTTAGTTTGGTGCAAACATCTTAAACGGTTGCAAAGTTATTAAGTCTTTTTTTTAAGATAATATGCTTTATTGAAAATTTTCCAGCACAGAATCATATCAAGTATCTACGAACAAGGAAGAATTAACAAAACCCTCTATTCAAGTGAAATGGAACGCATGACAGAGTACAAGCTTATTACGTTTTTAAGTTCCCATTATATCGTATAGTAAGTTCATTTTTCAGGATAGATGCATAAAGTTTGACAGAGGATTTGATCTTATGAAAAAGGATTTAGTCTCACAAGAGTATTTTCTATTTCATGAGAACAAAATCCTTTTTCATGAGGGAAAAAAATCCTTTTTCGAGAGCCACCATCTTGCTTTTTTCTCCCACCAACTAAAAAGGGGAGTATTTTGAAAGACCGAAACTCTATTTCCCATGTTTCATTAGCTTGACACTGATTGCTTGAAACTTGATATCCTGACAGTTGGTAATTGACCATGGTGGAGTTTGGTAAATAAAATAAGGTTGTGTGATGGCAAACCCCCCTCTATTGGGGGTGCAGGGGCGATGCCCCCAAAATCGTGAAAAAAACTCCACTGAGGTCAATTGCCGACTGTTGGGATATAAAGTTTTGGGTAATTGGTTTCAGACTAATGAAACTCATGATATTGACTTTCGGTCTTTCATAGTATACCCTTAAAAAGCATGGAAAATACACAAAACTGTTGTCATTTTAAAAAACAAACACCAGAACCTAGCTAAACGGGCCCTGTTTAGCTAGATGCTGCCATTTGTTTTTCAAAATTAGGGCCAGAAATACTTTTTCTGGGCATCCAAAATTCCAGGTGTCCAGCTTAACGAGAAGAGCTTTCTGCCATAGTTCTGTAGCTGCAGCTGAACTCCTGCTGTCAGCTGCAGTTGGAATTATGATCCTTTTGTTTTCCCAGGTATCTATTGGTGCCACTCACTTCCTGACCCATGTAACGGCCCCCATAAAATCTCCCTGGTGTCTAGTGGCAACCCCATGCTCTGATCACCATCCCCTGGTCACTTTTCAATTTAATTGTATAATCTGACACCGGGATGCCCACCCACCCCAGCTGTAAGATTCCCTCCCCTGTCGCAGCCCATTGTTTTATCAGGTGGCCCAATACCTGTGTCGGCATTTAGATCCCACCACACAGGTGTGTGGAACAATGGGGAACTCACCCTCAGTGTCTCACACTATTCTCAATAACCTGTAAAAAATGAAAACAGTACCAGACGTCTTTTTTTTCTAAAATCTGAAAAAAGAAAATGATCCCTTGTTGTTCCTGCAATCTGCCTCTCCCATCCCGGCCCTCCCACTGAACACCCACCACTCCACACACCCCTTACCCTATACTTACCACAGGAGGTATAGGGCTGTACTCTTCTGTGGACCAGGACATGTCTGCATTCTTCAAAGCTGAACTGTGAACTGAGGAACAAAGGTAAGTGCCATATAATGTGCTTTAATGGCATTTTTGAACTTGTGTTCATAATTTTGCCATTTGTTTCACTACATTTTCAACATGGCCTTTGTGGGACCCCAACTTATGAACACTGTCATCTTGTTAATCAGGCTGGGAAGGTGATTTCGAAGTCACTGCATGAAATCGCATTTGGGGACAGATTAACAAAATGACAGTATTAGTGTTCATGAGGTGGGGTCCCAAAAAAGCCATGTTGAAAAATGTGGTGAAAAAATTCCCAAAAATGGCTGAGGTACATGTGTTCACTGAAATTTTTCTGTGCAGTTGCATAACTTTTTTAATTTTCTATATTCTGAGTACATATTTTTAGCATAGACTCTTTTTCACACCAACTCATGTAGAGTATAGCTGTCATTTTTCACATCATGTCCGAAACATGTTTTTGCACCTGTGGCACGAAATAGCATTTTGACACAGATTTGAACATTTTCACCTATGGGGGTTATGAGGTGGGGTCATAAGAAGACTATGTTAAAAATCTGGGGTCAAAATAAAATTCCAAAGTTATGACCATTTATTGCAATTTTGCTATGCCTGCTCATAACCTTTGAAATTTTAAAATATTTTGACCTCCAGATTTTCAACATAGCCTTCTTATTACTCCACCTCATGTATGTCACAGCTGTTATTTTCCAGATCCTGGCCAAAATGTGTTTTCACACCAGTGGTGTGGAATTGTGTTTTAATTGCATGGAATTAAGTTTTGGTGGGTATTCAGAAATTTTCTGTTACAAGTACATGAGGTGGGGTAATAATTAGGCTATGCTGACAATTTGGTCACTGTCATACTACAAATGGAAGTGAAGACCCTGGAGGGCCCTGTGCTTCCACAGCTATCTCTCTCTCTCTCTCTCTCCCTATATATATATATATATATATATATATATATATCATATCTAATATCTATATATATATATATATATATATATATATATATATATATATATATATATATATATATATATATATATATATATATATATATATATATATATGCATCTACAGAGGGATAGGAGCACAGGGTACAAAGGATTTTATTATACTAGCTTAAAAAGTAAGAAATAAGTTGCAAAAACTTTGTTAATGCTCCAGTTAGGGTCAAAGTGACAAACATTGAGAAATAAAGCATTAGGGTTTCCCTAACTCCCCACTGTCCCAGACCAGGCAGGAGAACTGGTGCAGGGTGTGCCTTGGGCTTCTCAAGCCTAATGCTCACCCCATTCTCATGAAGTCTACACATCTGACCTTATTTACAGATGGAATGGGGTGAGTGTTAGGGTTTAGAAGCCCAAGGCACACCCCACACCTACTCTTCTGCCTGGTCTGGGAGGTTAGGGTGTTTGGGAAACCCGAACGCCTCATTTCCTAACTTTTGTCGCTTTGACCCTAACTGGAGCATTAACAAAGTTTTTTGCAAGATACATAGATAGACAGACAGACAGACATAAAGACAAACAGACAGATAGATAGACAGACAGACATATAGATATAGTTTTAGATTATAGTGGCATGGTAGCACCCCTAAAGTTAGGGTTGTACTGACACTTCTATATAAAATTAAAAAATTTGCACCTTAAGAACTTGGACTTTTTTGACAAAAAAATCCAAAAATCTGACATGCATGGTCATTCTGCCAGTGTCTTAAGATGTGGAAAGTTTTGTGATGGCATCTTGTATGGTTTTGGGGATATGGAGTGGGAAAAAACAGAAAAATAAACACTTTTTCCCCATTGGTTAACATGAGATTGTTTGCCCTCATCTACAGCCCGACAGATTAAAAATGTTCTTTGAAATTTTCAGGGATGATAGGGTCTGTGCAAAGGATGTGGTGAGAAGATATCTCACTGCATTTGAATTATAATGATTTTTGTGATAGCTGCTAGACAGGCGGGTAAATGAAAACAGTTCAAACTGTTAATTGTTCAGAATGTACTGTTCATGCTCAGAGAAATACTGTCTGCACTGTCTGCTATCTTGTTTTTTTTTCATTTTAAAAATTGATTTCTAAAGAAATGCTACTTTTTAAGGACTGTCCAAGACCTTTATTTAGCTCTCAGTAACATGCTTAGTTCCATTATTGTAATATTATTTAAAAACTTTGAGGGCAAGTATGTCTTTTGGGGGCAAGAATCATATCACCCATCACTCGCTTAGCTAAGGATCAGTCAGATGGAAAATGAACATTCACAGTTCTTTACAGTTCAAACTTTACTGCTCAAACTGGAAAGACTGCAAACAGTAAAGGTCCATGACAGTTCAAAATGTCATAGCTCTTTCGTGTCTATTGGCAACCCCTACCTGCCAATTTCCATCTCCTGAAGATAAAATAATGTGTCCCTTGTAGCCTAGTGGTCCCTTCCCATTCCCACTGTTCTTTGATCACTGTCTCCATAGTAAAAATGGTATTCCCTGGTAGTCCAGTGGTCCCTCCCCTTTCCCATTCTCTGATGGTCATCCACATGTAAAAACAATATTCCCTGGGAGTCCAGTGGTCCCTCCCACATTTTTTGATCACCATCCACATGTAAAAATGATATTTCCTGGCAGTCCAGCGGTCCCTCCCCTGTCCGCAATTCTCAGATCGTCATCTCCATGTTAAAAAAAATTGATAATCCCTGATAGTCCAGTGGTCTCTCTCCCCTCCCGTTCTCTGATCACCATACCCATGTAAACATTATATTCCCTGGTAGTCCAGTGGTCTATCCCCTCCCTCATTCTCCAATCACCATCTCCATGTCAAAATGATATTCCCTGTTAGTCCCTGATGTTTTTTTTTGTCAGTGAGTTTTAAGCCTGCAAAAAAAAGTCTCTCGCCGATTAATCCCCCCACATCTCCCACTCAGCACCCACCACCCCATAGCCCCCCATACACCCCACACATCCTCACTCACCTGAACAGGTCCAAGGTTCGAGATCCACACTCTGATCAAAGACACGTCTTGCTGCTGGAACTGATGACTGCAATATGAGAAACTAAGGTAAATGCAATTTAATGTAATTCAAAGGGGGGGTTCAACTTTTATGCATAACAGCCATTTTTTTACATTTTGACACTACATTTTCCACATGGCCTTTTGAGGGTCCCACTTCATGAACAATATGACTGACATTATTCAACTCCTGCTTGAAAGGTCATTTCGTGATTGGTGAATTCACCATTTAAGTGGAATTTGAAATGTTTTTCTGCCCTTGTTCATGAGGGGGGTTATAAGAAGACTATGTTGAAAATTTGCGGTCATAATTTGTAAAAATGGCACAGTTATGCCCATTTGTTGCAATATTGCTATGCATACTCATAACTTTGGAAATGTTCAATATTTTGACCCCAAATTTTCAACATAGCCTTCTTATTACCCCACCTCATGCATGTCACAGCTGTCATTTTTTAAATCCTGGCAAAGATGTGTTTTTGCACCTTTGGTGTGGAACAGTATTGCAGTTGTGCGGAATTACATTTTGGCATGGATTCAAAACTTTTCTGTACCAGGTACATGAGGTGGGTTAATAAGATGGCTATGCTGGAAATTTGGTCACTGTTGTCTTATAAATGGAAGCTCAGGGTCCTTCCACAGCTACGTATATATACACATCTATGGAGGGATGGGAGTGCAAGGTCCAAAGGGCCCTGCACTCCCACAGGCAAATAAGTCTATGATTACTCTATCTCTAAAACTATAGATGAGTGGTGTGCAGGGCCTCCCACTGACAAATAAGGTTATGATTATACTATCTCAAAGAGTAAGGAAATTATTTTCAAAAAACTACGTTAATGCATCACTTAGGGTTCAGAATAAAGTGACAAAAGTAGGAAATATGATGTTAGTGTTTACAATCCTAAAACCCCTGCCCCAGCCCGAAGCAAATAAGGAGTGGTCTTTCTTGGGGTTCTCAATCCTAAGACACACCCCATTGTATGAACTCATGAAACATACACACCTGTCTCCATCACATCTTAGCCTTTCTTTTACTGCAGTGGGGTGAGCGTTAAGGTTGACATTCCCAAGGAAGACCATGCCAGTATGATATATATATATTATGGTAGCATGGGTACTCCTGGTTAAACAACTAAATAAAAAATTAAAAAATCATAGTTAGGGTTGAGTAGCACTTTTAAGGTTAAAGGGTCAAACTTTACACCCTAATAACTTTGCCACTGTTCAACGAATTTGCCTGACATTTGGCATGTATAATCAAGAACCATACATCTTGGGATCTGCTAACTTTCGTTTCAGTCAGATATACAGCTGCAGAGTTAGTAAGTGTGATCTGTGCCCACGTTTACAGTTTCTGGTGAATTCTTTGCTCACGCCTACAGGTCACACAGTTTGTGTGACCAGTCCAAAAACTTCAGGGAATGTGTGGCCAGGGTCCCTGATGTGCCTTTTGAAGAGTTCATGAAAAAATATTAAATGGTTCAAAAGTTATTCAAAAAACAAGTTCCCATTATAAGTCAATGGGAAAAGTTAACAAAAAGTTTGACAGTGTCGCAAATGCACTTTTTAGTGTCGCAAATGACTCTAGCAGTGTCGCAAATCTGCCATTTTGTTTTCAGTTGGTGATCAGAAAAATGCTTGGCATTTAAAATTGGGACCATCTAGGGACACAATTCTTTTTGTGTTTACCTAGTCGAGCCCTGAGGATGTTAGGCATGTCTTTATTTTGGGGTTAAACACCCTAGAAATATGTTTTTCAAATTTCTTGAAAAAGTAGTGTCACAAAGTAGTGTCACACTCATGCCACTTTTGCAAATGTTTGCGAAAACTGTCACAAATCACGACACTACTTTTTCAGACTATGGCCAAAATGACAGCAGTTCTTTGCCACCCTGCTGCAAAAGGATGGTTTGGTCTTTTGAGTTGAAATTTGGAGGTAACGCAACCAACATCTCACAGATGTGCCTTTTCGTGGTTTGGTGAAAAAATATTGCACAGATGCAAAGTTACAGTACTCTGAAGTTGGCATTTTTCCCCATAGACTAACGTGGCATATGCCTTGGCATGGACCCTTTCGGAGCACGTATCTCGAAAACAATGCAAGATACAGATTTTTTGTTGCAAGCTACATAGCCCATTGGGCTATGTAATAACAAAAACCTAGCCAGGAAAATCATGATTTCTGTGACATTTAAATTTTTTTTCTACGTCGTGAGGTTGCTGAGATGTTAGCAATTAAGTACTTCCAATGCTCGTTTTAAGCTTCGATGCCCATTACAATGCATACATTCATTGTACACACTGTGTTTCTCTATGCACCTGTTCGGCATATACAGGGTATATGCTTCAGTTACTGTTACAGTTACTGTTTCCACTTGTGTTTATGTCCCCATTTACGTTACAGTTACCGTGTACGCCACCGTGTGCGCTACCCTTTGCGTTGTCATTTGCACTTGCGTTTTCATTACTCTTACCATTTGCATTTAAACTACTCTTTCTGTTTGCTTTTTTGTTTGCATCACTGTGCGCATTGCCATTTGTGTTTTTGGCTGCCCTTTCATTTGCATTTCTGTTTCTCTTTCGTTTTGCATCTTCATTGCTGTTACTGTTACCATTTGCATTTGCAATTGTGTTACTGTGCCCGTGCGCATTACGGTTTGTGTTTCCATATGCGCTTGTGTTTCCTTTTGCATTTCTGTTTCCTTTGCTGTTATTGTTGCTGTTACCATTACCATTTGTGTTTACAATTTGCGGTACTGTGCCATCGTGTTTCGGTTTGCGTTGCAGTGCCGCTTTGTTCCCATTTCTATTTCTGTTTCCTTTGGCATTATTCTTCATGTTAACTTTACCATTTGCATTTACAATTGCGGTACTCGCTCTGTGCATTACAGTTTGCATTTACATGTGCGCTTGTGTTCGTGTTTCCGTTTCTCTTCCCTCTCGCATTCTTTTTGCTGTGACACTTAACATTTCCATTTAAAATACCACTGCCATCACTGTTCACATTACCAGTTGCATTTTCGTACATGCGTCAATGTCCGTTTGCGTCACTGTTCACTTTGGCGTCACTTTACACTTGCGTTTCTATTAACGTTTCCTTTACCATTTATGTTTGCATTACCATGTGCGCCACTGTTGGTGCTTGTGTTTGCATTGCTGTTTCTCTTATTAAGTGACCAAGACATCATTGGTTGGAGTGTGGGGCCCAAAGGGCGCCTGCCACCGCATTATTCACTATTTATCATCCTCATTCTCAAAAGAAGGAAAAGCAAAACTCATTTAATGCATCAGTTAGTTGTTCCACAGTGACAAAAGCAAGGTAGTTGTTAGGTTGAAAGTCCTCTTGACCCCTCAGCCCACCCTCAACCCTGCATCGGGCGCAATGCTAGGTCGTTGGTCCTAACTCTCAACCATTCTCCTATACCTCAGCTTTACACATGTGATGGGGTGAGAGTTAGGGCTGATGATCCCAATGCACACCCTGATGCTATTTGGGGTGGACTGGGGGGTCCAAGGGGGCTTTCAACCCTAGCACTGAATTTCCTTGCTTTTGTCACTGTGGAACAACCTTAACTGATGCATTAAATGGAGTTTTTTGCCTCTAATATATATATATATATATATGTATATATATATATATTTATATATACACACTATATATACATAATATACATATATATATGTATATATATGTAAATAGAAAATCACACATGCCCCCACAATGCAAAGCATCATGGGCTGCATATGCAAATCACCACAGAATGTTATGCTGGTCCAACTTAAAGCAGAATTGCATGGTGCTGAAAGGCCTCTCACACAGTTTGCTAGGGTTACCCCAAAGGGCATTTGGCTGGGAAGCCAAGTTTCAAGAAAATACAAAATCACGTGTCTATGTCTTCTGTTAGCACCCTTTGCAAACTGTGTGAGAGGCCTTTCGGCACCATGCAATTCTGCTTTAAGTTGGACCAGCATAACATTCTGTGGTGATTTGCATATGCAGCCCATGATGCTTTGCATTGTGGGGGCATGTGTGATTTTGTATTTTCTTGAAACTTGGCTTCCCAGCCAAATGCCCTTTGGGGTAACCCTTGCCTCAGTGTTTAGGCACAGAGGTTCTTTGTCTTTTAAATAGTTTTTTTTATTTTAATGGGTTCACCACAATATATCCAAAGCACACTGCCTTAAGGGTAGCTGGTCCATTCCACTGGGGTGTCAAACAGATGAGGCATACTGATGAGTCCTGGTAGGATGAAACATGTGTCTATGTCTTCTGTTAGCACCCTTGCAAACTGTGTGAGAGGCCTTTTGGCACCATGCAATTCTACTTTAAGTTGGACCAGCATAACATTCTGTGGTGATTTGCATATGCAGCCCATGATGCTTTGCATTGTGGGGGCATGTGTGATTTTGTATTTTCTTGAAACTTGGCTTCCCAGCCAAATGCCCTTTGGGGTAACCCTTGCCTCAGTGTTTGCGCACAGAGGTTCTTTGTCTCTTATATATATGTATACATATATATATATATATATACAGTGTTCCCCATTGCCTGAAAATATAGAGTGGTGGTAAAGGGGTGGGGCCACAGGGGGGTGGAGCCATGGGGCAGAATCAGTCACGGGATGCATATAAAGCATAAGGAGCAAAAAATAGGAATACTGTAATATGACTGATTTGGAGGCCTTGGCTAGTGTGCAGTAGCAAAAGAAGTGTGGTAAGTTGTGTGACATACTGGAGAACCTCTGCATTCTATTTGCAGGACAGGCAAAAGTTTGTCAGAGTCTTAACATTATTCTTAATAATAATAATAATAACTTTATTTCTCGAAGCGCCTTTCAAATTATCAAGGCGCTTTACAAAAAGATTGGATAAGAACTAAAACAATAAATACAGTATAAAACAGAACAATAATCCACAGGGTTCAATTCACTAAATACCATTGAAAGCATGGGACCATAGAAACATTTTTAATGCTTGTTTAACATCTCCCACTGTCATGCACTCCTGAAGCCGATGGGGTAGAGAATTCCAGAGGGCAGGGGCAACGTACATAAAAGCATGGGCCCCAGAAGATTTCAAAAACACCCTTGGGATCTCCAGCAACCCCTCATTGGCTGAACAGAGCTGTCACTCAGGATGCTAGGGAACCAGAAGCTCTTTCAAGTAGTCAGGACCAAGTCCATGTAGGGCTTTATAAGTCAGTAAACCAACTTTAAAGGTGATCCGCCACTGAATCGGCAGCCAGTGCAGACTATGCAGAACGGGGGTAATATGAGATGTTGGAGAAACCCCCATCAGCAGTCATGCTGCAGAGTTCTGCACTGGCTGCAAGCAGTGGATAGCAACCCCAGGAAGCCCCAAGTACAGGGAGTTGCAGTAATCAAGGTGCGAGGTCACAAAGGCGTGAACGAGTGTAGGGAGATCTCCAGACAGAACAAGGTGCTTAATCCTGGTGATGTTCCTGAGATGGTAAAAGGAAGACTTGATGATGGCCAACACCTGAGATCTTAGGGTCAGCCCATTGTTGAACACCACCCTCAGGTCCTGCACCTGTTTGGAGGTAAGGAGCTGGGCACCCCTATGTAAATTCCAGAGGGCTGGCCAGTCCTCAGCCCCTCTATCTGGTGACCCAGCTCCACAACCATCACCTCAGTTTTTCCTTCATTCAACTTTAGCCAGCTCAAATTCATCCAGTCCTGTATTTCAACAAGGCAGTTATTAAATACCAAGAGAGCACTATCCTGGTTGGGTGCAAAAGATGGGTAGAGCTGAGTATCATCAGCATAGCAGTGAAACCTCAGCCCACACCATCTTACAATGTCTCTGAGGGGCAGCATATACACTGCAAACAACATGGGCAAAAGCACCAAGCCCTGAGGTGCCCCACATGACAGTGAAAATGGGTCAGAGGAAAATACCTGAGACACCACTCTCTGAGTTCTGCCAGTGAGGAAAGATGAAAACCACCTGAGAACTATATGAGTCAGTCTGCAGATGGACCTCAGGTACCAGAGCAATACCCCATGGTCCACAGTGTCAAAGGCTGAAGAGAGATCAAGAAGCACCAGAACAGAACAGCTTCTCCAATCTCTCACCATCAGGAGATCATTGAACACCCGAACTAGTGCAGTCTTGGTACTATGCCTCTTTCGAAAACCAGACTGGAGAGGTTCATAAATGTCATGGATGGTCAGGTGGTTCTCCAGTTGTACTGCCACTACTTTCTTGATAGCCTTCCCTATAAAAGAGAGGTGAGAGATTGGTCTGTAGTTAGTCAGAGAGTCAGGATCCAAAGAAGCTTTCTTCAGGAAGGGTGTTACCACCGCCTCCTTCAGGGAGCTTGTAAACTCACCCAAATCAAGGGAACACCAGACTATCTGAACCAGGACTGGGCCAATGATGTCACAACATCTCATAATCAGGAAGGTGGGGGCCCAGATCCAAACTACAGCATGTAGGGCACATACTCTGGATGATCCGCATGACATCCATGAACTCCGGCAGGTCATAGGAACTCCAGAAAACAGGAGGTGAGTCAACCAAGCACAGATCAACAGCATCCCCCATAAAGCAAGTCAGAATGATCTCTGATCTGATATCAGCTACCTTATTCTCAAAGAATCAAGCAAGCTCATCACACTCTATTTGCAAAAAAGTTCTTCAGAACTGCAGGCAGGTTGGGTTGCACAACCTGTTCACAGTTCAGAAGAGCTGGGCTGGTCAATTCTGAGCAGCAGTAATCTCCCCGGACAGGAATTCTGCCTTCTTATGGGAGATCGCTGATTGGTAGGTTTGATAATGCGCTACCAATTTAAGGTGGTCAACCTCCAGGGCAGATTTCTGCCAATGATGCTCTAACCTACGTCGTAGTCACCGCAACTCCCTTAAGGATCCATCAAACCAAGGGGCCCAAGGGTGAAGAGTGAAAGGACGAACACAGACAGGAGCAATCAAGTCTAGAGCCGTGGAAATGGCCTTGTTTTAGGCCAGTACCAAAGCCTCTGGATTTGTGCTGGCCATGGGAAACTCCGAGAGATCAATCACTGCTGCCAGACCTTTAGAGCTCACCTCCCATAAAGGGTGGTAACCGATCATCTCCACAGGGGCAGGCCTACAAATGGTGGTGCAAAAAGTTGAACCTCATGGTGTAGTGATTGGACTATCTGACCAGTTCCACCCCCAAGGCGGAGGCCTCGATCCCGAGAAGGAAAACCAAATCAAGAGAGTGGCTGTGCCGATGAGTGGCAGAGGTAACAAACTGTGTAAGTCCCAGTGATGTCATCAACTGAAGGAAATGCTGTCCAAACTGTGAGAGCTCATCATTGACCTAGGCATTAAAGTCATCCAGAACCCTCAATCTGGGTGACTCCAGCGCCATGTTGATGATGAAGTCCACTACTTCCTGCAGGAATTGCTTCTCATCCCCTGGTGGATGGTATATAAGAGCTATCCTGAAGCCCACACCTGCCAACCATGGTGCACTCAAAAGATTCAGCTTCCTGAGGACTTCCGGTTCGGCCCCCTGAGTAATGGCAGCCTAGAAAGAGAACTGCATCTACCCCAAGCTAAAAAACTACACTTTGGCTGTAATCCTACACATTTATTAAATAGATTTTGCATTACAAAACCAGAGGAAAGTGTAGAGAATTGGAGAGATTGAATTTAGAAACAAAACACAGCACAATGGAGGAGATAGCTGGAACCGAATCAGAGGCCTCAGTCGCATCAGATAACCATGACTCTGCAGATCTTAAATGCGGCTTATTTAAATCTCAGCATAAACAACCAAAAAACAAAGTGAAGAAGGCAAAACTTGACCTAATTTACCAAGAGATACTTACTTTTCGTGCAGAAATCAAAGAAATGTACAGCGAGTTAATAAGAGATGTGATACAATTAGAGCAGAGAGTAGACGAACAAGAGAGAACTGCAACAGTAACTGAGAATAGAATAGACAATTTGAAACAAATGGTACAGCAGATGAAAGAGATGCAAGAACAAATAATTGATAGCCAAGAAGATTTTGAGAACAGAGCACATCGCAAAAACATTAGAATTTATTGTTTACCCAAGGACTCTGAGGGAACTAACATTAATGAATTTTTTGAAGCTTTGCTACACACAGTCTTAGAGCTGCTAAAAGATTTCAACCTTCATCTTGAGAGAGTGCATAGGGCATTGGCACCCAAACCTACCTCTGCAAATATTCCACCAAGGTCAGTAATTCTTCGTTTCAACAGCTATGCAACAAAAGAACATATTCTGCTTACAGCATGGCGGCGCCAGAAGTTTTCTATGGCCCAACCCGTATATATCTTGATCATGACTGTGCACAAAAAAACATTAATTTGAGAAGTGCCTATTTACCGTTACTTCCAGTACTGAAAGCAGCAGGACACAAATTTACAACCCAATATCTAGCGCGGCTAATTGTCCATCTGCCTGCTGGAAAGAGGGAGTTCTCCATGGCTCAAGAAGCAAAAGAACTTAGAAAAATGGGTCTGCACTTTCCAGAGCGAAGTATGGGTGGCAACAATCCAGAAAAACACCAAGTTGGCTGGCAGTCTAACTCTAACAGAACACAGGGAATACAACAAGAACTGGGAACAATCAAATCTACCCTAGCAGTTTACAGGAGTGAACCAAAAAGTGACAACACTTGAAACTAACTGAGAAACTCGTTCGGCTGAAGTGAGCAGGAGAAAGAGTTTGAAAAATACGTGCTGTGCCATCTGTTTCTTGGGCCTGAAGTGTGCTTTCTATATTAATGAGCTGCTCTGAGCGTGAAATAGGTTGACTACATGATGAACAGACACTATCTTACATAATCCAAGTGCCTTCTAATGGTGGACTAGAAGTTACAGATATTATTTGATTATACTAATTGCAGTCTCTTTTTTCTTCCATCAATAATCGAAGTAATACAAGGGGGAAACATTTTCCAGAAAGCTTGGGGTGCAGGGAAGGGGGGAGGGAGCAGTTTTTGAGGTCTATGCTGCTTTTGGGGGATGTCCCTAAAGATTTTCTTTGGAGTTTTATACTCCTTTCCTATATTATTTTTGCCTTATTTAAAGGAGAACAGTTTACTGGCTCCTCGAAGGCTCCTAACAACAATGTTAAGGGATTCCCTTCATTTTTAGGGAGAGTTCAAATGCTCCAGGAGAAGTTTCTACTGGAAATTTGGAGTTTTTTATTTCTCTCCCCACATTTGGAAGTCCTAAAGCTTCTACAGCACAGAATAATAATAAAAGCAATAGTTTTATATATATATATATATATGTTTTTGATTTATTGTCAATCATTGCTGCACAGCTACCTTTTCAGATTACTGGATATACCATTTATATTAACAGTTTACAGTGGCTAATCACAGCTATATATGTGATAATAAGTTATTTTTGGCTGATAAGGGGACAGTAAGAAAACTTTAGTTTGATTACATGGCACTGGTTAGAGGACAGGACATCTAAGACAAGATAGGATATTTTTTGCTGGTACCATTGTTGGGACATTCTGGAGACTTTCTTGATCCTTGTAGAGACTGGGGAGTGGTTGAGGGGAGAAAGTGCAATAATCAGTAATGCTTTATCAAATGAAAACAAAATATAGTATTAGAAACAGCTAAGATATCGTCATTAAATATTAATGACATTAATCATCCCATAAAAAGAGGTAGATTACACAACAATATCTGAGGAAGCAGAACGCAGACTGCATTTATTTACAGGAGACACATTTGTTGCAAGGGGAACATGCTAAGCTTGCTACAGGTGGCAGATACACTGTCTTTTCTTCATCTAGTAAGTCAAGGAAAAGGCGTGGAGTGGCAATTTTGATTTCAGCCACTACTCCATTCACTAAAGGGGAGGTCTATTCAGATAATAATGGGCATTTTGTCATAGTACAAGGGAGGTTGCATGAGACTGATGTGACAATGGTGAGTGTTTATCTGCCACCAGGAGCATCTCCCTCTCTACTGAGACAGTTCTTTAACAGATTGCTCGAAAAGCAAAAGGGGGTAATGCTGGTAGGAGGTGACTTCAACTTAATAATGTCTTCACAGAAAAATTCCACTTTCCCTAAACAGCATAGGTTTACTCCACTCAAAAACTTTTAAAAGCCCAGATACCTAAGATGGTCTTACAGATATATGGTGTCATTTCTACCCCTCTGTGGAAGGACATACTTTTGTCTCCCCTAGATTTCACACCTCAGCTAGACTAGATTATTTTTTTACACCTACAGAGCACCTAGATATGATTCAACATCTATCCCTGGAAGCTCACCTCCTCTCAGACCATATACCTCTCTTAATTAAGGTGGGATTAAACAGAACTCATGAAACAACTTTATGGAGACTGAATCTTTCTCTCTCTTGAAGGATCCAGTGTTTAAGACCAGAATGGTAGACAGTATAACACAAATCTTAGAGGAGAATGCAGACCTTTCTATTTCAGCTACTATCCTCTGGGATACTCTGAAGGATGTGATTAGAGGAGAGATTATCTCTTATTCCTCTAGACTAAATAAACAAAAAGAATCCAGATACAAAATATTACAAGATAAGTTACAAGAATTACAGCAGAAGAGAGATAGAGGAGAACGAGTTCCACAATTAGAGCTTAGACAAATTCCGTCGGAATTACAATCCATTCTAGATTATAAGATGCAAATGTCCTTACTATATCTTAAAAGATACTATTATGAGGGAGGTCCTAAAGGTGCCAGAAATTTGGCTAGATGTACTAGAGGATTTAAGCAGACTGCCACCATTACAAGGATTAGAGACCCCATAGCAGGTGATATTCTTAGTAAAACCCCTGCAGTTTTGAAAGCATTCCAACAATATTATGCAGATTTGTACTCTGATCTTATGCCCCCCCTCCCCGGAGGATATAAAACATTTCTTGTCACCCCTTAACTTCCCACACTTATCTGAATCCCAGCAGGCTTCACTTTTATGCCCTATCTCCACTATAGAGATCCAGAAAGCAGTTAAAAATTCTAAAACATTAAATAGCCCAGGCCCAGATGGCTTTGGAGCTGAATGGTATAAGACTTTTCTTTCAAAATTAATTCAGCCGATGCAAAATACTTTTTTAGAGGTGCAGGATGGAGGTGTCTCCCCCACCCTCATGGTCATATTCGGCCATCTCAGCTATATTGAAACCAGGTAAAGATCCATTAAATTTAGAGTCATACAGACCCATTTCAGTTTTAAATAATGATTATAAGATATACATGGCAATATGGGCCCATAGGTTAGAGACTATACTGCCTACCCTGATATACCCAGATCAGGCAGGATTTTTACTCATGCGTCAGACTGCAGATAATGTACAAAGAACAATCCACCTGATAGATTATATGGGTAACTCAGTTACCCCCTCAACTTTAGTCAGTTTAGATGCCTGTAAGGCTTTCAACAGAGTGTCCTGGAGATTTCTATGGGGAATATTAATGTCATTTGGGTTTCCAAAGGAATTTGTGAATTGGTTGGAGCAAATATATTCTGAACTAAGGGCCTATATAAAACTTAATGGTGGTATCACACCTCATATCAAGTTACAGCGAGGCACTAGACAGGGATGCCCCCTATCACCTTTGCTATTCGCCATCTATATTGAGCCTTTGGCTATAATGCTTAGAAAATCAGAAAAAATTAATGGCATTCAGCTGGGCAATCAATCATGGAAGTTAGCTTTATATGCAGATGACATTTTATTGTCAGTAGTGGATCCAGAGTCCTCTATTCCAGCAATATGGGAGATACTTGAGCAATTTGCTCAATTCTCTGGATATAAAATAAATTATTCCAAGGCAGAGGTTCTTCCCTTTCATTTCTCCCCCTCATAGACACTGAAGGGTAGTTTGCCTCTGCGCTGGAACAGCATCAAGATAAAATATCTAGGTATACAGTTATCAAACCAGTTAATGCATCTCACTATGGTAAACTATGAACCTTTAACACAAAAAATAGAGTCTGATTTACATCAATGGTCCCAACTTCATTTATCACTATATTCTGAGGTGGATCTTATTAGGATGAATATTCTTCCAAGACTGCTATATCTTTTTCGACCATACCGATGATGCCAGATGGAATGTACTTCCCCTCCTGGAATAAGTCTTTGGCGAGATTTGTCTGGGCCAGGGAAAAAACCCCGAATCAAGTGGTCCACATTAATGTTACCAAAAAATAAGGGAGGCTTAAATTTGCCTGATCTTCAGATGTATGCATACGCTACAATGATAGCTCAAGTTTTCAATTGGAATAATCCAAAATATGACATACCATGGAAGAACTTGGAATTCACCCTTAATGGGGTAAGGGAGGGGAGTGAACTTTTACAATTGCTATATGCCCCAGTAAATAAAAGACCTAGACTTATTTATAGTACAAATTCTACTATGGAGACTTGGAGGAGATTCATCCATCTAAGAGAGCTGGAACCAGTAGGTCCCTATTTTAATCTATGAAATTTCAGAATCCAAACTCTTACTTTGGAATAGGAGGGTACTTTGGCTTAATGGAGACAAAAAGGTTTTAAATTTATGTTCCACTTGGTGGATGCCAGGGGGGTCCTCTCATTTATTAAACTTCAAGGAACATACAATCTTTCACAACAAGATTTTCCAATTTATACAAGCTTAAGAGAGGGCATTGAAAGTAAAGGACCAACCTTTAGTAGACTCCCAGATCCCACCCCTTTATTGCTTACTTTAGCCATGACCACAGGGAGAGGACAGTTGTGGTCCCACTTTGTGGGACTAATATATAGGGGTTTGATGGAGATATCAAAAAATTCAACTCAGGGAATTCTAAATGCCTGGAATAAAGAGCTTCCACTCCAGGTATCAAAAGAAGATTGGGAAAAGTATACTAGATTCTCAATGGGACTTTTGGGAGCAGCCCCCTACTGGTGAGAATTTGCCTGGAAAGTTAGAAATAGATTTTTATATACTCCTGCAAGACTGGCCAGGTTCTCATCAGGGACACTAAGCAATTGCTGGAGAGATTGTGGAGAAATATCTGCGGATCAGTTCCATATTTTTTGGGCCTGCCCGCTGTTAGCAGATTACTGGAGATATATTTTAGAGGCATTAAAAGAACTGGTAGATGCAGAAGCTGTGTTGACTCCTGAGCTAGTATTACTCTCAATTCTGCCAGAGGGTCTCCCAGTACCCAGAGGATCACTGTTAATCACTTATATGCTGGCAGCTAAAAAAGCAATTACTAGAAACTGGGGGAAGAAGATGTTTCCAAACTTACAGAACTGGTGGGGAATAATGGGAGAAATTTATGTATTAGAGAGATTAATAGCTAAAAGCACAGGTAAATGGTCTGCATTTGAGCTTAAATGGAGGAAATGGATTCTATATATTTCATCTTTATATCCTATTTTTGTACCTTAGAAACATATCAACTCTGATGATGGTTTGCATAAATGTCTTTAGTGCTCATTACATGAATTGCTTTGCAAAACATGTAAGTTATCCTGAGACCCTTGACTAATGCATTGCTATGTATCTGACTGATGTAATTATGTACTGTCTTAACTTATACACTGTAAAAACTGCTGTATGATTTTGCAAATGAAAATATAATAAATATATAGTACAAAAAAAAAGATTCAGCTTCCTCAACCGGTACACTCGTAAGGCCCAACTCGGTCTTAAAACAGACTGCTACCCCCCCATGGTCCAATCTCGAGCAGTGGCTCACCGAGTACCCAGCTGGAATTGCAGCTTCAAATATGGGGCCAGCATTTTCATCCAGTTAGGTGTCAGTGATGCAAGCCATGTCAGTTGTTCCCACAAGGTCTGCAATAATTGCAGTCTTATTTTTAATTAACCTGGCACTGCATAACACCACTCGAGTTGGACAGGTATCGAGAGCCGCCCCGGCTATTTGCCCACAAGAAATGGTGGTGCCCTTGGGTATGGAGACTAGACATGGAGCACCATATTCCAGGCTCCATTTCACCCCAGGGCATCTTCTGGACCTAACAACCCCAATGTGAGAGCACCATTCACTCCCCCTCTGATATCCACATCCCCCACCACCCCCATCCTCATAAGAGCAATACCCAATGCCCGACAGCACTGGTAAGTTAACAACTTCAATGGTGGAGGAGAGAATGGATGGAGGGAGTGAAGGGCATTGGAGGAATAGCGCATGACCAAAGTGGGAGGCCCACACATCATACAAGCTAACCGTAGTACCCAGGTACCTTTCCAAGAAAAGAACCCCGAGAAACAATAAAAAAAAAATTATTACCCAGTTGAACGAGACAAAACAGAAAATAAAACAAGAAAAAATCAAAAACCCTCCCAAAAAATACAGTCCTCTAAAAATTTTCTATTTAAAAGCCTAGCCCTACACCACATGGATACCCTTACCCAAAACTCAGCGCATGGAAAACATAAACTGATTAATGAATAATAAACTAAAGCCAGCTAGTAAAAAGGTTATTGCAGACCCCTCTCACTGGAATGCAGATAAAAATATAACCCCAACCCCCAGGTCCTCTCTGAGCCTGGAAGTAAGAGAAGATGAGCCACTATGGCTTGAAAATCCAAAGTCTGCCAGAACAGATCAGTACCCAATTAATAATCCAGAGCAGGAAATCTTCATTGAGTATTAAACAAAAAATAATGAAATGTGGATTCCCAGGTCCTCTCACCACCGGGGAAGACCGCAAAAGGACACTCTCACTGTCCGAGCACAAAAATAGTTAGTATATCCAGGATTGAGCCATATAGGCAATCCAAAAGGTGTAGGTAATCCATGGGATAATCCAAAATTCCACAAAAAAAAAAGCCAAACGATCCAGTCAGCAGAATGGCAAAAGTGGCTATTAGGCTTCACTCCAAGCAGCCCAGTCGGAAATAATTGTCTGGACACCTCAACACCCGGGGAATGACTAGGTCATAGCCAGACCCCGAGAGTCTAGAGGAACAGTAGGCTTGTCTGTCAGTTCCCTGGCCGATCCACAGCCCAGTCTCCCGTGTCCATAACAAATCCGACTGTTAAACGCCCATGCTGCCAAGCCAACAGCCGACCCAGTACTACATCTCTTTGCTACTGCCTGCAAGACCAAGATCTAATCTATGGTTTTGTAATCCTGCTCAATGAGCTGCAGCTTCCAAATAAGGGAAATTGTCAACATCAGGGCCCTCAACTGAGATAATCATAAGGGCATTTAGCACACTCGCACCTAATCTATTTAATTCCTGCATTTTTATTCTGTTTAGTACAGAGAAACCCCCCTCACAATCTGCAGTCGACATTGGTATTATCATTGCCAGTTCAGCCAAAGTAGATATGTTTGGATACAGGTCTACATATTTAGTAGTTAGAGAGTGCAGAACATCTGAAATAGTCTTTAAGGCCATCTTTTCCGTGAACATGAGACTATGCAGAGAAGCCCATTCCAGTGTAGAAGCATCTACATCCACAACAGTAGCATAGTGACCAAGAATAACATCAAGGCTGTGACAGCCATAGACTTCCAACTCTTCAATATCACCTTCTGTTTTCATCCTAGGATCAAAGATACTGAATGCATCCAAAAGTTCTGTACTTGGAAACCTTTGCTCAATTTGAGCAATTAGGGCCATAATAAAGTTGTCATGCACAGAGATTCTGAAACGATTTACTGTGCTTAGCTAAATGGCAAGTTCTGGCCATTATCATTCAGGAGTACTAGTTCAGTCAATATGGAGGGGAAGTACTGATCAGGTACTAGTAGGCGTGCCCTAAGAATTTCTAAAGTGGAATTGAAATGCCTCTTTATATCAGTAAAATTCAGAGCTGATGTTTGAAAGCATTTAGATAAGATGCTGAGGTGTGGAAGTATGTCACACATCATGCATAAAATAGAAAAAAACTCCTAGTTTTCCATCATTTTTACTAGGCCCACAGCTTGGGGATCATGCCTTTCATAGGTCTCTCTATGCAAGGATATGACGATGGATAGAAAAATCTTCCTTACTGTGTCACATGCTACATCATGTGACAGCCACCTAACTGCTTTTGCTTATTTTGACTTTAAAACAGGGTTCTCCATTGCCTGCGGAATTTCTTTAAGGGCAGCCATGTGAACAGCAGAATTTTTGTAATATCTGTATAAGTGATCCAGTGTTTGATTAAACTTTTTAATAGCATTCACTTCATTTGCTGCTGACTTTACAGCCAAGGCCTCCAGATGAGCCATACAGTGATTTTCAACAAGTATTGGGCTGACTTAACATACTAACACACAAAAGCCTGCAGAATAGGCCTGATGGTCTGTCCTGTCTGCTCAGTAGCCAGCCTCCTAATGGGTGCTCGCTTCTTTCAGTTTTTTAGCCACTCTGTTTTTGCATGCCCAGCATAACGGCTGCTCCATCACTGCCCAATCCATTGTTATCAGAGAATTCCAGCATTTTTTTAACAATTGTGTCTGCCTTTCCATCAATTAGTTCCTCAACTCCCAGGAAAGAAACTCTGGGTTTCTCTTCTTTGCAGAACATGCCATACAAAATGAGCTGCTTCATAACAGCAATATCAGTTGTTTCACCCACCAAATAAGAAAAAAAATTGGCAGACTTCATATCTGTAAAAACTTGGCTCCTGACCGCGTCACCCTGAGAGAGAGAACCATTTCTCTGACAGTTCAATCGGAATGATATTTAACAGCATCAGCAATATGTATATTGTCTAGGTATTTGCATCCCAATGATTTGGCGAGATCCAGCAGTGAGCCATATTTTGTTGTGTGAGGCAGCTCATTTTTGTTAGCCAGTACATGCAATGAAGGGATGCCACAAAAGCTTCTTGTTCCAGGGTCAGGGCCTGCTGCATTGCCTGCTCTATTCCACCTTCTACAGCTGAAATCTTGCAGTTAGCTTCTGGTTCAGAAGCAACAACATGGACAAAACTGTTCTGCTGCCTTCTTATAGCATCTTCTCCAAACTTCTTGCACCTACTCATTACCTAAACTGTTCCCAATTTGGGCATCTGTTTATGTTTTATGCGAAATGCAGAAAACATGTCATCATTTTCTTTGTACTGTAACCAACAGTATTTGTTAAGCCAGCCAGTGTAAAAACCTGTTGCTTTATGTTTAGAGGTGGTTTTTTTCCTGTATTACAGGAGGAGGTGCAGGGAGACTCTTGGACATCAATATCGATTGGACCAACTGGCACTGTGATCTCACGATGGTCGTCTTCATCAGGATGTTTCAATTTTTGACTTAATTTGAAACTGAAGTTAGTTTCTGCATTGTGGATTATTTCAATAAAACTTTTTTTCTAAGTGTTTTGTCATGTGTTTATTTTGTCACGACAACAGAATGAGAATTTATAATGCTGACAGAAAAGGGACTGACAGACCCACTAGAGGCACCATTTGGAGCACAACATTTTTTTTCTCATACAAATATTTTATTTATTTACTAATTGACTTAGAAACTAGTGACCACACAGACTGACAAAGCAAGGAATGCACAAGACTGGCAGGACAGGGATTGGCAGACCCACTGGAGGCACCGATTGGAGCCCAGAATTTGTTTTTCTCACACAAATATTTTTTTTGTTTACTAATTGACTTAGATATTAGTGATCACACACACTGACAAAGCAAGGAATGGCGCAATACTGGCAGAACAGGGACTGGCAGATCCACTGGAGGCACTGTTTACAGCCCTGATTTTTTTTCCTGACCTAACACACAGATTATTCCCTAAAATCAGAGTAGTTTGGAAGCAAACCCACACAAAAGTTAGGAAGTGCACAGGTTAAGAAGAACAGAAAAAAGTCAGTCACTGTTACAAGTACAGATCAATCCCCAGGCTTGCTTTCTCACACACACAGAGCTTGTGTAAAATTGTAAGAGAGATCAACTAGTGCTGGAGACCAAAAAATACACCACTACTTCACATAGAAACTAGAGTAGTTGACAAAGTAGAAATTATTGGCAAATAGATATGGGGAGTCAAGAATCCAAGAAATATGTGGGTGATCACAGCTGGCCACAAAAGTATTAGTATACCAGGGATATTATATTTTTTTAAGAGTTTAATGGAGGAATCAACACAGGCTCTTGCTCAAAGTATCTCCTCACCACAACTCAGTCTCTACTGTGGTGCAACTTGTATTTTTTTGTAAGACTCTTTCTTAATGCAGCAATTCAGCATAGATACAGATCAGAGCAGCTCTGGGTGGCCATCTGTTGAAGACCACATGATCTCTCCATCCCTCCCTTCCCCCCTCACACACAGCATCCACTGAAGTTTTGCAGCTCTTTCCAATATATAAAGTTTTATAGTCCTCAGTATAGTTTAATTTGAGTGTAAGCTGGCAGCTGTTGACACACACTGCTTTTTACTGCAAACAGTGTCTGGAGCAAACAAAATCGAACCTTGCACTTTGAAGCACACAAATGCACTGACTAAGTCTTCCAAGTGACAGCAGACTACCCAAAATGGGACTTAACCCAGTGGTGTAGCTGCTTCATTGATAGGGTGTCTGGGCCATCACTCTGAGTTGGGACTCCTGCTTGAATCTTTGATTTGTGCCTGCCGTTATTCCAAGGGTCATCTGACCCACCATAAGATCCCCTCATGATCACCAAGATTCCTCCAACCACTTCCTTTGTTGTATGGTTTCACGCAGGCAGGACAGCTCACACCAGACTCCATTTTGAGCATTCTCCTTGCTCTCACACATGCACGATGCTGCTCTATGTGTACTCATGCTCATGCGAACTCCTGAGTGTGAGTATGAGGATTTAAAGAGACAGGCAGCATTAAAACAGTGGCAGTCACACAGTATGAGATGTGGCCATTTAAAATATTGTGGTGGCACGCCTCCCACTTTTAATGAATGGGAATCACTGATATATATATATATATATATATATATATATATATATATATATATATATATATAAACACTGGGTTAGTGCAACATTTAGGGTTCAGGTAAAGCAACATATGTAGGGAAGTGTGGCTTAGGGTATCCAACCCTAAAAGCCCTATGCCACCCCTAAAGAACATCGGGGCGGAATCTTCCTAGGGTTTGTCTACCCTCAAGCTCACTCTATTAGGTGTGTATTTATTTATTTATTGTTAACCAGGTAGGTGCACTAGCCATAAAATGACTATTTTCAGGCACAATCCAAGAGAGTACAATAAAGAAAACATGACAGTATTACATTAATTTAAGACAGTTCAGGAATGATAGGTCAGGAGACCATTATGATGACATTTCAAAAGTATACAACAACTAGACAGAAAATACAATGATTTAACATGAGTAAACAAAATATTACTGGAGGCAAGTATACCAAGCAGTGCATTGAGACCAACTAGAGCTGGAGACAACTAGTATAGGGACTGGCAAAGCAGAGCAAGTGTAACACAATAAATATAGTACGTGGACAGGTGAGGGTAAGTACTCTAGAAATAATAGCAAGCACATGTTTAGTTGGAGGTAGTAGGAGGACTGGCACAGGGAGTGAAGGGAAAGGAGTTGTGAGGCAGGAGGATGGGGGAAAGAGAAAAATAAATGGGAGAAAAGCTTTAGTGGAAGTGAGAAGTGGCATTTTGGGTAAGTGGAACATGGAAAACCCTGAGCTATCAAGTGGGGTCAAAACAAGTACATGCATCAGTGAGAGATAAGTACCGGCGCAGATCTTTTTTGAAACAATAATGGGACTCTGACTGTCTAAGGGTTAAGGGAATGGAGTTCCAAAGTTGAGAGTCAATGAATTAGAAAGCACAGGAACCTTTAGACGTACAACATCTAGGAATACTAAGTAGGGGTTTGACTGTTGATCGAAGACCATGAGAGGAGTTTAAAGGCGACAGTAAAGCAGCAATTAGGCTATGGTTTTTCCCTAATGATAGAGTTGGTGAGTGAGCCAAGAGAGTATTGTCTGCATGCCATTCAAGAGAGCAATTTAAGGTCACTGTATAGTTGGCAGTGATGCTTAAGACGAGGAGATGATGAGGCGTACCGGCATATATTGTTATAAGTGACATCCCACTTATGGAGGGTGGTTTTGTGAGCCTCAGCAAAAATAGGAGCTCCATAAGTGAGGGCAGGGAGCAGGATACCTCTTGCAATAGCCAGCTTGGCTGACAGTGTTAATAAGTAACTAGTTTTGTAGGCCACAACAAGTTTAGCATTGACAGCATTGATGGTTGACAGTATGTGAGAATTGAAATCAAGGGATTGGTCTAGTAGGACTCCTAGATATTTGAAGGTCTTGGCTACCTCAATTTGTGTCCCACCTGTGTCACTTACCATAAAGGGTGCCAAGCAGGTCTTCAGCTTTTGAGCAGAGCCTAATTGCAAGGCTTTCATTTTCTGTGCATTCAGCACCAACTTGTGGGCAAACAGACAGTCTTGTATTTTCTTGAAATCAGCAGAGAGATGTGAATTTAGGCTTGTCACATTTGTGGAGCTGATATAGAAAACCAGGTCATCTGCATAAGGAATAGATGAGCAGTGTTGGATAACATCAGCAATGTTATTTATAAAGAGAGAGAAAAGAAGGGGCCCCAGGATAGAGCCCTGAGGCACACCAATGTTAATGGAGGAACTGTGAGACAGGAAGGAGTTAAATTTCACAACTTGGGACCTGTTGGATAGGTTGCTGCTATACCAGTCAACAAATGGAGAAGAGAAATTCAGCTTACTAAGAGCAGAGAGAAGGAGGGGGTGATCCACTAGGTCAAAAGCCTTTGTGAGGTCAATAACTACAGCTCCTGTAAGTCATCTAGCATCCATATTAGAGAGAGTATCAGTTGTGAATTTGAGCAGAGCCATTGATGTACTATGTCCTTTTCTAAATCCTTGCTGAGTTCCAGAGAGAAGATTCCATTTGGCTAGGTAGTCCGTTGTTTGGTGAGTCACCAGCTTCTCAAGTATTTTGCTCAGGACAGAGAGAGAATAGCAATCAGCCTGTAGTAGGTGATTTCTTTTGGGTCACCTTTTTTGAGAACAGGTGTTATACGTGCATTCTTCCAAAGGTCAGGAACAACACTGAGAGAGAGAGAGACAACGTGTATATTTTTGCTAGCAGAGAGGCAATAAGAGCAGCTGCAAGCTTCAGAAGCCATGGTTCAATACAGTCCGATCCAGGGCTAGTATTATCCGAGATGGTGCTCAGGAGTTTCAGGACCTCAGACCTGGTTACAGCCTTAAAATAGAATGGTCCACCTTGAGGTGGAACATAAGATCAGGCAGTTGAGGTGACCGGCTGGTAAGCAGCTGGGGACTGAGAGTATGGAGTGACTTGCTGGAAAGAGGAGGTATACTGTGACAGGTCTGAGAACATTTGGTTGAAAGCATTGGCTATGGTGCTAGAGTCATTGCAGTGAATGCCATTTAATACCATGTCACTAGGGGTTACTGATTGGGAGGCCCCAAGAAAAGTTTTTACATGAACCCAGAATTTCCTGGGGTCACCAGCAGAGCTTGATAGCAGGTTTTTGTAGTATATGCTCTTGGCTAGCCCGATTTGTTTTTTGTATGAGTTTCTCAAAGCTCTGTAGGTGCAGAAATCTGATTGCAACCCAAGTGTGTTTGTACCTTTTCCATTTTTCATCCCTAAGGGGCAGACTTGCAAGGAGGTCTTTATGCAGCCACTTGGTTTGTTTACCTCTGACACATCTTGTGACCTAAAGGACATCTTTGCATTGAATAGCCATGAATTTATTAAGGAAAGCATGCGGGGAATCCTCAGGATTGCAGGAGTCATGAATATCCAACCAATCAATTCTGGAAATGTAGTTTAGGAATGCCTCAGTGTCAAGGTTGGCAAAGTTGGTGAAAGATACAAGATGAGGTGGTGGAGATGGAAGTGCTGCCATAGACCAGATGCAGAAAGTAGGTGAGTGGTCTATTAGAGCATCATCCAGGATGCCAGACATAGAAACATGCTCTATCTGATTAACCAGGACCCAGTCTAAGAGAGTGGATGATTTCAGGCATGATATAACTTTTGTAGGTTCTGTAATCAGTTGCTGAAAGCTATAGCTGTGCGTAAGGGACAACAAAGAACTATGTGACTTGCCCAACCAATTTAGGTTGAGAGCACAACCTCGTTACATTTGAAAATCTGTGAAGTTTTGTCAAGCAAGTCCTTTAAGCCTTCTAGGCCACCAGAGGGGGATTTGTAAGCACAGATAATATGACATTTCTTTGTCCCTAGAGCTAGGGTAACATGGAGGAATTCACAACCTGAGAGGGAGGCGTTGCCAGAGACAGACATAATATTGAGGTTGTTTTTGTGGAACAGGGAAACACCACCCCCTCGCTTTAAGGACAATCTGTCACACCAAATCATTGAGTAATTGACCAGGGAACAGAGAGAATCAGGAGTCCCTGATTTGAGCCAGGTTTCCGTGATGCAAAGAATGTCCGAATTGTAGATTTTGACCCATGCCTCTAATTCAATGAAATGCCAAGTGAGGCTTCTTATATTTATATGGGCAATGAATAGGTCTCTGGTATCTGTAGTTAGGTCAGTTGTGGAGTAAATAGCCAGGGGACCTGGATTCAGTTCAACATCACCTGATAGGAGTATTGTAAGGATAGCTAGGAACCAGAGCCTTCCATTACAAGTAAAGATATGAATGGTTCGGCTTTTGGCCCATTGTTTGAATACAAAAGATGCCTAGTAGGTACAGCCCTTGCTATAAAAGAGTGGGTATCATATGGGTGCTGGCCATTGTTCAGCAATCAAGTTAGAGAAATGAAATTCAGAAAGTCCATGTGAAGTGTCACTAGTTTTCAGGACACAGGGGATGGATAGAGCAATCACATTTAGCCAGTATAGTTGCAGAAGTGTGAGGAGCAGCCCCATAGGAGACCAGTTGCCATGTTAGTACCTTGGATTAGAGTGACAAATATAAGCTGGAAAATAGCCTGAGTAAGGTGACTTACCAGATTATAGATCATTTCATGAAGGATTCCAGAACCTCTACTGTTAGAATTCAAGTCTTAATAAATTAAGTCATCTTACTTTTAGTAATAGGCTGCTTTGAGGCTCAAACAGTGAGGAACAAGCATGCATGTGATCCCTATGTTCATAGAATATACACCATGAAATGAGCTCAAATGTGAATGTTAAGTGGGGAAAAGTTGGACTAATTAGAAAAATTGCCTATTAGGGATGCACGGACAGCCCATTGACCACTATAAACCAAGTAGTCAGGAATGATGAGAGTCAGAGAAAACAGCGCAAAGCACCCCCTAGTGTCAGAGTGACAGAGGAGCCAAAGAAGTTAGATCCAGCTCAGATACATCCCTAGTGTCATAGTAGTATAAGGAGCCAATGAATGTTTAGGCACTTAGTCATCTGACACTTAAAAGACTATATAAGTAAGAGTCCACCCAGGGTGGGGAGCTGGCACACAGCGCTGGTGGGAATAACCTGAAGGGCTTAACGGTGCTTTCACTCCCTGCAGCTCCAGATGAGCTACAGGGGCACAGAATATTTGGGAGTGTGGACAGTGATCTTTCCTCCATGAACCAGAGTTTGGAGGAAGTGAAGGTGGTGAGAAGTGGCAGGGAACTGTAGCGAATAGAAAGGGATAAGCTTGAGGGCTGACAACCTCAAGGAAGACTCCACCCTTGATGTTCTTTAGGGGTGGCATTGGGGTCTTAGGGCTGGAAACCCTAAAGCTACATTTCCTTACTTTTGTTACTTTAGCCTGAATACCTAAATGTTGCATTAATGCATTTTTTTATAAAGAATTTCCGTACTATTTGGGATAGTATCATTGTCTACTCATTTGTATCTGGGAGTGAAGGGCCCTCTGGGCCCTGTGTACCCACCCCTTCTTAAATGCATACATGGTTGTTTCTATGGACAGCCCTGTGCTTGGATTTCTATGTAAGCAGGAAATAAATTTTCAGCATAGCCTTCTTATTACCCCACCTCATGAACCTGGCAATGAAAATTTTAAAACCCTAACCAAAACATGATACCGCAACTCTGCAATGCCACTGCACTCCCCAAGTGCAAAAACATAGTTCAGTAAGTGATTGAGAAATGTCAGACATCACATTGATGAGGTGGTGTAAAGAGATGGCTATGTTGAGAATTTCTCGTCAAAATGTTTGAAACTGTCAAAGTTATGAGAGAGAGCAGCCAAATTTGAATGTATGCACGTAACTTTCCTATTTTACATATTTGTTCCCCAAATTTTCAACATAGCCTTTTTTGTGACCCCACTACATGAACAAGGGCAATGAAAGTTTTCACATCCCACCTCAAAGGTGACTTCACCAAGTGACCTCGAAATCGCCATTTGGTCTTATTTGCAGAATTCCACCAACATTGTTCATGCAGTGGGGTCTCAGAAAGGTAATGTTGAAAATCTGGTGTTTAACTCTGCAAAAATGGCAATGTTATGCACCAAAATTGAAAACCCCATTGAAATACATTGAACAGCACTTACCTTACTTTCTCACATAGCAGTCATCTGTTCCAGCAGCAAGACATATCTTCCATTGGAGAGTGGATCTTCAGCCTAGGAGCAGTTAAGGTCAGTGAGGGTCTGTAGGGGGGTGTGCACAGTTGTGGGTGCTGAGTGGGAGATCAGAATGGGGGGTCAGATCGGCAAGGGACTGTTTTCTTTTTTTACAGGTTTAAAAATACAGAAAACATTGAGGAACTGTCTTTTTTTCAGACAGCAAGGTGATTGGAGGGTTAGGGGCTCCACCAGACACCAGGGAATAAAACATCATGATGGGAACAGTGATAGAAGAGCAGGGGGTGCCAGTAGACACCTGGGATAAATAAGTGTGTGCACAGTGATCAGACGGTGTCACTGGACACCAAGGATAAAAAAATTATAATGGCATTCATGACTGGACATTGGGGGAGCCACTAGACACCAGGGATAAATAAAAAATTATGATAATGGCAATCAGAGAGTGGGGAACACCACTAGACACCAAGGAAAAAGAAATATTAGGGGGATGGTGATTGGAGGGTAGTGGGTGCCAGTAGACACCAGGGATAATTAAAATAAGTATGAAGATGGCAATCAGAGGCTGGGGGGTACCACTAGACACCAGGAAAATTGAAATAAGTATGAGGACAATTATTAGACAGTGGAGGCCACCACTATACACCAAGAATAAAAGATATAGCAATCCATTTTCATGATACATGATCCTTTTTCATTTGACCAAAAAAGAACTCATGAAAATGATCTTAGTGAGTGATGAAAAAGGATTTATACCAAAAAAAGCACACTCCAATACTGTCATTGTAGTGAAGCATGAGGGGAGTGCTGCACTCCTGAGGTGCCGTCTTTTGGATGAGATGTTAAACTGAGGTCCCATCTGCCTGTTCTGGTGGTAGTTCAGGTAGATGTTAAAGATCCCATGGGACTTCTTGAAAAGAATAGGGGATTTCTTTTTCCTGAAAATTTACAACATAACATTATAGTAGAGGCAAACAACAGAACATTAGTGTAAAACCTTGTAGTGTTACTGATAAATTTCACATTGTGGAGAACACACAAAAGAAAGACATCCTTATAACATACAGAAATACAATATCCCCTTATGTTACTGGAACATCATTGTCTGTTATCCTAGGTACAGTAGCAGCCAAAGATACTGCCAGCTATTTCCTGAAATTTCTGTGATATTTCCAGAAATACCTGATGTTTTCTGCATTTCCACAGTAGGGGCAGCAGAGAGAAACTCTTCAGAAATTTCACAAAATATCTGGAAATAGCTGGCAATATCTGTGGCTACTACTGTACATTTCTCCATAACTGCAATAATCTTTTTTTTTTGTTAAATGTTGTGATTCTGCATAATATATTCTTTTTAATTCTCCAGTTTTTTTTATGCAACAGTTCAGTGTGTGTAATATTTTTTTTTTTGTAGGGTATATAAACACCTACCATTCCAAATGAATCATTTAATGGTTGCAAAAATAACATTAAGAGTGCTCTTTTCCAATTTCCCCTATATCCCTATGTAGTGTCCATATATCAATACATTACAATGAACTTTCTCAAAAAATTTTTCAGTCCATTGTAGAGCCACATATTTCCAAAAGTCCTTTATATACATGCATGAAAAAAATAAATGCTCCATAGTTTCTAGCTCTTGAATACATTGTCACCTGGTACACATACACTCTTCTTCCTGCTCATGTTTTTGATTTCCCCTTGTGTTCAGCTTATCATGGCCACATAACCAAGTAGCATCCATCATTCTTGCTGGTATATGATTGTCTGTAATAAGTGTCTGCACAGAATTCAAACATGCTACTGGGCATTTAGGAAAAACTTCAGTTTCGGAGTAGTGAAAGTCTAATATTTGTTTACACAGATTTTTCTTAGGGTTTCTCAGTAGCTGTAATGGTGTAATTTTCCATGTTTTTAGTTTGACAAACATATCTCTTAAATAACCATATACCTGTGCAGAGGCTCTGACTATTTTTAATTTACTAGTAGTCCATAGTGTAAACCATGTTGACAATGTGAAAAGGGATGATTCAACCCATAGCGTTCCAGAATTCTGTAATATGGGCTTAAGATTTATATGTAAATATTGACATAAAAAGAAAAGTATGGGGTTTACCATGTTTAAGTCCCTTTTCTTAAAGGCTAAATATAAAATATTACACTTTATAAGGTTTAGGTGGCTGCCCCACACTGCCTGAAAGAATATGCTTAATGTAGTTGTTTCTCTTCCTCTCTGTGGGGGAAAGACATTACCCATGTATAAAAATAGTGGCAGTAGATTTGTTTTAATTAGATGAATTATCTTAGACATAGTCATTTTCCACCTATTCCAGGCCTGTACCATGCTTTAACCCTGTTCAATTTTCCTATCCCAGTTCAGTACGTCCATAGGAGTTGTATTATCAAAATGGACACCTAGTATTTTTATAGGTTCATTCATTAATTTAATGCTGGCTACTTGTAAAACTTCTGTCTGGTGTTTCCCTAACTTCTTACCCTTACATTTAACCATATTTAAATTTGCTTTAGATGTTTTGCCATATCTACTACACGTTCTGATCGTTTCACTTACTGATTGCTTATTTTTAACTAATACGCAGACATCATCTGCTTGTGCCATTGTGGAAAAGGTTAAAGGGCCTGTAGGCAGTGTAAGTAGACTGATCAAAACAGTATAGTTTATTGATCTGATTAAAGGGTCTATGCAAAAGGTGTATAATAATGGGCTTATAGGGCAGCCTTGTCTTCCTTCTTTTTGTACTGGAATTAGTGATGCACATTTTCCATTTACTACAGGAGTAGCTGTTGTATTTTGATATAAGATCTGTAGCCATTTTATAGATATTGTTGGGATTCTAGATTGCTGTAATGTAAACCACAAAAAATTGTGGCTTACCGCATCAAAGGCTTGATGCTGATCCAGAGACAAAATGAAGCCATCAAGATTTACAGAATTATTTATGTCAGAAATATTCCTTAGCAAAATTACCTGGTCAGTTATTGTCCTACCAGGTACTGCACATGATTGCATGGGTGATATTAAGTATTTTGCTAATCTAAGTAATCTGTTCTTCAGAATTTTTGTTAAAATCTTGAAATCTGTATTTAAGAGGTTGAGAGGCTCCAGTTACTTAATTTCTGTTTATCCCCTGCTTTATGTAAAAATATTAAGATGCCCTCTGCCATTGCTAGGGACATATTTGAGTTATATAAAATGGAATTAAAAACATTAACAAGTTCTTGTGCCAAATTCACTTTAAACAGTTTGTATAATTGTGCTGTGAAACCATCCTTCCCTGGTGCCTTTCCTGCGTTCACGGAAGTGATGGCTTGTTCCACTTAAATACTGTCAATTTCAGTGACCGATTCTGCCCCTAGATCTTCTGTAAATTCTGGAATTTCAAAGGTCTCAGAAAATTGATTTAGAGTTGTTGTATCTGTCTGTACTCTTTTAAATAGATTTACTGAATATTGAGATACCACTGTAATGATTCTCTTGGTTGTGTTGTGTATTTTGTTGTTGTCATCTAAGACAGAAACATTTTTTTGAATCCTTTCTTTGCAGCTGGAAAATGGACATATTGTTGCTGCTTTCCCCTGCATCCCAAATTCTTGTTGTTTCTTTAACATTTCAGCTTGTTTGTTATGAAGAGTTAACATAGCTTGTTTAACAGTGCTTATTTCTTCTGAAAAATTATGTTTTGCATTCTGTGCTAATGACATTAAGTGTTGCAATTGCTGTCTCTGCTTTAAGTATGAGAGATATTCATTGTCCCTATTAGCTTTACTGATTGTTACCAGGAGAGTTTTTAAGTCCATTTTAGTGTCCATCCACCATAAGACTGGGTCTTCATACATTACAGAAACTGGTTTTCTTATGATTATAAAATATTGCAGTTGTTACATTATTTCTGCTTTTTGCAGTAAGGATGAATTTCATTTCCGAATCCCTGCTCCATGAGTTGGGGGGGGGGTTCATTCCCAATGTTACTTGCACCTCAGAATGGTCAGAGTATTCTACTGCTTTAGTTTCTGCTGAAGTGATGGTGAGTGTTTTATTAATGAAGAAAAATATCTGTTCTCCTAGCCAGATTTCCTTTGTGGAAGGTAGGGTCTGTTGCATTATTCTTGTAATAATAAGCATCTATTAGTCCTGTAGTGGTTATTGTGTTTTTGAGGCTTGCCATGTCATAAAAAATCTTTTTTTTGTGGCAGTTACTTTCCTTTTGTCTTTTGAAAACAGTCCAAAGCTAAAATCACCTCCACAAACTATGTTCTGGGAGGTGAAAAGATATGGTAGCATTTCTTGAAGTAAACTGACTCTATCTGCTTTCTTTCGTGGAGCATATATGTTTATTAACCTGATATATGTATTTTGATATTTTATATCCAGTACCAGCTTTCTTCCTGGCACTAGGTCTATTAGTTTCAAAATGTTAACATTAATATTGTTGATAAGTATTCCTACTCCAGTACAGGCATCTAATCCTATGGACCAATAAGATGGTCCTATGTACCATTCCCTGGTTGCTAGCCCTGTTTCCCTTACAGTATGCAACCTGGTGTCTAGTAGTAACACAATATCAGCTTTCCTAGACCTAATATGTGAAAAGACTGCTCCTCTTTTTTGTTTATTTTTAATACTGTTTACATTGATGGTACTTAATGTAAGAATTTGCAACATAGGTGATGTGAAAGCACGGGGCTGGATTTATTCTCAAGGGAGCTTATTCTCTTTAGGCTGTTTGTTCTGCTTTTTCCTCACTTCCTGCTTTTTTCCCACTTTCAGTTTACTTTTTGATTTCTCCTCCAATTCACTTCATTCACTTTCTGAAACAGTTTCATGGTGTCCTAAGCTGGCAAATGAGTCTTCTGAATCATCAGAAACTTCAGGGTATCCTGAGTAGTGCAGCATATCTGTTCAAGGGTGTGACTTCAGAAACTTTTGTTACTTTAGGAGCTGGTTGCTGCCATACCTGACAGCACCTAGTAACCATTTTTTTGACTGTATTTTCTGGGGCCTTCATGGGTGGTGGTAGCATAAAGGTTTTCTCTCTACTAGTCTGCAGGGGTACAGTCTCTGACACTTCTATGTCTGTTACTTCCATTTCTGTAGTTTGGGTATCCGCAGCACACTTTCTAGTAGTAGTCACTGACTGCTCTGCATCTAGGACTACTAGTGCTGACTCAGTACCTGTAGATTCTGCCTAGTTTCCTGTCTTTCTGTCTGCTCTTCTGACTCATTCTGGGGGGGGGGGTGTTTGTGGTTATACATTCACCATTTTAGCATGAGCCCTCTGTGCTATTGCAACCAGCAAATGCTGCTATTCTCAATCTGTAGTGTCTGTGTGTGTGCAGCCCTAGAGCAAGATGTGTTTGTATGGCCTCTCGATTCACATAAATTACATATTGGCTCATTTCTGCTGTGGTTGCTTGCATGCACCAATGAGTTACATATTGTACATTGCAGTTTATCACAGATATTACTGATATGTCCAGGTTTACCACATTTGTAGCAGGTTTTGAGCTGACCTACATAAAAAGTACCCCTTTATCCCTGCCCAAGAAAGAACAATTGAGTAAATGTTCTAGCCCAGCATTAGTAAACCGTAGAATGATTTTTATCTTCCAGCCACCAGTCCAGATATGTTCTGAGTCAAATATTGCCTCTGGGTGGCCGATAACTGTACATCTCTGCTTAAGCCAATAGGTGAGGTTAGTAACACTCATCCCCTCATTCCTGAATAAAACAGTAACGATCTTATGAGCAGGTTTTGTTAGCGGTATAACTTCAAAAGGTAACTACGGGGGGGGGTAGACTTAAGGGTGTGGTATAGTGGCCAGAATTTTTCAAAGCCGCTCTATGTTTTAAAGCTTACATCAAAAGAAGCTACTCCTGATACGTGGACTAGTGTGTATATTTCAGCAACTTGAAAGAGAATACTATTTATAGCAATGATTTAGCCACATAGAGTCTATCTGGGAATACCTCAAGTACTCCCTTATATAGTAATCGTATCGCATTATGTCATCTGGCAGTATAAATAGGCTCATGAAATAGTCTGGCATAGGGATGCTGTTGTGGCCTTGTTTGTTCTGGCTTCCTGTTGACCCCGCCGCTTCCCTCGGTATTAGTTCCATTATTGTCATTTTGTTCTATGTTTTAATTTGTTTCTTGTGTAACTCCTTTTATTGCCTGCACTGGTCCATCTGCTTTTTCACTGTTTATTTGCTGTTCAGTATCCCTGCTACATTCCTTAGCTGTAAGTTTGAGTTTTGTGTTAATGCCAGTTCTTGTGGTATATTTAAGAGGGAGTCATTCATTTCTGTTCGTTCCACTGTAATACATTCCAGACTTTCTTCTACAGGCTTTATAGCTGCTGCTGTACTATTTTTCTTAAATGCTTCAATGTCTTTTTTATTAATAGCTGAAGGTGTTCTTACCCCCCCCCGGGATGCATATCGGTGAGAAGCCAGAAATCCAGTTCCCTTCTGGAGATGTTTTAGTGCAGCCAGCTACTCAAAGCTCTTTGTCAACTGACTATGGAATGTTGTCAGCAAGTTCTGTTTCAGTCCAAGTTGATTTATTTCCAGTTTTTTTTTGCTGTGATT
The DNA here is from genome assembly GCA_016271365.2 of Neoceratodus forsteri. Taxonomy (NCBI): domain Eukaryota; kingdom Metazoa; phylum Chordata; order Ceratodontiformes; family Ceratodontidae; genus Neoceratodus; species Neoceratodus forsteri. The sequence goes on from CM057456.1 coordinate 734,753,930, forward strand.
TTTGTAGATGCCTTTCCCTGTGTTGCCAGACTTCCACTGTGAGCTGCAAATGAAAAGACCGTCACATTCTGCTGACCTTGCACCCCTTGGGAAATCATCTCTGGTTCTGTTACAGCTGGCACTACATTCTTGTTATGAGTTGCAGTTGCACTGGCATTACTTGGGCCTGTGGTTCCATTGATAGGGAAGGCCTCTCTTGCATAAAGAGTGATTTGTCCATTTTTGCTGAAGCTGTCCATAATCTGCTTTTTGCAGTCTATAAAATCACTCTTCTTCTTTCCGTAGAAGTTCTTGCAATGTCTCAGAGTCTTTTTTTGTATTCCAACAGCTTGGTTTTCTTTCACAGCAGTTACATTTTGCTCAGTTTGCTTTCCATTAATTTCCATTCCTTCTGCAGTAGAAATATTTTTACTTTAACTCCTTCTGAAAGTCCCGTTGCATCAAAAAATATTTCTGTCTCTTGTTGTTTCAAAGTAGAGGAGGAGGAGACTTGCTCCTCAGCCTCCTGCACATCCATCTTGTCTGGGTGCCCACCTTTGCCAGACCAGACTTTTATTTTCTCCCCATATACTTTGGCTTTAGGCACACAGTGCAAGGTTGTTTAGAGCTGCCAGTTAGTACAACTAGTTGTCAGGATATGGATTCTTTCACAGCCTTTGACACTGCTGTGTCAGACAACAGCTGTCTCTCAGATGATTCATTTTGCCCCGTTGACAAGAGAGCAGTCCACAAAGCAGCTATTTTGGCCTGCAGGGCGTTTCTTTGCTTTTTACAATGATTTTCTTCTTCCAAAATGTGAATAATTAAATGTTCCTTTTCAACAATATTTCCACTTTGCACAACAGATTCAGGGACAGAGAGTACCTTATCAGATTTGTCCATAGCAGCATCAGTTTGTGAGTAATCCATATCTCTGTCAAAAAACTATTCTGGGAGTTCTGTAATATCCATATCATTTCCAAACCATTGTTAGCCTCTAGCATGACAGGGACAGAGGAGCAGGCTTGCTCCACTGTCTCTCTAGCATCCACCTCTCCTGCAGACACCACTGAAGTAGCCATCTTGGACAGGTGGCCAAGAGTACAGTTAGAGTAAAGGAATTTCCCCGGTGCCCTGGCAAAATGTCCCCCCCCCAATTCACTAAAATACCACAAACAGCTGAATCTAGTTCAAGGTCAGTTGGCATTCATCTGTTTCCCCCTCCTTGGGTCATGCCTGAAAATAGGCAGACTGTGTCTCGTGCACTTACCTGGTCAACAAAAACAAAATAAAATAAAAAATGCTTTTCTAGCAGAAAACTGCAGAATCCACACTATGGAGTCCCCATGAACAACATGGCCTGTGCATGCTTTGACTAGCCAACTACAGGACTCTTTAGCCTGAATAACCCAACCCGTCCTTTCCACCCCATCCCCTCCTACACCACCACCCCTTCACCTCCCAACCCCATCCTCTCCAGCTCCTAATATTCCCACCCAATTCCTCTCCTGCACAACTCCCTACATTACCACACCACCTATCTCCCTTGCTGTTCATATCCCAACCTCCTTTCACACCTCCCTCCACTCCAGTACCCCTCCCCTTAGTTTTCTCGCAACACCTGTTCCTCCCTCCACTTGCCTCCTACTGAGCTCTAGCTTGCATCCCCTCCCATGCTGCTGGCATCACTGCAGCAACTCCCCCCCATCATTCACCCTCCCGAAAAATGACAATGCCATCCTTAGGCTGCTCCCCCATGCACTCCACCTCTGTATAGCTAGTCCCCATCTGTATGGCCAGTACTCCCAGGGGTCTGATGACCCTAAATTGACAGACTAAAGCTCTTCCTTTGAAACTGTTTCCTTTGTTTGAGCTGTATCCTGAATGTTCCCTCACTGAAAGGCTTTATACACTTGAAACCATGTTCCTCCTATTTTATTTGTAACCTGACTGAAACAAACTGTTCCTTCAATGTGTTCTAACTTGTATCGTTCAAATGTATGCAACCGATATGCTTTATCTAACTTTTTTTGTAATGTTTGCAACCTGTATGTTTGACTAATTGTTTTGTGCATGACCTGGAACCTTTGTAAATGAGTCCCAGGACTCAAAGGTAGTAATCCTAAACTGCAATAAAATAAAATAAATAACATACATGTTTTGGTGTGTCTGCAGGATGTCATTTTTGGGGGGTTTAACATTTATTTCTTTGCAAAAAAATGAAAACAAGATGGCAGAAAGCAGAAAAAGAATTTTCCCCTCACAAAAAAGGATTGACCCCAAACAAAAAGAGATCCTTTTTTGTTTGACCAAATTCTTCTTTCATTACAGAAAGCTATCCAGGAGACTGCTTTCTTACTGACTAAAATAGGAATTATAAAATGCAATACCTTTTGCATGGATTATTTTTTCACCAAACCAATGAAATGTACTTCTGTGGGCCAAGCCCTTTGTATCCTGATAATTTCAGACTAAAATTCTAAACAATGTGGGTGCAACATGATGAGAAAAAATGAAGAAAAAGGTGAATTTTAAGGTTTCTTTCACTATCTTGATCTTGAATCCACAATCTGGCCAGAATGAAACTTGTCACATCAAGTGATGTACCCCACAAGACTGCTTATGCAAATTTGCCTGCAAATGCAATAAACTATTGTGAAGATAACAAAGTGCAAAATGTCAGGATTAACATAAAAAGCCCTGTTCAACCCAAAATAAAGGGGCTCTACCATGCCCCTAAAACACACACATATACAGTGGTTGTTACAGAAAAGTTGACAGTACCATGGTAATTCCTGCTACCACTATAAAAATTACCGTGATTTACTGTGGTAACGCGGTAAACCCCCCCAATGGTATTCAATAGGATTGTACCACGGTACCGTGGTAAATCACGGTAGTTTTTACTGCGGTACCACGGGAATTACCGCAGTACCATCTACTTTTCTGTAATGACCACTGCGTGTGTGTGTGTGTGTGTGTGTGTGTGTGTGTGTGTGTATATATATATATATATATATATTAGAGGCAAAAAACTCCATTTAATGCATTAGTTAGGGTTGTTTCACAGGGACAAAAGTGAGGAAATTCGGTGTTAGGGTTGAAAACCCCCCTTGGACTTCCTGCCCACCCCCCCAACTGGCATTGGGGTGTGCATTGGGTTCGTCAGCCCTAACTTTCACCCCATCACATGTGTAAAGCAGCAGAAGTATAGGAGAATGGGGTGAGAGTTAGGACCGATGACCCCAATGAGCACCCCAATGCCGGTTGGGGGGGTGGACAGGGGGTCCAAGGGGGGTTTTCAACCCTAACACCAAATTTCCTCACTTTTTTCACTGTGGAACAACCCTAACTAATGCATTAAATGGAGTTTTTTGCCTCTAATTTTCCTTCTTTTTGAGAATGATAACTAGAAATAGTGAATGTAATGCAGCGGCGGGAGCGTGGGGTGGCATAGTAACAGGAACAGCAATGCAAACAGAAGTGCTAACAGTGGCGCACATGGTAACGCAAGTGTAAATGAGAACAGAAAGTGTAACGCACACAGTGGCATAGACAGGAACAGTCTGCCGCGTAATGTGTTGTCACATAGTAACATGGTGCCTGCAAATGGAAATGTCAATGGGCATGGTGATGCAAAGTGAAACAGAAAGAGAAACAGTACTGTAGACACAAATGGCAAAAAATAAGAGAAACGCAAGCGCAAATGAAAATACAAAGGATAACACACATGGTGGCGTAGACGTCAACGGTAAGTGAAACGGGTACGGAACCGCAAGCGGAAAGGGCAACGGTAACAGTAATGGATGTGCACAGGCTGGTTTTCCCCAAAACCTGCATAGAGAAAGACAGTGAGTACAAAGAATGTATGCATAATGATGGCTATCGAGCAGAAAATGAGGACTTGGAATACTAAATAGGTTATATCTCAGGTACCGTACGATGTAGAAAGAAAATTAAAAGTCATATGATTTATGACTGTCCTGGCTAGTTTTGTACTTAGCCCCCATTAGAGGGCTAAGCATTTTTCCGACAAAAAGTCTGTATCTCACACCGTTTCTGAGATACGGGCCCTGAAAGGCGCGGCGAACGCCGTAATGTTATCCTATGGGAAAAAAGGAGAAGATCGGAGCACCATAACTTTGCCTCCCTGTAATATTTTTTCACTAAACCACTGAAAGGCACATCTGTGGGCTGTTGGCTGTTTTCCCTCTAAATTTCAGGAAAAAAGACCAAACCATTATTTTGCAGCAGGGTGCCAAAGGATTCCTGTACTGCATCGGGTGCCGTAATGTTATCCTATGGGAAAAAACATCAACTTTGGAGTGCTGTAACTTTGCCGCCATGTAATACTTTTTTAACACAATACTGAAAGGCACATCTGTGAGATGTCAGCTGCATTTCCTCCAAATTTCAGCCCAAAACTCCCAACTGTTCTTTTGCAGCGCAGTGCCAAAGAATTGCTGTCATTTTCCCACAGACTAGAAAACTACTGTTGCAATTTGCGAAAGCTTTCACAAAAATTTGCGACACTTTCAGTGAGCATGAAAGTACTTTGTGAAAGTACTTTTTCCAGAAATTTGAAAAACATATTTCTGGGGTGTTTTACCCCAAAATAAAGACATGGCTAGCATCCTCAGGGTCTGACTAGGTGAATACAAAAAATTAGGTTGCTAGAGGTCCCAAATTTAAATGCCAAGCATTTTTCTGATCACCAACTGAAAACAAAATGGTGGATTTGCGAAAGTAACAGGCCCATTTGCGAAAGTAAAATTGCATTTGCGACACTGTTGAACTTTTTAACTTTTCCCATTGACTTATAATGGGAAATTGTTTTTTGAATAACTTTTGAACCGTTTAATATTTTTTCACTAAATATTTGAAAGGCACATTGGGGACCCCGGCCGCACATTCCCTGAAGATTTTGGGCTGGTCGCACAAACCGTACAACCTGTAGGAGCGACCGTAGAATTCTAGAAAAAGCGTAAACGTGCGCACAGATTATGCTTAATAACTCCACAGCCGTATATCCGACCAGTACAATACTTGACAGATCCCAAGGCCTATGGTTCTTGATCATGTATTCTAAATTTCAGGCAAATCCGTCAAACAGTTGCAAAGTTATTAAGGTGCAAAATTTGGGGGTTTAACATAGAAATGGCTCCTCAACCCTAACTATAATATGTGTATATATATATATATATTAGAGCGAAAAAACTCCATTTAATGTATCAGTTAGGGTTGTTCCACAGTGACAAAAGTGAGGAAATTCGGTGTTAGGGTTGAAAACCCCTTGGACCACCAGCCCACCCCAACTGGCATTGGGGTGGCATTGGGGTCATCAGCCTAACTCTCACCCCATCACATGCATAAAGAAGCAGAGGTATAGGAGAATGGGGTGAGAGTTAAGACTGAAGACCCCAATGTGCAGCCCAATGCCGGTTGGGGAGGTGGGCTGGGTGGTCCAAGGGGGGTTTTCAACCCTAACACCAAATTTCCTCACTTTTGTCACTGTGGAACAACCCTAACTGATGCATTAAATGGAGTTTTTTGCCTCTAATTTCCCTTCTTTTTAAAAATGATAACGAGAAATAGTGAATGTAATGCGACAGCAGGAGCCGTGATGCCTTGTGACATAGTAACAGGAACAGCAACGCAAACAGAAGTGCTAACAGTGGCGCACATGGTAATGCAAGCTTGAATGAGAACAGAAAGGGTAACGCACACGGTGGCATAGACGGGAACGGTCCACCACGTGATGTCTTGTCACATAGTAACATGGTGCCCGCAAATGCAAATCATAATGGGTATGGTGACGCAAAGTGAAACAGAAATAGAAACAGTACTGTAGACACAAATGGTAAAAAATAACGGAAATGCAAGCACAAATGAAAACGCAAAGGATAACACACATGGTGGCGTAGACGTGAATGGTAAGTGAAACGGGAATGGAACCGCAAGCGGAAAGGGCAATGGTAACAGTAATGGACGTGCACAGGCTGGTTTTCTGCAAAAGCTTCATAGAGAAAGACAGTGAGTACAAAGAATGTATTCATCATAATGGGTCTCGGAGCAGAAAATGAGGAGTTGGAATACTAAATTGCTTATATCTCAGGAACCATACGAAGTAGAAAAAAATTAAAAGTCATAAGATTTAAGACTTTCCTGGCTAGTTTTGTACTTAGCCCCTAACAGGGGGCTAAACATTTTTCTGACAAAAAGTCCATATCTCGCACTGTTTCCGAGATACGGGCCCTGAAAGGCGCGGCGAACGCTGTAATGTTATTCAAAGGGAAAAAAACAGAAGTTTGGAGTGCCATAACTTTGCCTCCCTGTAATATGTTTTCACCAAGCCACTAAAAGGCACATCTGTGGGATGTTGGCTGTCTTCCCTCCAAATTTCATCCCAAAAGACTGAACCTTTATTTTGCAGCAGGGCGCCAAAGGATTGCTGCAATGGCGTCAAATGCCGTAATGTTATCCTATGGGAAACAGCGTCAATTTTGGAGCACTGTAACTTTGCCGCCGTGTAATATTTTTTCAATGAAATACTGAAAGGCACATCTGTGAGATGTCAGCTGCGTTTCCTCTAAATTTCAGCCCAAAACTCCAAACCGTTCTTTTGCAGCGGGGTGCCTAAGAATTGCTGTTATTTTCCCACAGCCTAGAAAAGTACTGTCGCAATTTTCGAAAGCTTTCGCAAATGCATTCGACAGTGTCACAAGTGCGACAGTACTTTGCAAAATTACTTTTTCCAGAAATGTGAAAAAACATATTTCTGGGGTGTTTTATCCCAAATAAAGACTTGGCTAGCACCCTCAGGGTCCGACTAGGTGAATACAAAAAGAATTAAGTTGCTAGAGGGTCCCAAATTTAAATGCCAAGCATTTTTCTGATCACCAACTGAAAACAAAATGGCGGATTTGAGACAGTAAAAGGGTCATTTGTGAAAGTAAAAACTGCATTTGTGACACTGTCGAACTTTTTAACTTTTCCCATTGACAGATAATGGGAACTTGTTTTTTGAATAACTTTTGAACCGTTTAATATTTTTTCACGAAATCTTTGAAAGGCACATCGGGAACCCTGGCCGCACATCCCCTGAAGATTTTGGACCAGTCATGCAAACCATGCAACCTGTCGGTGCGACCATAGAATTCCCAAAAAAGCGTAAATGCACACACAGATCATGCTTAATAACTCTGCAGCCATATATCTGACTGGAACAAAACTTGGCAGATCCCAAGGTGTATGGGTCTTAATCATGTATTCTAAATTTCAGGCAAATCTGTCACACGGTTGCAAAGTTATTAAGGTGCAAAATTTGGAGTTTAAAATGTAAATGGCTCCTCAACCCTAACTATGGTAGCACTACCGTGCTAACATAATATATATATATATATAGTATATATAAACACATATCTTTGCAAAAAACATTGTTAATGCATCAGTTAGGGTTAGAGGCAGTATAGCGCAGTGGTCTAAGGCTCTGAGCTGCAAATCTGGTGACATCCAGCAGACCAGACCTGGGTTAGAATCCCACAGCTAGCATTTGCATACTGTGTGACCCTGAGCAAGTCACTTAACTTCCCTGTGCTCCCAGGTTGTGCCTGTAAAAAAAGCTTTCAGCTTAGTGTGTCTCACCTGGTTAAATAACTAAACAAACAAAAAAAAACCAACAAAAGTAGGAAATATGGCATTAGGGTTTCCACCCCTAACACCCCATTCCCCACCCTGCACAGACCCACAGGCAGGGGAGGGGGCAGGGGGCTGTTGTGGGGGCCATGAACCCTAACATTCACCCCAATGCTCTAGCCATGTCACCTCATTTTGGAATGGAATGGAATGGGGTGAACATTAGGGTTCATGGCCCCCAAAACAACCCCCTCCCCCCTCCCCTCCTGTGGGTATGTGCAGGGTGGGGAATGGGGCGTTAGGGTTGGAAATCCCAATGCAACATTTTCTTACTTTTGTCGCTTTAACCCTAACTGATACATTAATGAAGATATTTGCAATTTATTTCCTTACTTTTTGAGATACTATAACCATATCCTCATTTTACTATTGGAGCACAGGGTCCCATCACTCCACAGATGTGTATATGTATCTAGCTGTGGAAGCACAGGGGACCTCTGGCCCCTGCACCTCCAGTTATAGCACAACAATCTTCAAATTGTCACCATAGCCATGTTATTACCCACGTCATCTTCCCGGTACAGAAAATGTTGCAATCCCCACCAAAACATAACTCCGGACAAGCACAATGCCAATCTGCAGGGCAGGCACAAAAAACACATTTCGGAAAGGATTTGAAAAATGACAGCTGTGACATATATGAGGTGCTGTAGCAAAAAGGCTATGTTGAAAATGTGGGCTCAAAATATTTAAAATTTACAAAGCCACAAGCAGGCATAGCAAAATTGTGACAAATACTCATAACTATGCCATCTTAAATAATTTTGACCGCATATTTTCAACATAGCATTTTTATGACCTCACCACATGTTCCAGTACAGAAAACTTTCAGATCCCTGCCAAAACGTAATTCAGTGCAACCACAAAATCATCCTGCGCCACTGGCGAGAAAACACATTTTTGCCAGGATTTGAAAAATGATAGCTGTCACATATCTGAGGTGGGATAATAAGAAGACTATTTTGAAAACATTGGTTAAAATATTAACAATTTCCAAAGTTATGAGTATGCGATGCAAGATTGCGATGAATACCTATAATGCAGCCATTTTTTTAATTTTAATCCCAAATTTTCAACATAGTCTTCTTATGACCCAACCTCATGATCAATATGACTATCTTTACACAAATCCCCCTGAAAAGTGATTTTGCCAGCTGACTGTGTAGTCACCTTTCCAGTGGGAGTTGCCTAACAACAATCATATTGTCCATGAAGTGGGGTCCTCAAACAACCATGTTGAAAATTTGGCCCCAAATCCTGATAAACCACTGAGTTATCAGTAAAAGTTGAACCCCCCCATTGAAATACATTGATGTGCATTTACTGTATCTTAGTTCATAGAGTAGTCACCAGTTTCAGCAGCAAGACATGTCTTCAATTGGTAGAATGGGTCTCAAAACCTGGGACCTCCTCAGGTGACTGGTGTCTGTGGGGATTTTGGGTGTGTGTGGGGAGGTGGGTATACAGAGGAGGGCTGGGTGGGGGTACAGGTGACATTAGAGATGGATGTTTTTTCTTTTACAGGTCATAAACATGCAAAAGGCAGCGAGAGATGTTTTTTTCTTTACAGGATAAAAACATAAAAAAGCATATCATGATGGGGATATCGCCACTGCCACCAAAGACAGCAGGCACATTGGAGGGTGAAGGGGTACCACTAGACACCAGATAAATAGAATGGAACCTTTGTGACTCCCCCCAAAAAAGAAGTGGGTGGGGATATAAATAAATATATATTCAAAATAAGTTAAACAAATACATACATATATATACGTATACACACACGCATATATATATATATATATATATATATATATATATATATATATATATATACATTTATTTATACAATGGGTAAGGAAAATCAGTGAAAATCCACTATCCTGATTGGCTGAAACATGTCACATGACCGTGCATTATTCCACAACAACCGCACACCTTCCAGTATGACCGCATGCCTGAACTACTTTCCAGCCCTCAAAACCTTCTCACCAGCAATGAAATCACTCAACACCTGGTGCAGCTAGGCAGCACATACACACACACACACACACACACACACACACACACACACACAACTGGCACCCACAGGCATAATTAAATATACCAGTAGTAGTCCCACACTGTACAAGCTAATGTGCTTGATCATGCCATTAATTTTTAAATAAAATGTAATGTAAAAATCAAATCCTGCCTGCCATTTTCACAGTTTCTTAATGTAGAACCACTTTAACTTTTATTACTGTAAGCAGTGTCATCAAGCAGTCTCAATCCTACTAAAAAATATGGTGGCACGTGTTTAAGAGAAACCTAGCTGTGTACAAAAAAAACAAGAGAACATACTTTTTTTTAGTTTTCTGCTCTTAATTTCTGTGAAAAAAGCTCCTTTTGTAGAGAGAGTAGAGCGATCATGGAGCACTTTCACTTTCATTGCTGAAATGTAGTGTGACATAGCTGTGCGCATTGCAAAAAGTGACAACTTGTTAAAACTTCAAAGTAAGCCCCTCTCTGTTTAAAAATATGAAAAGCATGTCCCTCTTCTTAGCTTGTCTTAGATTTCAGTAGTAGAAGCTGCAGACTGTATCCAGAAGGGAGCAAGGACAGATCGAGTGAGTAGGCAGCTTTAGGAAGGCAGACGGAAGCCAGAGCGAATGTTGCTATCTTTTTGCAATGCACACCACTCGGTCACACTACATTTTGGCAATGAAAGTGAAAGTGCTCCATGATCGATCTACTCTCCTTACAAACTGAGCTTTTTTTCACAGAAATTAAGAGAAGAAACCTTAAAAAAACTAAGTTCTCTTACTTTTTTGTACACAGAGTTAGTTAAATCCTCTGCCACCATATCATTTAGCAACTACATTTTAGCAATTACAGTGAAAGTGCTCCCCAATCATGCTCACCTTTCTCTCCCTACAGACACCACCTTCTTTCACAGAAATGAAGTAAATGCAAAACAATTAGTTGTCTTATGTTTTTCAAAACAAGCTTATCTTCAACCTCTCCCAGCATATCATTTAGCAGCTAGAGAGAGGGATTACTTTTTCCACCCACCCCAAAAAAAAGTGTGGCCATTTTATAAGATAGATAACCCACTCTAGAGTGTGTGATCACGCTCTGATATACGCACGCCTTGGGTGGTTGAATGCATGAAGCCGCACAAAGCACACCAAGGCATGCGTATATCAGAGCATGACCACACACCCCTAGAGTGGGTTATCTAAGATATATATATATATATATATATATGGCAAAACTCCATTTAATGCATTAGTTAGGGTTGTTCCACAGTGACAAAGTGAGAAATTCAATGTTAAGGTTGAAAGCCCCCCTTGGACCCCCCCAGCCCACCCCCTAACTGGCATTGGGGTGTGCATTGGGGTCATCAGTGTTAACTCTTACTCCATCACATGTGTAAAGAAGCAGAGGTATAGGAGAATGGAGTGATAGTACCGACGACCCCAACGTGCACCCCGCTGCTGGTTGGGGGGTGGGCTGGGGAGGTCCAAGGGGGGCTTTCACCCTAACACTGAATTTCCTTGCTTTTGTCACTGTGGAACAACCCTAACTAATGCTTTAAATGGAGTTTTTTGCCTTTAATTTCCCTTCTTTTTGAGAATGATGATGAGAAATAGTGAATGTAATGTGACGGCGGGAGCGTGGGGCCCCCACCACATGATGTCTTGTGACATAGTAACAGGAACAGCAATGCAAACAGAAGCACCAACAGTGGTGAACATGGTAACTCAAACGTAAATGATAAAGGAAACATTAACAGAAATGCAAGCGCAAAGTGACGCTGAAGCGAACAGTGATGCAAACGGACATTGAAGCGCATATGAAAATGCAACTGGTAACATGAACAGTGATGGCAGTGGTATTGTAAATATAAATGTTAAGTGTCACAGCAAAAAGGAATGTGAAGGGGAACAGAAATGGAAACGCAAACACAAGCGGATACGTAAACACAAACCGTAACGCACATTCACGGTAGCAAAATTGTAAATGCAAATGGTAAAGTTAACATGAAGAATAATGCCAAAGGAAAGAGAAATGGAAATGGGAACAGATGCACGTGTGGAACCACAAACTGAAACACGCAAGGGCACAGTACCACAATTGTAAATGCAAATGGTAACGGTAAGAGCAACAATAACAGCAAAGTAAACAGAAGTGCAAAAGGAAATCCAAGCGCATATGGAAATGCAAATGGTAACAGTAACAGCAAGGAAGATGTAAAACAAAAGAGAAACAGAAATGCAAATGAAAGGACTGCCAGAAACACAAATGGCAATGCGCACGGTGACGCAAACAAAAACACAAATAGAAACAGTAGTGGAAATGCAAATGGTAACAATGTGAAAATGGAAGTGTGAATGAGACACTAAATGGTAGCAGCGCAGTAAAGTTTCACCCGGAACTGTAACGCAAATGGGGACATAAACGCAAGTGGAAACAATAACTGTAACAGTAACAGAAGTGCTTGCCCTGTTTTTGCCAAACAGGTGCATACAGAAACACAGTGTGTACAAAGAATGTATGCATTGTAATGGGGATCGAAGCTTAAAATGAGCATTGGAAGTACTTAATTGCTAATATCTCAGCAACCGGACGACGTAGAAAAAAAAATGTACATTTCACAAATACCTTGATTTTCCTGGCTAGGTTTTTGCTGTTACACAGCCCATTGGGCTATGCAACTCGCAACAAAAAATCTGTTTCTCGCATCGTTTTCGAGATACGAGCCCCGAAAGGTGCGGCATATGCCCCCATGTTAGTCTATGAGACAAAATGCCAAATTTGGGGTACCGTAACTTTGCATCTGTACAATAATTTTTCACCAAACCACCAAAAGGCACATCTGTGATATGTTGGCTGCCTTCCCTCCAAATTTTGGCCCAAAAGACCAAACTGTTTATTTGCAGCAGGGTGGCAAAGAATTCTTGTCATTTTGGCCATAGGCTGAGAAGTAGTGTCACAATTTGCGACACTTTTTGCAAAAATTTGCGGAAGTGTTGTGCTCGCGACACTGCTTTGAGAAAGTACTTTTTCCAGAAATTTGAAAAACATATTTCTGGGGTGTTTTACCTCAAAATAAAGACATGGCTATCATCCTTAGGATCTGACTAGGTGAACACAGAAAGAAATGTGTTCCTAGAGGATCACAATTTTAAATGCCAAGCATTTTTCTGATCACCAACTGAAAACAAAATGGTGGATTTGCAACACTACTAGGGCCATTTGCAACACTAAAAAGTGCATTTGCAAAAGTGTCAAACTTTTTGTTAACTTTTTCCTTTGACTTATAATGGGAACTTGCTTTTTGAATAACTTTTGAACCGTTCAATATTTTTCATGAAATCTTCAAAAGGCACATCAGGGATTCTGGTCTCACGTTCCCTGGTTTTCCGGGCGGTCGAAACAGGCAAATGCGACCCGTGGCGAAACAGAAATTCGCAAAAAAGTGTAATTACTCACTTGTTGTTACTTAATAACTCCGCAGCTGTATATTCAACCAGTACAAAACATGGCAGGTCCCAAGATCTACCATCCCAATCATGCATGCTAAATTTCAGGCAACTTTGTTGAATGGTGGAAAAGTATTAAGGTGCAAGATTTTACCCTTTAACCTTAAAAGTGCTACTCAACCTTAACTATGGTAGCACTACTGTGCTACCATAATATATTTTAATATATATATACATATATATATATATATATATACACACACACATATATATATATATATATATATATATATTATACTGTGATAGTCGCGCCAGTATAGGTAAGGTGTAAGTGTACTTCTATGTTAAAGTTCAAACTTTGAGGGTAAATAACTTTAGGGCCATTAAACAGATTTGCATGAAATGTGGCATGCATAATCTCTAAGCACAGGTCTCTTGACCTGCCAAATTTGGTGGGAATCCATTGAGTGGTTTCTAAGATATAAAGTGTTGAAATATCAGAAAAATTGGGATTTTTGACATTTTTTTGTCATCCTGGATCTCAGAAATGGCTTTATGTTGTGGGTTGAAATTTTCAGGGTAGAAAGCCTTTAGGTCACAGATGTGCCTTTTGAAGGTTTGGTGAACAAATATTAATCCACTGAAAAGTTATTAAAGTTTTTAATTTCCCATTATTTCCTATGGGAAAAGTTAAGTGTTCAGCACGAAAAAGGAATTTTTTTCGAAAATGTTTTTTTTAATTGGTATTTTTTGTTTAAAAATTTGTCATTTTTGTTCAAAAACTGGGCATTTGTTACAAAACTGGGGCATTTTTGTTTGAAAATGGAGCATTTTTTTGAAAATAGGGCATTTTTGTTTGAGAAATTGGTGCATTGTTTTGCCAAAATAAGGCATTTTTGTTCTAAAATGGGGAATTTTTTGTGAAAGTGGGGCATTTTTTGCAAAAATGGGGCATACTTTTCCAAAAATGAAGTACTGTTTGCGAAAATGGAAGCGTCCCATTTTCGGAAGCGAGGGAGCGTTTTTGAACATTTTCATATTGTTTTTGGAAAGAAAGGTGCTTTTTCAACCAAATTCTCCAGTTTTTGCATGTTATGAAGTACCGTTTGTGGAAATAGAAGCATCCTATTTTCATAAGCCAGGGAGCGTTTACAAACATTTTTGTGTTATTTTTGCAAAAAAAGGAGCTTTTCGACTATTTCCTTCAGTTTTCACAAGTGTTCCAAAGATGTGTTGCTTATGAAAATTTTCCAGTCGGCTTTTGAAACCATTCTGTTTATTTTAAACATTTCTCCAATTCCACAGTGACAGATACTAAAACACAGACAAGCAGAAATTAATGACAGTGCTGCAGTGGTGTGGTGGGTAGCACACAGAGCTGTAGTTTGAAACATCCTGGGTTCAAATCTAAGTTACAGTTTTTTTCCTGATTTTAATACCTGCAAAATTCCAGTTTTTTTAGCTCATTTCTTCTAATTTATTTTATTGATGTGACTGTTACTGATATTTCTTAATAACAAATAATGTTTATATAACAGAAAGATGGTACAAAATTGTGCTATCTTGATGGACAGATGGGAGCACAGGATCCAAATGACTGTGCACTCCCACTGTGACATATGGATGCTGTTATACTATCTGGATGTGTGGATGGGAGTGCAGAGTCCTGTTGTACTTTCTGGATGGAGGGATGGGAGCACAGCAAAATGAAGATACAATTATTCTATCTGAAAAAGAAGGGAAATTCTTTGCAAAAAACTTCACTAATGCATCAGTTAGGTTGAATACCACATTGTACTATCTCGATGGAAGGATGGAAGTGCAAGGTCTAAAGGACCCTGCGCTCTCACCATGACATATGGATGGTGTTGTACTATCCTGATGGAGGGGTCAGACTCTACATTCTCAGTGTGACATATGGATACTGTTGTACTATCTGGATGGAGGGATGGGACCCTGTGCTCCCTCAGCAAAATGAGGGTGCAAATATACTATCTGAAAAAGAAGGGAAATTCTTTGTAAAAAACTTTATTAATGCATCAGTTAGGGTGACTACCACAGCAACAAAAGCAGGGAAATGAGGTGTTAGGGTTTCCAACCCTAATGCCCACCCCCAGGGTTCCCACCCCTACCACCCAACCCCATCCCTCACTCTCCCCACACCAACAGGCATCGAGGGTGCCATTGGGTCATCAGGCCTAACTCTCACCCCATTGTTCTATACTGTAGTATGTAAGCTTGTTCACATGTGGAATGGAGTGAGAGATGAACCTGATGACCAATGGCACACCCTGACACCTATTGGTATGTGGAGGTGGGGTGGCAGAGGTGGAACCCTGGGGGGTGGGCGTTAGGGTTGGAAACCCTAATGCCTCACTTCCCTGCTTTTGTCACTATGGTATTCACCCTAACTGATGCATTAAACATTTTTTTTTGCAAAGAACATATATATATATATATATATATATATATATATATATAGTCCAGGGATCATAGACCTAGTGGAGAGGAAAGTCAAAACCATGGCTAGAATTGATCTATTAGCACAAAAAGACACAAACAAGGAAAATGCTGAACCCATTTTGAATTTTGTGACTACTTATACCGCACAGTCAGCCAGTATTAGGGAGATTATCAAAAAAAAATTGGGGAATTATGTGCTCAGACCCAGTCCTGAGAAATTTCTGCTTCAATCCTCCTAGATTTGCCTATAGTACAGCACTAACATTGGGGGACCATTTAACACACATTTACCAGAGAAATTTAGATCTTAGACCACACACCTAGTTACCAGCTTTACCTCATGGCACCTTTAGATGTGGGAGGTATAAATATTGTGAAGTGATAGAAAAATACACTAGCTTTTAAACCAACACCATCACCAGAGATGTTTCAATGTGCAGCTTCATTAACTGTTATACAGTGAATGTAGTTTATTTAGCCAAATGTAGCTGTTCAGCCTTTTATATTAGCAAAACTACTAGGGCACTGAAAGTGCAAGTTGGAGAACACATACATGCCATTGAGGGTGGTGACTTGAAAAATGCTCTGGCAACCCATGTTGTACAAGCCACTAACAAGGAAGAACATACATTCAGATTTTGTGGCTTGGAAAGGGTTACACTAGGGAACGGGGTGGAGATTTGAAAACCTTCATCCTTGAAAAAGAGGCCCTGCCAATCTTTCAATTAGGGGGTCATATACCCCCTGGACTTAATGGCAAACTGGAAGTCATGCCCCTGATAAATAGAAGGAGAAGAAATAAGCCAAGATTGAGCAATGAGTAATTGCATTACTGTACTATTGATCGGTAGATTACTGTTAAGATGTATAGTGTTTTTTTTATATCAAACTGATAAATAATTTTTTAACAATCTAGGTTGTTTCCAAGTACCAGGGTGTATGACTATCAACAGAGCCACCTCTGGACTTATTTATTTGGTGGTTCAGGAACATAAATCACTTGGAGAGGAAGAGAGTAGCTAGCCAGAAGGGGGCAGCAACTTCTTTACGCTTTGAAGTTCCAAGTAACAATGTTATTGATTTGTTATGTTTTGTAAATACAGCTGCCTCTAGTTTTCTTGTTATTGGTACTGGGAAATGATAAGCCAGTTTACTTTAAGAGGTGTACCTACTGTCTTATCCTGCTTGCTAGCCAGACTTTTTTTGATAGCCTTCTGCTCTATGTAACTAAATTTAAATAGTGCAGTACTTCTTTCTATTATTCTAAAAGTGATACACATATACAGTATGCTGTTATTTGTAAACCTGTTAGGTTCCAAATAACATAAGAATAAGCAGGTGTAACTATACTATTAGGAAAGTTATTAAAATATTGATTAACTTTAAAGTAGTTATTATAGTATGAGCAGATGAACAGTATGCATTGGTTTTTAAAGTATGGTCTGTTTCATATGGAATTTATCCCACTGTTTCACTGGTAGCACTTAAAGAAGCATCACTTAACACTACACTGATTTTTTTGCACCATGTGACCCTTGCTGGATTACTATTTAAACAGACCAGCATTTCTGACTGTCTATCCCTTGATAAAGCCCTAGAGGTGAGACCAGGCCAGGTCTGTCCCAGCCGCTGCACCTGCATATTTTTGTACTTTACTCACTGCATACATATATATATATATATATATATATATATATATATATATATACACACACATATAGTGCTCCCTCTATTATCCACCCAACCTGGTGCAAGTACTGTTTTGGTAGATAATAGAGGGTGTATGTAACTGACAAAATATCACACATTCATTTAGTCACATGATATCGAGGTGATTTGCTGGTGTCTACATTACCAATGTCTACAAACCATTAAAAATGAATCAAGAGCAGTACTGTAGTATCAAATGTGTTTATTTGTTGCAGTATATTGCATTAAAAATGCCCCAAAAGGTTTTATTAAGAACCTCTTTTTAAAAGAGTTTTAAAAATCATGTATAAAATCACAATACAGTATATGACCAGAATAAATATAAGGCATTTCAGACAGGCATAGCAGAGCAGTATGTTGAATATTGCTATATATAACATTAGTTCAGGTCAGTTTTAAGTAATCTGTTATAGAAATTTGCTTTGCTCAAACAGAACCAAGCTGTTTAATCTTGTGGTCAAGCACTAAGCACTTTTGAATGTCAGATTTCTCAGTGAGCTCATATTATTCTAGGAATCTGAGCACCATATTTATGGCCTCCTTTGCCTCATGCATGGAAGGTGCTTTTATTTCTTGGCTATCATCATCTGGGGTATCCGGGGTATCATCAGTGGCCTCTACAGGGACCTTTAAATTTGCATCCAAACTGACAATGTCATCATCAGTTACACTTTCAAAAAATACATATTCCTTTTCAAATGAGATATATTCTGCTGCTGACATTCTCATGTCTGATTGTATGACCAAGGGACCTGCCACAGTCCTGATAAGGTTTTTAAGTTCACTAACATCCTGTTCAGGAGCAACTACTGCCCTATAAATTGATCTTGGTATGATGCCAGTATGACACCAGCAGTTATTCATTATCTCTGTTGTTACAGAGTCCCAGGCCACTTTTTAATTATATTTGCTTGCATGCATGATCAAGAAACATATTGGGGCAGCTTGCTGTATTAGTGAGTTGTGGAGGTGTGGCAGTGTTGTAGCCAATGCCAGCAGTCCATTTTGGGGCTGGTATCTGTGGCGCCAATAGAAGAGCACGCTGTCAATGACAGCAGTTGTAGTGTGCCACCAACTTGAAAGAAACTCAATGCTGCAATCAGGGAGCACCCCATCATTACCAATCAGCTGTTTTTGCTGTTGGGGTGGTCCCTGATTACAGAAATGAATTACAGCTTGCCTTGTCTGGTGTCCCATTTCAATAGACATGGTGGTGGCTATTGCCATCTGCCTCTCACAGTCCCCAAGGAAGCGATGGACAGTCACTGCCTCTCATGGTTCCCATGAAAGCTGATATGGGGTGCCCAATCCCCAGTTAATTTGATGATGGGGTAGCCCAACCCCCATTGGCATAATGTCCCCACATTTGTTTTTAAATTAACATGGTGGTGGCTATCACTATCCACCTCTCATAGTCCCTATGAAAGCTGATGAAGGTGACCAATCCCCGTGACAGCATTCCCCTCCCAAGTTCATTTTCCAATGGGGGAGCCCAGTCTCCATCGGCATAATGTCCCCCCAATTTTTTGTGTGCCGAAGGGGTGCCCAATCCCCCTCAGCTCATGTGCCCCCCAAGCACTTTGTATGTGTGGACAGGGTGCCCAATCCTCATTGGCTACAGACTCCCCAACAAACAGCCAGGTGGCCTGCTGGGAGCCTACCCCAGTGTGCCAAAGTACCTGTAAAAAAATAAAACCTTCCAGTGTTGTTTTTTAATTTTTTACAACCAGTAAAAAGAAAATGGCCCCTCGCTGTCAGTGGTGCCCCGTCCCCAACCCGCACTCACCCTCTGTGCACCCCACCTCCCCACAATCCCCCTCACCCCATACTTACCTCTGTAGCCTGCCGTGATGATCTTCAGTGGACCGGGAACATGTCTGCATTCTTCAAAGCCGACCGCAAACTGAAGAAATGCCTGCAAGCTGTATAATAGCATAAATGTTTTTTTTTCAACTTTTTCAACTTATGTGGATATCTTGGCCATTTTTGTGAATTATAACGCCACATTTTCAACATGGGGTTCTTGGGACCTCATCTCATGAATTCAGTGATTGTCATCTAGTTATTCAGTCAAGAAAGGCGATTTTTGAGGTCACTGCACAGAATCACCTTTTGGGACTGATTAATGAAATGACAGTGTCACTGTTCATGAGGTGGGCTCCCAAAAAGCCTATGTTGCAAATTTGGTGAAAAAATTCCACAAAATGACTGTATTACGAGTGTACATTGAGCAGTTTCCACGCACACTCATAACTTCATGAATTTGTAATATTTTCACTCCAGCTTTTCAACATTGGCATTTTTCCACACCTCGCACTTCCAACACAGAATAGCGCAGTTGCTGTGGGAAATCAGTGTTTGAGACAGATTAAGAAAATCACAGTGACACTGTTCATGAGTGGAGGTCCCAAAATATTTATGTTGAAAATTTGGTGACAAAAGTCCATAAAATGACTATGTTAGGAGCATATGTTGCGCAGTTTCCACACACACTCATAACTTCGAGCATTTGTAATATTTTCACTCAAGATTTTCAACATTGTCAATTTTGCACACCTCCTTATGAACAGTACAGCTGTCATTTTTCACATCCTGCCCAAAATGTGTTTTTGCACATCTGACACACAATGGCGCAGTCACTGTGGGAAATCAACGTTTGGGCCATTCCTATTCTGCATCTGTCTAACTCCTGCATGTCCAATGCCAATATCAGCAAGCAAACATTTGGCATTGATAAATGCTTATAAATCTTATGGTGCTACTTATTAACAATGCCTGTTCCTTGCCACTGTCTATGCAGTCAATTAGATACTGGAGGTGTTAGCTTCGATAATGGCCTTTAAATGATTGGATAATGCCTGCATCAAGTGGCTGCAAATGGCTTGTGGTGGTATGTGGGAGGAAGTGAATTTTTACAGTGGTAAACAATTGAGGGACAATATGTGCTGGTGCATTGTCAAGCATGAGCAGAATATTTTTTTTTCTCATAGCAGTGTTAAGGTCCTGTAACCATTGGGCAAAGATTGTTGAGTTCGTCATAGCCTTCTTGTTTGCTTTATATTCAACATAAAGACTGGCATTAAAGCACCTTGAATTAAAGATTTTCCTATCACATTGGGCTTTAACTTTTGTGTACCATCTGAATTACAGCACAGAACAACTATTATTTGGTCTTTGCACTGCTTTACACCTTTTTTAAAACTTATTGATGGTCAGTGATCTATCAGGCAGCATTTTAAAAAATAAGCCAGTTTGGTTCTATGTCATAACGGTGACCGCCGAAAGGCGATCGCCATTACAGTGAAGTCATATCGCCAAAAATCAATTTTGGTGATATGACTCAGCAAAATGGCACTTGGAACTTACAATTATAACATTTCATGAGGGGGCTGCACCCCTCCACACCTCCCAGTGGGGGGGCCTTGTCCCCCACAGCCCCTTACTTAAGGATTCTCAACTCCGGGGGGTGCATGTCAGAGGGGGGGTGCAAAACGTTAAAAAATAAAAATTGGGGCCAGGCACAATAAAAATGCCCAGATCTGCACCCAGCACCCTGTCCACCCAAGCCACAAACCCACTCACCATGCCATGGGGCCAGCTCGGCAGTCCACCATGGCACCACCCCTCAAAAATCCCTCCTGCCCCTCACTGAGCATGCTCGCTCCCACTCCCCCACGTGCGTGTATGTGTAGTGACATCCCATTGCTATATGCATGAACCCACCCCATTCGGTCGTCCTACCTAATCAGTAGCCCCCATGACATGCACTGTGAATGAGTTGCCATTTTGCAGTTCGCTCAATTGCAGTTACATATGTCATGGGCTACCGCCAGTTTCATTCATGTTAAAGCAGTCTCATGCAGCACACTGCTCTGCTGCTCATCTAGCACTTAGCATGCCTTCATGAATCAATTCCTTAACACCAGCACTTTCCTTTGATAATGTGTCATGCAGTGTTGTTTCTGTTTTTCAATTTTTGAAGCGAACAGTTTGAATAAGAAAAGTCTGTTACATTAAACTGAGCCACAAAATACTTAGCTTTCTGCCTAAGTATTTTGTCTGTGACTGGGATGTTTTGTGCTCCAGCATTGGAGAACCAAAGAAACAGTGCCACTTCAAGGTCAGCATGTTTTGGTGTCCATTTGGCCTTGCATGTGTCCACAGCCATTTCCTGACCTGTCCATTCATCTCTTTGAGCCAGGATACCCTTAATAGTCCAATGAGCTATTGCCTGGTTCCAGACAGTGAAAAAATGTCTAGCCACATCTTGCTGGCTTGTACTTTGATTGTCCTATGCAAATTTTACTATCAGAGTCTTCTGAGCTGCAGTAAGGATGAGATGTTTCCTTTTCATACATGCTAACTCTGCCATGGTTGCTCCACTTCTATATTCACCACGCCACCACCACTGACCCTGAACCATAGTGATGACCTTTTATACTGTCATCACAACGGTTCACAACAATTGCAATAATTGTTGTTGGGTACCAGTAAAGCAAGCATGTACAGCAAGCAAAAACATGGCAGATATGAGCAGGGGTGAAAAAACAAGCAGGGATGAATACAACAGAGAAAACAGTTACAGTATCACGTGTTGGAATCATCACCTAGGCATGCGCTAAGCTACTGTGCAATGTAGTTAATCACCATTAAATTTGTTAAAAGAGATGCTAAATACAGAAAAAACATAAAAACACTTTGCAACATGAACACTTTAGTGTAAAGCATTTTATTGCAATCGGGAACACCCACACACATTGCATTGCAAGGTGGACGAGGGATTGCGAGGGGATACAAATACACACATTGGGGGTAGAATAAGGAGAACTCACAGGGGGAAAACTGATTAACAATACTGAAATGCTTCTTGCACACATTTATTTAATACAAATTAAAGTTTTAAAAAAGTTGTTTTCGGGGCCAGAATGCACTTTGGCAATGATGCAAGACACATGACAGTGATGTGAGCATGGCAGAGGAAGAAGGGCAATTACAATAGCCAGACTAGGAAATGTGACATCAACAAATGCTGGTTGATGGTGGACACAGAGGGTAGCAGATAAAAGAGGGCAATAACAAGGCAGCTGATCAGAACATGAGGTGAGGCTGATGGTAATGGAGGGTTGTGGATAACTGAGGGCAGATGAATGAGGGAGCACTGTGTATGTGTGTATATATATATATATATATATATATATGTGTATATATATATATATATATATATATATATATATATATATATCTTGGGTGGGGGTGCCACTGGACACCAGGGATTATTCCCATTGGGAAGGCGGCCACATCTCACAAATTTTAAAAATAACCCCCCAAAACATTTCACTTTGGAAGACAGATGTCCAGGTTACAATCCTTGTTTGTCAGCCAATTTCCTTATTCCCTATTCCTTTTTCATCTGATGAACAAGGAAATTGACTAGTGAACTAGGATTCTGGTGTGGCCATCTGGTCATAAAATTTTCATGACCAGATGGCCAGATGGGAATTCTTTTTCCCCAGAACAATTTCTTGTTCACCATTCCTTTTCCATCATGTGAACAAGAAAATTGACTGACTAACAAGTATCCCCAGTCTGGCTATCTGGTCATGAAGATGTCATGAGTAGATGGCCAGACTGGGAATCCTTGTTCACAAGCCAAATTCCTTGTTCGCTAGTGACAAAAAAGGAAAGGCGAACAAGGAATTTAGCGAATGGCGAAAAAGAATTTTAAAAATGAAAAAAATATATATTTCTGGAGGCATACTGGTGTCGGAAACCACACCGCACAGCTCATCAACTCCTGGTGAGCAGAAATCACACTTTAATGAATGAAAGAGAAATCCCAGTTATGACAGTTAGTTTTGGGCAAAAGCAAAAAACAAGATGGTGACTCACAAAGAAGAATTTTTTGTGGTAACCAAAGACTGGAGCCTTAAAAAAAAAGATCCTTTTTCATGCCATTCCTCTATAGATTGAACTCAGCATGCTCAGAACCCAAAATGTTAAAATTTAATAACTTTGGAAAGGATTAATATTTTTTCACCAAACCAATGCTGCCATGCTCTGTGGAGCAAGCACAGTCTACCCTGAAAATTTGAGACCACAATTCCAAACAGTATGGCTGCAGCGTGATGACATAAAAACTGCAAAAAAGGCAAATTTTCATGTTTTTTCACTATGTGCAGCACAAAATCAGCAGATCTGAATAACACGCAACTTGGCACATCAAAAGATCTTCCCAAGGACACTGTGTATGCAAGATTTTGTGTAAATCCATCAAACAGTTGCAAAGTTATTGAAGTGCACAATTTGAATTTTAACATTAAAGTGTCTGTTCAACCCTAAGTATAGGGGTGCCACAGAAGTGACACGGTAATGCCACTATAGTTAAGACTGAGTAGCATGTTTAATGTTAGACCTCAAATTCTGCACTTTAATAACGTTGCATCTGATCAATAGATTTGCCTGAAATTTGGAATTTGCTGTCCTGTAGGGTCATTTTCTTGACGTGACAAGTTTTGTTCTGGTTGGATGTGCAGATTCTGAGATCCAGACAGTGGAAAAAGTCATAAAGTCACCACTTTATGCAGTTTTTTCCTCATCACCTTGCATCCAGACAGTGTGGAATTTTGGAGTGCTTATTTTTATGTTTGCTTGCACGCATGTGCAAGAAACATAGTGTCATCATCCGAGTTTTCGGAGGTGTGTCACCCCCTCCTCCAGTTCAGTCAGTGTGTTGGCAGGCGCGGCCCCTGTAAGCCAATGCATGCTGGAGCTGTCTATGACAAGCTCCAAAATGCAGTGGCATACAGTTGAAAGGGGGAGCTATGCTTCAGTGAGCAGCGATAAGATATCACCTGCTCACGTTGCGCTCCCCTACACACCAGCGCACGCATACCGCGTGCTTCCCCATACACACACACTCTATAGCTGACGAAGTGCCCAACTCCCATTGGCTGTGTTGGCTTCCTCCGGCCTTCCAAATGCCATGCTGGTGCCTACCCCAGTGTGGCAAGTTATCAGATAGCCGACGGGGTGCCCAATCCCCCGTCGGCTCCACTGTCCTCCCACCCTGCTGAAAGTACCGGGTGCCACACTGGGAGCCCACCCCAGCGTGGCAACTGATGATATGGCCAACGGGGGTGCCCAATCCCCCGTCAGCTTCACGCCCCCCCAGCCATCCTTGTGCCATGCTGGGAGCCCACCCCAGTGTGGCAAACGTCCCACGTCGTCTTTTAAAAAAAATAACACCTGTAAAGCAAAAACAGTCCCACGCAGTCTCCCAGCCCCCCTCCCACAACCCGCACCCACCCACTGTGCACCCTGCCTCCCCACACCCCCCTCACCCCATACTTTCCTCTGGAGCACGGCGCGATGATCTTCGGTGGACTGGGAACACGTCTGCACTCTTCAAAGCCGACTGCAAACTGAGGAAATGCTGGTAAGCTGTATAATGGGCTAGGTAGGGGTCTTTCAACTTTATTGCATATCTCAGGCATTTTTGGGAATTTTTGCACCAAAATTTCAACATGGGGTTTTTGGAACGCCTCTTCATGAATTCTTGTGCTGTCATGGGGTTACTCCGGCCCGAAGGGTGATTTCGCAGCCACTGTGTGAAATCACCTTTCCAGAATGATTAATGAAATGACACTGCCAGTGTTCATAAGGTGGGCTCTCAAAAAGAGTATTTTGAAAATTTGGTGGAAAAATTCCTAAAAATGACTGTTTTACGAGCATGCGTTGCGCAGTTCCTACGCACACTCATAAGTTCGTGAATTTCCAATATTTTCACTCCAGATTTTCAACATTGCCATTTTACCACACCTTCTTATGAACAGTACAGCTGTCATTTTCACATCTCACCCAAAATGTGTTTCCGCCCATGTAGCGCACAATGGCACAGTCAGTGTGCGAAATCAATGTACATAACACATTAAGAAAATCACACTGACACTGTTCATGAGCAGAGGTCCTAAAATGGCTATGTTGAAAATTTGGTGAAAAAATTTCAAAAAATGACTGTTTTATGAGCGTGCGTTGCGCAGTTCCTACACATGCTCGTAAGTTTGCAAATTTTCAATATTTTTACTCCAGATTTTCAGGATTGCCATTTTACCACACCTTCTTATGAGCAGTACAGCTGTCATTTTTCACATCTCACCCAAAACATGTTTCCACCCATGTAGCGCACAATGGCGCAGTTGGTGTGTGAAATTAATGTACAGGACACATTATGAAAATCACAGTGACACTGTTCATGAGCAGAGGTCTTAAAATGGCTATGTTGAAAATTAGGTGAAAAAATTCCAAAAAATGACTGTTTTACGAGCGTGCGTTGTACAGTTCCTATGCACACTAGTAAGTTCGCAAATTTTCAAAATTTTCACTCCAGATTTTCAACATTGCCATTTTACCACACCTCCTTATGAGTGGTACAGCTGTCATTTTTCACACCTTGCCCAAAATGTGTTTTTGCACATGTAGCGCACAATGGTGCTGTTGGTGTGCAAAAGCAATGTTTGGGACAGATTAAGAAAATCACAGTTACACTGTTCATGAGCCAAGGTCTTAAAATGGCTATGTTGAAAATTTGGTGACAAAAGTCCATAAAAATGACTGTGTTACGAGTGAGCACTGTGCAGTTTCCACGCACCCTCGTAAGTTCATGACTCTGTAATATTTTCAGTCCAGATTTTTACCAGTGGCATTTTTCCACACTTCCTTATGAACAGTACAGCTGTCATTTTTCACAACATGGCCGAAGTGTGTTTTCACAATTTCGGCGCAGAGATGCCTGGTTGCTGTAGGAAATCATTGTTCGGGACAGATTAAAAAAATCACAGTGACACTGTTCCTGATCGGAGGCACCAAAATGCCTGAGTTGACAATCTGCTGTAAAAAAATCCCCAGCCTAATTATATTACGGGTGTGCTTGCACAGTTCCTATGTATGCTCTTCACTTCACCATTTTTTTAAATATTTTTACTGCAGATTTGCAACATTGCCATTTTTTTACACCTCCCCATGAACAGTACAGCTGTCATTTCTTACATCCTGTTAAGAATGTTTTTGCACCTGTGGTGCTAAATGCCGTAGTCGCTGTGCATAAGCAGCTTTTGGCTAACAAACTGATATTCCCCCTGTTCATGAGGCGGGATCACAAAAAACACATGTTGAAAATTTGGAGTGAAAATACCAATGAATGCCTGAGGTATTAGGGTTTCCAACCATAACGCCCAACCCTGTAGAGAATGACAGGCATCAGGGGTGTGACTTGGGATTCTTGCCTGTAATGCTTATACCATTCCACACCCTGAAGCCAGTGAGAGGCATCAAGGTATGCCTTGGACTCTTTGGCCCCAAAGTTCATCCCATTCTCCTATATCGCACCCATCTCACCATATTTTCTAATGGAATGGGGTCCGCATAAGGGCTAAAGACCCCAAGGAACACCGTGACACTTGTTGGTGTCTGCAGGGTGGGGTGTGGTAAAATGGCATGGCAGTTATGCCTGACAACCCAAAGGCACACCCCAATGCCTGTCACTCTCTGCAGGGTGGTGGTGGGGTTGGCTTCAGTTCAATACTTCATTGCCATTCCTATTATGCAGCTCTGTAACTTCTACACTACCACTGCCAATGCCAGCAAGCAAACATTCAGCATTGACAAATGCTTGTTTATAGTAGAAACAGCTTGGGTAACAGAACAGGCATGTGTTTGCTTTGTGAAAAAATATTAATCTGTTGCAAAGTCATTCAATTTTTCATTTCCTATTGTTTTCAATGGAAAGATCACTTTTCAGGAAAGTGGCAGAAAGTTCAACAAAGGAATTGATCTTGCAAAAAAAGATTCTGCCTCATGAGACCTGTTCCTTTTTCATGAGAATAAAATCCTTTTTTTGTAAGAAAAAAATCCTTTTTCGTGAGCTGCCATCTTATTTTAATTTTTTTCTTAAACGTTTTTTTCAAAACCCACAGACATGACATCCTGGAGTGATACCACCACACCTAGCTGGCTGATTGGGACCCCATGAGGTGTAATCTGCACTTCAAAGTTAGAAATATGACCCTGATTTTTTTTTTTTTTAATATAATGAATCCTTTCTCGTGACCACATGATACAAAAAAGAATCCTTTTTATTACCACGAGTCATGAAAAGGATCCTTTTTCATCACTCAAGAACCCTTGCTTGTCTCTTCCAGTGCCCTCCCAAGTACTCTAATGTTTTCCCTTGGGTCTAGTGGCACCAACCCCAACCCTCCAATACCCTTGCCCCTACATTTCCTTGTCATTCCAATCACCACCACTTGCAGGTAGAAAGTAACACTGAACAAATGAATAAATGTCATTTAATATTAAGATCCTTTGAGTTTCTGAAGTAGCTGGGGATTTGGGACTAGATGGTGTTTTTCGTATTTTAAGAAATTTCTCTGTAACTTGTAAGAACCTCTCTATATTACACATCAGTGTACCCTGTCCCCCTTGGATGCCAAAGACCCATCCTCACACCCTCCACCCCCTTGTGTGTACCAGAATAGAGGCAATCTGTGGGATGAAAGATGTTAACCAGTTCCAACAACTGTTCTCCTAATGCAGCACATACAAAACAAATCCACCAAGCAATCTATTCCCATCTCTGAGTTGGTAAGGTCCAGGCCAGGGGCTCAACTCCCTGATCTGCAGAATGCATCTCAGGGTTCCCCAGCCCTACACACATGAGACCCCTGCCTGCCCTGCCACACACAGTCCCTTCAGGACTTTCATTTTCAGCTGCTGCATCTACCAACTCACACTGCTTTTTTTTGGGGGGGGGGATAAAGAGGTGTACTCCCAACTCAAAAAACAACCAAGCACACACTACAGATCTACTGTATGGAATTTGCAACCAGCATGCCAGAAGGATAGCCTGCAACAATTCAAAGAACTTAAGGAGGGGAGAAACAGAACATTGAGGTTTTACTGAAGTCATCACTTCTGTGCCCACTGACAAAATGTTATTTATTTATTTAGTTAGTTTTTGTTGACCGGGTAAGTGCACTAGACAAATCCTGCCTATTTTCAGGCACGACCCAGGGGAGGGGTATACAGATGAATGCCAACTGACCTTGAACCAGATTGAGCTGTTGGTGGTATTTTTAGTGAATAAGGTAAATTTGGCCAGGACACCAAGGAAATTCCCCTACTCTTTTCGATAAGTGTCATGGGATCTTTAACATCCACCTGAACTACCATCAATCCAGACAGATGGGACCATGGTTTAATGTCTCATCCGAAAGATGGCACCTCAGAAGTACAGCACCCCTCTCATGCTGCACTACAGTGTCAGTACTGGGATATTAACCCAAGTGCCAGATGTGGGAACTGAACCCACAGCCCTCTGATCTCCCAGCCTCAAAGGTGAGTGTGCTACCCACTGATCCACTGACACTGCTTTTGTGAAAATGTGAAAATAAAATACCCATTCCTCCAGAAGCTACCCTCCCAGCATCAGCATCAGCAGCTGTGATCACAACACAACTCGATTCCATCAAAGTGCCTATTCCAGCTCCAAATCAGCAGCAGCAGCACTGCTTCTTATAACTTCAGTCTCTCCTTTGATACCTCAGTTTCAAATAAATAAAAATGGAAAAAACAGTGCAAGTTGGTAATGGGGGTGCACTTCAACTCACCTTGAGCTGTGCCCAGTCCTCTAGTGCTGCTTACACTTGCTATCAAAGTGGCCACATACCAAATCATAGTAGTAGTGGCCACCAGTAAGGACCCTTATCCTATCTCAAAGTGCCAAGCTGCTACTCCTCTTCTCTGTGCTGGCTGTCTGTCTCATAGCCAGACCCTTGGGATCATAGCTGCAATCCTTGCTCTAGATGCCCCTTTTCATGCTCTGTCATCCCCACAGCTTGCTACCTTTACTCTCTGCATCCCTTTGTTTTCTAATTGCAACTCTTCCTGAAGACGGGCAGCACTAGCAACTAGCATCAGCCTAAGCAGCAGAACTAAGCCCCAAGGTTTAAGCCCCCTAAGCACCCTTGCTTTCTCTGGTGTCTAGTGACACCCATTACTCCCAGATCATTGTCCCATATATTCCCTGGTGTCTAATGGCAACCACCTCCCCCTGATCTCTGTGCCCTAGTCCCTGATTTATTTATTTTCCATAATCTGACACTGGGATGCCCACCCTCAGTATTGAATTCCCCCCCAGCCTGTTGTTTTATTATGTAGCTGACACTGGGGGACCCAACCCCTGTGTCAGCATTAAAGCAAAACAAATTTTATTTATGAAACACTAGTCCAGCTTTACCATAGTGTGTACATACATCACTAAAAATTTAAATAAAAACAGAGATAAATACATATCTTATTTATAAAACAAATAATACAGCAGCAGGACTTCAAGTATCA
Source organism: Neoceratodus forsteri (assembly GCA_016271365.2). Classification (NCBI taxonomy): domain Eukaryota; kingdom Metazoa; phylum Chordata; order Ceratodontiformes; family Ceratodontidae; genus Neoceratodus; species Neoceratodus forsteri. The sequence continues at coordinate 734,783,638 of CM057456.1, forward strand.
GAAAATGCAAAATTAAATAAATGAGACTTTAGGGCAGATTTGAAGTCCTCAATGGACGTGCACTCTCTAATCCAACGAGATAGAGAATTTGCAAGGGTTGGAGCTGCAAAAGCAAATGATCAAGCTCCAGAATTGGTCAAAGGGATACTGGGAATCTCTAGCAATCTCTCTTCGGTGGAACAGAGAGGAGGAAAGGGAGGTAGGGACAAAAGAGGTCTTGCAAATACCATGGCCTCTGTCCATGTAGGGCTTTATAAGTCAGTAATCCGACCTTGAAGGTCCGAAATTTCCCCCAGCAGTGTGGGACACTGGGGAGCCCACTTCCAGTGTCTCAAAATATGTATTCGATTAAAACCTGTAAAATGAAAACAGTCCCCTGAAATCCTTTTTCTTTAAATCCTATAAAAAGAAAAACAGTCCCTCATCATCCCTGCCATACCCCTTATCCCGACCCTCTTATTGAGCATCCACCACCCCACACCTCCCTTACCCTATACTTATGACTGGAGGTCATAGGCTGCCACCTTCTGTGTACTGAGACATGTCTGCACCCTTCAAAGTCGAACTGAGGAATCAAGGTAAGTGTCGTATAATGTATTTCAATGGCATTTTGAACTTATGTTCATAACTTTGCGATTCTCTGGAATGTTTTCACCAAATTTTCGACATGGCCTTTTTGGGACCCGTCTCATGAACACATGCACTGACATTTCATTAATCATGCTTGGAAGGTGATTTCATGTTCACTGCACAAAATCACCTTTTGAGACCGAATAATGAAATATCATCACCGGTGTTCATGAGGTGGGGTCCCAAAAAGGTCAAGTTGAAAATATGGCAAAAAAATTACTAAACATTGGTGAGTTATGAGCGTTCATCAGAATTTTTCTATGTACATGCATAACTTTGGTCATTTTTAATATTTTGTGTCCAAATTTTCAACATAGCCATAAGGTTTATGAGGTTGGGTCATAAGAAGTCTAGGCTCAAAATCTGGGGTTAAAACATGAAAAAATGTTTAAGTTACATAACCATTCATTGCAATTTTGCAATACCCGCTCATAACTTCATAAATGTTAAGTATTTTGAACCCATATTTTCAACATAACCTTCTTATTACCCCACCTCATATATGTCATAGCTTTCATTTTTCAAATCTTGCCCCAAAAGTGTTTACATACCTGTGGTTTGGAATGGCATTACAAATGCACAAAAACATGTTTTGGTGGGGATTTGAAAATTTTCTCTACCGGATACATGAGGTGGGGTAAGAGGATGGCTATGCTGACAATTTGGTTACTGTCATCTTAGAAATGGAAGCGCAGGGTCCAGAGCGCCATGAGCTTCCAGAGCTACATACATATATACATCTACTAAGGACCCTGCACTCCCACAGTAAAATAAGGAAACATAGACTTTGATGGCAGATAAGGATGGCTTGGCCCACCCAGTCTGCTGATTTCCCTACCTATTGGAAAAGCTGGTAGTTTTACCAACAGCCTACTTCCTCCTACCTCCCACTAGTATTGCCTTATGTCTGTCCCATGCATTCTTAAATTCCCCCATTGTTTTTGATTCCATGACCTCCTCAGGAAGGCCATTCTATGTGTCCACCACCCTCTTTGTGAAAAAATACTTCATCACGTTACCCCTGAGTCACCTCCCCATTATCTTCAAATTGTGCCCCCTTATTCTTGGACAGCTCTCTCTCTGAAAGATGCTACCTTCTTGGACTTTGTTTATTCCTCTGAGGTACTTGAAAGTTTTTATCATGTCCCTCCTCTCCCTCCTTTCCTCAAGGGTCTACATATTATGTTATTTTAGTATCTCTTCGTATGGCTTCTAGTGCAGACCCTGCACCATTTTAGTTGCCCTCCTCTGGACTGCCTCCATCCTGTCTATGTCCTTGCAGAGATGGGGTTACCAGAACTGCATGCAGTACTCCAGATGGGGTCTCACCAACTGTCTGTACATAAGGATAACACCTTCCTGTTTTCTACTGGAGATACCTCTCCTTAGGCATCCCAGTATCCCCCCAGCCCTCCTTACTGCCTTCTCATATTGCTTGCCTACTTTTAGATTGTCTGATATGACTACCCCAGGTTCCTTTCTATTTTTGTTGTCGTTAAACCCCTCCCCCATTATGTACTCTTTTCTTGTTTTTTTGTTTCCCACGTATATTACTTTGCACTTCTTTGCATTGAATGTAAGTTGCCGTACTTGTGACCATTCCTCCAAACTTGCCAAGTCCCTTCTCATCCTTTCCTCCCTCCTTCCCTGTGTATTAACCTTGTTGCATATCTTTGTGTCATCTGCAAAGAGGCTTACTTTTCCTTCCAGTCCCTCTGCACTGTCACATATAAAGACATTAAAGAGGACTGGTCCCAGTAATGAATCTTGCATTACTCCACTAATAACCCCTCTTTCTTTGGAGTGGACTCCATTTACTATTACCCTCTGTGTCCTGTTGTCCAGCCAATTTTCTATGTTGGTTACCACCCTGGGACCCACTCCCAAACTTGTTTATTAATCATTTGTGTGGGACTGTGTTAAATACCTTGTTAAAGTCTAGGTAGGCCACATCCACAGCCCCTCCCTGGTCTGCTACTTTGTTCACCCAGTCAAAGAATTCTATTTGTTTCATCTGACATGACCTTCCCACTGTGAATCCATGCTGCCTTGGGTCCTATGCCCCGCTGGCGTCTAGATACTCAACAATTCTTTCTTTCACTAGAACTGAGGTCAAACTAACAGATATGTACTTTCCTGACTCTGCCTTTCTTCCACTTTTGTGAAGGGGAATCACATCAGCCCTCCTTCAGTCCTCAGGTACCACACTGTCCTCCCCTGATTTGTTAAAAATGGTAGTTAGTGGTGCCACTAGTTCTCCCCTTAGTTCTTTTAAACTTCTGGGGTGAATCCCATCATGCCCCATTGCTTTGTCCACCTTCAGTTTTAGCAGTTCCTTCAGGAACCTTTCTTCTGTGAATGGACTGATATTGACTCCCCTATCCAGTGTGCTTCTATTATTTGGTTTAGGTACCTCCCTCTCCTCTTTGTTTGTAAATACTGAGCAGAAATATTCATTCAGTATCTCTGCTTTGTCACTGTCACCTTCTGCCCACCCCATCCCATTAATTAAGCCTCACTATCCATCTTTCTTCACTCCCTAATGTACCTATAAAAGGTTTTATCCCCCTTCTTAACTGAGTTGGATATCTTTTCCTTGGTTTGGACCTTTGTTATTCTAACTGCCTTCCCCACTTCCTTTTGCTTTAACTAGTAGAGTTTTCTGTCCTTCTCCTTCTGTGTTGCCTTATACTTCCTGAATGCTATCTTTTTTCTCCCTAACCTTTCTGCCACCTCTTTTGAGAATCAGAACATTGTTTTCCTTTGTTTTGTTTTGTTTTGTTTATGTGCTTCACACAAAGGCTTGTTGCCTCTGAGAGGGCAGCTTTGATTTTCCCCATTGTTCCTCCACTCCACCTTCTTGCCCACTTGCTAGTGCTTTTCTGAGGCACTTCTCCAGTTTACTAAGGTCAGCCCTCCTAAAGTCCAATACCCTCACATTTTTGTGACTTGACTCTATGGCTATGTTTATCTTGAACCATACTGTTTGGTGGTTGCTTGCCCCCCAGAAGGCTACTCACTTCTAAATCTGAGATCCTGTTGCTGTTCTTGTTTGAGAGTACCAGGCCTAAGATTGCTCCCTCCCAAGTGAGTTCCAGCACAAGCTGGCTCAGACATGCCCCCTGTAAGGCATCAAGAATTACCCTGCTCTTGGATGTGACTGCAGCAAAGATGCTCCAGTTAACATCTGGCATATTCAGGTCCCCTATCAACAATATCTCCCCCTTTTCCACCATTCTTTTTTTTTCAGACTCACCTCCTGTTCACCTCTCTGCATCCCCCAGAACTGTTGTCACCTCAACCAGTGTTCACCCCAGATTACCCCTGGTGCTGGGCTGCTGGGGTGGGCCACCCCAAATACATCTCCAAACAGTGCCATGTTATATAGTCCAGTGGTGTAGATCTCTGGGTTCAGTTTTGTGGGGTCAGGTTACTGGATTTGGTGTCCATTTTGTCCCCTTAGAGATTGGAGGTGTGGTGTGCAGTGATGCATGAGTGTATGTGCCCACATACAGCACACCTCCTGGAACTACTAAGTCTTGCCTGTGCTGGCCCCCAGCTTCTGCTAGGAGTCAGTCACAGACTGAGTGCTTCCCAACCCTCCGCTGGAGGAGGAGAGCAGTTTATTGGATGCTTTATCCTCCTCCTCCTCCTAGCCGGCCCTCCAACTCCTCAATCTTGCATCTGAACTCAGGTCGTCAGCATCACAAGTGGAACTCCAACTGTTGCTTAGGCAGGCTGGCTCTTTTTTGCCATTTTTAGGATGCCTTCTATTATTTCCTTGTCCATTTCCTCCCCCAGAAACAGGGGTCTGTATACAGCCACTGTACAGATTAAGGTGCCATTTTCTGTCTCCAGAGTGACCCACAGTGCCTCCTCTCTTTTCTGTTTACCCTTTAATTCTGTTGCTTTGATCCCTTCCCTTAGGTAGAGAACTAGTCCTCCTCCTCCTCTTTTACCCTGCCTGTCCCTCCTGTAGATTGTGTACCCTGATATGCTGACATCCCAGTCATGGTTCTCTGTGTACCATGTATCTGTGACTACCACAATATCCTGGTGTATCTCTTCCATCAAGGCCACTAGTTCAGGGAGCATGTTACCCAGACTATGTGCATTGGTGCTCATCACCCTCCATTTTTTGATAGCCTTACCCTTTTTAGCCCCATCCATGTCTTTGCTGTCTTTGCCTTTTTCTCCATTGGCCTCTGTCCTGCTCCATATTGACTTCTCTACCTTAGTGTTTACCTCACAAACTACCCTGTTTTGTGGGGGAGGCTGGGATTTCTATGCTTCTTTTCAGTGTCTCACCCCCTTGGCTAGTTTAAATGCTTGTCAATGAAGCATTTAAACCTATCATCTAGGATCCTGGTTCCTGTCAGATACAGACCATCATGCCAGTTTAGGTCTGCATCCCTCCAGGTGGTCCCCCAGTCCCCAGTGAAGCCAAAACCCTGAACACTGCACCAGTTGTTCAACCATTCATTGAATCCTGTGGCACGGAGTACCCTAGCCTCACCCATGCCATAGACAGGCAGCACCTCCGAGAACATTACCTTGAGTGCTAGTTGTCTAAGGCCCCTCCCCAACTCTACAGACTCCTTCTGCACTGCTCGGATCCCATTCCCAACCAAATCATTTGTCCCTAGGTGAACAATGATGTCAAGCTTCCTCTCCCATGCCGCTGCTCCCACAATCCTGAGGATTTGCTTCCTGTTTCTCCCTGCCATGGTGCTGGGCAGGCACCTTACCTCCATCCCCCCCAGTTCTACCCTCCTAATGATTGAGTCCCCCACCAGGAGTTGTTTCCTTCTCCTGTGGGGTCTCATGTCACCCTCCTCTGGATCTCCTTTGTGGAGAGTCCCAACATCCTTCTTGATCTCCACTGTGAGTGCCTCCATAGAGGGACTATGCTCCACCAGAACAGTGTAAGAACTGTGGAGAGGTACAACTGGAGATGTGCACCTCTGATCCACCACCCTCACCCACCCTGAGTCCACTGTGGTCCAACTGCTCCTCTTTCTTGGCAACCTCTGAGGCAGCAGTAATGGCCTTGTTGGTCTCTGGGTGGAGGAGGTTTCCAGAATCCTCACCAGGTTGGCCTAGAGAGGCATGGGGTCATAATGTCACAAAACAGAATGCCAGAGCAATATGCCATGCTGTCAATACAGTGATATATAGTGCCAGTGGCATTTCTCTATGTTTTGTCGGGGTCTCTTCCACCTGCACCACCCAAACCACCCCCAACTAAAATAATCAACTCGGGGGGGTCATACACTTACATCAGATAAAGTGTGAAAAAAGAAAAATTCCATGCATCTGGGACCGGAATTTGACACCCGGTCCACAGATGCACCACATCCAATGCTGCCTGCAGTTGGTCCTTTCGAGCCATGGCAGCTGCTTGGCAGACCCTCCTCCCAGCAGAGAACTTATCTTCTGCCAGAGAACAGTGACAGGGTGCACAACTGCACATAGACCATTTAGCAGTTTTGCACCCTATCACTATTTCCACCTGCACTGTTTGTGTTGCGTGGTTTTAACATATGCCGTCTTACATATGGTGGACTGACCTGGTACCACCTGGAAATGGGCAGCCTCCTCCCTGAGACCAGAGAGGTGCCTGCAAACAGGGCATCATCACAGCCACCAGAATGTCTCCCAAAATACTGCCACCCCACAGCAAGTACATTGCAGCACTCCCAAATGGTCTCCCTCCCTTCCTGTTTAGATTTTTTCTTTTCTGTTAGTGTGTGTGAGCATGTGCATGCTTCTACCCCTTATGTAGCATGCTTTGCTGTTAAGATTATGACAGGTGCAGCCGGCCCGGTGGCGCTGAGGGTTGAGGTGCTGGATGCCACACCTCGCGCTGCGCCGGCGACCCAGGTTCGGGAACGGACTCGGGTGGCCGGGGGTCGGCAGAGAGGGGAGGATCGAGCATCCCAATGGATGCTCTCCTCCGTCAGGGGTGGGTTACCAAGGCGCATTGTGCTCTGCACTCCTTCCATAGCGGTGGAAACACCGGCAGAGGAGAAGAGTGGAAGTGACTTAAACTCATCGGGCCGGGAGGGGGCGTCCACGGCGCATGAGGGTCTGCATCGTAAACACGCTACCACTCGGGGCGTCGTCCCTAGCAAAGGCATCCTGGGGAGTGGGGATGTCAGGGAGAAAACCGGAAAACACCCTCCGGTAGCCCTAGATGAAGTCCGCCCTAAGTCCTACCGGACCACCTACAGGACAGACCCCAAATGTGTGAGGAGAGGAGGATGGGCACTCTAGGGGCAGATCCCTAAGGTAGGTACCGGGGACATGAGCAGATGGAAGGAGGGGGCACCGGAGGCAGTAAGGAGGGATAAAGACAAAAAAAAAAAAAGATTATGACAGGTGTATGTTCTTTGCCCTTTTGGGGAAGTGATGTCAGAACCTCTAGTATAAAGGAAATGATGTGCTTGGGGTGGGTGGGGTCAGGGGCAGAGTGGGTGGGACCAAGCATGTGCCCTCCAGAAACAATCAGCTACAGCTCTGACCCATCACTCCACTGAGTGTTTTCCTTTCTTTCAGTATGACAACCTGCACAGCAATTTAAAAGAAAATATATCCTGCAAAAAACAATTTCAGAGAAAAATAAAGCAGTAAACTGTACAACCTGCAAGCACAAAACAGTAATAAAACCTCTAAGCAAAACTGCAAGCACAAAACAAAATAGTAACACAACAGTAACTCTGCTTAGCCAAAACACATTAATGTTTCTCCTTGCTCTGTTAATGTTGCTTCTTGCTCTGTCCTTTCAAGCAAACCCTAGAAGAAAAGAGCTCAGGTGAAGCTAGGTGCTTTATGCCAGCAAACCTAGTCTCATGATTCTATTACACTATCTCAAAAAGTAAGGAAATAAGTTGCAAAAAATGTTGTTAATACTCCAGTTAGGGTCAAAGTGACAAAATTTGGGAAATGAGGCATTGGGGTTCCCCTAACACCCCACCCTCCCAAATTAGGCATGAGAGCAGCTTTCGGGTGTGCCTTGGGTTTCTCAAGCCTAATGCTCACTCCAGTCTCATAAAGTCTACACATCTGACCTTATTTACAGATGTAATGGGGTGAGCATTAGGCTTGAGAAGCCCAAGGCACCTCACACCAGCTCTCCTGCCTGATTTGGGAGGGTGGGGTGTCAGGGAAACTGTAATGCATCTTTTCCCAACTTTTGTTGCTTTTACCCTAACTGGAGCATTAAAGAGGGACTCTGGCCAAAAGTGCTACATAGCAGAATTAGAATAAGCACGTCCCCAATAAATCTCATACCAAAAATTAGATTTCTATGTTACTTCATTTTAAAGTTATGAGCTACAGTAATTTGTAACCTTGATGTCACTACCTGTTCAAAAAAGTCAGCTTCAGTGAAAAGCTTCCAATGATGTAATCTCTTAAACTCACAGTCTAGTCTTCCCTGTCAGCAAGCTTATAGGATCTGTTTCTCCAACATTTTAATGATCAAGTGCAATGGTTTTCACAAGAAAATAACATTGCTATAAATACTTTGGGTGCAATTTCTAAAAGGATGCTGCAAGTCACCGCCAAAGGTGACTTGCATCAAACTCAGTTGCGACATGGACCCTGTGCCCAATTCTAGAAGGGGCAAGATTCCTGCAGCTAAGTCCTGCGGCTTGCGACATATGGATGGATATGCCAAACAAAGGGCGTAACTGAGGAGCATGTCACAAGTTGCATCCCCCTGCTGGCTAGTGCATGTGCCCCCCAAAGCCCCTCAGGGCAGCTGTGTCCCCCCAGCTGCCATCTTCCAAACAAGGATATGCCCCACAGGGCAGCCATGTTACACCCCCAGAACCCATTTCCAGAGCCCTAAACCCAGGATCCTGCAATGCCACCAAATGTACATATCCCCTTATTCTCTAGTAGTCTAGTGGCCCCCCGACCCAGCTGTGCCAGTCCACCCCATCCCGACCCATCCCCAGCCAGCGACTGGTACAGCCCACCTCTTACCTCTGTGGCCAGCCACTGACTGAGCTCCATAAGAGCACTTATCATATAATCGCACTCAGTGTAGGAATGTACACGCATTCATTGAGCATGATTATACAGTAAGCGCTCCTATGGAGCTCAGTCAGCAGCTGGCCATGGAGGTGAGAGGTGGGCTGTGCCAGTCACCAGCTGGGGATGGGTCAGAGGCTGTGGGGTGGACTGGCATAGCTGGGTGGAGTGTGGGGGCCACTAGACTACCAGGGAATAAGGGGGTATGTACATTTGGTGGCATTGCAGGATCCTGGGTTTGGAGTTTTGGAAACGGGTCTTGAGGGCATACCACAGCTGCCCTGTGGGGCACTATGCAGTGTGGGGGTTGGGGGTATGGGGTGTGTGGGCAGCCCTGTGGGGCATGGACAGGCTGGGGGATTGGGGGGCCAGGGATGCAAGATGCCCTGGTGGGCACATATCATGTGGGGGCTCGGGAGATGAGAGGGTGAGAGATGCCCTGTGGGGCACCTACTGTGGTGGTCAAGGCATGGGGGGAGGGCACATGGATCAGGTGCCAGTCCCTGGTAGGTCTACACAACCCCTGGAGGTCATAAGTAGAGTTACACCAGCTAAATGCTGGTGAAACTTACATTGATGTTTCCCCACCGAGGGTTGTTATAGAATCCTGACATAGGGGACTTTGTTGCTGCTCTTCCAGAATAAGGCACAACTGCTGCCATAAACCCCCTAGCACCATGTCGGAGGAGGTTTAGGGCATAAGTGCTGGCGTATGTTCACTTTGGTGCAAGTGGCCTGCAGCATGTCGCAGGCCACTTTGTAGTATACTGTATGTAGCAACTGCTGGTGTAACTTTTTTTATTTTAGTTATTTAACCAGGACTAGCACACTAAGCTGAAAGCTTTCTTACATGTGCGACAAGGGAGCACAGGGAAGTTAAGTGACTTGCTCAGGGTCACACAGTATGCAAGTGGAAGCTATGGGGTTCAAACCCAGGTCTGGTCTGCTGGATGTCAACAGATTTGCAGCTCAGAGCCTTAAACCACTGCGCTATACTGCCTCCCTAAACTTGCTATTTGTGCCATTCTTTTTGGTGCAAGTCAGGTTACCCCAGACATATCTCTTCTAGAATTGGGTCCAATGTATGTTACAGATTTTGTAACAAAGCTGATAAATTCGCATTTTTAAAGCTTTTTTGGTGTGGTCTATTTCTTCAGGGTTGTATGGATGCTGAGTTAGCATGCCTCTAGGCTGCTGATACCATTTGGGATGCTACTTTACTCTTCCTGCTAGGAAGTTGTATTGCTGCCAGTATTGTAATGTTGGTAACTTCATTTCTATTTGTCAGTGTCTGCTTTACAATCAGTTTTAATAAGGGCCTTATATGTGTTAATTCCTACTAGGGGTGGAAATGTTAGCCCTGGTAAAATGATTATTTTAATGTAGAGTACAACATACTGTAGATGAGCCTGAATGTAGCTCAAGTAACAGCTTGACAGGGAGAAAATATTGGTCTGGCTAATGCATAGAAACTCATAGTAAGGTTTCAAAACAGCATTATCTCTCTCACCCCCATTTACAGGGAGATGGAATAATTGTTTTAAAGTGCCATCTTGAGAAATCGCCTCAATCGAATGACAGTTTTTGCCACATCAGAGTTATTCAGTCTGCAAACATCAGTGCAATGTGCTGTGACCCAGCATCCAGCAACCTTGGAGAAAAGGATTACAACAAAAAGGTACAGAAAAAATGTCAAGTGTGTTACAAAACCTGAAACACACATAGTTTTTAAAGTAATGTGTTTTGCATGGTGCTGCTTGTTTTTCCTGTAGGAACCATTGCACATGATCTTTAAAAGTTTGTAGAAACAGGTCCTGTAAGCTTGCTGACAGGGAGAACTAGACTGTGAGTTCAAGAGAGGACATCAGTAGCAGCTCTTCACTAAACCTGGCTTTTTTTTGAACAGGCAGTGAATTTAGGGTTGTAAAATGACTAGTAAATTTTAAACAAAGTAACTTATAGATCTCATTTTTGGCATGAGACTAATTGGGTCCATGCTGATGCAAATTGTGAATTAATTGATGCTAGAGATTTTGACTGTAGTCCCGCTTTACAACAATGTTTCAAATAACATTAATTTTCTTTTTTATAAAACACTTGAAGCACTTTATGTATGCTCACCTTTTTGTTTAGTTTCCATCCTTCATATATACAGTCTGCCACTGTATTAAGTTATAATCATAGACATTCATTTCTAATGTACAGCAAGACATACAGATTTATGGTGAGGGACTGAAAGGGTGAAAAGGAGACAAAGAAAGGAAGAAAGAAATTTAGGAAGCTCAAGTTAAAAACTGTCTTTGGTGTCCAACCTACTTCAGCATCAGAAGGGAGCACATGATAGATTTATTAGATTCTATTGCAACAGATTTTATCAAGAAAAAAAAAGAATTAAGTTGTTCCTCTGCCCAATCATTTCTTCAGGTAGAATGTCGGTCTACCACACACTTCCCTCCTTAAGAGGAAACCAGTACTCTCAAGTCAACTGTTTTTCAGAAACAACTCCCCCCCCCCGAATGTCATCATACTTTTAGCAAAATGGAGTTAGTTGGAGCTTCCACCTCCCCACTTTAGAAGCTCCACCCCAGGGTCCCTTAAACAAATATGATTCAAAGTACAGACTACACAAACTGTACTTACTACACAATCATAACAATTACCCTGGGGATTAATCAGTACTATTAATCCTCATAGTACCTATATACCTATATGCATATTTACAATTCTTCACTGTACATCAGCACCATGTCTCAATAATAATAATATCAACATTGTTATGTTAGCTTCCAGGTCTATGCTTCACAAAAATCTTGAATGGCTGTAAGGCCAAGTACCACCGCATAATGTATGTGTTTTTGTCCTTCATTTGGTTAATACAACATAATGGGTTGTGGTCTGTAAGAAGTATAAAGTCAGTTTCTCTCAAATAGAAGCATAAGGCATCTACAGCCCATTTGATGGCTAAACACTCTTTCTCTACTGTGGCATGTATTCCCTCTATCGTGCAGCTTTCAGCTAATATAAATAATGGGATGTTCTTCCCCTTGTACACTCTGGCTGAGAACTGACCCAATTCCTATCTCAGATGCAGCTGTATGGACTTCAAATGGTATACTAAAATCAGGGCACATTAATACTGGATATGCACATAGGGCTGCCTTGATGGCCTGAAAGGTCTCTTTACATTCCGGGTTCCATTTTACAGTATTACTACATCGGTTGTTAGTGAGGTCCTTCAATGGTGTGTCAAAGGACTTAACTGCTGTGAGGTTTAAATTACTGGTAGAAAGATCTAGTAAGTAGGGGAGTGGCTTAGCTAGAAGGAAGCTACATTTAAAGACTGCCTTAGAAATATTCTGCTAATATCTTGTCAGAAGACACCAGGAGAAAGGACTGCTGTGTGACTGAACTTCTCTGCTGGGACTATATTGCCCTCCTTCCCTCCCCTCCACCTCCCCCACCCAAAGCTAGTTCTATTTTTAAAGGCACAGGATTTGACTGACAACAGGAACTTCCTGTTTGGGAGCAGGAAGTGAGTGATCACAGAACCACCAAAGACCCACCATCCTAGAAGGGCAAGAGTAGCTCTCGGGCCCCCTCTAGCTGCTGGAGGTCTGCCTCTGAGCAAGTAAGTGGTCTACTGAGAAATCTAGGATATTCTTGTCTCAGAACAGGACAATCAGGAGCTTAAAGGGCACGCAGGCAGAAAGTAAGGAGAGAGAGAAAAAAAAGCAGAGGAAAGAGTAAGGATTGAAAACAGTTAAGGGGCCAGAAGTAAGACATGATTGGAGTGGTGCAGTGCAGTGGCTCTGGAGCAGCAGTCTTCCGGGAGACGTTCTGGAGGATGCGGTGTTGTCCCATCTGCAGGCACCTCTCTGGACTGAGGGAGGAGGTTGCTCATCTCCAGGCTGAGTTGACCAGGATTTGTGGGACCTCCTCTTCCATCCAGGGACCACTAGTGCCACTGCCGTTGCCTCAGAGGTTGCCAAGAAAGAGGAGCGGTTGGACCACAGTGGGCTCAGGGAAGGTGAGGGTGGTGGAACAGAGGTGCATCCATCCAGTTGTACCTCTCCACAATTCCTATGCCATTCTGGCAAAGTGTGGTTCCTCTATGAAGGCACCCACAGTGGAGACCAAGGAGGATGCTGGGAACCTCCACAAAGGAGACCCACAGGAGGGTGGCAGGGGACCCTGCAGGGGAAGGAAACAACTCCTGGTGGAGGACTCCATTATTAGGAAGGTAGAACTGGAGGAGGAAGGGGAGAGGGAGGTAAGGAGCCTGTCTGGCACCATGGCTTGGAGGGACAGGGAGCGAATCCTCAGGATTGCCAGAACAGCTGCACAGGAGGAGCTAGATGTCATTGTCCACCCAGGGACAAATGACCTGGCCAAAAGGGATTAGAGAAGTGCAGGAAGAGTTTGTGGAATTGGGGAGGGGCCTTAGTCAAGTAGCACACAGTAACCTTCTCGGAGGTGCTGCCATCTATGGCATAGGAGAGGCTAGGGTATTCCGCACCATGGGATTCAATCAGAGTTTAAAAAACTGGTGCAGAGCTCAGGGATTTGGCTTCACTGGGGACTGGGGGTCCACCTGGAGTGATGCAAGCCTATACTGGCATGATGGGCTGCATCTGTCCAGGAGGGGAACCAGGATCCTAGGTGATAGGTTTAAATGCTTCATTGGCAAGCTTTTAAACTACTCAAGTGGGGAGGCACTGGAAAGGAGCAGGGAAATCCTAGCCCCCCAAAATAATCACAGTAGTAAGTGCGGCAAACACCAACATAGAGGTGTCGATAGGGAGAAGGGCAGGGGTAAATGGAGAAAGTGACAAAGGCAAGAAGGACAGGGATGGGGCAAAAGGGAATAAGGCCATCAAGAAATGGAGGGTAATGAGTACCAATGCCCATAGTCTGGGCAACAAGCTCCCTGAGCTGGTGGCCTTGATGGAAGAGGGATGCCTGGATATTGTAGCAGTCACAGAAACATGGTACACAGAGAACCATGACTGGGATGTTAACATACCAGGGTACATAACCTACAGGAGAGATAGGCAGGGAAGAAGGGGAGGAGTAGCTCTCTATGTAAAGGAAGGGATAAAAGCAACTGAACAAAAGTGTAAACAGGGAGGAGAGGAGGTACTGTGGGTCACCTTGGAGACTGGAAAGGGCACCACAATCCGCACGGGGGTTGTGTACAGACCCCCATGTCAGGGGGAGGGAATGGGCAAGGATATGATAGAAGGCATTCTTAGAATGGCAGAGAAAGGGGAGATACTATTGATGGAAGACCTGAATATGCCAGATGTTAACTGGACACATTTGCTGCAGCCACATCCAAGAGCAGGGCCATTCTTGATGCCCTTCAGGTGGCAGGCATTAGACAGCTAGTTTCGGAACCCACTTGTGAGGGAGCAATCTTAGACCTCATACTCTCAAATGGGGGCAGTGAGAGGGATCTCAGATCTAGAAGTGGGTTGCCATCTGGGGACAAGTGACCATCAAACAGTGTGGTTCATGTTAAACTCAGCTACAGAGTCAAGCCACAAAAAGTGAGGGTACTGGACTTTAGGAGAGCTGACTTTGGCAAGATGGAAGAGTGCCTCAGAAAAGCACTAGCAAACAGGCTAGAAGGAGTGTGGAGCAACAATGGGGAATCATCAAAACTGCCATCACAGAGGCAACAAGCCTTTGTGTGAAGCAAATAAACAAATCAAAATGAAAGAAAAAGCCACTATGGTTCTCAAAAGAGGTGGCTGTGAAAGTCAGGAAGAAAAAGATAGCATTCCGGAAGTATAAGGAAACACAGAAGGAGCAGGACAGAGAGCTGTACCAGTTAAGGCAGAAGGAAGCAGGGAGGGAAGTCAAAATAGCAAAGGCCCAAACTGAGGAAAAGATAGCCAACTCAGTTAAGAAGGGGGATAAAACATTTTATAGGTACATCAGCGAGCGTAGAAAGACAAAGGGAGGGATAGTGAGGCTGAATAGAATGAACGGTGGGTGGGCAGAGGGGGACAGTGAAAAAGCAGGGATACTGAATGAATATTTCTGCTCAGTATTCACAAAAGAGGAGCGGGAAGTGCCTAATCCAATTAATGGCTACTCTTTTTAATAAATCATGGGAGGATGGTTTGGTACCCGAGGACTGGAGGAAGGTGGATGTGATTCCCCTTCACAAAAGTGGGACCAAGACAGAGGCAGGAAACTACAGACCTGTCAGTCTGACCCTGTGGTAGGAAAGTGATGGAGTCACTTGAAGGAAAGAATAGTTGAGTACCTAGAGGCCAGTGGAGCACAAGACCCAAGGCAGCATGGATTCACAGTGAGAAGGTCATGTCAGACGAATCTAATAGATTTCTTTGACTGGGTGACCAAAGTAGTAGACCAGGGAGGGGCTGTGGACATGGCCTACCTAGACTTTAGCAAGGCATTTGACACAGTCCCACACAAAAGATTAATAGTCAAATTAACCAGCCTGGGAGTGGGTCCCAGGGTGGTAGCCTGGGTAAAACATTGGCTGCACAACAGGACACAGAAGGTAGTTGTAAATGGAATCCACTCTGAAGAAAGAGAGGTTACTAGTGGGGTACCGCAGGGTTCAGTATTGGGTCCAGTCCTTTTTAATGTCTTCATCAGTGACATTGTAGAGGGACTGGAAGGAAAAGTATGCCTTTTTGCAGATGATACAAAGATCTGCAACAGGGTTGATACACAAGGAAGCGTGGAAAGAATGAAAAGGGACTTGGCAAGGTTGGAGGAATGGTCAAGAAGGCAGCTATGATTCAATGCAAAGAAGTGCAAAATAATGCACCTGGGAAACAAGAACCCAGGGAAGAATAACAATGGTGGGGAGGTAGTAAAACAACAAAAAGGAAAGGGACCTGGGGGTAATCATATCAGATGACCTTAAGGTTAGCAAGCAATGTGGAGAAGGCAGTAGGGAGGGCTGGTATACTGGGATGTATAGGAGAGGCATCAGCAGCAGAAAACAGGAAGTTGTTATCCCTCTGTACAGACAGTTGGTGAGACCCCATCTGAGTACTGTGTCCAGTTCTGGAGACCCCATCTCCGCAAGGACATAGACAGGATAGAGGTAGTCCAGAGGAGGGCAACTAAAATGGTGCAGGGTCTGCAGAGAAGCTGTATGAGAAGAGACTAAAGGAGCTTAATATGTATACCCTTGAGGAAAGAAGGGAGAGGAGGGACATGATAGAAACTTTAAGTACCTCAGTGGAATCAACAAAGTCCAAGAGGGTAGCTTCTTTCAGAAAAAGAGACTTGCAAGAACAAGGGGACACAATTTAAAGATAGAAGGAGGGCGGTTCAGGGGCAATGTGAGGAAGTATTATTTCACAGAGAGGGTAGTGGATGCATGGAACAGCTCTTCCTGAGGAGGTTGTGGGGTCTAAAACTGTGGAAGAATTTAAGAATGCATGGGACAGACATAAGGCAATTCTTGTGGGGGGTAGGAAGAAATAGGCTGTTGGTTAGCTAGGATCTATGGCCTATCCTGTAGGTAGGGAAATGGGTGGACTAGATGGGCCAAGCGGTCTTTATCTGCCATCAAAGTCTATGTTTCTATGTGTATGGAGGCAAAGTTGGGGATGGACCTTCTGTAATACCTGGCCAGGCCTAAGAAGGATCCGACATGCTTCTTAGTCTTGGATATTGGGCATTTCGCTACAGCTTTCACCTTTTCTATTTCTGGTCTGATGCTGCCATTTCCTAATACGAATCCTAAATACCTGGTCTCCATCATTGCTAAGGCACATTTGGCTGGTTTAATCATCAGTCCTGCCTTTTTAATCGACTGTACTACAGCTGTTAACTGTGTCAGATGTGTTTGCCAATCTGGGCTGTAAATGACCAATCATCAAGATAAACAGTACAGCAGTCAGTATGTGAGGTTATTATATAGTCCATAAATCTCTGAAATTTCTCTGGGCACCATGAAGGCCAAAAGGCATAGTGACATACTGGAATAATCCTACTGGGGTACTAAAGACCATCTTTTCTTTGGAGTAAGAGGCTAAGGGCATTTGCCAGTACCCTTTGGTTGGATCTAATGTGGTTATATATAGAGATGGGAGAAGTGGAGTGGAGTGGAGATCAGAGGGCTGTGGGTTCAGTTCCCACATCTGGCACTTGGGTTAATATCCCAATACTGACACTGTAGTGCAGCATGAGAGGGGTGCTGCACTTCTGAGGTGCCGTCTTTCGGATGAGACGTTAAACCGAGGTCCCATCTGCCTGGATGGATGTTAGTCCAGGTGGATGTTAAAGATCCCATGGCACTTATAGAAAAAGAGTAGGGGAATTTCTCCAGTGTCCTGGCCAAATTTCTCTCATTCACTAAAAAAAAAATACCACCAACAGCTTAATCTGGTTCAAGGTCAGTTGGCATTCATCTGTATCCCCCTTCCCCGGGTCGTGCCTGAAAATAGGCAGAATTTGTCTAGTACACTTACCCGGTCAACAAAAGCTAAATAAATAAAAATAAATTAAGTGGCCCCAATTTGCTTCGCGAAGTGAATCGTGAATTGAAAGTGGATTCGCGGAGTGCTCCACAACACGAAGCGGAGTACTTTGCATTATAATGGGTAACATGAGGTCCATTGAAAACAACGACTTCGCGTTACTCCGCCTTCCCAAACCACTACTCCACCAACTCTTAAGGGGAAGTGCATTGAAAACAATGTACTTTGCCTTGTTTTTAAGCTCCCAAAGGCGAATTTTCCATTGATTCATGGGATTTCAGGTCACATGGGCTTTATATTGTTCTGCACAGCCTCAGTTCAGGGTAGCGTGTGTAGGAAGCTATAGGAGACAGTCTGCTCTGAAAGCTCTCTGTGATGCAAACCTTCTGAAAGCTGTTCATAAAGCCTTTTTGAGTAATTTTTTTTTGCTCAAACTTTAGTTCATCAATTGTAGGAAACCCTCCTGTGCTTATATCATCGAGTGTTTATTGTTTGTGTGTGGATTTTGAATGTTAATGTACAACATTGAGTCTGTGTAGTAAGAGACAGTGAAATTGTGCTTTGGGGGAGGGGTGTATCTGTGGTGTAGGTAGATTAACTTGAACAAAAAGACAGTTCTTTCTGTTTT
The DNA here is from genome assembly GCA_016271365.2 of Neoceratodus forsteri. Lineage (NCBI taxonomy): Eukaryota > Metazoa > Chordata > Ceratodontiformes > Ceratodontidae > Neoceratodus > Neoceratodus forsteri. Next base: position 734,801,410 of record CM057456.1, read on the forward strand.
GGTAATATTTTTCTTGCATAACTGTATTAATGTACACACAGTAATATTTTCAATAATTCTTGCCTTTTTTTGTTGATTGTTGTGGTGCAGTAGTGCATAATTTTAGTTTGTTTAAAATACGTGGTTATATTACTGAAGTTTTCAATTTGCTACACATTACTTAGTGTGTGTGTGTGTGTGTGTGTGTGTGTGTGTGTATGTGTGTGACTCATGTCATCAAATCAGACACCTTTTATTGTGCCACATAGTAATTTCAGCACTGTGAACTTGCTATCCACTGCAGCCATGTGATTTTTGTACTTCTTTGTGATATCTTTACTGGTACTGGTACTAGTACTAGTGACTAATACTGCAGCAATGCAGTATACTGCCTCCCCCCGCCCGTCCCAACCGGTAAAGGTATTCTTTTCCAGATTTGAATTTCTGATGGTGAGCACTGGTTAGGTGCTGTGCCTTTGTGTCTGCATCTCTTCAGTGTGCAGCACAATCTTAATCTGTCTGTGCATTTGCATCTCTTTAGGGCCCAATCTCCATCTGTAACTTAAGTCACAGTTGTTTCTTTGGCTTCCCTTCAGAGTACTGGACTGGTGTGGTGCAAAATTCTGCATGAACATTGTACTCATTATTATGCGTTTTTAAGTCAGGACCATCATAACGTTCACGAGTCACTCGTGATACAAATCACATTCTTTATCATCACGGTCACAAATGCAGTCGCAAATCATGATCAACGACCACATCACGAATCACAACATTCATTTTTTTACTAGTTACTTTGATGCATTGTAAGCCTGTTTTGTAATATCTCTCCAGGCTTCAGCACCCCACCATTGCACTCATTAATGAGTGTTTTTAAGTAGGGGAGTTTTGTGCTACAACTCATCGGGGAAGTACAGCTGTAGGCATTCACGTTCCCAATACAGTTCCATATTGGTTATCTCACACTGTCGACAACGAATCACTTTCTTCATCATCACAGTCACAAATGCAGTCACAAATCACAATTCACGATCACATCATGAATCACATTAATTTTTTTACTAGTTATTTGAATGTATTGTAAGCCTGTTTTGTAGTATCTCTCCAGGCTTCACCACCCCCCATTGTACTCATTAATAAGTATTTTTAAGTCTGGGAGTTGGACAGAGTCTGCAATACATACACAGACAGGAAAGAAGACTGACTGCACACATGCAGTTTAGCACAGTACACTTGAACTGCTCAGTCTGCTTTTCCACAAACACTCCATAAGAGAAAGTAAACACTAATGAGGCACCAAAACAGTGCGCGCACACACACACACACACACACACACACTTAACAGAAGGAAGGGGGGCCAGAATACAAAGTGTTACACATGCAGAAGACAACAAAAAAGGGCATAATTACATACAAGGGTCGGGGATAGTGGAGGAATACATTTTATAACACAGCAAGGAATGTGTGGGGGGCACATGGTGTGAGGAAAAAAAAAACTAATGTGGGATCCCATGGTGATCCAGAAGCAGTTCCAGCATGGACATAATTTGCAACTGATGTCCCTCTATGTGATCCAGCCGCTGCTGTACAGCACTCACCCTCTTATTGTTCTCTTCAACAGCACTCCAGAGAACTGCCAAGTCAGCCTGCATTACATGCAGTTCTCTGGGTTCCAGACGTTCTACAGGCTGACATCCTGGTCGTAGTGGTGGTTTGGGTGATGGTGGAACAGCAGGTTCTGCTCTGGCCCTCCTCTTCTTAGGGCCACCAACATGCACAACTGCACTCTCTGCCACAGAATGGCCAACTGGTGCAGGCATGGCATGTTGTGTGGCAGCCTGCCACTCCAACTGGTGGTGATCGAGCATATGGGTGCACTGGCCCACAGTCCGTGAGTTCCCCCCGGGATCACGGTGCACCTCCACCTCACTTAGGTGGCGCCTGATCACACTGCTGTCCCCCACCCCAACATAGTCAAAAAACTGCCAAACAACGGAGGTGCGGGGAGGACTAGGCACAGGCAGGGGAGGGACAGATGAACTGGCAGCCAGCTGGTCTTGGTGCTCAGCAGGGTTGGGATCCACACCTGGGCCTGGAGGCACAGGCACAACCTGCTCCAGAGGACCTGGTGCTGGAACTGGTGCTGGACGTGGTGATGGTGGTGGTGGTTCAACTGCCTCAGAGTCAGGAGGCAGTACTAGTCCTGCTTCTGGGGGGGGCACTCAGAATTTTCAATTGGTCCAACAGGAACCCGTCAGCCATGCTCCCCATGCATGCGCGCGGTATGATGCCTACCAGTACCACGCTCTCCCAGAGCTGCCCCCACCCCAGACATTCCTTCACCCTGGTCCATCTCTACAACTGCGCTCCCTCAGTCTGAGCAATGACTACTCACACTGTCACACAACACACACACAGTCACACAGACACAGACAAACAACTAACTACTTATAAAGGTAAGAAAAATAAATTTGCAGAAAGAACAAATTAAGTAAAAAAGATTACAGAAAAGACAAAAAATGTAGCTTTTAAAAAGCTGTTGGGTCTAAATCACAGGTTAAATCTCCTCCTGTCTCTGATATCCAAGTCTCAGCAGTGACAAAACAACACACTCCTCTCTCTCTGTCTCCATCTGCACAGGAGAAAGTGAAAGTGCCTGCTTGTATGACTCACTTCCTTCCTTTTCCTGCCTGGCTATGGTTAAAGAGCATGGCGAAGTCCATTGAAAACAACAACTTCACCTTACTTTGCATTATCATTCTGCTTTAACGCAAAGTGGTAATGACAAGGCAGAGTGAGTACTTTGTATTGCCCACTCCCCATAGTGGAGTGGCAATGTGAAGTGCCCACTTCACAGACACTTTGCTGGTGGAATTTAAATTCACTCTATCTCTAGTTATATACTGTACCTGGCATTACCAATACAATCTATAACATTGTCTATCCTTGGTATGGGGTACCCATTAAACTGAGAAACATTGTTGACCTTTTGGAAATCTAGGCACAACTGAATTCTGCCTTCCTTCTAAGGGATTACCACTATGGGGATGACCAAGCACTTATGGAGGGTTCAGTTATGTCCATATGTTTCAGTTTCTCTATTTCTTGCTTTACTCCCACTCTAACCCTTTCTGGGAGTCAGTAGGGCTTTTGTCTGATGGGAGGAGAGTCAGTCCTTATGTAGTGTTTCACACCTACTGCTTATCCAGGGATAATGGTAAAGGTAGAGGGGAAGAAATGAAGTAACTGTGATTTCTTCCTTCTGGTGTGCATCTAGTGAAGGGTTTATCTTTATTTCTGACATTCCTTCATGTTCTTCTAACCTCTTATAGGCAGTGTCTAGCTCTGTTTCCTCTCTCTGTCTCTCTCTGGCATTATAAAAAAACTCATAATGGGTGCTACCATGTCATTCCATTTCTTTAAAAGATTGGCATGGTAAACCTTTCTTCCTGGTCTCTTGTACGGGTTTCTACCTCATAAGTTATTGGCACAGTCTGCCTCAGAATCCTATAGGGTCCCTGCCACTTCATTAATTGCTTGTTCTCAGTGTTGTGGGGGGGGAGTAATAGTAACACCCTATCTCCTTCCTGTAATTCTTTTGGTTGGACGCTCTGGTTATAAGATTTCTGCTTGCCCTGTGCTTCAGTTCTGTTCTAATGTGTCTTGTTCATGTAGTTTACTAATCTTTTCATGAGCTGCATCAGCAGCTGATCAGGCTGGGTGACAAACTATCATCTATTTCGTCCGGCATCTCCTTCTCTGAGATCCTGCAGTCTGGGAGAGGGGAGCAGATGGACGGAAGGTCAGAGAATGGGAGCTAGGGGAGCTAAACATGTGGCTCAAGGGCTGGTGCCAGGAAAAAGGACACAGATTTGTAGGGAACTGGCAACAGTTCTGGGAGCGAAAGTTCTTTAAATTTGATGGACTGCATCTGACTAAGGAGGGAGTCAGTGCCTTGGGGCAGAAGTTTGACGTCTTTGCAGAATATTTAAACTAGCAAATGGGGAGAGGGGAGCAGTACCCCATACGTCAAATGGAAAGAACACCCCTCCCCCCTCAGCTAGTGGTCAAACAGGGATTCAGCATGTTTGCAGTTCATTTGCATCACCAGGTAAGAAAGGTTTGTCTCCCCATACGATTTATTTATTTATTTATTTATTTATATTGCAATCAGTTTACAACCTTTGAGCCAGAGGCTCATTTCCAAAGGTACCTCGTCAACAGAAGGGGAGATAATACAGATACAAAAATACATCCAATAAGCGAGCATAAGCATAAAGAGACAAGCAAAAAAGGATCATGGATACAGTATACATTGGTAGTATTATACAGTGCAGGTATAATAGATAACAGGGTAGAATACAGGGTTTAGCAGCATAAAGGTATGACATTGCAAGGTGAGACAGTCAAACAGGTTACACGGTATTAGATTACAGAGAACGTAAGGCATGTGACAGGGATAGTACAGCCTGAAGTTTGATTCGGTAACAGTGTTGCATACTAGTAGGACAACATTGCAAGCAGTATCATAACATGCCATACATGGTTAGTTCTTGATAGTAGCGAGATGGTAGGCAGCGGCATATGGCAGTAATGTAGGTGGTAGAAATAAGAAGGTGAGGAGACGGTGCAGCTCAGTGGGCATTGTCAGGACAAAGGGTGTTTGTGCATCCGTTATGCACAGGTGCAGCAGCGCTTGCTGAACAACTCACTTTTGAGGGCAGTTTTTGAATGTGGAGATGGTGGGGATTTCAGTGATGGCGCAAGGAAGTGCGGTGTACCAAGAAGGGGCTCTATGGTGGAGAGACCTCTGTCCAAGTGAGGTCCTAGCTCGAGGAACCAGGAAGGTGGCCTTGCAGGAGGTCTGAGTGCTGACTAGGGGCTGGGCTAGGAGGAGGGAGGATGTCAGCCCAGGAGGAGAAAGTCCTAGCAGGGGTTTTTTAGATATAAGGCAAGTTTGGTATTGCAGCCGTTCATCAAGGTTTAGCATTGCAGCCAATTCATAAAGTTGTGAAATAGTGTGAGCCTAGGGGCCCCAGTGATTAGCATGCATGCCTTATTTAGGATGAGTGGATTTGTTGAGGGCAGTCATGTTGGCAGCACATAGATAGGTAGCCCATAGTCAACTAGGGATAGTATGGAGGATGTAACTGCAAGCCGGAGGGCATCGGGGGGGAGACAGTTTTTATGGCGGTACAAGATACCAAGTCGTATATTGGTTGCAGAAGTGAGTGCTTCGATGTGGGTATGGTAGGTGAGGGCTGAGTCAAATGAGACCCCTAGGTACTTATAGGAGTGGACTTGCTCCAGTTGCTGTTTGGAGCTGGAGAGGATACAGAGAGGGGAGTTGTAAGCTTTGTTTTGAGGGTGGACAAAGAGCATGGTTTTAGATTTTTTAAGATTTAGGACCAATCTATGCTCTTTAAGCCAGGTTTCAGCGTCATTATAGGAACATTGTAGGGAAACCTGGAGGGAAGAGGGGTTATGGTCGGTGGCAAAGATGACGGCATCATCTGCATACAGCAGAATTTTCCCAGGGCAAGCACTGGGCAGGGTGTTAAGGTATAGCGAGAAGAGAAGGGGTCCCAGGATGGAGCCCTGTGGAACCCCCAAGAGGATCGGTCGTGGATCGGAAAGTGTCCCACCAATTTTGACACATTGGGAGCGGGCTGATAGGTAGCTGGAGCACCAAGCAAGTGATCCAGTGGCAAAACCAGTGTGACCGAGGGCTTCCAGCAGTAGGGGGTGGGAGACTGTGTCGAAGGCCTTTGATAGGTCAAGGAACACGGCCCCCGCCAGGGAGCCAGCGTCCAAGAAGGAGTGAAGGAAGGATGCGAATTCAATAAGAGCTGTGCTAGTACTGTGTCCTGCATGGAATCCGTGTTGTTCAGGGCAAAGGATGTTGTATTTGGTCAGGTATTCAGAGATTTGTGTGGCAACTAGTTTTTCCAGTGCCTTGGAAAGGGGTGGGAGAATGGAGATCAGTCGGTAGTTCTCTGCTAAGGACCTGTCACCCCCTTTATGGATTGGAGTAACAGTTGCAGTTTTCCATGAGTTGGGGAATTGTCCCAGGCAGAGGGATTTGTTGAGAAGGCTGGTGAGTGGGGTGAGGACCTGATCCAGAACCAGCCGGAGAATTCTGTGGTCAAGGTTGTTGTCACCGGGACTGTTACCTTTTAGTGTACAGGTCAGGTGCAGTCTGGCTTCCTGGGTAGTTACCCTACATAGGTAGAAGCAAGGCGATGGAGGGCAGGGCAGGTTGGGAGGTGGTTGGTCAAAGAAGTTACAGGGGAGGATAGGGCTAAGGTCAGTAAAGGCGTGTTGAGGAGGTTTGCAATGTTGGCGGGTCTGTGCGGTGGTGTTGTTGGTGGTAATCTGGGAAGGGGAGGGGCAGGTGTTCCCATTCAGTTGTTTGACCTTGTCCCAGAAAGTACGGGAGCACCCCCAGGAGGCGGTGAGGGTGGCCTGATAGTGGTCGGCCTTGGCTTTCCTGATTGCCCATGTGCACTTATTTCGTGCAGCATTGTAGGCCTGTCTGTCAGCTGATCGCCTAGTTTCTATGGCACGGTGCCAAAGATTATCCCTGTGCCTGAGCAGCTGTGAGAGGGCAGGGGTAATCCAGGGCAGGTTATGTCTTTTGGATCGGACGGCAGAGAGGGGAGCAAAGAGGTCATAGGCTTTATTAAAGGTAAGGGTAAAGAAGGCAAGGGCGGTATCAATATCAGGCGCATGGAGAATGGGGGACCAGTCTTGCTGTTCAAGGTATTGTTTAAAGTTTTTCAGGCCACACGGTCTGAAATGCCGGCGGGGTGCACGCTGAGCAGTGGGTCGGGGTGGGGTGGCCATACAGCACAGGGGAATGGTCACTGAGTGAATCAGGGAGGACTTGGATGTCCAGGATTTTTGGGGGGCGGTTAGTGATGATGACATCTAGGAGGGTGCTGGTACCTCTCTTAGGGTTCACACGTGTGGGTTGGGAGACTAGTTGGGTTAGATCCAGGGCTGTGAAGGAGTCCCAAGTGGGGAGGAGGAGGGGCACAGCCAGTTCACATTAAGGTCCCCAACAATGATTTGATCAGCACTGTGGAGAGTGTGGCAAGATAGTCAGTTAAAGATAATAGTGCTGGGTTTTTGTTCCTGGGAGGTATATAGGCAGTGGTGAGATAAAGGGGTGACCTGGCGGGGTCCAGGGTGAGCTTAATGGTGAGGCCTGAGCCCCACTTACAGGTCCGGTGCAGGAGGCGAGACCAGTGAGAGAGTTCCTGGTGTAGATAGACAGCCTCCCCCACGTTTGGTTACTCGATCCTCCGATATAGGGTGTAGCCAGGGAGGGTGACAAAGGTGTCAGGGGTGGAATTAGATAGCCACATTTCCACCAGTGCAATGATGTCGGGTTTGTGCTGTGAGACCCAGCATTGGAGGGAGTCAAATTTTTTCAAGACGCTGCAAATATTCAAGGAGGCAATCAGCAGACCGGGACGCCCACCTGCTGTGGTGGTCAGGGTGGGGCCGGGGTTAGGGTGGATATTGCCTGTTAAGAGTAGTAGGAGGACAGCAGCTCTGGCCAGGCACGTGATATGAATTTTGCCTGCAGGTTAGGAGGAGTTGGGGTGGGACCGTAGATGAGCAGGGGATGGGTAGAGGTTGCACGGTGGGAGGGCAAGGTTAATGAGCCGCCGGAAAGGGCTGGGAGGGAGGAGGGGGAGTGGCTGGGAGATGGGTGTTGTAGGCCAGTGTACATGGACATAGTAGGGTGAGTAGGAACTATGTTGGTGGGAATTAATGGTGTAACAACCTGTAACCCAGGGGAGATATAAGGCTGGAGTGAGGGGGGTACCAGGAGGAGGATGACGGGGAGGGAGTTTAATAGGAGGTGAACTAGCATGGTATACAGGTGGTAGTGGTGTACGATGCACAGGGGTAATGCCAAACCTCACCCAACAACTAACACACCAAAATCTGGCCAATGGAAAATCATGTGCACAAATGCTCACAGCCTGGGAAATAAGATCCCAGACCTGCAGGCAATAATGTCAGAGGCTAAACTGGACATAGTAGAAATTATTGAGACGTGGTTTACCAGTAACTACACTTGGGAGACTTCAGTACCTGGCTATGTATTGTTCAGAAGAGACCAAGGGCAAAAAGGGGAGGAGTGGCCTGTATGTCAATGAAAATATCAAAGCTACAGAAATTCAGAATATACATAAGGAGCCAGAAGAACTGTGGGTCACCCTGGAAACAGGAAATGGGACAGCCATAAGAACTGGGGTTGTCTACAGGCCCCCAGACCAGGGGAGGACATAGACACATTACTGTTAGAAGATATACAAAACATGACAGCTAAAGGGGAGGTTCTGATAATGGAGACTTCAACATGCCGGATACAGATTGGTCAATACCAGCAGGAACATCTGCCAGAACTAGACACATAGTGGATTCCCTGCAGGGGGAGGGCCTCAAACAACTGGTACAGCAACCCACGAGAGACAGGGCTATCCTAGATCTAGTAGTGACTAACAAGGAAGGGATTACAGATCTCCAGGTAGAAGGTCACCTGGGGGCCAGTGACCATCACATGGTATGGTTCAATTTGGCTACTACATCTAAATCATCCCATTCCAAGGCAAAAATATGGGACTTCAGAGGAGTTGACTTTGATAAGATGGCCAACAGAGTTAAGCTAGCCCTGGCAAAAAGAAACACAGGTGAGGGGGTACATGCAAAGTGGGCAAGCATTAAGGATGCAATACTTGAAGCAACATCCCATTGTGTTAGACAGAAAAGGAAGTGCAAAGAAGAAGGAAACCACTTTGGTTCTCAAATACAGTAGCAGAAAAGGTCAGAGCCAAAAGGCTGGCCTTCATGAAATATAAGGAACACAGCGGATGAAGATAGGGAGGCATACCAAACTGCCCTAAGGGAAGCAGGGAAGGCAGTAAGGCAGGCAAAGTCCCAAACTGAGGAAACACTAGCACAAACAGTAAAAGAAGGTGACAAGACTTTCTATAGATGCATTAGTGAAAGGAGAAAGTCCAGAGGGGGTATTGCTAAGCTTAATGGAGAAAAGGGAGCATGTGAGGAGGAGGACCCTGTAAAGGCATCTATCCTAAATAGTTACTTTTGCTCAGTATTTACTGAAGAGAAGGTAGGGCAGGGCCCACAGCTCAGCATCATGGACACAGGGGAGGGAGGTGAGCACTACTCCCTCACAAAAGAAAAGGTCCCACAAGAGCTTGCTAAGCTCAGGGGTGGATAAGGCAATGGGACCTGATGGCATACATCCCAGGGTACTTAGGAACTAAAGGTGGAACTAGCAGAGCCATTAGCAGAACTGTTTAGTGAGTCTCTGAGCACAGAAGAGGTCCCAGAAGACTGGAGAAGGGCTCATGTGATCCCGCTTCCACAAGAGTGGTAGCAGGGAGGAGGCGGGAACTACAGACCAGTCAGTCTTCACCTCAGTAGTGGGCAAGATTATGGGCACTCCTTAAGGAAAGGATAGTGCAACACCTGGAATCCATAGGGGCACAGGATCCAAGACAGCATGGGTTTACAAAAGGAAGATCCTGCCAAACTAATCTCATAGATTTCTTTGACTGGGTAACCAGAGTGGTGGACCAAGGGGGAGCAGTTGATGTTGCCTACCTTGACTTCAGCAAAGCTTTTGACACTGTTCCACATAGAAGATTGATAAAGAAGCTGGGTAGGCTTGGGGTCGGTCAGAAGTTGGTCAACTGGGTGGCAAACTGGTTGACAGGTAGAAAACAGAGAGTGGTGGTAAATAGTATACAGTCAGAAGAGATGCAAGTCACAAGTGGGGTACCTCAGGGATCAGTCCTGGGGCCAGTCCTTTTCAACATCTTCATTAGTGACCTTGCAGATGGACTAGAGGGTAAGGCTTGCCTGTTTGCACATGACACCAAGATCTGCAAGAGTAGATGATCCAGATGGGGTGGGCAGAATGAGAAGAGATCTGGATAAACTAGCAAAATGGTCAGAAGAGTGGCAACTGAGATTTAATGCAAAGAAGTGCAAAATCATGCACATAGGGAAGAGAAACCTGAAGCCACCTATAGGCTGGGATGGAGTCTAGCAGTCACAAAGGAAGAAAGAGACTTGGCATCATCATCACTGATGACCTGAAATCATCCAAGCAGACCTCTAAAGCAGTAGGTAAGGCTAGGGGGTGTTAGGGTGTATTAGTAGGGTATCACAAGTCGTAGGGAGGTAATAATCCCTCTTTACAAAGACACTGGTTAGGCCCCATCTGGAGAACTGCATGCAGTATTGGAGGCCACACCTTCACAAGGACATTAACCAAATTGAGGCAGTCCAGAGAAGGGCAACCAAAATGGTGCAGGGACTGCATCAGAAGACATATGAGGACAGATTAACAGAGCTCAATATGTATACCCTTGAGCAAAGGAGGGAGAGAGGTGATATGATTGAGGCATTCAAACACCTTAAGGGCATTAACAAGGTGAAAGAGTCTAACATGTTTAAATATAAGAAAAATAGCAGGACAAGAGGACACAGCATGAGATTAGAGGGGGGCCGATTAAGGGGGAATGTGAGGAAATTCTTTTTCACAGAAAGGGTGGTGGATGCATGGAATGGCTTACCACAAGAAGTGGTGGCTATGAATACAGTGCAGGGATTCAAACAGGCATGGGATAGGCATAAGGGAGCAATACAAATGACTATGAATAGATAGGCCACTGACAGAGCAAAGGCCGATGGCACATTTATAAGGTAGAAAAAGAAATGGGCAGACTGGATGGGCCTTGCGGTCCTTATTTGCCGTCAACTTCTATGTTTCATCATGTACTCAGTGATATTTGTGTGTCCTACACCTGTCCCTTCCTCCCAGTACTTCTTAATGATATCTAAGGGTCCTCTGGGATTTCTGCCATATAACAGGGCAAATGGGGAGTATCCTGTGGAGGCCTGAGCTACCTTCCTGTAAACAAGTAGAAGTAAGTGGTTATACTTGTTTCAATCCCTCCCCTCATCATGCATGAATTTCCTGATCATCCATTTCAACTTTTGATTGAAACATTCTACCAGTCCATCAGTTTGTGGGTGCTAGGGTGATGTTCTGACTACTGCCACACCCAAGAAATGGTACAATTCTTTTAGTAAGGCTGATTGAAAACTGCTGCCTTGGTCAGTCAGTATCTCTTTATATACCCCTAATTGACTGAACACTTTCACCAACTCCTCAGCTAATTTAGGGGCTGTGATTGAGTATAGTGGAAGGGCCTCAGAGTGCCTGGTGGCGTAATCAGAGAGGACTAGTATGTATTTATTACCTTTAGAGCTTTTCTTCAATTAGCCTACAATATACATTGCCATACTGTACATTCAAAGGGGTTTGTAACAACTGGTAGAGGCATTGGGACACCATATCCTTTCTACTTATCAGGGCCACTTTCTGGCACTCTTCACAGGATTTACAATAATCTGCTACCTGTTCATGAATGTTACGCCCATAAAATCTCTGCTACAATTGGGTAAGGGTTTGGTCTTTCCCAGCATGTCCTGCCCAAGGTAAATCATGCCCCAGATACAATAATTGGTTTCTAAACATTTCAGGGACCACCAGTTGTTCGACTTCTTCACCAGTTTGGGGATTGGTACACATTCTATAGAAGATGTTATTTACAACTTTATACTCAGGGGCCCCTTTTTTCTCTTTCTTCCCTATATGTTGAAACATAAAGGTTAAAGACACATCACTTTGGTGTTCTTTAGCTGTGTCACATTTGTTAAAAACAAGGGGCAGGATTCTCAAAGAACATGCGGTCTGCGCATCTTGATGCCCCAGCACAAATGAGATGCACTGAGCACCAACTGTGATATTCACAGAAGCTCTGGGGGATGCTCCCAGTGCATCCTCTCTGTGAATACCACTGTTGCACCCAGCCCAGGGTGTGCTGGCACAATCCCATGGCAGGTCTGGGAATCCAGTGGGGCAGCACATCTCAGAATGCACTGCGCCCACTTGTGCCATTCAGAGACAACAACATGCAAATGGGGCCATTAGGCATGCAAGATGCAATTGGGCCATTTGCATGTCATTATGGCCCCATTTGCATGCCCCATGCAGGACTGAACCTGGTGGAATGAGCCAGGCAAACTGCATGTGTAGCTGTACAGCCACATTCCCAGCACCCCTATCAGGTTAGTTCCACCCCCCACCTGAGTCTCCGTTAATATGCTGCACACTGTGGAGGTACAGCAGGAACCCGAGAAACCCCCGACCCGATCCTCCATGAATCAACTGCACACTGCAGCAGTAGAGATGGTAACTGTGAACCCCCCCACAGCATGAGACTCCACTGAAATGCCACACATTGTGACAGACATGTGCATTACAATGCCCTCCAACCCCAACCCATTTGCAGAGTGACCAGTTCCATCGATAACTCCCTGGTGGTCCAGTGGACCCCCTACTCCCCCCCACCCACTCAGGCAGCCTCCTCCCACCCCACTCCCCCTGTCCCAGCAGGTCCTGAAGTGTGGCGGGCAGCACAACCCACCCACATATTGCCACAGCTGCCTGCCAACAGAGCTGTCTGTGAATGACGCATCTGTGCACCCTGCAGCCCATTGGTGGACCCTGTTGACCAATGGGCTTGCAGTGTGTACTGTACTTTGTTATTCACATCTTTGTGAATGACAGAGTACAGTACACACTGCAGCCCATTGGTCAACAGGGTCCACCAATGGGCTGCAGGGTGTACAGAAGCTGTCTTTCATAGACAGCTCTGTTGGTGGGCAGCAGTGGTGTTATGCAGGTAGGTTGTGCTGCCTGCTACACTTTAGGACCTGCTGGGATGGGGTGAGCATGATGGGAGGAGGGTACCTTAGTGGGGGGCACTGGACCACCAGGGTATGAGTGCACTTCTAGACCTCATGGTGATTGGGTAGGGGTGGAGGGGTGGTTCTGTCATTCATGTCTACCGCCACAGGGTGCGGCATTTAAACATGGAGTCAGGCAGTGTGGGGGGGTGACTGCACCAAATTATGTACCACCACAGTGAGAGGCCTACTATGGGGGATAAGGGCAGGGTGGTGGTATCTGCGAATCCTATGGGACATCTGCCACAGGGAGCAGCAATCAGCTTGGGATGCGGGCAGGGGGGTCCAAGGGGATGCCCTTACCACCACAGTGTGCAGCATGGATAAAGGGAACTCGGGAGGGGAGGGGTGCACACTGGACTGGCAGGGTGGGCAGGCTACTGTGCTGCTGTTTGCATTACAACAGCCTGCCTGTGAGTGGCAAATGACTTAAGTCTACTTGAAGTAGACTTATCTTTGGGAGGCACATCTCTGGACTTGCCCCAGGGATGCGCCTCCAGGTTGGGCTATGAATGGGGCTGAGCACCATATGAATAAGCATGCCCCTTGCGCAGCCCCTCCAGGTGCACTGCATATCATTATGGGTGGTGTGCGGCACATCGGATCCCTTACAGAAGCATGCCAGTGTGCAAGTTGGGGATGCTCCGGCGCATCCGTTTTGAGAATTCTGCCATTAGTCTATTTTGTTTTCAGGAAGTCTGTGGTCTTGATTCCATCTTCGTGGTGTCTTTTTCTTTTTTCTTTTAGATTTCTTGTCTTTCCCTGGTTATTCAGACACATCCCCCTCAAATGGAAATGTGTCCTCAAGTAACTTTTGCCTTATACTTTGTGCCTGTGTAGTTACTACAATTAGAGGGTCTTTGGGTAATATCAGAGAATCACAATTTGGGAAGTCTTGCCCAATTATTACTGGCATGGGCAGTTTTGATACTATCCCAAGAGTACTAGTAGCTTCCTGACTCTCAATGTCCATGTTCACTTTAGTGGTGGGGTAACAGTGCATGTCTCCATGGATGCAAACTACCCCAGTGAAGGATTTGGTTACTGGTTTAACACATCCTTTTGGATCATGCGTCAGTGAAACCATAATTCAGTCCTGTTTTCTTTGTACCTTTGAGCTGATAAATTAAATATGTTTCTCTCCTAAGCAATAAATTTTAAGTGTCTCCATCCCATACCCCAACTGAAACTTTCTCCACCTCACAAAAAAGAAAGCCATGTTCTGATTGGTTCTGACTTTGCATGATATGTTTTGGTAATGCATTCTTCAGATCACTGTTTCTAATTGAACTCATGTGTTCCCCAATGCATAATTTGAGGGATGTACCCATCTCACCCACATAGAATGCTTGGCATTTACATGTTGCTAAACATATAACAGCACATGTTGAGCAGTTAATACATTATTCAGTCTTAAAAGTCTTTTGGCAATTAACTGTAGTGAACATGTCAGGTTTTTTTAACATATTTACAACTGCAACAATGACCACACTTAAATGTACCTTTTGGCTGTTGTGGCAACCAAGTTTCCAATTTGTTTTACCAGTTGTAAACTATGCACTAGCATATCACGTAGATTAGGACCCCTTCTATTTACAATATGTGGTAGATTATCTATCACTCCCTCTAATAGAAGCTCCATTTGTAATATCTCCCAATGTGTGTTAATGATGTCTTTGACTGCTTTAGATTGTTTTGTATAGGTGGTAACAAAATTGGGAGTGTCATCATGTGATGCTTCCCTCCCTCTGTCTTGATATACCAGTAAACTGTCCCTGTCCATATTGGAAACCATTTCCCTTGCAGACTGAACAACATCAGACCTATACCCTCTGGTTTTAAACCAGTCTTCCATATCCCCTGCTCTCACTTCAGATGCTTCCATTGTTGAACAATTTCTACAATTTGTAAGGAACTGTGATTTGGGTATGTTCTCAACAGTATGCCTGGGGTGGCAACTGAAGGGGAACAACACAGTGTTCTGATCAGTTAGTTTTCTAAAGGAGATTGGTTTGCAGTATACCATCTATTCCCTTGGCAATCTGTAAATCCAAACAATGTACACTTGTTCTACTACTTTCCACTTTAAACCTTAGATTACCATTGGTTCCTTCTAGGTAACTAACAAATGCTAAGAGTTGTTCCTCACTACCCTTCCATATTAAAAATATATCATCAATGTAATGGCTCCACAGGCCAGCCAATTCAAAAAAATGGGTTGGCCTGTGGAGACATCTCAACATCATGCTCCCAAACCCTCAGGGACAGATTTGCGTAATTTGGGGTGAATCTCACCCCCTTCACAGTCCCCTTGGTTTGTTGGTAGAAGGTTTTATGAAACATAAACACATTATTCTCCAAAACAAATCTTGCACATTCCAATATAAAATTATGTTTATCAAAATCAAGGTCAGTGACATCACTCAAACATTTGCATAAGGCTTGAAGGCCTTCACAGTGAGGGAAATTCATGTATAAGGATTCAATATCCATTGTACACAATATCTATTCTTGTTGCATAGTTTGTTCTTTCAAAACATTTAGTATGTCAGTACTGTCCCTGACATAAGGTGACAGTTGTTTAACCAGATCCTTAATGAATACGTCTACGTACTGTGACAAAGGCTTTGTTAATGACCCAATTCCTGACACTATAGGGTGACCAGGTGGATTGATTAGAGATTTATGAACCTTTGGCAACACATAGGTAGTACTCCTAATAGGACAAGGGATACTCAGGAATTCTGCAATATCATCATTAATGACCCCACTTATTTTAGCTTCCCAAATAAATGAATCAATTTCCTGTTTAAAACTTACTGTAGGGTTATGAATGATTGCATGATAAAAACTCAAATCATTAGGTTGTCTCTGGATTTCTTGCACATATTTATCAGTATCCATTACTACAGTTGACCCACCTTTATCTGGTGGCTTTATGGTAATTAGATCATTACATTCCAGCTCTTTAAGTGCAGTGCTGTCTTCTGCAGACATGTTCATAAAGTAATGAGTTCCAGTTGTGGAATGAAATTTTTCAAAATCTCGCAGACAGGCCTTCTTAAAGACATGGACCCTCGAGTTCATAATTGGTATAAATCCAGATGGCAACTTGAGACTGTCAATCCTATGATCATGTCCCACATCAGGTCTAAAATCCTCAGAACCCACAGTACCGATGCTCACTTCTTCCATATCCACCCCATCATCTTTTAATTGAAGAATACCTTTAAATTGTTTCCTCAATAACTTTTTCAAGTCCAAAAATAATTCAAAAGGTCTCTGTATAATGGTCAGCACAAAGCTTAGTCTTTTATTCAATACTTTAAACTGTGGCATGGTCAGTTCAGTTGAGGAGAGGTTTATAATGTTTAACTCGTCTTCCTCCCTCTGCCTCAGTTCATGCTGCATTGGTTGCTGATTGATACCTGTTGCAGACCTCTTCCTCTTCCACTTCCAGTCACCTTGTCTTGTTTATCTCCTTGAAAATAACCAGTTGGCTGCCGCATCTCAAATCCAGTGGAACTTGTGTCTGCTCCTCCTCTTCTAAAAAATCGAAAAATCCTCCCCTTCTGATTCACTTGTGTGGAAGCTCATATTGCTATTATGCAAAATTGATTGGGGCCCCTGATTCCACTATGGAGTATGGCCCCATTTATTCACTTTCTACTTGAAAACACGATCCAGGGCATAATTAGTTTTGTCTCATTCGAACTTTTTAATTTGGCAGGTTTCATTTTTTTATCTTGCTACTTGACCTTTTCTTTAAGTGTTGTTTCCAATCCCATAAAATCCAGATGATCCTTAAAAGCCAATACTGCTTGTTCCTTTTCAGTTACATCAGCCTTCAGATGTTCTTCTTGAGATCTGTAATCTCTAATTAAACAATTAACAAACAGGAGGGAGGCTTGTTGCATAGTGTCCTTCCAATCATTCACAAAAATTTCCAGATCCTGGTCATATCCAGGCCACTTCAGGACATGCAAACCCCTTGGCCTTCTCCCAACTTGAACATATGCCTCCAAGGAGGTTCTATTCCAAAATATCTGACGTGCCCTCTGTGTGCTTTTCTTCAATTCTTGGAATGCCCTTTTTATATCTGGAACAGGTTCATCAGCAGGTGCAGATGTAGATGGCTGTGCATCCAGTGAGGAATCTACAAATGGATTCTGATTCTCATTCAGTGAGAAAAGTGCTGCCAAAAGAGTGTTGTCCATTTTCTGCAATGTAATGTCCTTAAAATTAGTAGACATGACACCACTGATTAATTATCAACAGGGTAGAAAAAATGGTGCTGGTAAAAATGGCTGTGGCAAGCACACATAATAATGCAGTCTCAGACAAAAGAAGCAGCTCTGCTCCCTGTTGTGCACAGTTAAGAAACATAAACTGCAAGTGAACAAAATGGCACCAACACCATAAAATAAAGGTACCTTATTTTATTAAACTTCTTGTATCATTACCAGCACCATAGCAGCACCATTTGGGGGTAGGTAACAAACACTACTGAAAGCCCAGACCAGTTTCATGTATGCGCACTGCCTCAGGGAGGCCAGCCATGTGTGTTAACTCCAAAATGAAACCATTACAGATCACCATTAAACAGGTGTATATAATAATCCTTTTGTGAATGAACACACAAACCACATTTAGACAAACAGCAATGAATTTACAATTTGATTGAGATAAAATCCTTTTGTGCACAGATTACAAAAACAGTAGGGGTGAAAATTCATATGACGTGCAAAACTTTAAATGAATGTCCCACCTGATAATATCTAATGGTGACCACAATCCATATGACCAAACATCTTGAAATTATGGGACATCACAAGGGTCACATAATTGTTCTGGCTTGAACATTCCAGCATTGATCAATTACTATAAACTACTGGTGTGATCCTGTTTCAGACAGAAGTCCATCCTCTTCCAAGTTGTGTAACAAGGTGTGCTTTGAAACAACTGAGAAGCTGCATGGGATATACTATATTGGACTAGATATCTGCAACAAATCTCTCTCTTGCTCACATCTGAGGGAATTTTTCCTTACTTTAAGTCTTACATTGGTATTGCTTTGTGTTTAATTATTTTAGTTTTTAATTCAGGAAGGGGGTTTTCAAAACTGCTTATCTTGTGAGCATCTTCAGAAGGGTTGAAATAACTGCATATTTGATTTTCCTTTGTGGCTAACTGGACTGTCTACTAGTATTCTGTGACAGTTTGCATCAAATTACTTTTAAACAGTTTACAAATCGGTTACTGGACATTAGTTGAACTACTATAAAGGGCATTAATCACCAGGGTGGTGGAGCAGTGGTGTATTTGATTGTCTCCAACTGGGGAGGTTGTTGGGTCTAAAACAGTGGGGGAATTCAAACATGCATGGGACAGACATAAAGCAATTGTAGTGGGGGGTGGCAGGAAGTAGGCTGTTGGTTAACTAAAATCTGCAGCTTATCCAGTAGGTAGGGAAATGGGCAGACTGGGTGGGCCAAGTGGTCCTTATCTGCCGTCAAAGTCTATGTTTCTATATTCTATAATGTTTATCCATTATAACTAGTGGTCACACAATAAATATTAAGTGGTGTATCAGCTGTCCTCATTTATCAAGTATTTTTCAATGAAACATCATAAGAATCACACATTATTTATTATCAAGGACAACTAGGAGTGCACCTACCCCAATGTGGTGTTGTTATGGTGCTGGTAATGATACAAAAAGTTTTATAAAAATAAGGTAACTTTATTCACTTACTAGTGCTTCATCTCAAAAAAGCAGGAATCAGCAAAATCTGTTAGGTATATTAGGTGGGAGGGTTCTCATAGTATGTTAGCTAATCCGAGGGATATAGTGGAGGAGTTCCAGTCTTTTCATGCCAAGTTATATAACATAGAGAGGAGGGATTGTCCAGATGAGGAGATCTCAGAATGTCTGGATGGGGTGAACTTGCCAGCTCTTTTGGAGGAGTGTCAGGCTACACTTACAAAACCACCATCAGTGGAGGAGTTGAAAGTGGCTTCAAAATCAATGACTTTTGATAAGGCCCCAGGGCCAGATGGTATATCCACAAATTTTTACAGGGCTTTGCAAGATACCTTCCTTCCTCATCTGAGAGCAGTTTGTTTGGAGGCATGCGAGAGGGGTAGACTGGATCACTCAATGCAACAAGTTATTACAACAGAACTCTTAAAACCTGGGAAGGATGATGGCTTTTAGTTTGTAGCTACTGGCCCATTTCTCTTTTAAACATTGACCTTAACCACCTAGCTATGGCCCTGGTCCACTGTTTTTTGCAAGTTTTGCTATGCACTTCTGGCAGAGGCTGAACAAGTTGGTTTTATGGCAAGCACAGTTTCATCAGACCACCTGTGAAAGCTCTTCTATATCATCTCCACATCTAGGGATGCTGATACGCCAGTGGTGCTGACCTCTTTGGACACAGAGAAAGCTTTTGACAGAGTCTTGTGGAGGTTCTTCTTTAAGGTCATGGAAAGTTACAGCTTCCTACAGGAATTTGTTAACTGGGTGAAATTGTTATATTCCTCACCTACAGGCCGAATGCACTATAACAGGGTATTACCTTCTGGCTTTCCCCCTGTAAAATGGTACACAACAGGGTTGTACTTTGTCCTCATTTTTGTTCAGTCAATATTTAGAACCCTGGCACTTAAGCTTTGACAAAAATCCAAAAATCCAAATATTGAAGTGGTGGCTTTTGAGGAGACAAAATTTAGAATGTCACTGTATGCAGATACATGCTATTGCACATTTCCAACCCCCAAACATCATTACTTGCCACCTTGACAGATATCCAAGCATTTGGTAATATAGCACTGTATAAATTGTACATTGTGGAAGCCTTAGTCATGCCCCTCAACAATCAAGCCAGAAGATGAGACCAGGAACATCTAGGATTATCCTGGACTACCAAACACTTGTATTATTTAGGGATTAAAGTCTCCAAGTCCATCTCTCAGAAGATCAAGTATAACTTGATGAATGTGGTCTTGTCAGTTAAGCATGGAAAGATGGTGCAAACTACCTCTTTCCATCTGGGGGTGTATTAGTACTATTAAAATGAATGTTCTACTTTGAATGTTATATCCCCAAAACATGCTGTCTTAGTAATTTACACTCTCTGCTTTCAAGTTTTCTCTGAGGTGGAGGAAGCCTCAGTGGGCCTATTTAAACTGGCAGTGGGTAGGTGTTTGAGGGCCCTTAAATGATCTGATTTCTTTACTTATTATCACACTGCTCGGGGGCAAAGCATTGTAAGTGATATGCCCTGGTGACAGCAGAACCACCTTTTTTCACACCTCAGTGATTAACCATCAAACAGCATCTTTGTGTAGCTCAGGGTTTGGCATTGAATGCCTTCTCATTTATCGCTAGAGCTAAATTGCCTGGCCATTTAACCCACTCTCCAGTGTTTCTGTGTTAATTTATAAACAGCTATGTAGAGTCATCAAATTTTCTCCAGGACAGATCTATGGCCAGACAATCTGGAGGACCACTAATTTTAAGGTGGGGGACAGAACTGTCAGTTGATTACCTTGGGAAGAGAAGGGTATCATTCAGGTCAAACACTTCTTACATGAGGGAACCTGGATATAATTATAGAAATGTCAAAGTCTGCATGGGGTTTATAGGAAAGATATTGTTACTTTTTATGACTTTAGCATATGCTAGCAAGTGTGGTAGGCAGACCCACTGAAGTTCCTGAACCACTTGTATCTCTTCAAACTGATGGGTGACTTCAATAGGATGGGTGAAGTGGTACAAGGGTTCCGGGCCAGAATTCAGCCTAATATGGACATGATCAGAGGTGGGAGTTCTTAAAGCTAGGGATCGTATAGGCAACTAAATGCTGCAGCAAGAACCAGAGTAAAAAGGCTAGTGTAAAGAAACCTAGCTGGATAAGCAAGGGAGTCATAGACAGGGTTTGGAAGAAAAGAGCTGCCTATAAGAGATACAAGAATATGGGGAGGGTGGAGGACAGGGAGGAGTACCTGAAGGAAGTGAAGGAAGTGACCAGGGAGGTAAGGGCAGCCAAGGTATCCAGGGAAATCAGGCTGGTGCAGGGCATTAAAGAGGGGGAGAAAGACTTCTTCAGGTACATCAGGGAGAAAAGGAGTTGTAAGGACCAGATAGTAAGGATTAAGAGGGAGGTGGGATGGGTGGAAAAGGGGGGCAAAAAAGCAGAAGCACTTAACGACTACTTCTGCTCAGCTTTTACTAAGGAGAGGGGTGATATCCAAGGTGGGGAGAGAATAGGAACAGAGGGGAGGGGCTGACAGTCAGGGAAATCACAGAAAGTAGAGTGCTAGAGGGGTTAAGGGCACTGAGGGTGGACAGGGCAGCAGGGCCAGATGACGTATATCCCAGGGTACTGAAAAAGCTTGCAGAGGTCCTAGCAGGATCCTTGGCATTTTATTTATTTATTTGGTTAGTTAGTTTTTGTTAACCAGGTAGGTGCACTAGCCAAAAAATGACTATTTTCAGGCACAACCCGAGGGAGTACAGAGACATAATGACATACAGAACATTTCAAAAGTGCATAACAGCATTACATATAACTTGGTTTGAACCAGAGAAACATAAGGATACAGCAGTAGAATTCATAACAGAACAAAACAGAGAAAAGTACAGGTAATCAATAATAAAATATATGAGACATAGTTAGGAAATACAGGCAGTAAACAAATAGCAGTACAAGTGTCTCAGTATGGAAAGTTCAGGTAACTCACAACAACATTACATGTGTCACAAAATGTAAGGTACAATTTTACTTATGCAATCCCTAAGGATTGCAAATAGAGGGTAGCAGGAGGTAGGCACATTGAAATAAAAGGTAAGCAAGGAAGAGTAAGTTTGTAAAGGAAGTGTACTAGGAGGGATGAGGTAGGCCAAGGCATAGGCAGGAAATAAGGTAAGGGGCAACAGGTTAAATATTAGGTATAGAGAGAAGAAAAAGGGTATGAAAAGGTGGTCAATGGAAACAGGAGAGTTTTGAAAGGACAGTATCAGGACGAAGGCAAGGAGGGCCTACAAACAGATCAGGTAGGTTCAAAGCAAGTACATGGGTTTGCCAGAGATACATATCATCGTAACTCCCTTTTAAGGAGACAGTGGGATGAAGACTGCCCTAGATCTAAGGGAAAAGTATTCCAGAAATGAGAAGCCACATATCTGAAAGCACCAGTACCTTTTGAGGTAAGACACCTGGGTACATTTAGTAATGATTTATCAGCTGATCGCAATCCACAGGTGGAGATGTAGGGAGTAAGTAGAGTTGTAAGTGATGTCTGGGTTTGAGGCCTGATAATAGAGTCGGACAGAGAGCCAAGATAGTATTGCCTGGAAGCAGAGGGAGAGTCCCTGCCCAGGTCACTATAAAGTTGACAATGGTGCTTGAGTCGAGGGGACAATGATGCATAGCAACAGATATTGTTGTATGTGACGTTCCATTTCTGGAGGGAGTTTTTTGGGATAGCAGCAAGGATAGGAGCACAATAAGTTAGGGTGGGGAGTAAGATCCCCTTGGCAATGGCCAGTTTTGCAGATGATGTTAGCATGTAGCTAGTCTTGTAGGCAACGCCTATTCTATTATTAACTGTTCTGCAGGTCAATTGAATGTGGAGATTTAGATCCAGTGACTGATCTAGCAAGACACCAAGATAATTAAAGGATGTGAAAGACTCTAGTCTAGTCCCCTCAAGGTCATGGACCATTAGGGATGATGGACAAGCCCTAAGTTTAGGGGTGGAGCCTAGGAGCATGGCTTTCATTTTTTTAGTATTTAGAACCAGTTTATGATCATGCAGCCAGTTTTGAATGTTCCTAAAGTCAGTGGAAAGGGATGAGTTAAAGCTATCCACTGCAGCGGAGCTGGCGTGGATAACAAGATCATCAGTATATAGAAGAGATGAACAGCTTTTAAGGGCATCTGGAGCATTGTTGATGAAGAGTGAGAAAAGAAGTGGTCCCAGGATAGACCCCTGAGGAACACCAATATTGATCAAGGTACTATCAGATACTGCGGAGTTGAACTTCACAGTTTGGATCCTATCAGATAAATAGGTACTAAACCAGTTAACAAGAGGAGTTGAGAAACCCAGGGTACGAAGGGTAGACAGGAGCAGCGGGTGATCAACCAGATCAAAGGCCTTGGTAAGGTCAATGAAAAAAGCCCCAGTAAGTTGTCCAGAGTCAATGTTTGTAAGTACATCCGAAGTGAGTTTTAGCAGGGCAGTAGACATGCTATGATGTTTCCTAAAGCCATGCTGAGCTCCAGAGAGAAGATTGGAGTTAGCCAGGAAGTTGAGTGTTTGGGCAGCAACAAACTTTTCCAGTATTTTGCACAGGACAGAGAGAATAGCTATCGCCCTGTAATTCGTAATATCCTTCTTATCACCTTTTCTGAATGCAGGAGTTATTCAAGGAATTTTCCAAAGGTCTAGAACAACACTGCAAGAGAGGGATAATGGGTAAATTTTGGCCAGTGGAGAGGCGATGAGAGGAGCTGCCAGCTTGAGCAGGTGACGTTCCATGGAGTCTGATCCTGAACTAGAGTTGTCAGACATGGATTTCAGGTGTTTAAGAATCTCAGATCTAGTAATAGCCTTAAAGAAGAAGGGTGAAGGCCAAGGCGACCCATTGAAAGATGTAGGGGGTCAACTGGCTTGCTGGAGATGAAGAACTGAGAGTAAGTTGTCAAGGTTGGGAAAGAAGAGGCATATAGTGATAGATCTGAGAACATCCTGTTGAAAACATTCCCAATGGTATTAGGGTCATTACAGTGAGCTCTGTCAAGTATCATATCCATTGGGGTAGTAGATTGTGATGATCCAAAAAAAGTCTTTACATGGGCCCAGAATTTTTGTGGATCATGGGCAGAGCTGTATAGCAGGTCCTTGCAGCACTTACTTTTAGCATGTCTTATTAGTTTTTTGTAGGAATTTCTATGAGCTTTGTCAGTATTGAGATCGGAAAGCAGGCCAGTTCATTTATAGCTCTTCCAGAGCTTATCCCTAAGTCGCAATTCAGCAAGTAGGTCTTTGTGCAGTCACCTAGTTTGATTACCTTTGACTGTCCTGGTAACTTTAGTGGCATGCTTGCACTGAGCTGCACCAAATTCTCTAGGAAAATTTGAAGAGCATCTTCAATTCTACATGCATAATAGATCTCATACCAAGCAATGTTTGAGACATCACGAAGGAAAGCATTTTCATCCATGTCTGCAAAGTTTGTAAAGGTGATGAAATGAGGTGGAGGAGATGGGGGCACCCGAGGCCCAGATACAAAAAATTGGAGAATGGTCAATTATTGCATCTGCCAGGATATCAGATGTGGACACATGCTCCCAGTGGTTTGAAAGTAATCAGTCTAAAAGAATGCCTGATTTTAGTGGAGTTAGTGTTCTGGTAGGCTCAGTTATCAGCTGGTGTAGGTTGTACAGTAGCTGTGCACTAATGACAGTAAAGAGCTATGAGTAGGTCCTAACCAGTTTAGGTTTATATCACCCAATATGATAGCCTTGTGTCAATTAACAGACTATGTTTGGTCGAGTAGATCCTGGAGTCCGGTTGTACCCCCAGAGGAGGGTTATATCCACAGATATGGAGTTTCTTAGCACCTAATGTGACAATGGCATGAATGGATTCACACACAGATGATGAGGCCCGGGCAGGGACAGCTGTAATGCTGAGGTGGTTCTTGTGGTAAAGAGTCATGCCACTGCCACGCTTTGTTAATGATTTGTCCCTACAGATCAAGGAGTAATTTGCTATGGAGCAGAGGGAGTCAGGAATCCAAGGTATAAGCCACATTTCAGTGAGACAGAGTATTTAATGCCTCACTGGACTCTGGGTGTGTCCCTCAAGATTGGATGATGGCTCTAATGGTTCCCCTACATATGAGTGGCCCCAAGGATGAATCAGGATACTATAGACCAGTGAACCTCACATCCATTGTGGGAAAACTAATGGAGACAATTCTGAAGGAGAGGCTGGTGACCCTGCTGGAGATCAATGGGTTACAGGGCAGTAGACAGCGTGGCTCTGTTAATGGCAGATCCTGCAAGACCAATCTAGTAGAATACTATGACTGGGTGACTAGGCAAATGGACAAGGGCCATGCAGTGGATGTCCTGTACCTGGATTTCAGTAAGGCATTCGATTCAGTGCCACATGGGAGACTTGGAAGTAAGCTAAAAGGCACAGGGTTGGGGGCAAATTTGGAGGGATGGGTGGAGAACTGATGGGATGGAAGGCAGCAAAGGGTAGTGGTGAGAGGGGAACTCTCATCCCCGAGGGCAGTGACAAGCAGGATTCCACAGGGGTCAGCGATGGGGCCAGTGTTATTTGGGATATGTCTAGTGATGTAATTTCCCATTCCCAAATTTACTAAGTCCCCACTTCCCCATTTGCAGGTTATACCAGATAGCCACTAGAGGGACCCTCTGACTCTATCACCTCAGCCTCCCCACTCCTACTTCCTATAACCTATTTACCTGCCTAGGTACGTCTGTCTCCTATCCCACCTCTGCCTCTGCCCACACCTTACCCTCATCCTGTGTCCAGCTGCCCATACTTCTGACCCTCACCTAGCCAGCCACTACCCCCAGTGACCACTAGGAGTCACTATTCTCACTCCTGTTCTAGCCCAAATCCCAGCCACTGAAAGTCCCTCTGTACCTAGTTTCCCCTCTCTCTGCCAGGCCTTCTCCTAGCTGCCCAGTTTGAGATGTAAACCTTGTACCCTGTCCACCAGAGTCCGTGTCAGTACCACTACTCCAAAGTGGTATCTACGCTTTCTGAAAGGCAACCAAACTACTTATACTTCACCACCCCACTTACCCTGTCACTATGTTCAGGCACCTTTTCCCCAATATTGGTATATTGTCCCCATCAACAACCCTCGTACTACTGTTCTCCTCCATCTTACTGTCCCTTCCCATGTTAACTCCCCCCAAGTGGCTACCCAGAACCCTCCCCTTCACCTACTATTCTGACCCATCCTACAAAGGCCCCCTATAAGTCCTCTGCTTCCCTCCCAGCCATCTCATGGTCTCACTTCCCCACCCCCCCCTTTTGTCTATTCCTTTGGCTGCCTTCTGGCCTCTCTCTCCCTCTCCAGCTCCCCTTCCCTTCACTCTGCCCACCCCAGCACCTCCGCCAACCTGCATAGTGCTAAACCCCAGTCCCTCCACACTCTACGCTGCCACCTAACTATTGCCCTACTTCTTCTGGCAGCAGGGGATATACACCCTAACCCAGGTCCTATCCTGCCCTCAAGCTTCAACCACCACACCCCAAACCCCTCAGCCAGGACCTCCACCAACTCTCGCTCTGACTATCTTTCCCGTGGCCTCCGCCTTCTCCATTTAATATTCATAGCCTAGCCCCTAAGCTCGATCAGCTCCAGGTCCTAGCCGCCCACCATGTCCCTGACATAATCATCCTATCTGAGACCTGGCTAAACCCCAGCCTCCCAGACAATACCATCACTATTCCAGGGTATACCATCACACGGCAAGACCGGCCCTCCAGAGGTGGCAGTGTGGCTATGTACATCAAATCAACCCTACACTTCACTGTCTCCTTCACTAAAGTTGAACACAAAGCCTTCGAGCTACTAATGGTAAAACTGTCCCCCCCTCCTCTTTACCTATCTATGTGGCTGGAATCTACTGCTGCCCAGGCACTTCTACCACTATAGTCACCAACCTCCTAGGTCAGCTCTCATCTCTCACACAGTCAGGTGAACTATATGTCCTGGGAGATTTCAACCACAACTGGCTAGCACCCACTTTTAACAAAATCCAAACTGAAATAACCACCCTAAACCTTAGTCAAACCATCTTGGAACCCACTCGCTCTAATCATAAGTCCGGTAATCACTCCCTCCTTGACTGGGCGCTTAATTCCCACCCACACCACGTCGTCAGTTCAGGCTTCCTCCCTGATTCCATCAGCAACCACCATCTAATCTACTTGGTCCGCAAGATCCACAGAACTAAAACCACTCCCAAATTCATATTCCAACAGTCTTACAAATCCCTTAACCTCTCCCTCCTCCTGGCTGATTTGGCCCACTCAAATTGGGTCCCAAGCCCTACCTGCTCTAACATGGATATGGCCCTGTCTCACTTTTGAAACACCTTCCTCGCCACCTGGGACAAAAACGCCCCTCTGCGCCAGACTAGAGTCCGGGGGTCTCACCTACCCTGGATCTCCCCTGAGCTGTTAGCTTGCCAACAAGCCCGTGATAAGGCCTGGCGAAACTACAAATCCACATCCCTCCCAGATAACTACATTACCTACCGCAAGCTCCGCAACAAATGCACAAAGGCCACCCATTTAGCTAAGGCTGATTACTTCAACAATACCCTAAATGAAAACCTCGAGTGCCCTCTAAATTCTGGAAGGTCATTAACTCCCTCTTCACCACCCAAACAACAAGCCCCCCTCCTCTCCTCCTCTCCCATGGGACTCTCCTCTCTGACCCCCTGTTGATCGCTTCCGAGTTTAATACCATTTTACTACCTGTGCACAGGCCCTCCTAAAATCCCTTCCTCCAGCAACCTCACCCACTCCCCAGTCACCTATCCACCTTCCGACTGGTAGGAACACTTTTTCCTTCAGACCTATCTCCCCTGCCGAAACCCTCACTGCCCTTCACTCCCTGAACCCCTCCAAAGGCAAATCCCCTGATGGTCTGGATAACAAACTCCTCTTCTTTTCTGCCCCCGCTATTGCTACTCCCCTAGCGGCCTACTAAATCTCTCTTTCTCCTCCGAGGAACTCCCCTCCGAATGGAAGCATGCCACTGTCATACCCCTCCCAAAAGGCGGTGATCCTACCTCCACTACAAACTACTGCCCTATCTCCCTCCTCCCCACCCTCGCCAAACTCCAGGAACACCTAGTGCTTTCCAAACTCTCTGACTTTCTCTCTGAAACTAACTTCTTCACCCCTTTTCAGTCTGGTTTCCAAGAACACCACTCGACCACCTCCTCCCTGTTACGACTCACGGATTCCATCCTCACTGGGATGGATAATGGACTAATCACTGCCGCTATCTTCATTGACCTAGCAAAAGCTTTCGACATGGTATCCCACCCTCTCCTCCTATCCCACCTATCTGGAGCTGGGTTAACTGAATCTGCCACTAACTGGTTCAGGGCCTACCTTATAAATAGAACCCAATCCACTAAAATTGCCGTCCATACCTCCCCCCCACCATCACCACCGGCATCCCCAAGGTTCAGTTCTTGGCCCCATCCTTTTCTCCATCCTTCTAAACAACCTGCCTAACTCTTGCTCCTCTACCACAATCCATATGTACGTGGACGACACGGTCCTCTTTACCTCTGGTCGGACCCACAAAGAAGTCTCCTCCAAACTGATTTCAACAAAATCCAACACTGGTTCAATACCAACCAGCTATCCCTAAATGCCAAAAAAACTGTCTCTATGACTTTCGGCACTAGACAGCATCTATCCAAACTCACCTTCCCCCTCAGCTTCTATACCCTAAATAACTCCATCCTCGAGGATGTGCCCTCCGTCAGATATCTAGGGGTTTGGATGGATCGACACCTCACCTTCTCCACACACGTGGATGCCATCATTTCTAAACTGCATCCAAAACTTGGTGCCCTCTATCGCAACTGCTCTTGTCTTCCTCTATCGGTCAGAAGGGAATTAGTCCAGAAAATTATTTTACCCTCCTTTGACTACTGTGATGTAATTTATAACTCTGCCACCAAGACCACCCTAACCAAACTTGACCCCATCTTTAATGCCTTCTGCCGTTTTGACCTCGACGCTCTCCCGGCTCTCATCACTGCGAGCTCTATCGATCTCTGGCCCTACCTTCCCTGAGCAACTGGTGCCTAGTTCACTGTGCCAAATTCACTTCCAACTGTTGGCTCGGCTCTCTCCCTCCCTACCTCGCATCCTCCCTATCTTCCCCCCACCCCCATCCACTCCCTCCGATCTTCTGATGCAAGACTATTGGTCATCCCTCACCGTAGTACCACCGCCGGCCAATCAGCCTTCTCTTACCGCTTCCCTAAACTCTGGAATCACCTGCCAGCTCAGATCCGCCTTTCATCATCCAAACACTCCCTCTCCTCGGCACTCACTAACTTCCTTGCACCAAATTGCAACTGCCACTGACTCCCACCCCGCCAGCTCTCTCTCACCATCCCCCCTTGTGCCTGACCAGTGGCTCGGCCTTCGCCAAATTGCCTGGCTTATACACTGCCCTATGCACTTTTTCACTCCCTCTAATTTTTTTCCCTCCTTATCTCCCCCAACCCTACCCTCCCCTCTCCTTCCCTCCCTCCTCAGTTACCCACGCTTCCTCACCTCACGCACTACTACTGCTCACCTCCCCCAACCTTATCACCCCCACTCTTCTCTCCTACTCCTACTGTCAACTTGATGCATCTCGCTTCAACTCTTGTCATGCTACTGCCACTCATGCATTGGTACTGGCACTTACTTAAACATGTATTAACCGAAAGTGTTCCATGTTATGTATACCCTGTCCTTCATGCTCTGATCTCTGTACTGTTTCACCTATTGTTTAAATGCGTTATAGTTCTCCTGTATTGTTCCATCTAGTGTAAATAATGTGCTCATGTTATCCCTCCCAGCTATGTACATCATCTGTATTGCACAATACATATATACATATTTTTTTTCTTGTCTGTATATGATCTGCCTCCACTGTAACCCTTCCCCCCAGGTCGCACCGTGAAATGAGCATCTTTTTGCTCAGTGTGCCTTCCCTGGTGAAACAATTTCAATAAATAAATAAATATTTATTGCAGATATTTCGGTGGCCATCAAGAGCAAGATCAGTCTATTTGCGGATGACACAAAGATGGGAGCAGTGGTGGAGGACCTCGGGGGGGTAGCAGGGTTTGCAGGAAGATCTGGCAAGGCTGGGGAGATGGTCAGACACCTGACAACTGGGATTCAATGCCAAGAAATGCAAGGTGCTGCATTTCAGGGCTAAGAATCCAAGGAGAAACTACCATCTAGGGGGAGTACACCTAGCTGAGACTGAGGAAAAGAAGGATCTGGGGGTGCTCATTACAGGAGCAATGAACAACTCTGCACAGTGTAGAAGGGCAGAGGCAATGGCCAACAAAATGTTGGGCTGTATCACAAGGGGTATAACCTCAAGGAGGGGGGAGGTGATTCTGCCACTGTATACATTGCTAGTCAGACCCCACCTGGAGTATTGCGTGCAATACTGATGCCTGTACCTAAAGAGGGACATTAGATTACTGGACGAGGTGCAATGCAAAGCAACACAGATGATCCAGGGTCTGAGGAAGTTACCATATGAAAGTAGACTAAGAGAATTGAACATGTACTCACTGGAGGAGAGGAGGGATGGGGGAATATGCTAGAGACCTTCAAGCACATGACAGGAATAAACAGGACAGGCATGAAGGGACTGTTCAAGGAGGGTGGGGAGGGAACTCGAGGTCATGATATGAGATTAGAGGGTGGAAGGTTTAGGAAGGAATTGAGAAGACACTTTTTTACAGAGAGGGTGGTGGCAGAGTGGAATGTGCTGCCAGCAGAGGTGGTAGCCTGTAAAATAGTGGGATGCTTCAAGAGGGGCTGGGACAGGGCAAAAGGGAGAATCAAAGGAGGGGATGCAGGAAGGGAGGGGTAGCTGCAGAATAGGGTTGCTAGCTGCATAATCGAGCAGACTTGATAGACCAAATGGCCTTTTTCTATTGGCAGTTTTCGTATGTTCATAAACTGTACTGTAGGAGAGCTGGCGTCTCAGTGATGAGCCATATTGGGTGTATACTATACCTTGTGACACTCGATGCTGCATAGGTATGGGGCTGCCACTGAGTACTGGCCCACTGCATTAAGTTGGAGGCTGACCCAGAAACAAAGGGATGAGGTGTGGTTGAATACTTATAAATATATCCAGTTAGATGCCTGGGATTCCGTACTGGCCATTGTAGACTATATGTAGAAATTAGTGTGTTCTAAATATATTTGCTCTTTCCTTTCATTGTGGTAATACACTGGTGTAACAGAGGCTGTAAGACCAGCTGGGGGTGGTGGCAAGGTTTTTTTGTCTGTCATGATGTGTTATTTGTTTTTTGTATTGTACTGTGTTGTACAGAATTTTCTATAAAGTTTATTTCTTGAGGAAATAAAAGGGTGAGTAAGGTGTTGGGCATGGGGTAGAGGGTGGGGCTGCTGGGTGGGTGGACTTGGCAAGAGAGGAAGACGACATTTTATAACAGGAATCAGGGTGGGGGAGGTTACCATTGGACTACCAGGGTGCATTCTTTTCTCATCAGGGATTAGGGTGGGTGTGTGTGCCAATGGACTATCAAGGTAATTTCATTTCACAATGGGGATGACGGCAGTAGGGGGGTACCACGGGACTACCAAGGAAATGCCATTTCACCACAAGGAGTGAGGTGGTTGGGGGTACCACTAAACTGCCAGGTATTTATGTATTAGTGTAGAGGGATACGGTGATGGTGGGGGCAATAGTCGGAGCGCAGCACAAGGCCTCCATCCATACCTATGTTTATGCATGGTGGCATTTATTATGAAGAGCAGCTAATGGCTACATAATGGAATGCAATTTTGCCCCTAGTACCTTGCATGCCATATGTGGTCATTAACATGCAGACCTGTGATTATGGTAGCCAGAAGCAAAAGTGCTACTCTCTTTGGGATGGGCTATCTCTCTTTGCACCTTGGTCTCTGTTGCCAGCAGGGAGCTCTGGTGCACCATGCTTATGTCTTTGCAAGGTGCTACCACAGTTCCCATATTCATACTTGCTGCCTTATGAATATGCTTTCCTGATTACTGTATGCTATTTCATGCAGCTGCTATGGCTGTGACTTAATTACAGGGCATTAACATCTAGCGCATGTTTACTGAGAAACTGAGTGTTCAGCTAGCGTGACTGGTAATTTAAAATACTGTGTTTTTTGAAAACAAAAGTTAGCATGCTTAACAAAAATGGTCAATACACAGACACAACATGAAATCAGTTATCTGTGTTTTTTTGTTGTTGCTATTTATTCCAAAGCAATCCCATTTCCCTTAGGAAATGAGTTTGAGTTGGAAAAAAGAAACAGTAACAAGTAAATGGGCTTGGAAGATGTCTCTTGGATAATTAACAGCATCCCACTGTAACTTCTTAGAGTTGCAGAACCACTCAGCTTTGTTTCTCAGTTCTTCGGTCATTAGGAGACACTCTTGATTAGCCAATAGGCTTCTCATAAGTCCCATTTACTTATAAAGCAAGTCAGAAATATTTCCCTTATATAACACAGATTTCTTTCTTTTTGGCTTGTCAGTAACTTTGGAACTTTATATTACTTTTGTCAAAATGAATGTTACCTTATGTGTCAGTTGACTTTGCATCAGTTGTGTCATCTGTGTAATTGCACAGTCAGTGGATTGCAGTACTGGTTGTATTTTTTTCCTATACAGGTGCACAGCAGGGCACCAATATCCATGTCCAGCACACACCTGGGAGTCCCTGACAGAATGTTTTCATCTTACACTGTCATTGTCACTGTCATTGTGGCAATGTCAATCACTTACAGAGAGGGTTGTGGATGCATGGAATGGCCTTCCGGAGGAGGTTGTGGAGTCAAAATCAGTGGTGGAATTCAAGCATGCATGGGATAGTCATAAGGCAGTTCTGGGGGGTGGGGGTAGGAAGAAGTAGGCTGCTGGTTAACTAGGATCTGCAGCTTATCCAGTAGGTAGGGAAATGGGCAGACTAGGTGGGCCAAGCGGTCCTTATCTGCAGTCAAATTCTATGTTTCTATGTTTCTATGTTACTCTTAATTGCTTTCCATGGTACTCACATTCTGTTTCTCCATTATTCCTGCTGCCACTGTAATTTTCTGGGGGTGGTGTTTCACCAACCAAGAAAATTTACTGACAGCTGAGACCAGGCCATTTATTTTCGGGGCAGTGCAGCAGTTTAGGTTAAGTGTCAGACAGAGCAGTCACCACAGCTGGTGGCAACATGTACAAAAACCCTCGTGGCCAAGAGCCATCACTGCCAGTGGCAATGTCAAGAAAGCCCTTTGGCAACAGGAGACATCACTGTATATTGCAACATCTAAAATGCTCCTCTGGTGGGAAGTAGTGCCACTGCAATCAGTAATGCACAGTACATGTTTGTTAGGGTGTGTGTGTGCTTGGAGTCAGAGCAACATGTCTGAGCCATATTGATATACTTACTGTGTATTGGTATACAATAAACTATATTGATACATGTATTGATATCTATTGATATACACTGACATATATTGACAAGTTCTAATGTATTTCAATCTATGGTATTTATGTGGCTTTGATATATCGTACTGACTGAGCTATCATTTAAACAAAATTAGGTTCCTAACACTAATGGTTCCAAAGTAAGCCCTTTCATAAGAAAGCATGTCTCAAAACATAAAAATTTATAACCTTGAGGGTCAGAACTTTACTTTTAAAATTAATTTTTTCAGTCAGTGCTACACAACTCAGTAATACTGATAAACTTATCTTTTATCAATATGTATTAAAACATGTAGCTAAACATTTATACTGTATGTGTCAATACGTGTATTGATACATTTAAATGTGGCAATATTTGTTAGTCACCATATAGTTTTTTGTTCCAGCAATAAAGTTTGTCTGGCAAAAGTATCAAGATGTCCATTTTTATGTTTGCTTGTGCGCATGCACAAGAAACATTATGCGGCAGCTTAGGAGAGAAGTGGGTTGTGGAGGTGCGGCACTGTGGCAGCCAACAGAGGCACTGCATTTGGGGGCTTGGCACTGGTGGACCAATGGAGGTACAGTGTGCTGATGACACTGGTTTCCAAAAGTGCCACCAAGTTGAAACATTTTCACTGCTGCAATGAGAGGCTGCCTCGTCATTGCAGCATCAGCCATTCCACTGCAGTGAGGAAGTGACCCGTTATTGCAGGGCAGTACCTTGTCTAGTGTAACAATTTATAGAAACATGGTGGTGGCTTGCTGCCACCTCTCAGCCCCTTGAAAGATGAATGAGGGTGGCCAATCCCCCTGTCGGCAGCCACCGACTCAGTTCATGTGCCGACGGGGGAGCCCACTCCCTGTCAGCATGATGTAACCCCCTCCCCTATTTGTTGTGTGCTGAGGGGTGCCCAATCCTCCTCGGCATCATGCCCCCCCAAACAGTCATTCTTTGCTGACTGGGGGCCCAATCACCATCAGTTTAAGTACCCCCTACTCAAAAAAGGCAGGTGACACACTGGGAGCTCACCCCAGTGTGCTGCAGGCAAGACTAAAAAAAAACCTTCCTGCAACATCTTTTTCTTTTTTATTTCTCCCTGAAACAAAGGAAACAGTCCCACACCAGTCACCGTCCCCTCCCACAACCAGCGTCAGCCCACTGTGCACACCCTACCTCCCCACACCCCCCCATCCCATATTTACCTTCGGAGCCGGATGCGATGATCTTCGGTGGACCGGGAACATGTCTGCACTCTTCAAAGCCAACTGTGAACTGAAGAAATGCCAGTAAGCTGTATAATGGCATAAATAGGGTTTTTTTCAACTTTTTTGCATATCTCAGGCATTTTTGGGAATTTTGGCACCAAATTTTCAACATGGGGTTATTGGGACCCCTCCTGGTGAATTCAGCCACTGTAATGACACTATTTGGTCCCGAAAGGTGATTTCACAGTCACTGCATGGAATCACCTTCTGGGACTGATTAACAAAATGACAGTGCCAGTGTTCATTAGGTGGGCTCCCAAAAAGCCTATGTTGCAAATGTGGTGAAAAAAAACAAAAAAATGAATGTTTTACGAGC
Source organism: Neoceratodus forsteri (assembly GCA_016271365.2). Lineage (NCBI taxonomy): Eukaryota > Metazoa > Chordata > Ceratodontiformes > Ceratodontidae > Neoceratodus > Neoceratodus forsteri. The sequence goes on from CM057456.1 coordinate 734,836,128, forward strand.
ATGCGTTGCACAGTTTCCACGCATGCTCGTAACTTCGTGAATTTGTAATATGTTCACTCAGGATTTTCAACACTGCCATTTTTCCACATCTCCTTATGAACAGTACAGCTGTCATTTTTCACATCCTGACTGAAATGTGTTTTTGCACTTCCGGCGCAGAATAGCACAGTCGCTGTGGGAAATCAGTGTTCAGGACACATTAAGAAAATCACAGTGACACTGTTCATGAGCAGAGGTCCTAAAATATCTATGTTGAAAATTTGGTGATGAAAGTCCATACAATGACTGTGTTATGAGCATGTGTTGCGCAGTTTCCACGCACGCTCATAATTTCGCAAATTTGTCATATTTTCACTCCAGATTTTCAACATTGGCATTTTTCCACACCTCCTTATGAACAGTACAGTTTCATTTTTCACATCCTGGACAAAATGTGTTTTCGCGCTTCTGGCGCAGAATAGCGTAGTCGCTGTGGGAAGTCAGTGTTCGGGACAGATTAAAAACAAATCACAGTGGCACTGTTCATGAGCAGAGGTGCTAAAATGCCTATGTTGAAAATTTAGTGACAAAAGTCCATGAAGTGACTGTGTTACAAGCATACGTTGCGCAGTTTCCAGGCACCCTCATAATTACGTGCATTTGTAATATTTTCACTCCAGAATTTCAACATTGCCATTTTTCCACATCTCCTTATGAAGAGTACAGCTGTCATTTTTCGTATCCTGCCCCAAATATGCATTTACACATCTAGCACAGAATAGCACGATTGCTGTGGGTAATCAATGTTCAGGACAGATTAGGAAATTCATGAGCAGAGGTCACAAAATGCCTGTGTTGAAAATCTGATGAAAAAGTCCCACTAGATGACTGTTACACGCATGCATTGCGCAGTTTGCATGTAAGCCCGGAAGTTCGAGTATTTTTAATATTTTCACTGCATATTTTCAACATTGTCATCTCTTCACACTTCCCTATAAATGGTACAGCTGTTATTCTTTACATCCTGCCCAATCTGTGTTTTCATACATCTGGAGCACAATGGCATAGTTGCTGTGGGAACTCAAAGTTTGGGACACATTAACAAAATCACAGTGCCACTGTTCATGAGAAGAGGTCCCACATGAGGTGGGGGGTCACAAAAAGGCCATGTTGAAAATTTGTAGTGCAAATACCAACAAACGCCTGGGGCATTAGGATGTCTAACCATATTGTCCCACCCTGTACAGACTGACAGGCATCAGGGGTATGTCTTTGGATTGCTGACTGTAATGCTCATGCCACTCTATCCCCACCACCCTGCAGCCAGTGACAGGCATCGAGGTGTGCCTTGAACTCTTCGGCCCGAGAGTTCACCCCAGTCTCCTATACTGCACCCATTTCAACATATGTCCTTATGGAATGGGGTGACTATACAGCTGAACACCTCAAGGCACACCTCAACATGTGTCGGTGTCTGCAAGATAGGGTGAAGTGAAATGGCATGAACGTTATGGGCGATGACCCACATGCATACCCCAATGCCTGTCTGTCTCTGCAGGGTGGAGGTGGGATTGGTGTGACGTTCAATACTTCACTGCCATTCCTATTCTGCATCTCTCTAACTCCTGCATTTCCAATGCTAATCACCAGCAAGCAAACATCCAGCATTGACAAATGCTTGTTTTGTTTGTTTTCATTCATTCCTGAACCAAGATACATGATTTTGAAGTTCTTAGAAGTTCAAACTCCCATCTCATGCCTACCATGAAAAAATAAATATCTTAGTACAGTGTTGTGCTGCTTACTACCAAAATTTTGTGGTAACATCATCCTAATACATCCACATTATGATTTGATCAAGTACATTTAACAGGTAACCTCACTGAATTCGATTTCTAAAAATAATGAGTGTCGGCCATCTTTAATGATGTTCATCATTAATTACAAAATTAACTGTAAATGCTATTTTAATAATATCTGAGAAAACTAAAAATGCACTGAGCATAAATCTAAGGATATCAGAAATAGATTTCTGAAAAAAAAATATATTATGTAATTTTTTGCTGACTGATGAACAGTGCTGCTTTAACGCATATCAATACACACAAAGTGTATCAATTTGGCTTGGGCATGCAGCACTGCCACTTCTCTTCCATTTAAAAAAAATAACGTTTCTAGCCCTAACATCTGAGATAAAACTGAATAAATAATAGCAATGGTTTGTATACAGTACAAGAAATTGCATGGTGATGGTTTATGAGGTCTTAAGCCATGATCCCAAAGGGCAAGGGGCCATTATGAGCTCATTAAACCCTGAGATACAATTTGCTGGAGCATACAACCCCCTAATAATGTTTATTTAATATAATACATTTGGGCAGTTGATAAACTGCTGCATTAGAACTCTTGTATAGATTGTAAATTGTTTTCATCACTAAAGGGTATTTGGTGAGCATCTGTAATTCACTTCCAGATTCTGTAGTATTGTATGCAACAATGGATAGTTTCTAGACCCACCTTGACAAGTGCCTAGAAGAGAAGGACATACATGGTTGTAACCACTGGTAACAATGACGAGCAAACAAAAGGCTCTAGTAGCTTATCTTGCTTGTAACTTTACTATGATTCCTATGAATAATTGTTTTACTATTAACATGCAGTTGAGAAAGAGTAGAAGTGTAGAAACATAGAATTTGATGGCAGATAAGGACCGTTTGGCCCACCTAGTCTGCCCATTTCCCTACCTGATAGATAAGCTGCAGATTCAATTGCTACAGGTGAGCCAGCCTGAGTGGAAAGCTCTCAGTAGACGTTTCTGTTTGTAGTCAGTTTGGGAGATCAGCTGTGACAATATGGAACAAAGAAGTTCCAAGAAGAGTGCAGAGTAGGATTTTGATTTCTTCTCTCAGAAGGAAACGTAGTTTTCAAACTATGGATAAACATTGAAATCTGTACATTTTGTCACTTTATAAATAAAAATCCATGCAGTTTCTTAGGATTTCCAGCAGTTCTGGTAATCTAACAGTGTATCTGCAGACTACAATAGGTTTGGAACAGAGTTGATTAAAAAAAAGAGCTGAGTTTCAATATCTTCCTTCTTTGTTAGATAAAATTCCCTTTCAAACTATAGATAGCCTTGTTATGTGCTTCAGTGTTGAATGTCTGTGTATTTATTGCCATGTTTTTTTATGCTCAAAGGCTGGGACTTGCAATTTCAAATCTCTGTAAAATGTGTGTTTTTTTGTTTTAATCTGGGATATCTCAGAAGAGGTTCATTGTTTTGTTGCTCTTTGGGTCCTGCTTCCTACCTGTTTTATTTCAGCTGGATGGGCTGCAGTAGTTTGAGGTCAAGTGAGCTGCAAAAGGTCACACTGTGAGTATTTGGCTCAAACAGGGTTCGTGTAGCACTGTGTGTGCTTGTAACTTTGTTTGCAGTAAACTAAAATGTTAAGAACTTTTTGCTTATATAAATGTATGGTTTTAAAGTACAGGTAGACAAGTTTAAAATGTGTTTTATTGATAACATCACAAGATATGTATAACCAGAATGTTATACACTCCTGAGGGTGTGTAGAGAATTCTGTGTTACACACACACCTGCTCATGTTTTGTGTTTTAGAATCACTGTCCAGCAGCTTTAATATGGGAGGGTTTTAGAGAGACATAGAGACAGTTAAGTTACTATATATAAATTCACAGTGTAACTCATACTCAGGTTATGCAAATGTAAGCCCCTCCAAATAGGCTTTCCTGTAGAGCTACAGCCCTAACACTGTCCTGAAAGTGGCCATGGTGGGATTCAGGCCTGGTGGCCCTGACATTGCTCTGTGACTACAGTCACCAATTTTCCTCCAGTTCCTCGGCCCTGGATTAGGTGGGGGTCAAGGTCCAATGGCTACTTCTGTGCCTTCAGGTACTTGGGAGTGTTCTGCTGTCTGGTGAGCTGCTGAAAGTCTTGCCGAATTATAAATAAAAAAGATGGTGACTTGTGCCATTGATGCATGCATGACCATTGGAGCAGCAAAAATTAAAGGAGCCACAGCTCCAGTGAACATGTACCAGTGAAAGGGCGTGAAGGGGGGGTTATATTTATCGGGAGCCCAAATGGGTAAATGGGGCTCCCACTGAATGAACAAAAGGGTTCCTGCCCCACTGAAGAAAGCAAGGGGAGGGATGTTTAAATATTAGCTCTTGAATGGGCTTAATAATAAAGTAATGGGGCTGTTTTTGTGCTGGGGAAAAATGTAAAAAATATGGCAGCCCCCATGGTTGCAGGCAGCAAGGGGTCTGCTGGGAAAAGGTACAAAGAACACCAAAAAGCCCAGGAGGTAGGCAGCCAATCAGAGGAGGACTTCAGAAAAACTATAAAAGGGACTGGCAGCCTGCCATAGGAGGAGTGAAACACTTGGAGTCCAGAGAGAGAAAAGAGTGCAGGAAGGACTGCTGTCAGTCTCCTAGCCCAGTTACCTACACCCAAAAGCCCAGAACAGCAGTGAAGTAGATTTTGGAGTTTCAATGTAGAGAGAGAGAGAGAGAGAGAGAGAGAGAGAGAGAGAGAGGGAGAGAGAGAGAGAGAGAGAGAGAGAGAGAACTTAGAAAAATAGATATGACGTTTTCATGGCCAAGAGAGTTTGGAGTTGCAGTGGGAAGAGCAGAGACTAAATTGTGCAGCTTTGAAATTAAAAAGTGATTCAGCATGAGCAGTTGCAGCAGAGGAAACAAAGTGTGCAGCCTGAAGTAGAGTAAAGAGATTTGGCATCAGAGAATGGAGAGTTTTGCCACAGAGAGTATGGAGTTTTGCAGCAGAGAATAAAGAGTGTGGCAGCAGAAATTTAGAAGTTCTGGCCAGAGCTGGTACAGCTGCAACTGAGCTGACAGAGGTGTTTAAGATGGCCACAGGAGCTTTCTGCACATGCACGATGACTCGCACATGTGCACTGGGCTCCGGTAGCCATCTTGGACATGGTGGACTGTGCCACCATGTCTCTGAAGTTCAGTGCACATGCACGAGTCATCGCGCATGCACAGAAAACTCCCATGACCATCTTGATCATGGTGGCCAGTGCCGTGTTCTACCAATGGACAAAATAGTGTGGTAAATGCACAATGATTGCAGTTCACCTCCACTGTTAAAAGTGTGTTTGTTATCCGGTAAACTCCCTTCTCTACTGTGTTCACAAGATGGCTGCAGGGCTACACCCTCTGCAGCTGTAAAAAGAACTGAGCAAGCTATGTCCCATTGGTGGGGTAAGTGTGTATTGAGACTCCAGTGCTACTGCTGCAAGCTAGAGACTGTGTGCATGCTGAGGCTAGAGACTAAGCCCAAGCCCTGATTGTGCCCCTCCACATGTGCAACAGAGGGGTCTAGGGACCATATCTGCCTTGTCCCTCGATCAAAGAGGAAGAGGATCAGCAGAGAAGATGATGAGAGGCATGCCTAGTGAACACTGTCTACAAAGGTCTCTGAGATGAAGTTGGCAAGGTCAAGCAAGTGAAGACCAGTGACCTTCATCTTCCTTTTACTAGCCTTCTCCTGCTTTGGTACACCTACAGGGATAACTCCACGGTATAGTGATGGAATAGACTCCAGACTGCTGATCCCACCCACTGAAACATCAACACTGTGAGTACCTCTGGGCTGTGGTAGAAAGGAGGACTTTATTAGCTAGCTAGCTAGGCTGAAATTAGGAGGTTAGAATCAAGGCAGGACTCTGCCAGGAAACTGTGCCCTGGCCGGAATTTACAGCAAAGTTCTGTTTAAAAGTATTGGGCCCCAATGAGACATCCCCACGTTGTCACCAACACTGCAGTGAAGTACACATCAAAAGACTATATAGACTTTCTGGGCAGCAGCCAAATAAAGATGGGTTCTCCCACAGGTAGGAGGTGTGGACTGTTTGGGAGTAGCATTGTTAGTAGTTATTGTTTCCTTTGACATGCTTATCTTCCCTTTTTCCCCCTGCCCTAAAATAAAATATTGTTATTGTTCATGTTAACTGCTGTTATAGTCAATTATTATGGGAAGAAGGGGCATATTGCTACTGTGTAGTGAACTGTTTGGCGGTTCAGTTTATATATTTTGCTAGAGAGTGGTAATCTGCTTTTTGCCCACAGGTGTCCCTTATCACTTTCTCAGGTGGAAGTACCACGCTACTCAACGGTTAACCTTCTAAAACCAGGCTGGCCCCCTCAGAGGTGTGTGCTTAGAGGACCTCAACGGCTCCAGGACAGCCAAGGTGAGTTTGAGGGCTGTTTACATAAACTTTATATTTTTATTTTTAAACTAAGAACTCAGTTGCTTTTCTGTGAGGGACACTTACTGTTTGAAATAAGAGGCATTTGTGATACTGGGGCATGCAGCTTCAGTGGTGCAATTTTGATTGATAACTCCAGTGTCACATGATCAGTTGTAACCAAAAATTACAACACGGCTATTTAGCTATTAAAAATGCTTGCCAGTAATTTTACCAATGTTTAAATGAGTAAGACAGGTCCTGTTCACTGACTGGCTGAGAGGTACCTTTGGCAATGTCCTTATCAGTGCATATTATGCCAACTGGTACTTCTTCAGCCAAGCAAGATGCAGTGTGGTCAGAGATCCATGCCTCCCAAAAAGCTTTGAAAATATTTTTCTGGCAGCCATGTTATTTAAGTGAATTCTCCTTGCTCGCCCAAACCTAATAAGTACATTTTTGCAAGTAATAGAAAACACCCATCCCCAACCTACAGCCAAGAAACAATAAACAGTAATAAAAAAATCAGTACATAACATACATTTTATAATGGCAAGGATAATCCTAAATATGTGATCAGCTGCCATAAGCTAGAACCAGTGAAGTTATCTGACAATAACATCACTCAGTCTAGGGCAGGCACAATGATAATCGCATGACCAGTCCCACTGAAATCACTTCCTTCTCAATCCATGCTGAAGCTGGCTACATTATCCTGCTGCCAGGCACAACCACTTTTAAAACCTGAAGCCATATCGACCTCCCCCCACTTAACAACCCATACCAAGTGTTTTTTTGTTACACATTTTATCAAAGTGCCACACCAAGTGGCTTTTCATTGAAAGGCACGTTGCCACATGCACATCCTCTGCTCCCCGTCCTGGTTCAACTCACCGGTGATGCCAAGTGCAGCCTTCAGAGATTGTATTTCTGTGCTCTTCTACTGGTACAAATTAGAAATACTGCAAAGTGTACCAGGAGAACCTAAAAAAGGAATCACAATAAAAGCCATGAGCTGTGACTCAAAGCCGCAACACAGATTGACTGCATGTCAAAGGTGGCTGTCCTGTATTGTTCATGCGTTTGATAAGCACAACAGATCAAAGGCTTAAAATTAACTTTCTTCCAGTGCAAACCAAAAAATAAGGTATAGTATACCGTGATAACTACATAGAACACCGCAATGGCGGGGCACAGGAGAAAGTCATGCAAATTATTACAAGGAGACAGGGAGGAGAGAAAGAGAGACAGGCAGGGAGTCTGCAGACAGACAACAACACCATCTAGTGGACAAACTCAAAACAGAAACTTTTTTATGTGTCTACTGCCACACTGAAAATTAAAAAAAAATGTCATTTTTTTATTCTGTATAAATGAGCCATTGTATAATAGCAATCAGACACTCCAGGCTATGTGCTGTTGTATAATAATGCCACTTCTCGGGTGGTGGAAGCATTTGGCCAAACCACTTGAGGCGTGACGTTACTACCCAACAACACAAATCTTGTCATGCCGTACTTAAGTGACCTTTGATTATGTTTTACGCATTCTCTTTTTGCAGGCCTGTGATCCTCACACCTAAGTTGCTGGATCACTCTGACTTGCTGCTGCCTGCCCTGATGCTCATCTCTGTCACCCAGCCTCCTCCCCTGATGTCTGCAAGAGTAGCATGATGTCTGTACCAAGAGGAGCCCAAATATACAGTATCGATGTATTCTTATTTTTAAATCAACAGTGACCACAAATGCCATCTACCCACACACAACACTGGTGACTGTCAGTCAACGATAATGTAATCATGCACACCACTGGCTGCTTTTAATGTGATCATGTTGTCAGTGTAAACAACCAATGTTTTGCTTTTAAAGCTGTCAGCAACTGATGTTCAGCTTTCAATACTGCTGGCAAATGTTAAGAAACTGTACAGCTGGGGGGGCACCACTTTACAAATGTCGAATAAATTCTGGGGAGGGAGCCATTGATGCAGAAGCAGACAATAATCAACAAACCACTTCCCCTAGTGGTGTGCAACAAAAGCTACAGAATAAAAGCATGGCAAATGCACAGTGAGCAAGTACTAATTTTTTATCCTTTTTTCAATTTTTATCATCTTTTTTATACTCTTTTTTTACATAAGTTTTAACTTTTAAATTTTCACAAGGTCCATTTTGTAAGAGCAATAAGACACTCCAGGGTGTGGGTTATTGCCGATAAGTGCACTTCTCAGGTGCTATCTGAAGGCACTTGTCACAAGTGTCTCATACCTCACCATGCACCCGGGGCATGCTCTTAACAGACAACAGCCTACACCCCATCATGTCTTGTTGCTTACATAATGGTAACACTTTTTATAATACTGGCCACTGCATCAACATATACTATTGGTATTCCATAATACAGGTTCACACCCTCTGTCTAGTTATTTTTTTGAGTTAGGGTGGAACAGTTTAAGCATGCATTACATTTTTCTCAAAATATAGTTAACTACATCTTCTTACAGGCTTCTGATGTTTCAGACTGCTTGCTTAATGAGCTGATTATGATCGATTACCATACGTGCCAGTCTCTGAGGATCTGTTACAGAGTGTCTGGTAACTTCTTGGTGCCCTCAGGTCTTCAATGACTGTCTATCAGAGCAATAAGATAACTAACTAAGGCAAGGCAGTGAGACTATGAAACCCCATGCAGTAGCTATAAATGCACAAAATAGCACTCCCAGCTATGAAGCAAATGTAGCAAATCTATCCTGTGTCACAGATCTTTTCTGTTTGCCTCTTCCCATCTCTTGCAGAATAACTGGATGCACCAAATCCAAAAATAACAACCAAAGGTCAAAATCACAGCATAGTTCCCAAACAGCAAGCTTATCCATGTACTGTACATTTGAAATGCATGCTGCAACAAATGGTTGAAAAGGGGTCTGCGGAACCAAACCTTTTCATCAATGAGCACTTGTTTTTTAATTAACTGATTTATTGCTAATCTCTAGCATGTGCTCTAATGAGTTTAATTATTTTAAGATGATGACTGCATACAGTTACAGTAAAGGGTTTCAGAGTGTGAGTGGTGCTAACATAAAACATGTGGCATCAGTTTGTTTTTATATGGCTCATAAATTGTTGAGTGTGAATGGGAGAGCGTTACTGAAATTAGGAACAAAGAGAGTTCTGCTGGGCCGGCTGTTACTCTTAAACACTCAAGAAGGTTAAACAGTGTTGGCAGTTCAGAGAATGGCACACTGCCATCAGTCCAGAAGATCACAGGTTCACAACCTACTTGTGTAACAGAATGTCGGAGAACAGAATTGATTAAACGTGACTAGACTGGAATTTTAGATGTATCATTTCATTCAAGAATTATACCAATGAATTTTGCAAGCAGTGAGTTAGAGATCATTAGTGCAGAGAGCATATGGAACAGGCTACTGTACATCTGTTCAAAAATATGCTGCACAAACAGGGCTGTGTGGTGTGCTCACACAGAAAACCCACAGGCATGTCTCTGTTTAAGGCCTGTAACCATCTTTATTATATGTCTAGAGACTCCTATTGAGGAACATCACTTCCACTTCCTAAGCAGGAACTCAGGCCTAAGTTAACAAGGTGTATGCTATTATTCATTATGGCATATGCTGTATCCCATTATTGCAAATGCAAGGTGAGATTGTAAATCACATCCCTCTACTGCACTTCTACATTCCTTAATGACTGGTTTGTGATTACATGATAGGCTAATTATGCACATGAAACTTCTGAATCAGAAGTCTGATCTCCCTTAGGCTCCTTGCAATCCCCGAGGAATTCTATTGTTTCTTCTGCATCACTAGTAGGTGCATTGTGAATTTTAAATTTCACCTGTGAATTGCAATGAATTCACCATCTATAAGCTACATGTAGCATTCGTGTAGTGTGCACTATGCAATTTTTAGCAGCTGTACAAATTTTTACTTTGTGAACTGATGCAATTCACACATTGTGGTGAATTGTTAGTGCAGATGGCATCAACTGAAGTAGTAAAATTCAGCACAGCATAGTACATGTGTAGTGTACCAATATGAATAGTAAAATGTGTATAGTTTCACTAATTTTACTATGTAAATTGTGCACAGTGCTCCCCAATAAGTGAATTGCAGATTTTTTTCACTTAGCACGGAGCAAATCACCTGGCCACAGCCTCTCTCCTGCTACTTCAGTTTTAAAAGAAAAAAAAATACTTAAGTAAGAGTATTCCCATAATTTCAGATAATGTAATCCATCTTGTAACAGTAACCTGTATTTTTATTTGCCTAGGTCACTAACATAATATATGTTTCATTTCTATTGCATATTGCTATATTACTCAATTTTGCTCTCTAAGAGCATATGAGTTACACTGTACAGTAATGGTGATTTTTTCATACTGATATAATTCTCTCAGTTAGTCAGAGCAATATTCTACTTATATTCTAATGCCAGGAATCCCTCACTTACAGTTTCACTGTTAGCATCCATCAATTCCATGGAGACAGATGCCCCAGGGACAGACCCTATTCTAATAATAGAATTTAGATTTTGGAATAGGTGTTTTAAAAACTCTGCAGCCACCTTCCACTCTGATAGTTCTCAGAATTGTTTCTCTTCCTGGACAGAATGGTTGCTCCGAGTCCAGCACCGGTATGACTGGGTCTCCAGTCGATTATTTGTTTAAAAAAAGTTAGTTAATTGTTTTAAGTGTAGTTTTAAGTGTGTAACTATTTTTTCTAACTACTCTGCATTAGTTAGTTGTTGTTTTTTTTATTTTAAACAGTGGTCCTTCCAGCTCCCATTTGATTTCTTGGAACCAAAGACCTCTTTTGTTTGGTTACCTTTTTTCTTGTTACCTATGTTAGCTAATTTTTATCACTTTCTTACATTTCTTGGGTAAGTAATCTTATTTTTTAAGCTGCACTATTCAGAAATGGAAACACTTTTACTTTCCATTTCAATCTGTGCCCTTTCACCCTAATTAATCAGGTCATGGACATGAAGTCATGATTTGGCCTTTGCCACAGTTTTTTTAGATGCAAGAGACAGACACTTTTACTGGTGGGCTCTTACTTTTATGCTACCTTAGTTGTTTTCTTTGGAATCTTTTTCAATTTATTACTAGTCTCTAAATTGGCATACTAGAGAGCCATGGAGATCCACAGACTAAAGAAACTTTATAGCTTGTATTAGCTCCTGGCAAAGGCAGACTGCCACAAGCTCACTGTAAACTGTCTGGGATCAGATCACAACTTAATTTTTTTGTGAGTCCTGCATTGTTTTTGCCCAGAAACCTTACAATAAAAGGGCAAATAAATTAAGAGTTTTTATGGTCTTTCAGTCTGCCTCCTTGTTACTGAAAATAATAACAAAAAGCTCTGAGGGAGTTCCCAATGATGGTGGAAAGCATACATCAGAACGTTCAGTCTCCTCATGTTCAAAAGCAGCATCAACAAATATAAAGGGTGACAAGAAAAAAGATAAAGCTGATCAGCAAACTGAAAGGCAGGGAAAAGATGGATCAGATACCAGGGTATCCGAAATGGGGAACCCTTAATCCATTGATGGAAAAAATATAAATAAAAGAGCTTGTTTGAAGACACTGGGAATGGTGCCAGCTAAAAAGAAATTTAAAGAAAACAAATGGTACTGGCACTCCTCCTGAACAGAGAAAGGAACAGGCAGACGATAAAGAGAAGATGCCCTCATCAGAGGACATATTAAAAGTGTGGCAATTATCCCAAGCCATCCAGGCTTTGAGAAATAGAAAAATTTTGTATCAGTTTTTTCAAGACCTTCACAGACAATACAACATTACAGCTATATGATACAAAATAATTCATAGGAAAAATATGTTACATTCTTTAGGGCAATCATATAAAATATTTTAGGCCAAGGTTTTAAAGCTGTACTTAGCAGGAACAGACAATTAAAAACAGTTAAAAATCATAGAATTACAGCATTTATTAACCTTGCTGGATGCATAACATCAGTTTCTCATGTCCAATTTCACTTTCTCATTGAATACATTGGGATGAATTGAGTTAACATTTCATTGTTTAGCACTCTACACCATATCTTGGACTTCAAATGGTAAGCTGGGGTTAAATAGTTGTATTCATTCGAAGCCTCACATCCTCTGTGGGTAGGAATAAATCCATAAATCCACCCCAACCCTCTCAAAGAACTCCCCTTCTCTTTTAATTCATATGTAGTTTTTTATAGTGATGATGTTCTGGTAAATAATTCCAGCTGCATTCCCACCGTGGGTTGCTGGTGGGAGACCCAGGTCTTTTGTATGCACTTTCATACCATTACGAGCACAACCCTTATGACCCTGGGATGGCAGTCCCATCTAATGCCATCTGAGTGGTTATCCCCAAGAAGCATAGACAGGGTTCTGTCTTGCATGAGTCTACCTAACTGCTGCTCTATTTGCACCTGGACTGCTGTCTAGAATTGTCTGAGGTTGGTGCAGCTCCAAAGTAATACATATACATTCCTCTAGCTATTCCACACCTCCCTTACATGGCCGACACCCCCAGGGAAAATCTGCACACAATATCTGACGGAAGGTATAAGTGCAAAATGAATTTAAATTGAGCCTCTTTATACTTATTGCACCACAGCAACCCCATATGAGACTCACAAATCGTGGCCCAATTGCCATCTCTGATTACTATCCTAAATCCCTTTCCCAGAGTCTATGCACCTTAGTGGATTGGTCTGGCATAGCATCTCTCAGATGTGAATATACACTAGCATGGACTCCCTGGGGTTTGTTCTAGCCCTCATGATCTCCTTCTTGAGCCCATGTATATTAGATGTCTCAGGGTCCAGCTTGTCCATGGTGTGCAAGTGAGCTGAAACCTGCAGGTACCTAAATCTTTAACGGCCCTGCAGCCCAAAACCTTCCTAGAGTTCTCCCAGACTCCTAAGATCATTAGGTCCAAATAGGTTCACAAAACATGCAGCCCCAACTCTCCTCCATTGCTTGAAACACCTATCTTTCATACCAGGGAGAAATTCTAGATTGCAACTGATCAGCACCAATGGTGATTTTATTGTGCTCCACCCACTGTTTTGATTGCTGTCCCCCATAGTTTAAGTGTGTGTATCACCAATATATTTGCATCCAGATGAACCCTGTATTTAGCTATTCCCCATTTATCCAAGTAACAAAGTAGTGTAGGGTTCTCTCGCCCCACCTCCAGTGTAACCCAAGTTGTGCCTTTCTCTCTAAATAACCATTCCCTCATAAGTCTCAGTTGGGCTGCCACATAGTAAAGTTTCAGGTTGGGAAAGCAGAGTCCACCTCTGGTAATGGGTCCCTTCAAGGAAGCCAGCACTGCTCTAGGTCTCCTCCCTTGACAAGAAAATTCTGAGCAACTAGTTTCAAATAGGTGGATATCTTTTTTACAGACACCCACTGGGAGCAACAGTATCAGGTAAAGTTTGCAGGGAAGTGCATTCATTTTGAGTAAATTGATACTTCCCAGCCAGGATTTTCATAGGTTTCACAGGTTTATTACATGCATAGAAGACAAAGATGCTCATTTGCTGCTTGCCCCTTAACTTAAAGGGTGTATCCTCTTATGTTATTGATAATGTAATATTCGTCCCATCTCATCTTAAATTCATCCATATTCCCGTTGCCCACAACCTCAAGTGTTAGGCTATTCCAAAGAGACACCACCCACTGTGAGAACCACATTTCCCTCTTTTTCATATGGCTAATTTTCACGTTTAATTGCAGAATGTAGGATTTGGTGTCTTTTAATGTATTCTTCAGCTCCAAGCCCAAATATTCCCACAAATCATGATTTCCAAATGCCCCAAACACCAGGCACTTCTCCTCTAATAGTGTTTTCCACCTGGCCAGATCCCACTTTAATCACCTAAAGAAGGTGCTTGTAATTAAGTCTGTTGAGGCTGGCTAGTTGAGGCCCACCTTGATGCCCAGGTACATAATGGAACCCATGGCATGCTTGAAGGGCAAACCAGGTATCCTACCCCCCCTCCCAACTACATACGTTCAGACTTATTGAGACTGATTTTATACTACAAGAACCTGGAGAAAGTGGCAATAGTCCTAGTCATCTCTGGTAGGAAATATACTGGTTTTGTCAGAAAAAGCAGGTTATCTGCATAAAGTGAAATTTTATGCTATTGCCCAAGTTCTTCTGCCAGTCTGACCATATTTGGGCAATACCTGATGTACTCTGCTAGGGGTTCCATCACTAAGATGAAGAAAAGTAGGGATAGAGAACACTCCTGCCTAGTGTCTCTGGCAAACACAAACTCATCAGACAATTCCTCCATTCACCAGGACTCTGGCCTTAGGTAATGCATATTGTAGCTGCACATATTTCAAGAAGCACTCCCCCATATTAATCTTTTCCAAGACTTTATGTAAATAAGACCACTCAACCCTGCCAAAAGCTTTCTCAGCATCCAGGGAAAGCACAAATGACTCAACTTAGTGCTAAGAGCCCAAATGGACCACATTCAGGAGCCACTGAACATTGGGCCTAGGGCCAAACTGTGGACAGGTTTGCCACCGGTATTCACCACCATGTGCCACCTATCTGTGGCCCAACCCCACAGCATTCAGGACTCCTCTGGGTGGCTGGGGGCAGGGCCACGGACCTGGTTGGGCATCCAATCAGGTGCCCAGTCTGGGTCACTCAGTGAATCCCTTCCATGGCAGGGCATGTGTTGGCAGCATGCCCTGTGGATGTCCAACAGCTAGCAGCAGTAGTGGTGGGTGAAAGGTAAAGCTGCTGGCCTGTTGGGGCTGTGCTACTGGAGTGGTGCACAGGGATGGGGTGGAGGTCTGTTGGTGATGTGGGGGCTGTACCCCTTGTCTTAATCCCTGGTGATGGGGCTGTCCCAGCAATGCTGTTGGGGCATGGGGGGGCAGAATCCTTTGTTTGGTACCCCTGTGTGGGTGTGTGGGTGTGGGGTGGAGGGTGCCTGGTAGGGGACTCACACCAACGCGTGCAGGGGCAGGTGGCAGCAGTCCAGGTAGGTGAGCTATCTACCATGTCCCGGTGGAGTCCTGATGGTTGTGCAGGGAGCATTGGGGGCTTACAACAGGGTTCCTCCTGGCATACCCTGTGCCGCCTCCACACACCCACGGCCAGCACTACATGCCATTGTGCATGGCACATAGTGCTGGCATGCCCACAGCCTGCCCCCAGCACAGTGTGGTCTGAGTATGGAAAGGATCAGTGCTTTGGTCTTAGTGCATCCCACATGGGGGGCATGTAAGGTTCAGAGTGGCTACATGCCCCAGATATGCACGCATAGCCACTCTGCTCCAATCGTGCATAGGGCCCCATTGTTTTAAGAGTATCTTCCATGCACAATTCCTATCTGCTCTGGTTTGACCAATTCAGGAAGCAACACCTCCAATTTCCATGCCCGATTCTTGGCTATGATTTTCATGTCGCAACTGAGCAGTGAGATAGGTCTACAGGCTGTGCAGGTTGTGTGGTCCTTTCCTGGTTTCAGCATAGCCATAATGGTTGCCTGATAGCATGATCTGAGCAGGGAGCCCTGTTCCATTGCCTTGTCAGCCATCAATTTGAGGCTTTTAAGTATTGGGGTCCCCAGTGCCTTGTAATATTCTGCACTAAGCCCATCTGGCCCTGCAGCTGTCCCCCTTTAAAGAGCAGCCATGGCAGCAGAAAGTTCCTCAACTATTATTGGTGTCCCCAGCTGCTCCATCTGGTCCTTTGTAAGCTCTGAAAGGGTTAAGCTCCACATTAAAGCATCAGCCTCGTGACTGGTCTGTATGCATTTCACTGTATATAACGTCCTGTAGTATGCCACAAACTGTGCCTAATATCCTGGCTCCTACTATGCAATCTCCCAGTGCTAACTTTTAAGGGTGTAACAATGGTTGAAACCCTTTTTCTTCACACCAGTCTAACCACCAGGAGAGGACTGGGCTTGTTGGGCCACTCATAGATTCTCTTTTTAGCATAGTACAGAGCCATACTAGCCCCAGGTTGAGCGCCTTGCGGTCAGTTCTCAATTGCTACATAGTCACCTTTGATTGGTCTTCATATGGCTTTTCTGTAACCTCTGGGCAGTCTCCTCCAGTTTTTGTATCTTCTCCCTTTTACATTTGGCTTGTGCTGCCATATATGAGATTATCATCCCCCTCATGTAGGCCTTCACATCCTCCCACAGAATCCTTTTGGATGGAACAGTGCCTTTATTGGCCTTTATACAGATCATATGCCAACTGAACATTGACACCCCAGCGGTGAAATCCCTCACAGCGACAATTTTGACAAGTTTTGAAATTGTTGCTGTGAGGGAACCCGAGGGTGAAATTTCGCCCTTTCACCCTTTCATCATGTTTCACCCCCCTTTAAGTCAACTCCGACTTGGAGTTGATAATCTACAGAAGGAGGGGACACGGGGGGCACAGCCCCCAAGAGAAACACACCAATGTTAGACAGATGAAATTTTGCCTGTCGACATTGGGGCTCTTACTATAGCAAACCTCGACAACAGTGTTGTCGATCTGGCATAGGTAAACCTATATAGAGACCCCATTGTTCCTGTAGGAATTTAATGAACTCCTTCTGGCAAGCCCTGTAGGCTGGGATTAATCTCCATGACTTTTCCCACAGAATCCTTTTGGATGAAGCAGTGTCTTTATTTGCCTTATATAGGCTTCCACCAAGCTGCATCAACAACAAAGTTGTCGAAGGACTTTACTTCAACACTTTTTTGCTGATAGCAATCACATCACCGCAGCAAAGTGTTGACAGACCACCACATTGCAAGACTCCTTTAATGTTTGGGGGGGCTTTGCCACCTGCACCCACCAGATTTATGGTTTGTCAACTCCAGGGTGGGTGGATTACAGTGCAGAGCAGCTGTATCGTACAGCACTCCAACAACCCATTCAACACTGTGGATGTCGAACGGGTTGTGTCGCTCTGTGGGTTTCACTGTTACAGCCCTAGCCAAAGCAAAATCACTCACAGTTCTGCCTAGATCAGCCATCCATTGCTATTGGGGAATGGGGGGATTGGCTCACTTTATTCAGGAAAGGGTAAACATTACCTCAGAAAAGTGAGTTCTGGAGGTAGTGGTCCAGGGACTGTCTCTGTAGATCAAAAACTATCCAGACTGCAGAAACACAAAAACTATCCAGCATTCTCTCCCACAAAAAGAATTCTGCTGAAACTAGAAGCAAAAAGCATTGCCAACAGCAAATATTGTAGAAAAGGTCCTGTTCTCTCAATGAAGCAAGGGCCTATTCTGTGGAGTAGCAACACATTCTAGATCTCAGGTATCTAAACAAGCATATAAAGAAAGAGAAATTCAAGATGGTTACACTGAGAACAGTGATACCATCTTTGCATTCAGAACACTGGCAAAGATCACTGGATCAGAAAGACACCTTTTTTTCATATCCCAGTGAGGCCATCACTCAGAAATTATCTCAGGTTCAAAATAGAGAACTGCCAATACCAGTTCACAGCTTTTCCCTCTGGCCTCAACTCAGCACCAAGGGTTATTTGCAAAGTGATTGGTGGTGGTGGCAGCACACCTGAGAAGGCAAGGTATGATAGTTTTTCCCTAACTGGATGACTGACTAGCCCCAGGGAAAAGAGAACAGGAGACAGGGTGCTCTCTACAGACTGTAAAATGCACCTTGAAGTCTCTCAGATTCCTGATAAATCTGCAGAAGTCACAGCTTAAACCTGTTCAAGTACTGGACTTCATAGGAACAGAGACAAACAGCCTACAGGGGAAAGTCTTCCTCAAACAGGCCAGAGTTGCAGCAAGGAAAACAAACAGCTTCTACAGTTCATTGCAGCCCACCAGTCAGAGAGACAGTTCCAGAGGATGCCCTGGTCTTGAACAGGACAGGATGGTTCCTATATGCATTCCCACCATTTCCACTCATCCAGAAAGTCCTCCTCCTGAACCTAGAGAAGGAATCTGTAACAATGATCCTAATAACTCCAGACTTGGCCAGATAGACCTGGTATTAAATTCTGTTGACCCTGTCCAGCAAGCCACCAATCAGCCTGCCACTAAGTCACAATCTGCCGACCCTATCTCAGGGAGAAAAGCATTCCCAAGCCTCAAACTCTATGCATTAGGGCATGTTTCTTGAAGATTAGAATACTCTGAATTAAATTTCTCAGAGGAGGTCCTAATGGTGCTTAGAGTTTCAAGGAAATGAGCTATCAGGAAAACATATTCCTCTAAAGGGAATAGCTTTTCTTGCTGGTGTACCCCCAGAAGAATAATACCAATAGAGCTAGGGCTGCCTAGACTCTTGGAATACTCAGTACACCTGCAGTCCATAGGCCTAATTAGGCCTAAGGCCATCAACAATGAAGATGCACTTGTCAGCAGTGTCAACCTACATATCAGCAAACAAGGGAAAGTTACTGGTCTCTAAGCCCATTTTCACATTTTTTTTTAAAGCCTCAGTCACTTGTACCCACTGCATCAGGATCCTGCTCATACCATAAATGCTGGTACTCAAGTACGTTATTAGGGGATGTTGTATTGTTGAGTTGTGCGGTCCTATGAATGAGACATTTAATTAAGGTTCTGCCAGCCTTTTCTGGTGGTTGTCAGGTGGACATTACAGCTCTCATGACACTTCTCGAGAAGAGATGAGGAATTTTCCTGGTGTCTTAGCCAGATTTCCCCCTTTCACTAAAATATAACAGCTTAATCTTATTTCATTTCAATCAGTTTCCATCTGTATCCCTTCCCCCCAAGGATGTGGCAAAAAATAGGCAGCACTGTCTAGCCCTCCATTCCATGTCAACAAAATATAGTACTGTGGATGGTAACAAAGGCGCTATCTGCAATCCCGCTGTATTCACCATGGACTGTTAAGTCTCAAGCAACTCCAAGTTGGGGTTAAACCAACAAAAGTATGGAAATGTGGTGTTAGGGTTTTCAACCCTAACACCCCTCCCCAGGCTGCAAGCAGCAAAAAAACCAAAAAAAGCTTCATGGTTTTGGCCTTCCTGAGTCTTGAAAAATGAGGCCTGGTCTTTCTTGGGGTTATCAACTCTAACGCTCTCCCCATTCCATCAGCAAATAAGCTCAGATGTGCAGACTATATGAGAATGGGGTGAGCAATAGGGGTTTCTTTTTGTAAACATATTTTATTGAGGTACTAAGTAGCCATTATAATATATGTAATAAATGGTATCCCCTGATAAGGGGATTAGCTCATCGGCTACTCGCAGAAGGTTGACAACATAAGGGCGACTGGGGTGTGGGCGCAGGTTCGCTAACAGCGCTGTGTAGGTGGGCTCATGTCCTTGCACTAGGGCTTCATAATTGTGAATGGCTATTATGGTGATAGTGTTACTAGCAAGGGTGAATACTAGTGACGAGGCTTTAAGGTGATCACAATAATGGTGAGGGAGGAAAAAGCCAGGGGTGGGAACAGTGACTGAAAACAACCGAGGGACAGAGCAGCACACCAGTGTCAGTGGAGACACAAGGTGCATGCACCCGCTCCCCCCCCACGTGGTGCACCATGCGGGCAGACTACAGATGCTCCCCCTACCACCACGCAATGGTGCACAGGTGCACACCCCCCCAGACACAGTGAAGATGCACTATGGTGGTAACACTCCCCCCAACCACTGTTGTAGCACACGCCATGCATCAGTGCCACTGACGCACCTGATTGCCTGCCTTCTGGGAGTTCAAGTCCCAGTAGCGGCCACCTACACACAAAGCCTGCATGCCTATGATGACACCCGTATGCTGTAATCATTAGGAGCTGCACTTTCCACAACAGGGGCACCATTACCCTGGTGGAAGTACTCACCGGTATTGACAGCCCTGCGGTGTCCAGCCCAACAATACTCTAGTGCTGTACACCATACATAGACTGCCAGCACTATAGTGCATGTCCAACCAATGGCTAAATGTTTTATTCCTCAGGGCCGTGGGGGCAGGGTTATGCATGCTCACAGGTGTGCAGACACATGACCAGCACCGGACCAATAAATGCCAGCTCTGTGGACATGCTGGCCTCCCGATAGTACAGCGAATGGAAGAAATGAACGATATGCATTTCATAGTGAGCCAGTAGGGGAAGCCACTCCTGTCCCACCTGGGATTCCTGTACTGGCGGGACAAGGAGGTAAAGAACAAGGTTTACTGGCACTGCATGCAGGACCACCATTCCAGGTGTTCTGCATGTGTTCACACCATGGCGGATGCCGTGGTGTTTATGGGATGGCCCCACAACCATGTCCCTGATGCAGGGGAGGTGGCGGTCTGTGAGGTCCTGTCAAAGGTGCCTGAGTGGACACACTCCAGTGGGGAGGGCACCTCCCATGTGATAGCATGCTGTACCACCAATGTGCCCGATACCATGTCTGGCAGACTACCAGCACTACCTCTCATGAGGTGAATGGTGCAGTGTATGCAACAGGCCAGTAGGGGTGGACATGCCACACCAACTACATTGCAGGACTTAGTGTTATCCCCAGAATATGCCATCACTGGGTCTGGGGACACATTTCTGCAGCACAACAGCGTTCCCCCTGAGGACAGCATACTGGTATTCGCTACACAGCGGGCACTGCATTACCTCATTGGCACTGCTGACTGGTTCATGGATGGCACTTTCCACTGCTCCTACATTTGGTATTCATCCTCATGCTGAGCCAGATGGAGAGGGCTTATGGGCATGTGTTCAGAGAGGTCAGCAAGCTCGTGGGTGGTGTGCATCCTGAGATGGTCCTAATGGACTTCAAGAGGGCCACCTGGCATACATTTGTGGCCACCTTTGAGGGGACAACAGTCAGGGGCTGCGTCTTCCATTTTTGCCAGTCCAAAAAGTACAGCAGACCCCTGAGCTGCATGTGCGTTATGCCAGGGTTGAGGAGTTCGCCATGAACATCCATATGCTTCTCACCCTGGCATATGTTCCTGTGGATGCCGTGGAGGAGACCTATGATGAACTGCTGGATATGCCATTCTACAGGTCCCAGGAGGAACTACCATGACCCCTCATGGAGTATATGGAGGCAACATGGGTCAGACGGGTAGTGGGCAGGATGACATGCCACCGACCCCTATTCCCAGTGCCCACCTGGAATATGTACCAGGCAACACTGGATGGCCATTCCAGGATGAACAACTCAGTGGTGGTCTGGCACTGAGGCTTTTCAACCAGGGTGGGTGCCTGCCACCCAAGCCTCTGGCCATTCCTGGACCACCTGCTGGAAGAGGAATGCCTGATGGGGGGTCCGGAAGAGCAGCTACTGGGCCAGCATGCCCAAAGAGACAGTACCAGATTGAGGCACTCATCGGAGACTATGGCAAGAGGGTCACACCAGACTACCTGCATGGGTTTGCCTACAATTTCCAGCTGCAGGTGTAGTCGGGTGTGGCGCAGGCCTGGTTGTTGCCCCTACTCCACAGGCCACCCTGCAACACAGCCCCTCCTCCGCATGCCATCGTGTGCCACAGCTGCACACCGGATGCCCCTGTCAGTGCCCGTCCTGCTGCTGCCTTCCTGGGTGCCCTTGGCAGCCGTCCTCCAATGCACCCATGTGGCACAGCCATGGTCCATACTTTACCTCCAGCCCATGGCCTCATGGTGGCATCACTCTACTGCAATCTTGGCAGGCAGTCAGCATCCCCTGTATCCCTCCTGTGTCAATCCCCCTACATGGGTGTTGCTCCCCCCCCATTTGCACATTCCTCTGTTTGTGTGTGGTAGTGGTGGCAGTGTTTTTTTTTTTTAAAAGCCACCCCATTCACTGTTCTGATGGTTGAGCCCATTCCTATGCACCTCCCTGTCCTCTGCAATGTGCCTGCAGCCTTTTCCATGGGCTCACACTCACCCGGCTGCTGTTCGCACTGCTGCCTGTGTGCCATCCGGGATATCACGGTTCTGCATGCACCCTATCGGTGATCGCAGTTCTGCAATTGCCCTTATCACATGGAACTGTAATAAACATACATCACAATTTTCATAATTTAGCATATCTTGCATATCATGCATTTCATATGTAACATTAAGTTCACACAACAGAAATTAAATTATTAGGCTGATACAACATAATTATCATCTGAACAGTAATCTTTCACATTGTTCCCATTTAACCCAGACTCTTTTCTGCACCTTTCTTCCTCCTCCTCCCTCCTCCCTCCTCCCTCCCACACACCTCACCATTCCTCCTCCTCCCTCCTGTCATCCTCTCCTGTGCCTGCCCCCACCCTTCTATTGCTCCCTGCCACACTCAATATGCTCAACAATGCCGCCCAGCTGTATCTCCCCCCCGACCTTGTTTTCTGACCTGCCACTACTCCTCATTTCCTAACTCTTCATTCTATTTCCAACTGGAATAAAACAGCCCATGTTTTGACTATAGTGTCTTGAGAATGCCAATTAGACATCTAATTGCAATCACCTATTTTTACCATGACATTGTGCTGTTACTGTTGTTCTCTGTATGTGATATTACCTGTACATAATTTTGTGCTTTATCCTTTGTCTGTCTTGTAACCCCCCCCCCAATATTGACATGGAACCTTTGTAAATGAGTTACGCTGTGCTCAAATGGTATTCTCTAATCCTAGATTGAAATAAATAAAAATAAATAAATAAATAAAACTCCCCCAATACTCAGAAAAAGAGACCAATGCAATCAAAAAGTACAAAGGCATCCCCATTACACAATTAATTCTCTGCATTGTGATTTTGTTATTGCCGATGGCATGAACCATGGGGTCCCAGGTTTGATGGAATAGGAATTCTTGCCTAGTGGCTTTCAGTTGGAAACCTTCAAGCTTCATGCATCATAACAGATTGTTTAGCCAGTGGCAATAGTTGGGAGAGAAGAGCCCAACCAATGTTGAGCCACAGTCTTCCATGCATTAACAAGAGCTATACCTCAAAACCTGTTATGAACTGTATAATTTCTCTCTGGTTGCTGACTAGTGCACATCCCCAACATGAATTCTGTGGGTGTCCTAGGTAGAGCACTTTGCAATATTAACTCACATTGGACTGTTAACTCTTGAGCAACTCCCCTCTAAAAAGCTCTTCTTTAGTCAGTTTTCCAAAAGGAGTTTTCACCACATATGACCTTTGAGTCATTGCTTCCCCTCACACAGTACCCAAGCACTGAGCATTGGTGATACATATATGAGTATGTCACATCTATGAACTGGAACCTTCCATCAAAATGTTTATTTTAACTGGAAGTAAATTATTATTATAGCTTGTGTATATATCTATTCATTGCAAAAAACTTTGTTAATGCATTGGTCAGGTTTAAACTGATACAAATATGGTATGGTATGGTATGGTATGGTATGGTATGGTATGGTATGAAAATAATACCCGACAGGGTGGGCAGTATTGGGCAATACCAAACCACCCAAGGGTGTAATGAGGCCCAATGCACAGACAGAGGGCCTTATAGCCCCTGTAAGGTCCGGTATTGCCCAATACCGCCCACCCTGGAGGGTGTTATTGCTCTTAGAAAATGACCCATAGGTGAATTTAAAACAAGATATATATGTACAAATAATAATATTCAATTCAATTTTATTTTTTGCCAGGAAAAGACACCATTGAGATATTCATTTGCAAGGTGGTCCTGGATGGACATCACAAGGTACAATAATGGAACACAGTTACAATTCACAACATAAGATCAAGCTGGCATAACAGATACGCAGTATAACAGTCCATGGCATGAGTATACATATGACTGCAGAAGCAATTTAGCTGATAGAGGAGAAGGTAGGGGAGACGGCAAAGTTTAATGGTAGGGGGAAAGTATGGAAAGTGTGGACTCGAGTACTATTGCAGAGGGGTACTATGACAGAGAGAGGAAGGGTTCTCAAGGGCTAGAGGATATAGGGTGGGTGATCAAGGGCTAGAGGGTGTAGAGAGGGCCAGGAATTGTCAGGATGGATAGGGGATAAGTAATGAGATGGGCGACAGGGATCTCAGAGGCAAACTAAGAAGGCATAAGTGACACACCGGACCTCAAAGGGGGAGGGGTTAGGAGTAGCACTGGCAATTCTCCTTTAGCAGGGGTTTTAACAGTGATTTAAAGGAGGATAATCTGGCAAGGTGAGTCAACTTTAAGATAATTTGGAGGGAGTTCCATAAGGTGGGTAAGGAATGGCTGATGGAGGAGGAGCCAAACCGGGTTCTAATCCATGATACATCAAGCAGTATGAGTGCATATTTTCTGAGGGGGTACGTACATGGTGGAAATTTAAAGATATTGGAGATGTACTCGGGGAGATTCTTAATGAGGGCTTTGAAGGTCCAGACAGAGGCATTGCACCACCTTCTGGTAGCCAACGAGGTCCAGCCTAACTTGGCGTACAGAGAACAGTGGTGAGTTTTATACGGTGAGTCGGTCATGAATTTTAAGGTCCCATGGTAAAATACATCCAGTCTAGCAAGTGCAATTTTTGGACAATTCCTATATAGGAAATTAGCATACTCTAAGAGAGGTAGGAACATAGATTGTACTAGCCTTACGTTTGCATGATTGGTGAGCAATCGCTTAAAGCGGAAAAATAATCCAAATCTTTGTTTTGGCTTTTTTGAAAGTTCGTCCACATGTGGGATGAATTAGAGATTGCAATCCAACAAGAAACCTAAGTACTTAAATTTTGCCACTATATCCAGGGGTTCACCCAGCATAGTTGTAATTCCAAGGTGGACAGTAGGAACTGAAACTAAGGTAGTCTTCGGCGAAGGTGAGATAAGCATTATTTTGGTTTTCTTAGCGTTGAGGAGCAGTTTCATATGAAGCAGATTTTGCTGTAATCTGTTGAATTGTTGTTGAAGAATGGCACACGCAGATTCAGGAGATGGATGGGCAACATAAATGACAGTATCATCCGCAAATAGATGAACACTGGCAGAGCTAATGTTATGGTCTGTGTTGTTGATATACATTGCGAATAGCAAAGGGCCCAGGATTGAACCTTGGGGGACCCCTCTGAGGAGAGTTGTACTGGGAGATAGGTCGCCTTGCTATTTCACCAGTTGTAGTCTACCAACAAGACAGGAGGAAAACCAATGTAAGGCAGTGTAATATATACATATGAAATAAATAAAAGCACTCTTATATTTATGTTTTGAGGTAAAGTAGTCCCTGGATAACAAGTGGAGGGTGCTGTTGTTTTTCTAATAGTTTTTCCCCCCATGAAGATCTCCTGCAGCTTATGATTGTTTGCTATTTTCTGTCCCCACCCAAACCACCACCACACACATGGATTTATGAGCACCTACAAGGAACTGGGGAATACAAGCTTGAGATTCATGTGAAGTGAGATTACATCTCTTTTATCTATATTTTCTTTTATTTATATTTATGATCGGCTTTTGTAATGTGCCCCGAGTCATCACTGCTAGTTTGAAAGCATGACATGATTTGAAATGGAGCACGATCACTAATGAACTAGGCAGTTCAGGAAACCTGCAGCGTTAGAAATAAAACATAGATTTGTGTTTTACCTGTGATTTAGTTTCACACAGTCCCATGCAAAAGATTAATAAACAAGTTAGCCAGCCTGGGAGTGGGTCCCAGGGTGGTAACATGGGTAAAAAATTGGATAGACAACAGGACACAGAGGACAATAGTAAATTGAGTCCACTGCAAAGAAAGGAGGGTTACTGGCAGGGTACCACAGGGTTCAGTACTGGGACCAGTCCTCTTTAATGTCTTTATAGGTGACATTGCGGAGGGAATGGAAGGAAAAGTACACCTCTTTGCATAGGACACAAAGATCTGCAACAGGGTTGATACACAAAGGGGGTTGGAAAGGATGAGAAGGGACTTGGCAAGGTTGGAGGAATGGTCAAAAGTATAGCAGCTTATATTCAATGCAAAGAAGTGCAAAGTAATGCACCTGAGAAACAAAAACTCATGGGAAGAGTACACAATGTGGGGGGGGCAGTATTAATGACAACAAAAATGGAAAGGAACCTGGGGTAGTCATATTAGATGACCTAAAGGTAGGCAAGCAATGTGAGAAGCAGATAAGGAGGGCTGGGGGGATACTGGGATGTATAGGGAAAGGCATCACCAGTAGAAAACAGAAAGTTGTTATCCCTCTGTACAGACAGTTGGTGAGACCCCTTCTGGAGTACTGTATGCAGTTCAAGTACTGTATGCAGTTCTAGAGACCCCATCTCCTCAAAGACATAGACAGGATAGAGGCAGTACAGAGGAGGGCAACTAAAATGGTGCAGGGTCTGCACCAGAAGCCATACAAAGAAAGACTAAAAGAGCTTAATATGTATAACCTCAAGGAAAGGAGGGAGAGGGAGGACATGATAAAAACTTTCCAATACTGTACCTCAAGGGAATCAGCAAAGTCCAAGAGGGTAGCATCTCTCAGAAAAAGAGATGTGCAAGAACAAGGGGCAAAATTTGAAGATAGAGGGGGGACGACTCAGGGACAATGTGAGGAAGTATTTTTTCATGGAGAGGGTGGTGGATGCATGGACCAGCCTTCCTGAGGAAGTCGTGGGGTCAAAAACAGGGGGAGAATTTAAGAATGCTTGGGACAGACATAAGGCAATTCTAGTGGGAAGTAGGAGGAAGTAGAGTTACAGGATGGTTGAAAACCGAGTTGGTGACAGGGTGGGGGGTCCGCTCACTAAGAAACCCAAGGGATCGGGATGTGCAGAAGCGGGCATGAGATTGCAGTTGGGAGACTGCTGTTGTAATGTGGAGTGCGGCTGGGAGAATTATGAATTGTGTGTCTCAGGTATCACAAAATAAAAAGTTAATTTTTTTTTCTGCATGTTCCTGAATTAGTTACACTGAAACAGATGGGGGGGGCAACTGGCTGGCTAAGCTTGTTTGCTAAGCAAGACAGAAAAAATGGTGGCAGATCCACTTTGAAATTTGGGGTTCCCATGGATACCCTCAGTAATAGAGCACCCCAAATTGGCACTTGTTTTAAGCGGGCGTCCATTGAAAAATACCTGCCCACTAATTTTAGTCTCCTAGCCAATCAGAATGCTAGGATTTTTAAGCTATTTTCTAAGGTATGGTATGTTATAGTATAGTATGGTATGGTATAATTTTATTATTCAATCATAAACAGAGACCATTATAAACAATAAGAAATACGATGAGTATGCAATTAAATTACATTAAAATACACCAACATGAAAAAATACACCAGCAAATAAAATACTATTATGTACAAAAATAAAACATCATATCACATTGCAGTTAGACTCAGGCCCTGTCAGAGAATTCAGATATCTGCCGTCAAAGTTTATGTTTCTAGCCAGCCCACCGGTGCAGCAGTTAGATTTCCGCTCATGACGCCGACGATCAGAGGGCTGGCCAGGGGACAAGGACTGAGCATCCTCGGACTGCTTTCCTTCTCCGGGGAGGGAGGGGCTGAATGTTTGGTGCTCAATAGACCCCTGGCAGAGGCCGGGGGCACCGCAGCTTTTGGCACCAGTGCATTAGAGGTGTGGGGAAGATGCTGGCATCATTGCTCATTTCTACCCCACAGGGCAGCAAAGCAAGAAAAATGCTTAGTCCCCCGGCATAACGGCCCATTCAGTCCCACCACCCACTGCCTCTGATGCCCACTGGGGGGGTCCTGGTCTCACAGCCCCAACCCAGGGGTAATCCAGGGCTTGCCCATGATGTCAATTAGGAAGGGGGAAGCCCCTCGGCAGCCCCACCCACGGGAGTAAGCCTGGGCTCGGGGGGTGGCAGGCAGTCAGAGCCCAAGAATAGGGGGACAAGGCACAAAAACAGTAAAATAAAAAAATAGAATCTGTTTCTATGTTTGTTGGCAATGTAGCTGAATGAGGGAATACTATGAACCGGTAGCATAGTGCGGTGAGGAAGACCGCTTGTGTCATGGAGGGTATTTTAAGTGGTGTCACATTTATCTTTTAAAAACCAGGGCTGGAGTTAATTTTTTAAAAGAAACAATGTCAGTAGAGTTACGGGATAGTTGAAAACCAAGTTGGTGGTAGGGTGGGGGGTCCACTCACTGATAAACCCAAGGGACTGGGGTGTGCAGAAGTGGGTGCGAAATCGCAGTCAGGATACTGCTGTTGTAACTGAGCAAGGCTGGGAGAATTATGAATTGTGTGTTTCAGGTATCACAAAAAATAAAACATGTCCCCCCCCTGCATGTTCCAGTATTAGTTACAGTGAAACTGGCGGGGGTGATTATTAGCCAGTAACCTGTCTGCTAAGTGAGACAGAAAAAAATGGCGGCAGATCCACTTTGAAATTCGGGGTGCTCATGTATACCCTCAGTAATAGGGCACCACGAATTTGCACTTGCTTTAAGTGGGCATCTAATGAAAAATAACAAAAAGATTTGCCAGTACTGGCTACTCACAGTTGTAGAATAATTCAGTTTAGTTCTTAAGGCATGTGTCCCACTCAGCCCACAAAACGGAAGCATAAACTTAATCCAAGGTGCAAATGCAGTGCTATTCTTTATTTTAAAGTGCATAAACACAGCACGCTCGAGCTTTTCAGCTTTCAGCTTTCAGCCTCCATGTATGCTGTCCCCCTCTCTACAAGATACTGAAGCCTTTGTGCTTTCGCGGTAGTTCCTGGCGCTACTCATGAGG
The DNA here is from genome assembly GCA_016271365.2 of Neoceratodus forsteri. Taxonomy (NCBI): domain Eukaryota; kingdom Metazoa; phylum Chordata; order Ceratodontiformes; family Ceratodontidae; genus Neoceratodus; species Neoceratodus forsteri. The sequence continues at coordinate 734,864,978 of CM057456.1, forward strand.
TATGGTATGGTATAATTTTATTGTTCAATCATAAACAGAGACCATTATAAACAATAACAAATCAGATGAGTATGCATTTAAATTACATTAAAATACACCAACAAGAAAAATTACACCAGCAAATAAAATACCGTTATGTACAAAAATAAAACATCATATCACATTACAATTAGACTCAGGTCCTGTCAGAGAATTCAGATATTTTAACCATTCTCTTTCTGACTTTTTGTATTGTCACTAGGTAATGTTAACAAGGCCTGTCGACTCATCACTGGGGCCGAACGGCTCACACACACCTGTGACCTCTACTCATAAGCTAACTGGCTTCAACTTGATAATATAATTCAGTACCAAACCTGCGTGGTTGCTAAGAAAATACACTTGGGAACTGCCCCTCCCGGGGTCTGTTCACTCCTTCAAATGAAAACCAGCTCCAGAATTACCAGGGGATCAAAGCCACAACTTTTCCGTATCCCTCGCTGCCACACAGCCATTGGCCATCGTTCATTCATCTACAGGGCACCCACTTGGTTTAACGGTCTTGCCAATGATACCATCAATACCACTGGGCTAGGGGCCTTCAAATCCAGGCTCTGAAACACCCTGGTCACTTCCAGCATCTGCGACTGTCATGAATAATATCTATGCAACTCCACTCCACTACCGCTCTTCCTATATCTAGCTCCTTACATAACACACTTGCCCTAGTTTGGCCTCTGCCCCACATGCTCTACAGCACCTGACAATGCTACTTTCCTGGCTGCTTCACCCAACCCCCCCCTTATCCTTACCTACCCCCCACCTCTCCTCTCTTCTCATTTTCTTACCTCCGGCCTTGCCCCTCCCATTTCTTTCTACCACCCCTCCCCCATTGTCCTCTTCCTTTCCACTTTACCGTCTCCCTGTCTGTTCAAAATTAATTTGATATCCTTTACCCTTATTTGTGTAACAATTTTGTCTATTGTCATGTGATACCTATGTCTTGATGTGGAACCTTTGTAAAAGAGCCCTGGGCTCAAAGGTAATTGTAATCCTAGAATTGAAATAAATAATTAAATAAATAAATAAATAAAATGTGTGGCTCTATTAATGATATATTCATTTTCCACAGCAAGCAACATTATAAAAATGTCATGCGTATTAAAACTAATCATTATTTCCTAGCTTTATTATACCACTGACAATGTTACATTACATAAAGTTTTCCCTCAATTTATTATTACATTTACAGAACTCATCAACAGGATTAAAAGATTTATTAAGTCTGGCAAGGAGCATATTTGAGTCAAACATACCAGTTCTATACCTTGCAAAAGTTTTCCTTTGAATAGGGTCCTCAGGGACTTCCAGATAGTACCTAAAGCTATGTCTGAAGTTGTTGACATTGTACCAACTAGAGAATTTAGACTGCTTAATGGCATTCAGATCGCGAATCCCGTGTGAATCCATAATTTTCTTAAGAATGTATGGTTTATACTTGTAACATAGAGCAATATTCTTATTGTTATATCTCACTAAGAAGTCAATACCATAAGACTGAAGATGTTTATAGTAGCGATGGGAGAACGTCAAAAGGTTCTGTGGTTCTAAAAGGTTCTGATAAGTAAAAAAAGATTTGTATCCTTATCCAAACCTCATCCGAATCTTTATGACCTTTATTGTTTTATGGTAACCGTATGTTAAAAAAATCATTTTAAACTGCTTATAATCAACATATGTATAGAAAAAAACAAGTAAACCACTGTTTAGTAGTAGAGAATGCTCTCCAATCACTCTTCTGTTTCTGATATTTAAGAAAGTAATACTAATACTGTGTATAAGTTATATTATTAACAGTAGTGATTTCTAGTTCTCAACAGATACAGGCAGGCACCAGATGTGTTTTAGATAGTTAAGTGATGAAGAAGAAGCCAGAAACACAAAAACAGCACCAGGCCAGAGCAGAGGGCAGCCAGTCAGAAAGAGTCAGTCAGAGAGAGCCAGTCAACCAGCTACCACTTCAAGACTGCAGTCTGCAACTACCCCCACCTACTACAATCAGGGTAAAACCAGAAGTAGTCTGCCAGCACTGACATCATTATGGTTAAGGCACATTTACCAAAAAATGACTGCTTAGAAAAGAATGAGGAAGTGGCTGTGATGACAAGAAATTCCCAGAGCAGAACTCTTGTTTGTAACTAAATGATTTCCTCCTGAGTCAGATTGTTCAGAAGGTGATAATAGTGCGTTTAAATAATTATACTTTGTAGTAGTGCTACTACCACGGAAAACAAAACAGAGCTAGCAGCAGTTATCAATGGTTAATTAATTGTGTGCATTTAGGTAAATGATCTCCTAAGAATGACAAAGCGACTGTGTGTGTGAGAACAGGGACTTGTCTGCCAAAGTTGCTACCACTACGTGGTGACGTGGACGTGATGTACTGGAGCTCCTCCACCCACCCCAGGATGACGATGATGTGGTCGAGAAGGCAGGCAAGTCCCAGATCTCTATTTTTTTTAAACCAGTCTCCTGAGTCTGACTTTTTGTAGAAGGAATCAGTGTGTTTTTTTGTATGTCACCAATTATTTTAGCATAGCAATGGTTCTCGGTATGGAATGCAAAGTGAAGCAATGTGAAAGAACAAGAGCACCAGTCAGTCCAATGTGACCACTTCACCACTGCTACTACTACTACTACCACTACTACTATCAGGGGAAAAAATAGACCTATGGTTATATAAGAAATAATTATTCTTCGGTGCATTAGATAAAATAAAATGATCTCATCAGAATGAGACAGCGACTGTGTGTGAGATCAGGGGCTTGTCTGCCAAGGTTGCTACCAGTACATGATGACATGAACGTGATGTACTGGCTGCACTTCCCACCCACCCCCAGGATGATGATGATGCGGTCAGAAGGTAGGCATGTCCCAGATCTCTACTTTTAAGCAGTCCATCGAGTCTCAAAATTGAAAGCTAATGTGTCACTCCACAGCTGCAGCACAGGTACTGCTGTCAGTGTCATCTTCTTCAAGATCAGCATCACATATGTAGCCAAAGTTTGGCAAGTTAGCCTTCAAGAACGTTAGTTTCTCCACATTGCTTGGTGTTAATCTTGTTTGTTTATCAGTCACAACATCCCCAGCACTCAGAACAAATGTTGGAGGGTGGACATCCAACATACGTACAAGCCAGGGCAGCAGCTTTGGCCATCATGATTTTTTCTCTTGCCAGTAGGTTAAAGGGTCATCCTTAATACTAATGCTGGGCTCAGACAGATATGCATTTACCATGCTTACTACTGAGCATGCATTTTCTCCTTGTGGAATTTCAATGTCCTGCAGCTGGCCCCAAATGTCATCCTCCTCATTGTCTGCTTCTGTACTGGTTTTTGGAGCAGTCTTTTGAATTTTAGGTGGTGTCATTGTAGTACTGTTTGCCAATCCTCCTAATGAAACCTCCACGGCATCAATCAAAAGTTGCCTGTAGTTCCTCTATATTGTCAGAAACCACATCTGGAAGGCATCTGTTCCAGAAAAGTGGATCTAGCAATGTTGCTAGGAGATACTCCTTGCTCCGTGTCATGGCTAATAATTTCTCATCATTGCTAAGTCTGGCAAGCATGTTATTGACTATAGATTGGTTCATATCTAAGTTGCTCCTCATTTTCTCCAACCTTTTTTTGAGAAGTAGAATGAGTAGAATAGCTTTGCTAAGGGATGGATGCCTTTTCTTCACTGACCTTTTTTGTAGCACTCATGAATGGTTTCAGAATGTGACACAACTGTTCCAGCAGAGACCATTGAGTAGAATGGAGTACAATGCCCTCCCCAATATCATTGAACATGATATACTCAGTGATAGCTACCTTTTGTTCAATGATGAGTTCAATCATAAAGTAAGTTGAATTCCACCTTGTCGCTACATCCTGAACAAGCTGGAGATGAGAAAGACCTTTGTCCTTCTGGATATCAGCAAGGATGTCATGGGCTTTACTGAATGGATGAAGTGTCCACATACTTTGTGCACTGTACCCACAGTGGTTGATACTTGCTGGTCGTTATCCAGGAAGCTTCAAACAATTAGGTTAAGACAATGGGCAAAACAGAGTATGTGTACATAATTGACATCTTGAAGTGCTTTCTAAATATTTGAACCATTGTCAGCAACAAAAAAAACTTTAAACCCTTTGAAGTGACCCAAGCAGTAAGTAGTCTTTCCAGTTCTTGCTGAATGTGCTGTGCTGTGTGTGTGTGTGTCTTGAAAGTGACATACATGGAGAACTGCCATCTTCTGAAACGTGATGGGTTTTTTTGAGCTCTAAGAGTTAGTAGTGGTAGTAGTAGTTCTGGTTGAAGTAGTAGCAGACAGACTAGTGGTACGTGAGGATGATGATGAGTTGCCCTCAAAACTGACCTAGTGTGCAGTAAGAGAAAGACAGGCAATGGTTTGGCTGCTGGCCCGCATATCAGTAATGAAGTGAACTACCTTGTCCTCAGCCTCTCTGAAAGCATGCGTTACTTGAGCTACTAAGCTGTCATATATCCTGGGCACAGCGGTTACTGAGAAGTATCTTCTACTTGGCATTAAATATTGTTGCTCTAAGTATTCCATGAGCCTTCTGAAACCCATATCTTCCTCAATAAAGTATGTCTGTAAATCAAGTACAATAATTTCTGCTATTTTACAATTTATTGCCAGTGCTATGGAATGGTTTTGTGAATATTTAGACTTTCTTTCAAAAACCTCTTTTAACTTCAACTGCCTCTTATCGGGGGGGGGGGTGAGTTACATTTGGCTGGGGGTGTTGTATGACTACATACCGTGCCTGGTAAAACAGAGGACCTTACAGAATTATTGTGACTGTGACCGTAAGGCAAAAGTGGACTTTTGGATCTTGTCTGGTGCTCATCTCCCACTGTTTCAGCTGAATGTTCCTGTTCACCGACAGCCCTGCTAGATTTCCAGCCACCAATGTTAGACTGTTTTTTGGAAAAATATACAACAATAGGGTGAATTCATGAAAGATGTAGCATCATTGTTTTGGTTCCAAGATGCCCTTTATTGTTTCCCCTACTAACACATCTGTTGCAATGCACACATATAGCTTGGCAAGCATCCTTGGGGTTTACGTAAAAATGATTCCAAAGAGTAGAGGTGGACTGTATATGCCTATTAACAACCTCAGTAGGACTAGGAGTTGAGTGGCTGGGTTTGTGTGGGGAAGACATATCAGCAGGAGGAGTCAGGCTCATCAGGTGAAACAATCACAGAATCCTCTGCAGCATCATTGCCATCATCTTCACTACTGTCACTACTGTCAGATTTTGCTTCACTTTGTGTGGCTTGTCCCTTTGACTTTTTCCTATTTCTATTGTGACACTACTGCTGTCATTATTTTTATCCACATTGTCACTGTCAGAACCTGAATGAGACATAGCTAAAGGTGAAGTCACAAGCTCATCATCTTCAGTTTTACCAAGACCATGGTCATCACCATCAGCATTATCAGATTCAGTAGAGCTAGCATTTGCAGTCACAGACTGAGTTACTCGATATGCATGTGTTGCAAATCAAGCAACTCTATTACGAGTTGTACCTGTAAGTGCTTTAACTTTAAGTGCAATCGGAATTGGAATACTCTTTGTTTTTCCACTTTTTTTCTCAAACAACTTGCTATTGCCACTGTCTTTCAACACTTTGTTGGCCATACTACTGAGCCCTTCTGACATAGACAGTCCACTGACCCTTGCTGGGTTTTCAGTATTTGAGAACTGGGCTGCACATGGATAGTAGTAGCATTTAGTTCAACCCCTTCAACAGACTGGTGCTTCTCATTGTTGTTGTTGTACTTTTCTTTTTGGGCCACTTCTTTGTGGGCTCTTGGATAATTTTTTTTTGCATTTATTACTTCCTTTGCCCCCGACTTTTGTTTTACTAGTTTCTGGAGTACTCATAGAGCAATTTGTCACTTGTTAAAGTTAAAAATGTGGTTATTATTTTTTTCTTATTACTCATGATATAAAGGAATGCCCTGCCCACTGAGCCAAAGCTTATATCCCACTGAGTGAGCACAGGGAGGAAGATAACAGATGACTGACTTCTTGGGGGGGGCACAGACAGTATGCAAGAAGTGGCACTGGTGTACTGATGACTGACTGGCAGATTTTATTTCACACAACAGAATTTATTTCACATGCCACATATGCTAAGGGCAATTCTGCAGGCATTGCTGCTAGTGTACCCACAGAGATTCTTTGGGATCCTGCCTGGCCTAACCCTCTCTAACACAGTATTTTTCCCCTTCAAGATTTTGTTATTTGTTTTCTTTATTCCACGTGTTGTGATGGAATGCCCTGCCCACTGAGCCAAAGCTTATACCCCACTGAGCAAACAAAGGGAGGAAGATGGTAGATGGACTGACTTCTTCGGGGGGGGTCACACAGATAGAATGCAAGAAGCGGCATTGGTGCACTGATGACTGGCTGGCAGATTTTATTTTTCACACATAGTTTATTTCACATGCCACCTATGCATAGGGTGATGCTGCAGGCACTGTTGCTAGTATACCCACAGAAATTCTGAGGGACCCTGCCTGGCCTAACCCTCTCAGACACAGTACTTTTCCCCTTCAAGGATTTTTTTCTTTTTTTTTCTTTATTCCATGTGATGTGACAGAATGCCCTGCCCACTGAGCCAAAGCTTATATCCCGCTGAGCGAGCACAGGGAGGAAGATGACAAATGACTGACTTCTTGGGGGGGATGCACATAGACAGTATGCAAGAAGTGACACCGGTGCACGATGACTGGCTGGCAGTCTTGGCAGATTTTATTTCACGCACCACCTACGCTAAGGGTGATGCTGCAGGCACTGCTTCTAGTATACCCACAGAGATTCTGGGGGACCCTGCCTGGTCTAACCCTCTCTGACACAGGAGGGAGGGCTCACACACACAGTATGCAAGAAGTGGCACTAGTGCACTGACAATCAGCTGGCAGATTTTATACAAACAGCACTTTAGTTCTCACATGTTGCCCTCGGTCTCTCTCTCTCTATCTCTCTGTCTCTACAAGTTCCATCCTGGCTCATCATTCAATGTTCATGTTCATGAAGATCCCTTGTCCAAGTCTCCTCTTCCATACATTGTCTTCTCCAGTCCCCACCCAAATCCCCAACTTCCTCCCAAGTCTCACACCCAGTCTTTGCTAGGATTCCCCTCCCAAGTCCCAACTCCCCATCCCCAACTTCCCTAAGTTGCCAATCCCTTCCTCCCTTATGTTCTTCTTTTAGTTTAAAAAATTCTTCTTTTGTTTTTTTTTTTGGGTAGGGGTGGCAGACTGGCAGTGAACTTCTTCACGTGCCCAAGGGGCAAATAAACTGCAAGCAGCACAAGCACAGAAGAAAACAATCTATTCAGTGATCTGCAATGCAAGGAGCAGATAAGAGAAGCTACTGCTCCTTCTCTGTCCTCCTGATTCCTCTGCATAGCTCTAAGGTGGACCATGTGGATTGCTAGAGAAGCAACCCAATCAGGTGCCACCTTATAAATATGGACAGCTCAGCCATCCAGTGAGGGACCAGAGTCTTGTCTCTGGGCCCTCCTGTGGGTTCCTCCTGCTCTGGTGCTTCTCGCACTGCAGTTCCCGCGATAGGAGCCACCTGAACCAATCCAAATAGCCGAAAGTGTTTGGAACCTATTCATTTCCAAACACTTCAGCATGTTTGGGTCAGATCATATTTTTGATAAATTGGTTCATCCATCCCTAGTTTATAGACATGCCACATCCAGTAGGAAGACAAAAAATCAAGATCTTTCCAATGCTCCTTTTCATAGAAGCATTTTTTACCAATCTATCCTCTGATAGCTTATTTATTTTAAGCCAGTAGTTTATTATTTTATTATCAGTGATTGCATGCATACCATTTAAACCCAACTCAGTCCTGACAAAAAAAATAAGGGTTAACATACTAATATACTAGACACCAGCAGAGTAGGCCTCTTAGTCTATCAAGTCTACTCGTGCTTCAGCACCCTGAATGGGTAATGGAGCTATCTACCTGGCTGCTGCCATTGTTGCACAATCCCCAAGTCCCCCCCAGGTAGTGATCCTCTTCTTTACCCCTTGTCTATACCCATCCCAACCTCTCTTGAATCCTTCCACCGTGGCTGCCTGTACCAGCTCCCTGGGCAGCACATTCCATGGACCCACCACTCTGTCTGTGAAGTACCTCCTCCTCCTTTCTTCCTTAATCCTCCTACCCTCAATCTTCCAACTGTGTCCCCTGGTGATTCCCCCCTCCTTCCGCTGCAAGATCCCATCTTAACTTACCTTATTTACTCCCTTGAGTTACTTGTTTATCTCAGTCATGTCCCCCAATCCCTCCTCTCCTCCAGTGAGAAAAGGTTGAGCTCCCCAGTCGTTCCTCATATGTCATATCCCCCATGCCCCAAATCATTTTGGTTGCTCTCCTCTGGACCCTCTCCAGGAGTTGGACATCCCTCTTTAGGTGCGGCCTCCAGAACTGCACACAGTACTCCAGGTGTGGTCTAACCAGGCTGTTGTACAGCAGCAAAGTCACCTCCCTGCTCCTAGAGGTAATCCCCTAGTGATGCAACCCAGCATGCTATTTGCCCTTACCACAACCCTCCTGCTCTGCTCTGAATTATTCATGTTAACATTCACCAGGACTCCCAGGTCTCTTTCCCCTTTTGTGGCCTGCAACTCTTCCCCCCCAGGGTGTGCACATAGTTGGGGTTTCCCCACCCTAGATGTAGCACCTTGCACTTGCAGGAGTTGAATTTCAATTTCCAGATGCAGGACCACCTATCCAGAATATCCAGGTCCTGTTGCAGGGCCAGTCTTCCCTCTTCCCCTTCCACCACTGCCCCCAGCTTAGAGTCATCCACAAAGAGACTTATTTCTCTCCCAATACCTTCTCTGATACCGTAGATGTAGGCATTGAACAGGAGCGGCCCCAGAACTGATCCCTGAGGGACCCCACTTATGACTTCCCTAGGAGCTGAGACCTCGCCCCCAACTACTACTCTTTGAGTACATCCAGACAGCAAATTTCCAAATCACCTAACTGTCAGTGGGCCTAGCCCCATCCTCCCCAGCTTCCCCAGCAGGCCATTGTGAGGGACTGAATCAAATGCCTTGGTGAAATCCAGGAACAGGACATCCACAGATTTCAGCCAATTGACAGCTGATGTTACCCACTCATAGAATTCAACAAGGTTGGTTTGGCACAATCTACCTGGCACAAACCCATGCTGTCGGTTATCTAGGTATCTCTTGCCCTCCAAGAAACCCTCCGTTCTTTCCTTAAGTATGTTCTCCATTATCTTCCCCACCACCGATGTCAACCTGACGGGCCTATAGTTTCCTGGCTCTTCTCTTGATCCTCCTTTATGGATGGGGACAACATCTGCCTGCCTCCAATCCCTTGGTACCTTCCCCGTCTACAGTGACATGTTAAAGAAATCCACCAGTGGTGCAGCCAAAACATCCGCCAACTCCCACAGCACCCTGGGATGAATAGCATCAGGCCCTGGAGATCTGTCCTTTTTTAGGGACTTGAGGGCCTCCCTCGCCTGGCCGACGAGGATATCAGCATCTGTCTCCCCACCTCCTACATCCGAACCCCAGCCTGATGTGCTGATGTGGGTTTGTACTACCAACCTCAGTAGAATTCTTTTCAGTAGGTGCCCCAATGTGCAGGTCTGTTGCTCCTTTCATGTCCTGTACCCCCTTATTTGGGAATTCCCCGGCCTCCTCCCTAGTGAACACCGAGGCAAAGTACTTGTTCAGTATCTCCACCTGATCTCTAGCCTCTTCGACCCACCCCCTGGCTGACCTCAACCTACCAAGCTGGCACTTGACCTTCCTCCTCTCCCTAATATACCTAAAGAAGCCTTTTTCCCACCCCTTATCCCCTGCACCAGCCTCTGCTCCTTCCTGGCCTTTGCCCCTCTAACTACTTTGGTGACCTGACTAGCTGCAAGGAGATAGTTTTCCCTTTCCTTGTCTCCTCTCATTTTTTTGTACCAACTGTAGGCAGCTTTCTTCTCCTTTACTACCTCCTGGACCTCCTTATTCCACCAGCATGGTTTGTGAGACCTACTTCTCTTGCATCTCAGCCTTGCACAGGTCCTGGTGGCCTCCTGTATCCCCTGCTTAATGACCTCCCATCTGCCTTCTACATCCAGCCCAGGGTTAAGCTCCCTCAGATGACCCTTGAGAATATCCCCCATGTTCATAAAATCAGCCCCCCTAAAATCAACTATCATCATCCTTGAATGGTCCCCCCACATTAAGCCAAAACTAGACTGTGTTGTGGTCGCTCCCAGCCAGGGGTTCTTCCACGATCAGATCCCACACCAGATCCCCATCCACTAAAACCACATCCAGGGTACACCCCTCCCTCGTAGAGTCCATCATCAGCTGATTGAGGAAAACATCCAGAAAGCCATCCAGCAGCTTCTGCTCCCTGGTCACCATGGATATCACAGTTCCCCAATCTGTAGTTGGCATATTAAGGTCCCCCATCAACACCACTCCTTCCCCCTCCTGTCCAAACTGACCCCTAATGTAAGCCAGCAGGCACTCCTCTTTTTCCTCCCCCAGCCCTGGGGGCCTATACACCACCCCCAACTTAATACTCCTTCCTGCGGGGGTTCTCCAAGTGACCCACAAGGCCTCCACCCTGCCCTCTGCTTCCTCTACTCTAATAACCTCAATGTTATCCCTAATAAACAGTGCAACTCCTCCACCTCTGCCCTCTTTTCTATCCTTCCTAAGCACAATGTACCCCCTCAGATTAAGATCCCAGTCATGTCCAGGGGTGGCCCAAGTTTCAGTGGCCACTGCTACATCCACCCCACCCTCCACCAGCATGGCCTGGAACTCCGGCATTTTATTCCGCAGGCTCCTGGCATTTATTAAAACCACTCTCTAACCCTCGTCTCCTCCCCAATTGACCATATCTTCCCTTGATCCTACATACGTCCCTCCCTCCCCCCCAGGGTACCGTCTGCCCCCCCTTTTGGGATTGAGGGCCAATCCTACCTGCAATATGGATGGCCGGATCAGTCCCGTTATTTAACCCTCCCCCTTCACAAGTTTAAGCCCCATCTAGCCTGAATGAAATCCGCCAAATCCTGCTTGAGAACTCCCTTCCCCACTGGATTTTGGTGAAGCCTATCACAGGCATACAGTCCCTTGTCATCCCAAGCACCCCCCCAGTCCCCCAACAAATGAATACCCCGATCACGGAGTCACAAAGCAGGATTACCTTAGTGTCCCCCTTGGTGTTAGTAACACCACTTTTTTGGACTAATGATTTTTGAACCCCTCCTACAGCCAATATCTCCACCCCCTCCCCAAGACCACTTCCCCCTGCATTCCCTGCAGACCCTCTATGATAGAGCCCCTTGCTGCCCTACCCTCTTAACACAGCTTTTATAACAAGTTTCCTTGTCTCCTCTCAGCTTAGCCTCTGCCCCACTCTTTACCCCAGTCTGTCCATCTTCTATGACCGCCCCATACCTTCCATCCCCTACCTCACCATCTCCTCCCCAACACCACACTTCCAACACCATCACTCCCCCCTACCTCATCCCCTATCCTCCTTTCCCCCTCAGTGCCCTCCCAGGCCCCTATAACTAAGGGTCCTTCACTGGTATGATCTTTGCCCCTCGAAGGACACCCCTTCCTTGACTCCATGCCACCTCCTTTTTTGTCGAGTGAGCCCTCACCCTCCAACCCTTTCCTCTGCTTGTCTTCCCCTTCCCCTTCTTTGGCATTTGTGTTGCCCTTCCCCCTGCTAGCATGCTTACTTGGGTTACTTTATCTCTTCCCCTTCTAGCATGGATATTTGATTTTTTGGAGCCCAACCTCACCTGAATTCCTGCATCCCTCCCACTCCCATCCTCCCTTTCCTCCTCATCACCACTCTCCTATTCCTCCTCAGCAACACTCTCCATGTCTTCTCCCCCTAACTTGCTCAATGGCTCAAAATTATGATAGCACTCAACTGCAACCTCCTTCCTTAGACCAGATTTATCACTCCCCCCCTCTAGCAAGGCCCCTGTCTTTCACCCCTCTTATATCCCCCCAATCTTCCATGATTTAGACTGTCTCATCTACCGGCTTTCTCACGTGATATTACACCCTTATCTACCAGTCCCCTATGGACTCCCCCAGCCCCAATTCTCCCCCCCAACATCTCCAGTCTCCTCAGCACCCAGTCAACCTCCTCTCTGATCTGCAAAAGCTGCCTAAAGGCTGGGCAGCCCATCTCCCTCCAGGCCCAATTTAGAACCATGGCTGCCCCACAGCTAGTGCACCCAACAACCCTCCCAAAGATGCCTGCCCTGGCAGTTGGAGGCCATCCCCAGAAACCCCCCCAAACATTTTCAGACATACCCCCTTGACCAGGCCCCGACCCTCTAGAGGCAGCCATATGGGGAGATGTAGCCATAAGAGTAAAGCCCTAGGCCAATCTACAAGGCAGAATAAAGGAGAATGTAATACTGAGTTCCAATGAAATTTAAAAATAACGCAGCCCTTAAACCAGTCTACTAGCATGAGCACAGAATTACACCCCAAACAGATTTCAAGAGGGTGAACAGGGTTCCACTCTTAATAGCCCAAGAAGTAGCTCAAGATATAGTCAGAGTCCAGGCTGGAGGGAGGGCACCACAAAGTTCCTCACTCTCCCAGCTTCCACCACCCCAGTATAGACATCTAGCCAATCAGTGCCCTTCCACTACATGGCCCCTCCTCCTCCTCCAACCATTTACTAGAGGTTGGGGCCAGGGTGGATGGTGTGGAACAAAGAATACTCCAGGAGCAGCTTCCTTGGGTGTCCAAAGCAGCTGGGTGCTTCCCTTAAAAGGCCCTAGCAGCGAGTTCAAAGATGGTGCCCTCTGTTCCTGTTGGGCGCTGGTCAAGGGTTCCTCACCAATGTGGCCATTTTTGTACCCAGACCTCCAGCTGATTTCAGAGTTTCTCTCAGCCAGTGAGACCGTATCAGTTCCCAGGCCTCACACTGCTTTTGACGCTCCCACTGCTGATGCAACCGTTAAAGCCCAAGGATGCTTCATAGGCATTCCAAACTGTATAGACTTGCATCCTTAGTGCTTGCCAGTAAACTTACATTAACTTGTATTTATATTTGTAAAAGTTGTCTAGTCCTTTTTTAAATGAGTCTGTTGTATTTACTCTGGTGAAAGCCAGAAGGGGAAGGAAACATATTCAGTTCAGTGCTTTACAGTAACTGGTAATTGCTATTTTTTTCTTTTAGACTTAGATTGTTGGTTTTTAGTGACTCTGTACTTTCTTTGTTGTCTTTACTTAGAATTGTTTTTGGGCTGTTGAAAATTTAAAACGTAGTGGTGGTGTATTTCTTTGCTGTCTTTAATTGCTGCAAATTTAGTCTTGCCTTGTCTGACTTGCTCTGTAGTTTGGGTGAGGGGTGTTAATTGTCTGGCCTCTGACCTCAGCTACGTGATAACTGGAGGTGGGGCTTAGTTAGAGTTGAGGTAGCAAGTGAGTTTTGTTTTCTCAGAAGAAGCCAGAAGGGGAAGGAAACATATTCAATTCAGTGCTTTACAGTAACTGGTAATTGCTATTTTTTCTTTTAAACTTAGCTTGTGGGCTTTTAGTGACACTGTACTTTCTTTGTTGTCTTTACTTAGAATTGTTTTTAGGCTGTTGAAAATTTAAAATGTAGCAGTGGTGTATTTCTTTGCTGTCTTTAATTGCTGCAAATTTTTCCCCCCTTCCCCATAGTCTTAATTATACACCCTGTTAAATCTGATTGACAGGAGCTAAACACAGGGGATAATAAGGGGTGTGGAGTAGGAGGGGCATAAGGGGGAAGAAGCCCACCCTCAGCACGACAAGTGTTTTGACTCATTTATTTATTTATTGGTTTATTTTCTTTTTTAAAAAGAAAAGTATTTGAGGATCAGTGGCAGGATTTTTAGGACAGTACATTAACAAAAAGGGAACTAGGAGAGCTTCAGTAGCAGACAAGTAGTGGAATAGCAGTATAATTGCAGTATAATGTGGGGAGTGGTGCAATGCAGTGGCTGTGGGGCAGCCATATTCAGGCAGACCTTCTGGACACTGAGGTGCTGCCCTATCTGCATGCATCTCTCTGGACTGCGGGATGAGGTAGCCAGACTCAGAGCGGAAGTAAACTGGGTCAGGAGTACCATCACCCCTATCCAGAGACCACCCAGTCCAAAGCAACTGCCTCAAAGGATGCCGAGAATGAGGAGCACTTGGATGACAGTGGGCTCAGAGAGGGTTAGAGTGGTTAGGCAGAGGCACATCCCAGATCCTATTCCACTCAAGAACTCATATGCCACACTGGTAAATGAGGACAACCAAATAGAGGTACCCAGAGAAGTGGAAGGAAAGGATGTGGAGGTTAGCCAAGGAGGTGACTTCAGTGGGGAGAGAAGTGGACCCCAGAGGAGGAGGAAGTGAATCCTGGTAGGGGACTCCATCATAAGAGGGATCCAGCTAGGAACACAGGAGGGGGAGGACAAGGAGGTGAGGTGCCACGGCATAGATGGATGGAAGGAAGATCCTGGGGATCACTGGGAAGGTAAGACGGGAGGGTGAGCTGGATGTCATTATCCACCTAGGTACTAATGACCTGGCAAATGGGAAGCCAAAGGAAATTCAGGAAGAGTTTAGGAAATTGGGGAGGAGTCTCAAGCAAGTAGCTACTTCTGTCACTTTCTCAGAAGTACTACCTGCGAGAGGCAAGGGAGAGCATGGGGTTTGGGGTGCATGCACCAGGAACTTTAACTCATGGTTGAAGCACTGGTGCTGTGAGGAAGGGTTTGGATTCATTGGTGACTGGGGACCCACCTGGAGGGATGGAGGTTTGTTCAAGCCTGATGGTCTGCATCCATCCTGAAGGGGAATCCAAGCACTCAATGATAAGTTTAAATGCTACATTGACAAGCATTTAAACTAGCAAAGGGGGGTGGCAGGCCAGCAAGGAGGGTATCTACTTGCTCACCCCCCCCCACAGCTAGCAGTGGAACCAGTGAACCGGAGGAGTGGCTATCTCTACAAAGCAGTGTGCAAAAGATGGAGATTAGTGCCCTAGAGGTGAATAGGCAGAAAAGGGGCAAAATTCAGCAGAAAGGCAGACAGCAAGAAGAACCAGGGATAAAGGACAACCAAGGAAGGGGCTGGAGTAGAACAGCGAAACAGTCTAGGGAGGTCAGATCATGGAAGGTCATGTGTGCCAATGCCAGGAGCCTTAGCAACAAGATGGAAGATCTGGAGGCTGTCATGGTGCAGTCAGACCTGGACATTGTGGCCATCACTGAAACATGGTATAATGATAACCATGACTGGGAGATGGCCATACCTGGCTACAACATATTCAGAAGAGACAGGGCAGGTAGGAAGGGAGGAGGAGTGGCACTGTATGTGAAAAATGACATATGGGCCACAGAGATCCAGGAGGAACAAAATGGGAGAGAGATACTGTGGGTTAAGCTGGAAAGGAAAATGGGGCCAGCCATCCGCACAGGTGTGGTCTATAGACCACCAGCCCAGGAGGAAGAAACTGATAGGGAGCTGATGCTAGCCATGCAAAGGATGGCAGACAAGGGTGAGGTAGTACTAGTTGGAGACTTCAGTATTCCAGACGTGGACTGGAACATCCCAGCAGGAGCATCAACTAGGAGCAGATTTATCCTGCACTCCCTTCAGGGTGCCTTCCTCAAGCAACTGGTCATGGAACCAACTTGGCAGAAGGCAATACTGGACCTTGTGCTCGCAAACAGGGACAGTGTGATGGAGGTAACAGTGGGGGAGCACCTAGGGAACAGTGACCACCAGTCATTGTGGTTCGAAATCACAGAAAGAGCAGAACCAAACCATACAAAAACAAGTATCCTGGATTTTAGGGGGGAAGACTTTGGGAAAGTGGGAGATAATTGAAAGAGGCATTAAGGGGAATGGGGTATTAATCAGGGGTTGAGGAACAGTGGGAAGTATTTAAAATGGGGATTACAAGAGCAACAGAATTATGCATTAAGCAGGTTAGCAAGAGGAAAAGGAAGAGGAGATCATTATGGCTTTTCAAAGAGGTAGCAAAGAAAGTGAAATCCAAAAAGATTGCATTCAGGCAATTCAAAAAGACACAGGTGGAAGGGGATAGGGAGAAGTAACAGGAGAAGCAAAGGGAGGCAGGGAGGTCAGTAAGGGAAGCCAAAGCTCAGACAGAAGAACACATTGCAAAATCAGTGGGGAGGGGACAAAACCTTTACAGGTACATAAGGAAAAGAAAGGCAAGGGAGGGATAGTGAGACTGAAGGGGGAGGATGGGGGCCACATGGAGGATGACAACAGTAAACCTGACATATTGAACAGGTATTTTTGCTTAGTCTTTACTGAGGAAGAGGAAGCTAATGGGTCTGAAGGGAGTACAAGGGGTAAGAATGGTGCAGAAATGGACACAAGTCCCTTTACACGAGAAAGGGTCCTGAAGGAACTGGAAGTATTAAGAGTTGATAAAGCAATGGGCACAGATGGGGTGCACCCCAGGGTCCTTAAAGAACTAAGAGAGGTGGTAGCTGAACCTCTGGCTATCCTGTTTAGGCGATCGCTGGAAACAGGGGAGGTACCCAAAGACTGGAGGACAGCAGATGTAGTCCCCTTATACAAAAGTGGGAACAGAGAGGAAGCGGGGAACTACAGATCAGTCAGCCTCACCTCAGTAGTGGGGAAGATCATGGAAGCACTACTGAAGGAGAGATTGGTGGAACATCTGGTTGTCAATGGACTACAGGACCCAAGGCAGCATGGTTTCACTAGGGGGAGGTCATGTCAGATGAACCTCATTGAATTTTTTGACTGGGTGACTAGGGAGGTGGATCAGGGGAGGGCAGTGTACATGGTGTATCTGGACTTCAGCAAGGTCTTTGACACTGTGCCACATAGAAGACTATTACACAAACTGGGGAATATGGGTGTGGGCAGGACAGTAGTGCAGTGGGTAGGTAACTGGCTGGGCGGCAGGACACAGAGGGTGGTGGTAAATGGCTGTCACTCCACAGAGGGAAGAGTGACCAGTGGGGAACCACAGGGATCAGTGCTGGGACCGGTCCTATTCAACATCTTCATCAGTGACATTGCACAGGACCTAGAAGGCAGAATTTCACTGTTCGCTGATGACACAAAGCTCTGTAACAGAGTAGACACACCAGAGGATGTAGACAGAATGAGAAGGGACCTGCAGAAACTTGAAGAATGGTCAGGGGTTTGGCAGTTGAAATTCAATGCAAAGAAGTTCAAGATAATGCATTTGGGGCACAAAAACCCTGGCACAATATATCAGTTGAGGGGTGAGGATATAGCATGCACCAAGCAGGAAAGGGATCTTGGGGTTATCGTCTTTGATGACCTCAAGGTAGGGAAACTGTGTGACAAGGCAGCAGGTAAAGCAAATAGGATGCTGGGATGCATAGGCAGGGCATCACCAGCAGGGAAAGGGAGGTCATAATTCTACTATACAAGACACTAGTGAGGCTCCACCTGGAGTACAATGTACAGTTCTGAAGGCCTTACCTATGTAAGGACATAAACAGGGTAGAGAAAGTTCAGAGGTGGGCAACAAAGATGGTACATGGATTGCATCACAAGTCCTATGAGGACAGGTTGAAGGAACTGAACATGTACTCTCTGGAGGAGAGGAGGGAGAGAGAGGGGATATGATAGAGACATACAAGTATCTTACAGGGAGGAACGGGGTGCAGGAATACACTATTTTTAAGTGAAAAAGATGTTCCAGGACTAGAGGGCATGGGATGAAG
This sequence comes from Neoceratodus forsteri, assembly GCA_016271365.2. NCBI lineage: Eukaryota > Metazoa > Chordata > Ceratodontiformes > Ceratodontidae > Neoceratodus > Neoceratodus forsteri. The sequence goes on from CM057456.1 coordinate 734,882,817, forward strand.
TTGGAGGGAGGATGATTCAGAGGAAACGTGAGGAAGAATTTCTTCACAGAACAAGTGGTGGACAAGTGGAACACCCTGCTAGAGGAAGAGGTGGGGGCTGAAACAATCACGGGATTTAAGAATGCATGGGATTGACATAAAGGAATTCTGGAGGTCGGGGTAAGGGGCAACAGACTTCTAGGAAAACATAAACTGAACTTACAAGCTCAAATGGGCAGACTGGGTGGGCCATAGGCCCTTATCTGCTGACACTGTCTATGTATCTATGTATGTATCTATTACTTCTGCCTCTGGGAGGGAATTCCATAGCTGAACTCCTCTCTGACGGAACCATTTTTTGCGTCTTAAGCTACTCCACTTATCCAGTTCCAATTGCAGTTTATGACTTCTTGGTTCATACAGATAATACTTCCTTTCCCTTAACCCTATATTTTTTTTAAATAGCTCATCCTTTGGATGTCCCTCTATATCAGAAGCAGCCTGCCAATGCAGTCTGCGCAGCCCTGCAGCTCTCCAGGAGCAGCCATTGCTTTTCTTTTGCATGTGAATGCTGAATCAGTGTTTAAGTCTGACATCTGTTAAGAGCTCAGAAAGGGTGTGTTACTATCTGGCAAAAAGGTAAGAATATACCTAGGTCTCATATTGAGTCATAAGGGTACATTTTGGGAACCTGGCTGGGTGCCACTGGGCAAAGGATTATATTGCATTTCCCTGAAGAGAATATATATCCAAGCCTGTTAACTGGGTATGCTAGCATAAGGTTCACATCTGACCCCTAGGACTCAAGGCTGGTAGGTGAGTCAGACCCAAAACAGACAGGAGGGTTACCCTGTTCACACTATTGCACTTCGAGGTTGGCACTGTGGGAGCAGAGGGCCTGACCTGCAGAGCACGTTTGTGACAGATTACTTTATTAAAACCCAGAACAGAGCATTATAATTGTATAACTAGTTTTTCAAATTTCTCAACAGGCAGCACAGCCCAAACTTCAGCACTGTAAAGAACTTTCATGTTATATTTTGATTAAATAACGTAACCAAGGGCCAGATTGAATGACCACAATATAAGTAAATGAATCTCTTTAAACCCATAATGGATAGTTTTGCTTTAGTCAAAACATAATCAAGATGACTTTTCCACAAACAATTCCAGGAAAAAATTATTCCTAGATAGCAATATGACTTAACTGTATCAATTGTCATAGAATCCAATTTCCATTAATATTTATTACTAAAGGTAGACCCTAACACCACATTTCCCTACTTTTGTCAGTTTTTAACCCTAACTGGTGCATTAACAAAGTTTGTTGCAATGAATTTCCTTACTTTTTGAGATAGTAAATTGTATCATTCTCAACACATCCATGTGATTGTAGAAGCTCATGGCCCTCTGGGCCCAGCACTTCCAGACATCCATTTATCCACATGTATATGTGGGAGTGGAAGTGTGGGGCCCAGAGGACCCTACACTTCTGTTCCTACAGAAAAGCAACTTATGTGCTTCCTTGTAATTTCTTTTTGTAGTGATGGATCATATTCAGTTCTTATTTCTTGGGGGCTTGGTGTCGTACTAGTCATTATTACCTTTCTATTGATACTGTATATACACTGTCTGTTAACTCCGATGATTGACAGAGTTACTGCTTGTTAAAGCTGCAGTATTATACTATGAGAATAGTAATTTCTTAATTTTGGCTTTTATATGATCACTAAGTTGTTTGGAAAGGTGTTATGTGTTAGTGTCGTAGTAGTCATTGAGACCTTTAGTATGATATGTAGATTGTCCCATAACTGCACATATTGACAGAGTTATGGCTTGTTAAAGAGCTACTGATGCCTAAAAGAAAGCTTTGAAAAACATAATAATTAGGTAAAATACTGCTTGTATTCCATATATATTCTAGATTTCTTCTCCCCATTATTTATTATTGAGGAAATGTGCATGAATACATGACTTTTGTCCCTTACAGTTACTTTAAAGTTAATCTGTCTCAATAGCTTACTCCCTACTTCAAGTCATAATGCTCTGTTGTGACATCACAATCTGTTGCCATGAGAGTAACTGTTGTGTTACAAGTAGTGCATTGAGACCTCAGGTAGGGAGAGAGCAACAGAACTAGATGAACTCTTTAGGAGAAAAAAAATCCTGTTTTCATGCAAATGACCTCAGCAATAAATAATGGGGAGGAGTAATAAAGAACTAATGTGAAATACAAGCTGAACTTAATCTGAATATTGTGTTTTGTTAAAGTTCTCCTGAAGGTGTCAGCTGATCTTTAAAGTTGAAATGTGGGGAAACAATTAAATCCGAATTTTCTTCATATGAAGGGCTGTTTTTGTCATGATGTTACGTCATTCATACAAACAAGGATTGCTTCATACAAAAAAAAAAGAATGTGATTCTTTCTTTGTAGAAGGGATCTTTTTCATGAGGTTGTGTCATTCATACAAAAGGAAAAAAGATTCCTTCATAAGAAAAAAGAATGTGAAGTCCATTTTTTTTTTGTATAAAGGGATCTTTTTCCTTGAGGTTGTGTTGTCCATAAGAAAAAGTATTCCTTCAAATGAAAAAAGAATGTGGAAAAAAACTAAGTCCATATTATTTTTTTTGTATAACGGGATCTTTTTTCATGAGGTTGTGTCTTTCATATGAAAAAAGATTGCTTAATATGAAAAATAGAATCTGCAACACAGCTAAGTCCAAATTCTTTTTTTTTTTTTTTTGTATGAAGGGAATCTTTTTTTGAATGACTCTTTTTTCATATGGCCATACTAAAAAAGAAATTCAGGGCATGAAACAAGATTTTAAAATGTGTTAAAAACAAATTTTGGGGTATTTTTCCCTAAAATAACTGCAGAATCTACCTACTATAAGTGGGTTCTAATTTGCAAGGTACATGTGTCAATGTCTCTTTAGGATATAATTTTTATGGCTTTTCAAAAAAATGTTTTTTTTTTTTTAAAGTGAAACAAGATTGGGACCATATAAAAAAGTACAAAACAGAATCTTTTTACATATGTGCCAAATTCTTTTTTCATATGAAACAGCTATCCAAAAAAATGTACTGAGAATGATCAGTACTGAAATTTAAAATCCTTATATCTCTGGAACAGATTAATATTTGTTCAACAAATCAATGAACTGTGCCACTGTGGCTGAAGCCCTTTCTACCCCCAAAATTCTCAGTGCAAAATTTCAAACCATCTAGGTGCTAGGCAATGTCAAAAAAAAGGAAAATAAAACTGATTTTTTCAATTATTTCACTATCTGGATCTCGGAATTTGCACATCCAACCAGAACAAAACTTGGCAAGTCAAGAGACCATGGTCCCTGACACTGCATTTGTAAAATTTCATGCAAATCCACTGAACAGTGGTGAAGCTGTTAAACTGCAAAGTTAGGGGTTTAACATTAAACAGCCTACTCAAATCTAACTATCATGGCACTACCACCACTATAGTATCTATATTTATATCTATACCTCTGTCTATAAAATTTATACATATGTGTGTGTGTGTGTTCACAGCCAAAGATTAAAAAGGTTCTGTGATATGTAACAGAAGAAACTAAAACAAGTTTTTGATATAATGTTAAGGGCAGGATTCACAAAGCAGATGCGCTGGGCACAAATGAGATGCACCATCCCCAAACAGTGGGATTCACAGAAGGATGCATGGCAAGATGTACTTAACACATCCCTACTGTGAGTATCACTGAAGTGCCATGGTGCAACCTGAGATGCCCCAGCACAACCAGAATATGCAGAAGCACCCTGGACCACACTACACTGAATAAAGAGCAAGTTAGCAAGAGACACAGGAGCAACAGGGGAGACTGCAATGGCACAAAGGATACAGGTGAACAGCCCAGCAGGGACTGGTCAGAGAGCCATAGGGCTGGAGAGTGTCTGAAGTAGATGAGGTGAATAGCTAGGACACACACGGTGACACCTGGAAGCACCAGACACACACCCAACACAGGGGCCCAACAGGCACAGAAGACATGCACTGGAGTGGCTGTTAAGGTGGGCCACAGCAGCAGAGGTGCACTGCGCAGCATGGCAGAGGATGCCACACACATCCCAGTGCACACAAACACAGCAGGGTGGACATGGGAGCTGCATCACAGGTGCACACAGGGGAACAGGCACAATGGCACACAAATTGAAGGCCATGTCCCACAGAGGTGGAACATGCCCACAGGCAATGTGGACCACAAGAAGAGTGGCACAACAACAGGGGACTAGTACAACAGAAGCAACCAGCATGCACCACACACAGAATTGGGGCATTGTGCAAGCCAGCATGGTGTAACACCCCCCAACAGGCCAGATGCAACAAGGAGGGTGCACACCGAAGTGAGCATGAAAGGTGGACAGGTCACATGGGTGCACAGTACCACAGCTGCACATGTGTGAATAGGAACAAAGGTGCAATGTAAACTAGCAAGCACAGCAGAGCACATGCACAAGGTACAATGAATGACCACAGACACCAGTAGCAACATAAAACTCTTTAGTAAAATATGAAATGTAACACAAGCAACTATGCACAATGTTAGAACAACAGTAGGAACAGGGATAGGGTGGTGTGGGAATCAGAATGGCAACATATGAAACAGTATACAGGAAGGTGGTGGGGAACAGGAGACAGCAACAGACAATGGGGATGAGCATGGAGGGCAGGGGTCAAACAACAAAGGGGTTATGTACAGGTGGCCCAGTGGCCTAGCATGCTGGATGGGCCACAGACTGGCAGACACCCCTCTGTCCCCCAGAACTCAGCACCCTGACAAGCAGTGTGCTGGCAGCTGGATGGAGACATCTGAATTTTACAGCCGATGAGGACAGGGCACTGCTGGAGGTCTACCTCATAAGGCAGGCCATTCTGGCTGGTAGGAATGGCAGCCACCAGCAGAGGGTTGAGGGCTGGGAAGCGGTGGCCAGACATGTGAATATCCATGGAAAGTATAACAGAACACCACAGGAGGGCAGGAAGCACTTCAATGATGAGAACAGAAGGGCCAAGAAGAAGATGGCCAACATCAAGGCCTCCCTGGGTGCGACAGGGGAAGGTCTGCAGACTACAGTGTACCTCACACCCAATGAGGAGAGGCTGGTGGCCAGCAGGGGCCAGATGCCTGTGCTGGGAGTTCTGAGTGGGGCCTCCAGACAGATGGTAGTCCATCGCAGCACTGCAAGTGTCCATGCCTCAAGAACTGTGCCAGTGTGTGTGTGTGTGTGTGTGCCATGGGTGCCCTGACTAGTCCCACTGTGGGCTGCTAAGCCCCCATGTGTTGGTGTGCACTGAGCATGTTGCTGTATACCCTGTACATCTACAGTGTGCTGCAGATGCATGACATGCCACCCCTGTGCAGCCCGGTGGGGGTCCAACCATGGTGGGTGGGTGGGGGTGGTTGTCTGGGATGATGTACCCCACAGATGGTGGCCAGGGGGATGGGATAGTCACACATGTCTCCATGAGTGCCTGTATAGGCCTCAGTGCATGTCTACCTTCACTGGTGCATGGCCACAGCAGTGGCCCCATGGGCAGAATTCCCCTGTATGGCATGCCAGTCACACCTATGGCACACGTGCATGTCCCACTGTTCATGCCTGTCTGAACATACCATTCACACATGGAAACATAGAATTTGATGACAGGTAAGGACAGCTTGGCCCACCTAATCTGCCCATTTCCCTACCTAACAGATAAGCTGCAGATCCTAGTTAACCAACAGCCTACTTCTTCTTACCCCCACTAGAATTGCCTTATGTCTGTCCCATGCATTCTTGAATTCCCCCACTGTTTTTGACTCTATGACCTCCTCAGGAAGGCCGTTCCATGCATCTACAATGCTCTCTGTGAAGAAATACTTCCACACATTACCTCTGAGCTGTCCCTCCTCTATCTTCAAATTTTGCCTCCTTGTTCTTGCACATCTCTTTTTCTGAAAGATGCTACCCTCTTGGACTTTGTTGATTCCCTTGAGGTATTTGAAAGTTTCCATCATGTCCCCCCTCTCCCTCCTTTCCTTGAGGCTATACATCTTAAGCTCCCTTAGTCTTTCTTCATATGTCTTCTGGTGCAGACCCTGCACCATTTTGGTTGCCCTCCTCTGGACAGCCTCCACCCTGTCTATGTCTTTGCAGAGATGGGGTCTCCAGAACTGTACACAGTACTCCAGATGTGGTCTTACCAACTGTCTGTACAGAGGGCCAACAACTTCCTGTTTTCTACTGGTGATGCCTCTCCCTATGCATCCCAGTACTCCCCAGCCCTCCTTACTGCCTTCTCACATTGCTGGCCCACCTTTAGGTCACCTGATATGACTACCCCCAGGTCCCTTTCCATTACTGTTGTCAGTATCTCACCCTCCATTGTGTACTCTTCCCCTGGGTTTTTGTTTCCCAGGTGCATTACTTTCACTTCTTTGTGTTGAATGTAAGCTGCCATACATTTGACTATTCTTCCAACCCTGCCAAGTCCCTTTTCATCCTTTCCACCCCACCTTGTGCATCAACCCTGTTACAGATCTTTGTGTCATCTGCAAAGAGACATACTTTCCCTTTCAGTCCCTCTGCAATGTCACTTATAAAGACATTAAAAAGGACTGGCCCCAGTACTGAACCCTGCAGTACCCCACTAGTAACCCCCCTATCTTCACTGTGGACTCCATTTACTATTACCCACTGTGTCCTGTTGTCCAGCCAGTGTTTTACCCAAGCTACCACCCTGGGACCCACTCCCAGGCTGGCTAATTTGTTTATTAATCTTTTGTGCGGGACTGTGTCAAATGCCTTGCTAAAGTCAGTAACCATGTTTCCCTTCTCTCTTACAGCTCCATCACACCTCACAGGTGCTGTTATGGCCAGTGGATACCACAATGACCTGGCAGGGGAGAAGGCTGGGCCATCACACCAGGCTGCAACCAGGGCTGTGGCCAATGCTGTACTGGGCCATGCAAATGCCACTGCAACCCTGAATGCAGCACCTGTTGTTACAGGACTGTTGAACCCCTCTCCAACAGGTGCCATGGCTGGTGGCTGTGATTGCTCATGGCTGACCAGCATATTGGGTTTGGTTGATGATGACCCAGTGGACAGGGTGGACATTGTGGACACCCTAGTGGTGCTGACATCTGGTATGCAGGGGGCATACGATGATGATGATGATCCAGATACCTCACAGATTTGGTGGGACATGGTCAACAGCATCCCAGCCAAGGCACAGGTGCATGCACGGGTGGCACCATGTGGCGTCAGTAGTTCTGTGGCCCAGGTACACCCACAGGGCCTGCACATCCATGCACGGTGGTGGTTGCTGGGGGCTATGTGTCTGGTACTGGTTTGGGGATAGGGGCCACTGGCACTGTTCAGCAGGGTGCTGTGGTGCAGAAGCGGGCAGCAGAGGACCATGATGTTGGTGTCTCTGGATGCACAGTGGTTGCCCGTGCCCTATCCCCACCCATACAGTGGCCTGATGTGGTGCATCCGCCTATGGTGGATGCAGCTCAGCAGGCTGGGTCCCCACTTGTCCGTCGGCACTGTCCCTGTGACTCGTCCCCTGCTGATGAGGTTGAAGGTGACATACGCCTCCTGTGGGACACCATGGAGGGGCAGGTGTCCCTCAGGACAGAGCTGAGGGCCATTCAGATGCAGCTGGCTATGGAAGAAGAGTTGTCAGCTGTGTGGCATGTCCTGATGCTGGCAAAGGCTGGCCTACTGCGGGTGGGCACGACCGCTACTCTGGAGCATATTGTGCTTGCTCCCAAGGTGGCAAGTGCAAACAGTGTGCCATGTGTCTGCTGGGCTGTCAGCCACATCCCCAGGAGTACCTCACACAGTTCCAGATCATGGTGTCAGGTGAACCCACTGCTGCTGACACCTGCACCAGACATGGCCATCCCCAACACTCCCTGATCCAACCTGGGTCTTAGGCATGTCACACCAGTGAGCACCCAATCATGGTCTCGCTGCAGTACCCCTCCAGGGGTGGTGGACACCTCTCCTGTGGCCATTGGCACTGACTCAGCAACCACTAGGCATGGGCGTGGCCGCCAACGTGTCATGGCAGCTGTGGTGGCTCCACCTGATGTCTGGGTTGACAGCCCTCCTAGCCCCTGTTACCAGCACCTGTCGCAGCCCACACACCAGGATGACAGTGCCTAGGGCAATGTGGGTGGCATGCGCCTGCCCCAGTACAATGCCTGTGTGGGTCACCTGTGTGTTGCACCATTCATGGCCAGGGGCACCATTGTTGTGCTGTGTGGCATGGGTGTAATGAGTGTGGCCCTGTGTCTGCTGTGCACGTGTGCCGGCATATGTACACTGATCAATACCATCCCCAGCACAGACACCATGTCCCCCCCTGTTCATATGTGTCCTGCTGTGCTTGTGTCTGTGCATCACTGTCACCCCTCACAGGTGTGCTACACAAGGGCTGAGTTGATGTCATCTGACTTGTGGTGTGCGTGTGGGTATGTGTGTGTGTGGGGGGGGGCTGCTGAGTTTGTTCCACCTCTGTTACTCACCTGCGGTCCCTGAAGTGCTCTTCCATGATGGTGTCCCAGTACCGCCAGGACCTAGCGACCAGGCATGGGTTCCTGTGGGCCAGGGGCAGACAGCCATCTCCACCACGGGTATCCTGCTCCGCTGCATCCTTCTCCTCCTCCGCCCCTCCTCCTCCCTGGAACTGTTGCCCTCCTCAGCCTGGACAGCTATTCCATGGTTAATGGCCATGTTGTGCAGCATACAACAGGCCAGGAATATGTAACATGTCTTCTCTGGTCTATATTGTAGGGCACCACCTGACCTATCCAGGCACCTGAAGCACATCTTCAGCATGCCAAAGACATGCTTAATGATAGTACATGTAGTGATGCATGCCTCATTGTAGCCCTCCTCTGCCTCTGTGCCAGGACAGCCAAAGGGGGTGAGGAGCCATGGTCAGAGGGGATAAGTTGCATCATCAGTGGGGGGACAAAGCAGTCTGTTACTACCCCACATACATGACCATTGTGTACCACAGCCCCCAATCCACCATGGCACACCGGTGTGGCTACTTCTTGTCCACCCCATCTCTGTCACCCACCTCTTGTTGCATCTCCTTCCCCCATGGTAGGTCAGCGCATTCGTGCACTCACCAGTGACTGCTTGCCCTGGCTACCCTCAGCTGCCCTGTACCTGTCCATGCATGCTGCCATGGCTGACCACACCTGTACAGTCAAGCACTGATTGCCCTCCATTTCCCAGCGGTTGCCCATGCCTGTGTGCATGTGATGCATTCCACTCTGCCACATGTGCCTGCTGTTCTGCATCACCTCACCTCTCATGCTCTGCTGTGCTGCTGCACTGTCCCCATGACGTGCAAGCTGTCCTGTTGGTGTACCCACCTCCAATGTCCCACCTGGGCACTTCCCCCTGTGCAGGCCCTGATGAGGCCCACACAAAGCTGCACTACTTCCCAACATTTGTTGTTCCATGGTGTCCTGTTTGTGAGCATGTATGCATGTCCCTGGTCTCAAACTGGTGGCACAGGGAGGATTGGTGCCATATGAAGGCATTGTATGTACTCCCAGGGTGTGTGGCACAAATATTGCTGATGCACCTTGTTGCATTGCAAACCACCCGACAGTTGTCCGAGTAGAATCCCTTGCAGTTCATGTACAGCATGGCCTCATCACCAGGTGGTGCACGGATTGCTAAATGGGTGCAGTCAATGTCCGCTATGATGCCTGGCATGCATGCCACCCTTCGGAACTGCTGCATAGCTTCTGTCCACTCTGCCTGTATGCTTAGGAATCAGATGAACTCCGAAGCATATTTCATTTAATTTCATTTTTTCATTTATTTATTTTTATACCGGTAAGTCTGTGGGACAAGCCCATTTTCACAAACGACCAGTTTAAACAAAACATACATACAAATTTAAAACAATGACACAGTATAAATATATATTACACATAACATTTACAGTTTGAGTTTTCTAACAAAGTTTTCCTAAGTTCAGACTTGAAAGTAGACAATTTTCTTTTGTCTTATAACATTTTTAGGAAGTTGATCATACATCTTAACTGTAGTAAAATTCAACGTATTTTGACCAAAAGTTGTTTGGCAAAATGGAACCTATATAGGAACAGTGTGGTGAGAAATTGTGTGAGAAGGGATGTGGATGGCTGTGACATGCCAGTGGTGTATCCAGCTGGCCTCTGGAAGGTTTCCGTGGCAAGCAGGCACATTGCTGTTGTCACCTTGGTCTCCACTGATATGGCATGACCCTTCCAGTGGGTGCCTGCATTTCATCATGGCACAGCTCACAGAGCTGCCTCAGAATTGTCCTGTTCAGGCGGCGTCGGACAAGTGTTTCTGTGTCTGTCACTTGTTCAAATGTTAGTCTGGCATGATACTGTCATGGGGCAGGCCGCCTATGGTGTCTTCTGCCACCACGTTGTTGGTTTGCCCATCTCCTCATCCCCATTATCATGCCCACCATCAGGAATGGTGCACCATCCATCTCTGTGGCCTCTGTTGTGCTGCTGGTGTTCTGCCTACTGCTGCCATCCTGCAGTCTGCCTGCTGGAAGCTTGCACTTAAGTCTACTTCTTTTATACTTATCTTCTTAAGGTACATTTGGTGGATGCACTGTGAATGCGCTGTGTTTGTGCATTCATTTTGCTTTGTGAATGGGGATGCACTGTGTATGCAGCTACACGCCCCCTCCAGATGTGCTGCGTATCAGGATATATTTAGGAGGCAGTATAGTGCAATGGGTTAAGGCTCTGAGCTGCAGATCTGGAGACCTGGATTTGAATTCCATAGCTACCTAGGTGCATACTATGTGATCCCGAGCAAGTCACTTAACTTTCTTGTGCTCTCAGGTCACATCTGGAAACAAGCTTTGGCTTAGTGTGCTACTCCTGGTTAAACAATGTTCTCCTTCCCTTTCCCTACATCATTATTTTCTGGCTCCAGCACATCCTGTGTGGTGCAGTGTATCCGGGATGAGCTGGAGCATCTCTATCCTATGTGAATGGCGCCATTGCATATTTACAAATTGTGCCGGTGCGTCTCAGATGCACCCAGTGCATCTGCTTTGTGATTCCTGCCCTATATAGTTATAAAATAAGCTACATACAACAAAAGATCTAAGAATACACTAGGATTTTCACAAACATTCATTACATTGCAGTTAACAGATCAGTTGATACTTCAGCAGAAATCATGAGGTTCCATTTACAATAATAATAAAAAAAAATTATTTCAAGGTAATACCATAGTGTGTCTCTTGGCAGATCTGATTAAACATGTTAAGCTACAGGGAATACCCATTAGAGTGCACCGAAAATCAGACTTGCCCACCAGCCCCAGTGTTAACCAGAGCATGCCTTTTAGCAAAAACAAATATTAAGTAAATACTTCAGTTTGCCAACTGGCGTGAAACATCTTTACCTGTAGTCCTGGATGGAAGGAAGGAAGGAGGTCTTTTGTTGGTAAAGCTCTGATCCACAAGTCAAATTGCTTTGGTCTTCTTGGAACCACAGTCTGTGATCTGGTATCAGGTATCAGTTGACATTCTTTCAGGATTTTAGTAGAAGTTCAAAATTGTATGACTACAGGCTTTGCTGGTTCATGGAAGTGTTCAAAAGTATCTTCTGGACTTCCGGTGATGTAGTTGGTGGGAATGGCTGCCTAGCTCCTCGCTCCGATTCTCCAGTGTGACTCTAGAAGAGAATCCAGTATTTTGTGGAGACATCCTGGGGTTTTAAGCAGAGATATTTGGCATAATATGTGCCCTGCAATGGTTCGTACAAAGAAAAGAGGCTCCTTGATTGCTAAAACCATCTCAGAAAACTTATGAGGTAGACAGATGGCGGCCCTCAGCCCGGCTCCCTCACGCTCCTCTGTGCTCTCCATGTCTGGGGCTGACGATTCATGCTCGGATTCAGTATCGACTAGCATGAGAGCAGAATCAGGAAAAATCATTAAATTGCTGCACAAGATTGACGCAAAAGTTTCGGATATCCAAAAGGATTTTAAGAAATTGGAGTCCAGGACCACTTCTGTCGAACAACACTTAGAGGGGCTGCAGACAGAGCATATGGCCTTTGGAAGATCATTGGCATTTTTATATGGGAGGGAGAAAGTTTTAACAGCAAGGGCTGAAGATGCCGAGGCGCTTTCCAGACGCAATAATATAAGGGTGGTTGGTATACCAGAGGGGGCCGAGCAGGCTGATATGGTGGCCTTTATGGATTGCTGGTTAAAGAGTGAGCTGCAGATCGGAGAGGACTTTTCATTGGAGATTGAAAGGGTGCACAGGGCCCTTGCCTCAAAGCCTAAACAAGGCGCCCCCCCAGAGCTATTATCATTAAATTCTTGAGATTTCTGATCATGGAAAAGGTCCTGCGTCTGGTGTGGGTGAAAAAGGATTTGTGGATCAAGATTTCCCCCCGCTCTGGCCCAGCATCGGAAAAAGGTGTTGGGAGTGGTGAAACAGCTAAGGGAGAAGGGCTGGAAGGCCCAACTGCATTATCCTGCTAGACTGTGGATAGAGGCACCTGAGGGCCCAAAAATTTATGATTCGTTACTGATGGCTCGTGATTTCCTGGTCGCTAAAGACATTCTGGTTCCCGACATCAAGGAAGAGATCACAAAGAAAGAAATTGAACAACTACTCTGGGCGGTGGCTCCAGGTTCGAGAAGTGCCAGTCAGCCCCGTTCTAGAGTGGACTCTGTGTTACCTCTACATGCGGACTTATCCAAATGGATTACTAAAAGGAAACCTACTGATGAGACTGGCTGAATTACAGCAACAGCTTACTTAATGTCCTTCTTTGTTTATCAGGATGGTGACGGTTAAAAGTGTAGAATTTAAATCTATTATGTTTAGAACAAAGAGAGGGGGTGGTTCTGGGGTTTACCTGATGGTCCTTCTCATGGTTTTGTTTTCCGGGCGGTTTCTCTGGTTCCGGATGGTGGAGAGGGAACCGCTGGGCAACAGCGGGTTTTAACATGCGTTATGGAGGGCCAGAGGGGTGGACCACTTGTTTTGGCCTTTTGAGATACACACGACTGCTTTTCAGGTGACCTTCCTGGAGTCCACTCATGGTTATGGTCCTCTCAACTCCATGGAGATTTCCTGCTCTCTTTTCCCCTCCCTCCGAGATGAGGCGTTATTTTTGATGGGTTGGCGGGATCCCAGTTGCCTACCCTCACTATATGCTTGAGGGGAATCATGGTTAAGTATATCCAGTCTGGGCTTTGGAGATGGGGGTTGGGAGTGGAGGGAGGGGAGTCGGGGTGGATTGGGTCTTGTGTTTTCTCCCCCCTAGGCTTACCTTGAGGAGGAGTGCGAGAAAGCAACACGCTTGTGTAACATAGATTAGCGCCACAGGCTGTTTATAGTGGTGAAGCTAGATCCGGCCTCTCTTCTTGCTATATGCCTCCCCAGACCTCCATGCTGCGACCTGTATTACGAGTAAGGGAGGAGTATATGACCCCCTACTATGACTACGGGCAGGGTTTCTCAGCCTCGGGGAAGGTAACAGGAAGGGGAAGGAGGGGAGGTTATTCGGGGGGAGGGGGATTTGTTTTTTGTTTTTTGTGTGTGTGTGTGTGTGTGTTTTTTTTTTTTTTTATCCTTCCTCTTTCCTACAAATTTAGCTGCACTGGATTCTCTAATGAGATTAACAAGGGAAAAAAAAATTAGTTTACGATTGAGTTAACACTGGAGGTTTGAGGGGGTGCTTTTTTTTCCCAGCCCCTCCCGGAAGTTCTCTCACATATAAGCCAATGGAGGGCACAGGCTGGCGACTCCCCTGGCAGGGGGAGCCTTCCAACCCTTTCACTCCTGGTGGAGTGTTGTTCCCTCTAGGGGGTAAAGTTCTGTTTCCCCCAATGTGCACCTGAGGGCTGATTTGGCCGAGTGTTATCGGCACGAACAGCGGCTTAGGTTGCTAAGGTGCGTATCAGCAACGACTACCTGTTGTTGCACTCCCGTATGGGAGGCAGGCCCTGTGCTTTTGGCACCGGACCAGCGATTTCTCTAGATTTAGGGTGTGTTTGTGTGCTTGCATTGATGGTTGCTCCGTTCTCTATTTCTTTTTTATTTTCTGTTTTTCTTATGTTTTAGGGAGAGTACCTCTTTGTATGACTGAGTGTGATTATTGTGCAACTAGATATAGGATATTCGAACATGTTTGGAATTTTGTTGAAAATGAAACATGGCTGATTTGATAATAGGTTCTCTGAATGTTAAAGGAATTAATAATGTTGTTAAATGTGCCAAGATACTAGCAGAATTTAAAAGGGAAAGATGTGACATTGCCTGTCTACAGAAGACAAAGCTGACTTTGGGAGAACACATGAAATTGCGCAGGGACTGGGTGAGCACGGTATGCTCTGATGAGCATCCACAATCAAAAAGGGGAGGAGTGGCAATCCTATTCCGGAGGGACCTTCCATTTCAGATTCAAACCGTAATCAAATCAGGCTCTGGCCACCAACTGACAGTTTCTGGCACTTATAAAGGGCAGATAATTCATTTGGTGGGAGTGTATACCCACCCACCCTCTGGAGAGTTCTTCGATCTCTCTTTTGACACGGTGTGGTTACCCCTGGACAAGTTATTTTAATGGGGACTGGAACTGTGTTGAGGATGTTAGTTTGGATAGAAGCTCCACTAAAACCCCGGGATCCAGGTCATGCTCTTGATTACTTCGTAACCTGATCACAGAAGCCAGATTAATTGACCCATGGAGGCAGTGTAATCCCTCAGCAAAAAATTTCACCTTTTTCTCCCCAGTTTCAATTACATACTCAAGACTGGATAGGTTTTACACTCAGAGGAATGCCGTGTATTCTTTCAGAGACGTGTCTATCCTTCCAATTACGATCTCCGATCATGCAATGATCAAGGCAAAGCTTGGTTGGGATACAGTGGGGGGGGGGCCTCTGGAGATTCGATCTGGGGTTACTTAACGATAAACAATATATTGAGTCCACTAGAAGAGTTGTCCAATGTTACTTAAAGGAAAATACAGAGGCAGTTTCTAGACCCAAATTCCTGTGGGATGCCCTTAAGGCAGTGGTGAGAGGGCATTCGATAGCTTTTGCCTTCCATAGGAACAAGCAGCATCAGGCTCGTATGAAGGAAGCCCTTGTCTCTATTGCAGATCTGGAAGTAGTACATAAGTGTACGGGGTCCCAGAGAGTACTTAAGAAGCTAAAGGAGGCCAGGGAGATATATAACTCTTTACTACAGAGATGGGTAGAGAATTCCCTTAATTACGCTGGGCAGCGTTATTATGAGAGGGGAGAAAGTGCGGGCAAACTGTTGGCACTTAGACTCCGTAAGCAGGCTGCTGACAGGTATGTAGCCAAGGTTAGTTCTGACCCACCTAACCTCCCTTACAAGACCCTTCCGGGGGAAATTGTACAAGAGTTTGCGGAGTTTTACAAACAATTGTATAGGAAGGAAGAAACACAGGACCATAGAAAAAAAAATTTGGATTTTTAGCAAGGTATAGAGCTCCCTGTACTGTCAGACACTCAGAGGGATGCCTTGGAGGCCCCCTTTACTGAGGCGGAGGTGAGGGCAGCTATAAAGTCTCTTGATTCCAGGAAGGCCCCCAGTCCCAATGGGTTCACTTCTGAATTCTATAAAAAGTTTAAGAAGGAGTTGATCTCGCTACTCACTAGAGTCTGTAATGTGGTTCAGGAGCTGGGAGCCTTGCCGGATACATGGGGAGAGGCTCTCATTTCAGTGTTGCCTAAACCAGGGAAGGATCCTACCTCCTGTGTGGGGTTCCGTCCTATCTCGCTACTCAATCAGGATGCCAAAATGTTTGCCAAAATTATTAGTTCACGGTTGCAGGGTGTAGTTCCTGTCCTAGTTCACCCGGACCAAACGGGGTTTATACCTGGAAGGCATATCCAGGACAACATTAGATTGCTGTTAAATGTTATTTCCTCAGCCCACCTCCCTATTGATTCCCCTCTCTCAGCAATATTATCGCTAGATGCTGAAAGCCTTTGACCTATTTAAAACTGGCAGTACTTGGATTCGATATTGGGGTCTTGGGTTTGGAGAGAAATTTCGGCTCTGGATATCCAATTTATATACCAAGCCTAAAGCAAAAGTCTGGGTGAACGGGACGATGTCCATGCAATTCAGGATTGAGCGGGGTACTAGGCAGGGCTGCCCTCTCTCCCCTCTCTTGTTTGCCCTTAGTTTGGAACCTACGGCTGCTTACATTCGGCAATCGGATTTTTTACGGGGTCTTCAGGTTAGGGGGGTGGAAGTCAAGGTATCTCTTTACACAGATGACACCCTATTATATATCTCAGACCCAGTAAGAGCAGTGCCTAAGATTTTTAGTTTTCTTTCAGAATTCGGAACCCTTTCCGGTTACAAGGTTAATCCAAGCAAATCAGAACTATTCCCGTTGGGGGGTGCCCGGAATCAGCCCTTACCAGGGGTGCAGCAAATTAAATGGTGTAAGTCAGGGTTTAGATATTTGGGGATATGGATCCCTAGGGATATTAAGGCTCTATACTCTATGAATCATTTAAAAATTCTTGGTGATATCAGGGAGGATTGCAACAGGTGGAGAGAACTCCCTCTCTTCATCTCAGGTAGGGGTGAATCCATTCGTATGAACATTCTCCCCCGGTTGCTGTTCATACTGGGGGCCATCCCCCTGAAACCCCCCAGGAATTTCTGGCAGGACTTAAACTCTACCCTCTCCAAGTTTTTATGGTCCGGGCAGAGGCCCTGAGTGAGGTGGAAGATTATGGTGGTTCCAAGGAGGGGAGGCTTTGGGGTGCGGATATCCAAGTATTTCTGGGCATCTGAGTGTTACCCTTGGTGACCATTGCTCGTGATTCCCACCTAAGTGGGCTCAGATTGAAGGGCTGACCCCGGAAATGTCTTAGATCTTATTTTTCTGGATGCACCCAGGCTGAGTCAACTCGATTTCAGAAATCCTTTTACAAGGGTGATTCCGCAGGTGTGGAGAGATATGAACTTAAAACTAGGTATTACTTTAAAGCTCAGTCAATATACGACTATTCGGAGCTGTTTGGATTTTGGCCCACTTAGGTGGGAAATGGGTTTTCAATGGTGGGCCAGAGTGGGGTTGGTTAACCTGGGTCAGCTTTTTGATCGGAATATATTTAAATCATTCCAGCAGCTAAAGACCGAATTTAATCTTCAGGGTACGGACTTCTTTCGCGATCTCCAGTTAAGACACTATGTTCATATAAATGAACAGCATATTGAGGTGGGTGCAGAACCTTTAAATAATCCAGCGCTATTTACTCTCTCCTCCCTGATCAGGTTGCCGGATCAAAAAAATAATAATCTCAAGTTTATTACAGGGGATGAATCTTGCCGAGGGTGATTCTTTACTACTGGTCAAGAATAAGTGGCTTGGAGACCTGGGTACGGTTCTGTCAGATACTGAATGGACTTCTATTTGGAAGTCTATTCAAAATACTACATCCTCCCTTTTCTGGCGGGAATTCCGCTGGAAGTTAGCCATTAGATGTTTTAGAGTCCCTGTGATGACAAAACGTTATGGATTACATCATTCTGACCTCTGCTGGCGACACTGTCGGTTGGTTGGTACTTATTTCCATATATTCTGGAAATGTAAAGCTATACAGGAATTTTGGAAGGAAGTAATAGACACTTTTAATAATATTTTTGAATTAGCACTGCCAAGGTCCCCACAGTACTGGCTATTAGGATTGCCACCCCCTCACCTGGTTTCCAGACCCTCCCGCCTTTTGTTTGGAATCCTGGTGTCAGCAGCACTCAAAGCTATCACTATATCATGGCTTACCCCGGATAAGCCCTCCATTTCTACGTGGTATAGCATCTGCACCAGGATTTTAGACATGGAGTATTTGACAGCTAAGCCGAGGTTGTCCCTAGATAAATTTAAAGGAGATGGTTACCTTTTTTACACTTCATGGCCTCTTGGGAGGGCAAGCCAGTAATGGACTTGCTCGCTAGATATGCTTGAGAAAAGGTATGGGCCTTACTTCGGCAGACCCTTCCATGCCTGTTGATTGAACCTGTTTTATTATTAACTATTGGAATTGCCTATATGATGTAGTTTTTAAGATATAATTGTATAAGCAGAATGATTTTATATGTGGAAGCCTCCTGCTACAATGGAAACAACCTTGAGGCATACTGAGCGCAATAAGCTGGTGTTAGCATTCACATTGATACAGTCTTTCCTTCCTTTTACTTTCTTTATTGTTGTTCCTATATATTTTTGAAGGTACTCTCCCCCCTCTTTTTTTTTTTTGCTCCTTTTCAGTACTTCTGGTCTTATTTCTCTATTCTCTTTCTATAGACATTAATGGTTGTAATGTTACTTGTTGAGAGTGGTAATGTACTGTTCATGCGTCTGCTTGTTTGTGTACTTTTTATGGAAAAAACTCTCCAATAAATTTCTATTTCAAAAAAAAAAAAAAAAAAGCTCTTCTGCTAGCCTGTATGTAGTCTCAAAGAAGAGATTTCAGAGGCCTTTGTGAATCCTTATTTAAGTACAAAAGCGAAGAGACTTTTCCTTCTCTGTGTCCAAGAAGAAAAAGACAAATGTCCAGGGCAGAAAGCAAAAGATAAATATGATTTGTCTCTTTGTCTTCTGTTAAAGTGCGAATTTCGACTCACCTTATGCATTATTCATGAATTCTTTGATTAAAAGTTCAATCCTCTTTACCAGGATTTTCTAAGATTTTTATATTAGTCTCATTAACATTTGTTCCACTGGCTTTCAGGTAGAAAACAATGTTAGTGGGCCCAGTTATGATGGTCATTTGACCGTTGAGGCGCATCACTCCGTGAACTATCCTAATCTGATTTAAAAACATATCTAAGTAGTGTAATTCCATATGAGGGATCGTTAACATCTGTCCTTTGCCAAACAGCTGGTTGCTTTACCATGTTTTTGTGAGAATAACCTTGCCATATATTAATGCCTTCCTTCCTTACACTGGAATGCCTCTTCATGTCTTAAACAATTTTTGTTTCCAGGCCTCAATGCCCAATAGCCAGCCTGAAGCTACCAGTCCATGTCCCTTGGCATGTTTGTGCAGGATTTTCTTAATCAGAATAATTTTGCTGAGGCATGATAAATAATAAAAATATAAAATAATAAAAATACAAAATAATGTACTCAGGGGCCCAGATATTCAGAAATTCACTAAAGGCCGGCGCAAGTCTGGTGCAGTACAAATCCGATGCACTATGCACAACTGCAACATGAGCCATATTCAGAGGTTGCGCTGGACGCACTGTGCCAGCGCAACCCAGCTGAATATGGCACAGTTGCACTATGGCACAACCATGGATGCATCATGGCACAACCAGAGGTGCGCCAGAGCACAAACACGGGTGCACTGGGGCAGACAGAGAAGCCCCAGTGTAACCATGGGAGCAGAGCAACAGGGTGGCATGGCACAGAGAGGTGACCCAGGGACAGATTCAGGGAAGCACAGTGACAGGCCACAGGAGGCCACCACTGGCCAGGAACAGCTGGGCACACACAGGCACCCAGAACCCCACCCCAGAACACAACAGTGGCACAGACAGTAGGCAACAGGGGGTGCCAATGCTGTACAGAGGGCCACCAAGGGGGCCCCTGCAGGCCATGCCCCCTTCATAGCCAGACCAGGGCAGACAACATCCAGGACCATGCAGGCAAGCACACACACTCACCGCACACCCCTGACAGCCACCCCATGGGCACCCCCAAGGCACAGCCACCGACCAAGTGAAGGGACACCACCACAGTGGAACACACAGCAGCACACAGCAGTGATCCACAGAAGCACAACACAAGCCCCAACACATGCACACCACACAGACAGGCACTGGGCAACTGCAGCATGGCTCTTCACGCCACCTGCAAAGCAAACACTGACACAGGCAGGTAAGTCAAAAAATATATATTTAGGAAATAAACTATTTAAAATAACAAGGGGGTGGGAAAGGTAGGAAAGCAAGGGGAGGTGATAAGGAACAGGGACTGTACAGTGGGAAGGGGAACTGGAGGGGGAGGTACAGCTGGAGAAACCAGGGAAATCAGGGCCTAACTAGTGGCAGCCATGGTCTGCTGCCCCCTGCAGATGTTGCTGCCTCCTGTCTGTGATCAGCATCCACCGGACCTGCAGCATCGCCTCCATTGTTGTTGAGGTAATCAGAATTAACTGTCACAGGACCTGGCAGTAGAGTGGCCTCCTGCAGGAACCATGCCCATCCACAGTGCGCAATGGGCAGCGGGATCACACACCACCAGAGGGCCTGTACAGGCCACCCACGGGGGGTGGGCCAATGCCTGCCAGCAATGTGGCACACCACAACAGTGCACAACAGTGGTCCCCATGCACAGTGGCCACCTGATTGTGCCATGGCAGTCACGTGGCACAGTGCTCTGGCAGCATCACAGCAACATCAGTGGCAGCCGGGTGCACACCCAACTCACCAACAGCTGGCACACATCTCCAATGGATGCGCCACAGTGGTGGGCACCACACACAGTATGACACACACAGCTGCCATGACTGCACCCACACACCCACCACCCTCCATGGACAATGTTGGTGCCTACCTGCTCTCTGTGGCCCCACTGGTGCGGGGGCCGCTCCACCACCCAGGGCCACTGTGGCCTGGTGTCCTGCCATCACAGCCTGTCTTCAGTCCTCAGGCCCTGGGAATGGAACAGAAACAGGTACATATCAGTAACCAACCACAACAGCTGCCCACCACCCCCACCCTTGTGCACAGGGTGAGCCCCTGCCTGACATATCCTACACAGCAGCATCACAACACAAGTGATAGAGGGCAATGCCACCCCATGATGTGCACGATGGCAGTACACCACCCTGCAGGAAATTCCAAGCAGCCTAGCCAACACCACAGTAGATCACCAAGGCACACCTGCATTATGGGCCTACTCACTTGGCTGAGGCACAGCCCCACACCTGAGGTGCACCTCCAGCCTCCTGAGACACTCTGAGTCCCTTCGGGACAGGTCCCTGTAATGGTGGCAACACTGCTTCCCTATCTTGGCCACCTCTATGTGCTGCCGCAGTGAGGCAGCAATGGCCTGCCAGACAGCCACCCGGGGCTGCTGCAGTGGCACCTGCCCAAATAGTTGGGGTGCATGGGGCTGGATGCAGGCAACAAGATTGACTAACTCAACTTGTGACCATTTGGCCACTTGTCCTGCTCACTGCTGCACCATGCTACAAGTGTGAGCCACTGAGCAAAATGGCGTCGGTAGGCGCACGTAGCCATAGGATGCACCAGATGTGTGGGAGGACGGGGTATGTGCTGTTGCCACCCATCGCACAGTCTTGGAGATGCGTGGCATGGGCTAGGCTAGGTGGGATCATGGGTGTGGGGGTGCAGCATGCGCCATGGCCCATATTGTGTAATCAGTGCACAATGTGCAATTGGTGACAGTGTACTGTCTGGCACAAGCGCACTGCGGTCCTGTGCACTGCGCATGTGTGCATTGTGCCACGACTTGCTCCAGAGCAAACTCATTGCGCATGGAGCAAAATCGCGATTATTCAGCCGCCACTTGCAAATGAACTCATCAGCCAATGCGTGGTGCACTGGGAGAATTAGAATATCATTACCGTTGTGCCAAAGCTCATTTGCATGCGATGCGCTATACAAGTGCCACAGATCAGCACAGGCCATAGACTGGTATTGCATCCTTTTGAGGTAAGTTGCACATGCTGCTGCAGCACACTGGATGCAGCCAGCACAGCAGGGGAGATGGTACAGGGCCACTGACACACTGTACTGTCCATGTCCACAGGAAGCAAAATGTCTGAATGAGAGGAGGATGGGGAGCGTGGGCCTGCTCGCAAGTGCAGGCCCAACCTCGCTA
This sequence comes from Neoceratodus forsteri, assembly GCA_016271365.2. Classification (NCBI taxonomy): domain Eukaryota; kingdom Metazoa; phylum Chordata; order Ceratodontiformes; family Ceratodontidae; genus Neoceratodus; species Neoceratodus forsteri. Next base: position 734,904,738 of record CM057456.1, read on the forward strand.
AGGCAGAGACAGAGGCCCTGTTCGAGGCCTACCTCAACAGGGAGCCTCTTTTGAGTGGTGCCACAGGCACACCACAGGCCAGGGCTGGGGCCTAGGAGGAGGTGGCGGCATGTGTGAACCAGCAGGGCAGCCACCAGCAGCCAGTGCAGGAGTGCCACAAGAAGGTGGGCATGGACAAGTGGCAGATAAAGGAGAAGGTGGCGGCTATCCGTGCCTCCTGGAATGCTACCAGAGGGAGGCCTGCAAATGCACCACAGCTCACAGCGCAGGAGGAGTTAGTGGCAGCCATCATGCGCTGCAGCACTGTGAAGGGTGTGCCTGGTGAAGGATTTCAGAAGGGTGGCAACCCATCACTGCATGGTACGTATATCAGCCATGCACAGCCAGCAGCATAGAGGGAGCATACACGGGCATGCCGGCGTGCATGTTGCACCATGCATGTCCTGTGCATGTGTGCACAACACCGTGCACGCCATGCTGCCAAATGCATGCAGTGGCTGTTGGGGGGGCACACGTGGGCATTGCATCACTAACACACCTTTCTTCTCTTTCAGCACCAGCACACCTGCATGCAGAGGATGGGGCACTGGCAGCAGCCGTAACTGAGGGACCAGTCCCAGAGGGCCAGCCATCCACCTCCACAGGCATCCAGGGGCCTGATAGGCTGCATCACACCACCACAATCCAGACAGATATCCCGGGCATGGGGTCAGACAAGGTCCTGGCTGTGTTCCTGCAGGATGCCAGTCTCTGTGTCCTCTACGTGGAGACACAGATTGGGGCTGGACCCGATGCTGATGATGATGTCACCATCTCACTGGACAGCATGGGCAATGTTGTGGGGGAGATGCCCATGCCTGATACCAACACTGGCCACACACCCAATGACCGGACAGCCGGGGAACATCTGCCCGCTGCCACTGTGGGTGCAGCTGTGTTCACTGCCATGGCTGTGCCATGTGGTGGTGGTGGTGGTGGTGGTGGTGCTGCGGCTGCGCAGGGGCTGGGAAATGTTCAGTGGCTGGACAGGCAATGGCAGCAGGCAGCAGGTGCCACAGGGAAGCTGGATGCTGGGTCTGCTGCTGGGGCGCCAGGTAGGGACATACCCCATGAGGACCCCACTGTGCAGCATCTACCTGAGAGGGGGGCTGTGCAGTGTGGCCGGTCACCACAGAAGCGTCAGTGTTCTGCCCAGGATCCCCAGGTTGCTAACCCACTGGCACAGCACAGCTGTTTTCTGTGGGACTCTGCAGAGCAACAAGTGCAGCTTGCCACTGGGGTTTGTGCACTGCATGTGGAGGTGCACCAGCTGGCCAAGCAGTGCAAGAGGGGCACTGCACAGTTCCTGGCGGGGATGCAGTGCATGCAGGAGGCCATGACTACATCCCTGGATCACATTAGCAAATGCGATCACAGATGGCTTCATGATGCTGGCTGCCACAGGGCATTGCAGGCCACCGTGGACCACATGCAGTGCACTGTCCACCCCACAATCCTGGTGTTGGGTGACACCCATGCTGTCGATGCCAGGCTCCAATGTAGGCATCCCAGGCGTGCCTGGGGCAGGCCTGTTTGGGCGCCTACACACACCTGCATGGACCCAGTCGTGGTCCTAGGGGTCAACCCTTGGGGGCTAATGCTAACACCCCTTGTGGCTGATGAGCAGCTAGTGGCTGCCGATCGACCCTGCTGCAGCCACCCCCGTGGCTGCAGTGGTCATGGTTCTGTGCAGTGGACCTGATGTGCATCCTGCCCTGATCGCAGTCTGCAGCTGCTGCTCTTATGCATGCATGGGTGGTGAGTGTGTGTGCATACCACTGGTGTGGCACCAGCTTGTCATGCCACACACTGCCTGTGTGCATGCTTGCGCAGCCACTGGACCATGTGGTGTGGGCATGAAGAGGGCAGTTCAGCACCAGTTGCACGTGTGCACGTGTGCAATGCAACTGATCCTCACCACATGCCAACGCTTGGGTGTGTGGATGCATGGGTGAGTGCGTGTGGTGCTGTGTGTTGCTGTGTGCTGTTCCATGTGGTTGTGTTCCACTGATGCCCCTACCCCTGCACCACACCTCTGTGTGTGCATGCCCATTGCCATGCATGCCCCTGCATGTGTGCAGCACCTGTGTGTGTGGCCCATGCATGGTTTGCGCCCCACCTACCTGCATGCCCCATAGTGCTCATGTGTGATGGTGTCCCAATGTTGGTGTGCCATCCATTGCAGCTGGGGATCCCTCCACCCGGGGGGGGGGGCTGTCCACCACCCTTCAGCCCATTGCATCCATAGTACCCACTACTGTGGCCCTTGTCAGCCTCAATAGCTATCCCATGGTCAATGGCCATGTTGTGCAGTATGCAGTGAGCCAGGAATAGACCACAGACTTTTGAAGGGCTGTACTGTAGGGCACCACCAGACCTGTCCGTGCAACAGAAGCATGCCTTCAGCATGCTGAATACATGCTCAATGATGTTGTATGTGTTGGCATGTGCCTTATTGTAGCGTTCCTCTGCTGGGGACGATGGGCGCCGGTAGGGGGTGAGCAGCCAGGGCCTCAGTGGATAGGTGCTGTCTCCTGTGTAGATAATGACATGGTTAGCCCCTGCCATCCTTTGCCATGCTCCTTGCCTGTCCCTGGCACCCTCACCAGAATGCCCACCCTGCCCTCCCCATCTCATGGCCTGCTCTGCCCTGTACCCTGCCCGTCTCATACTCACCTACTAGGTGGCAAGTAGGGATGTCCCCATGTTCAAACCTGTGGCACAGTGCAGAGCTGTGCCAGATGAATGCATCATGTGCACTCCCAGGGTGTGTGGCACAGACATTGGTGATGCACCTCGTGGAATCGCACACCACCTGGCAGTTGACACTCAAGCTCCCCTTCCTGCTGATGTATGCCACACCCTCAGGGCCAGGAGGCATGTGGATGCACACGTGGGTGCAGTCAATGGCCCCAAGCATGTCAGGCATACGTACTTCCCTGTGGAAGTCCTGCATGGTTGCTGTATGCTCTGCCTATGTGCTGGAGAAATGGATGTATTCTGAAGCAAGTGGCAACAGAGCACTGAGGAACTGTGTGAGGAGGCATGACATGGCCAACTGGGTTATGCCTGTGGTGTCCCCCCTTTTGGTCTCTGGAAGGTGGCCGAGGTGAGCAAGCACATGACAGCTGTCACTTTGGTCTCCACAGACATTGCATGGCTCCGCCTCGTGGGTGCCCGTATCTCCTAACTGCACAGCTCACAGAGCTGCCTCAGAATGGCCCTATTCAGGCAGTACTGGCCCACGATCTCTGTGTTGGAGTAGTTCTTGAAGGTAGTGTGGGTGCGGTACCACCTGTATCGAGCATACCACCGATGGGCCCTTCCTCAGCCACGTCACTGTTCCTCCTGCCCCCTCACACCCCTCATTACAGCCTCCACCATGAAGGGTGCACTATCCATGGCCTCTGATGTCCACTATCCCCCTTAGTGGTTGGCTGCTGCTGCAGGGTGTGTGCCACCCTGGTGCACTGTCTGACACTGTGCCTGCCTGTCCCTCTCTCTTTCTCTGCCCCGGTCCCCCTCTCCACTGCCACATCTGTCCCTCTCCCTCTGTGGCTGCCTCAGTCTGTCAGTCTCTTGCTCGCTCTGTCTCTCTCAGTCTGTCTTTCTGTCCTTCCTTCTTTCATTTTTTCTGTCACTCTCTCTCTCTCTCTCTCTCTCTCCCTCTCACCTGGTGCAAGTGCTGTCTGTGTGCTTGCACCTTGTATTTATAGGCTCAAGTCTGCTCGGTGCATCTCGGATTTGCTCCGCACTTGCGCCATGGTTCCACGGTTGAATATCGCACTGCGCCGGATATTCATGGACATGCCCCCTGCACTTGCACCTGCATTCATTATAGTTGCACATAGGTGCAATGGGATTTGTGCTGTGCACTGGCTCCCTCTGAATATCACTCCTTGGCACAAGTCCACACTTGCACCGGAGCAACTCGCTTTGAATATCCAGGCCAGGGTGTTGGAGCCGATTAAATTAATAATAATAGAAAATATTTTGTATCTTAGCCTAATTTTTCCTACAGCCTCCTTCCTTTTGCTGTGAAAGTATATCTCACAACCCACTTCCAGTTCAAAATTGGATTAAAGATACTACTAGTGGATGTACACATTCAAGTGTTATCCCTTATAATATAATAAATGAGATATTGATTTAACATTCTTTTCAATACTTTCAGGTTGGATAAAGCATCAAGTACACATAACACTACAGAATCACATTTTAGGAGGTTAATAAGACTTCCTATGTGGATATATATAGTGTCAGGAGGTCTAAACCTCACTCAGGTTCTTGGCAATATTGGGAATGCAAGGAATCACAGACACATTGCATAAGAATAATAAACTTGTTTATTACTAGCAAAAGGATAAATCATAGTTGCCCTAAGCAGTTCTTACCAATACGAACTGGGAGCCAGTGTTAAGCGTTCCCTATACCTCAAGGTTTCTTCGTGTCTCTTGGGGTCTCCAAGGTATAAGACTCAGTGTCTCACATTATATACCTATGATAATTACTATGGTTACTGTAAGATAGAAACATTTCTCGATACAGAGATGAGCGGTATTGGCTAAATTAGAGGTCCACGGTCCAAGATAACATTATACAATTTTGTAGTAGTCATCACTTTGCGAAACAAAAGAGTACAGTTCTTACAGTACTTACACAAATAAGTGTAGTAGTACAAATCACCAAAAGGTGGCAATGCCGACTTATGTCATAATCATTACAAGGACACGGATGTCCTAACATCTTGTAAGTGAGAAATACATAGCAAATACACAGACAATGTATACGTATTAGAAAGCAAAGTGTATAACAATAATATGAATACATATCCTGACAGCTACTCTTGTACGGTAGATGCCCTATGCCCTACATGTTAGTATAACATATGCCTAAGCAATAGCTGTCCATGGTGTACCTCTGGGGGTACAAATAAGGGTGCAGGGACCTCGTGTAACAATAGCACACATACAGTATGCTTGTTTCATATTGTCATATTGTTTGAGCATACAAACATACTAACATACTAAAATGACAGCAGAGTAGGCCCCATGATCTATCGAGTCTGCTCAAGAGTCAGTACCCTGAATGGGCACTGTAACCTTCCTCCTGACTCCACCCTTATCCCCTTTTCCCCTGCCAGGATTCTCCCCCCCCTCCACACAAGCAGTCCTCCTCTTCATCCCCCTCCTGTACCTGTCCCAGCCTCTGTTGAACCCCTCCACTGCAGACACCTCCAACAGTTCCTCAGGCAGTGCATTCCATGGTTCCAACTCCTTTCCACACCGAGTGTCCCGCCCTCCAGCCTCCAACCATGCCACCTGGTGGCCCCTCCCACCTTCTTCTGAAAGATCCCATGTAGGTGTACCTTATTTACCCCTTTTAGCTACTTGAAGACCTCAATCATATCCCCCCGTCTCTTCTCTCCTCCAGCGAGAACAGGTTGAGCTCCTGAAGTCTCATCTCATAAGTCCTATCCCCCAGACCTCAGATCATCCTGGTTGCCATCCTCTGAACCCTCTCCAGGAGTTGAATATCCTTCCTGAGGTGCGGGCACCAAAACTGCACACAGTAGTCGAGGTGCGGTCTGACAAGGCAATTGTACAGTGGCATAATCACCTCCCTGCTTCTTGAGATTATCCCCCTGGCGATGCAGCCCAGCATTCTACTATCCCTGGCTGCAGCCCTCCTACATTGTTCGAAGTTATTCATTCTGGCATCCGCCAACATCCCCAAGTCCTTCTCCCCACTCAAAACCTACAATATGTCCCCTCCTAGTGTGTACACCTGACCCAGGTTTCTTTGCCCCAGGTGAAGCACCTTGCATTTTCTGGTGTTGAACCTTAGCTTCCAGGTGCATGACTAACTCTCTAGAGCATCCAGATCTCCATGCAGGGTAACCCTACCCTCTTCCCCATCCACCACTGCCTCCAGCTTATAGTCATCCACAAAGAGACTCATTTAACTCCTGATGCCCTTCCTGATATCGGAGATGTAGGCGTTAAACAGGAGTGGCCCCAGAACTGATCCCTCTGGGACCCGGCTAATGACCCCCTGGAGGATGAGACTACCACCCACTGGGGACGACCAGATTGCCAGCTTCCAATCCACCTGACTGTCCATACCCCCACCCCCATCTTTCCTAACTTATCCAGCAGACCAGTGTGGGGGACTGAATCAAATGCCTTGCTGAAGTCTAGAAAGAGGGCATAGACCAGCCTACCCTGGTAGAGTGCTGTCATCATCCATTCGTAGAACTCCACAAGGTTAGTTTGACACAATCTGCCTGGTACGAAGCCATGCTGGTGATCATCCAGGAATCCCTGTTCCGCCAAGAACACCCCCAACCTCTCCTTTAATATGGCCTCCATCAATTTGTCCACCACCGATGTCAGGTTGACTGGCCTGTAGTTCCCCAGCTCTTCCCTTGATCCTCCTTTATGGATGGGCACAATATGTGCCTCCCTCCACTCCTTCGGCACCCTCCCTGTCTGTAGAGAAGCATTAAAAAGGCCTGCCAGGGGTGCGGCCAGGACATCAGTCAATTCCCACAGCACCCTTGGATGGATTCCATCAGGGTCCTGAGCTTTATCCTTTTTCAGGGACTGGAGGGCTTCCCACACACTACAGACAGGACTTTCCATATCCGTGCTTCCAACTCCCTCAGCCAATCCAGCGTGCCCCCTCCCTCATGGATCAGCTCCCTCAGCCCCCTCTGTAACAAGAGGTACCCCAACTTTTAAGGCCCCCACCCCTTCTACCCACTGCGTTCCCCTTGCCTGTGGCTCTCCCTCCTCCTCCTTAGTGAAAACCAATGCAAAGTATTCGTTGAACACCTCCGCTTGTTCCTCTGCCTCCTTTGCCCACCGCTCCCCATCTTCAGCGTATTTAACTGCCCTTTTGCTCTCCTTCTCTCCCCAATATACCTAAATAACCCTTTTTCCTCACTTCCTGATCCCCTGTGCCAACCTCTGTTCCGTCGTTGCCTTGGCCCTCTCACCACCCTGGTAACCTGCCAGGTCATGTGAAAATACACATCCCTATCCAAGACCCCACTCGATTGCTTGTACCTACGGTATGCTGCCTTCTTTTCCCTTACCACTCCTGGACCTCCCTGGTCCACCAGCATTGCTTTCTAGATCTACCACCCTTATGTCTCACCCTTGCACAGGACCCTGGTAGCCTCCTGTAGTCCTCTTTTGATGATTTCCCACCTACTCTCCATGTTCATGCCCAGATTTATCCCATCAAAGTGGTCCCTGAGGATATACTAACATACTATACTAACATACTAAAATGCCAGCAGAATAGGCCTAACGGTCTTTCGTGTCTGCTCATTTGGTCAGCCCCCACCCTGGGTGCTGACCTTGCTGTCCCCCTCGCCTTCTCTGGCTTCTCCCTTCCCAGTTCCGGATATTCTTGCTGCATTGGATTTTGCTTCCTGAACCCTTCCCCTGTACCTGTCCCACCCCCTCTTGAACCCCTCCACTGTCTCTGCCTCCACCAGCCCCCTAGGTAGTGCATTCCATGCTCCACCACCCTCTCAGTGAAGTAGCACCTCCTCCTTTCTCCCCTGAATCTTCCCCCCTAAAGCTTCCACCCATGCTCTCTAGTGGCCCCTTCCTCCTTCCTTCGAAGCACCCTGACTGTTCCTCCCCTATTTACCCTCTTCATGTACCTGAAGACCTCTATCATGTCCCCAGTCCCTTCTCTCTTCCAATGTGTACATATTTAGCTCTTCGAGCCTCTCCTCATAGGTCCTGTCCCCCAAGCCCCAAATAATTTTGGTTGCCCTCCTCTGGACCCTCTCCAGGAGGTTAATGTCCCTCTTTAAGTGTGGCCTCCAAAACTGCATGCAGTACTCCAGGTGCGGCCTCACCAAGCAGTTATACAGAGGGAGTATCACTTCCCTCCTTCTGGAGGTGATCCCCTTAGCGATGCATCCCAGCATCCTGTTGGCCTTGGCTGCTGCCCTCCGACAAGTCTCAGAGTTGTTCATCTTGACATCCACCACCACCCCCAGGTCCCTCTCAGCCATTGAGACTTGTAGTATCCCCCAGGGTGTACACTTGGCCTGGGTTTCTGGCCCCCAGGTGGAGTACCTTGCATTTCCATGCATTGAACCTCAGCTTCCACTTTCTAGACCATCTTTCCAGAGCCTCCAGGTCCCCTGCGGCCACCTCCCCCCCCCCCCATCCACCACCGCCCCAGTTTCGAGTCATCTGCAAAGAGACTCATCTCACTCTGATTCTGTCCTTATGTCAGATACGTAGGCGTTGAACAGAAGGGACCAGGACTGATCCTGTGGGACCCCACCAATGACCCTCCTTGGGATGAGACTATCCCACCAACTACGACCCTCTGGGTCCGGTCCTGGAGCCAATTGCCTATCCATCTGATCATCTGGTTTCCCACCCCATTTCTCCTAGCTTATCCAACAGGCCCACGTGAGGAACAGAGTCAAATGCCTTGCAGAAGTCTAGAAAGAGGACATCCACTGGTCTGCAGGTCCAAGGCACTTGTCACCCAGTCATAGAACTCCACCAGGTTTGTCTGACACGACTTCCCAGGATGAATCCATGCTGTCTATCGTCCAGACACCCTGACTTATCCAGTCCCCCTAGCCTCTCCTTGACAATGCCCTCCATCACCTTGCCCACCACGATGTCAGGCTGACAGGCCTGTAGTTCCCTGCCAGCTCCCTTGTCCCCTGCTGGATAGGCACTACATGCGCCACCTTCCAGTCTTGGGGCACCCACCTGTCCTCAGAGAGATGGTGAAAAGCTCTGCCAGGGGTTTCACCGGACATCTGCAAGTTCCTTCAGCACTCTAGGATGTAATTTATCCGGCCGGTGCTTTCTCCGTCTTAAGGGGCTGAGGGCTTCCCTCACTCTCTGCTGTGATTTCCACTTCTGGTACCTCTTCTCCTGCTTAGCCCTCCCCACCTGCCAGTGACCCCCTCTCCCCAGACCTGCCAGATCGGTAGGGTCCCCCCTCCTCATTCTCTGTCTCCTCCATGTATGATGCAGCATCCCCATTTTCCCTGGTGAAAACTGAGGTGAAGTACTCATTTAGTACCTCAGCCTGCTCCCCCGGGTCTTGTGCCCATCTCTCCCCTGATTTAATCCTGCTAATCTGCCTCTTCACCCTTCATCTTTCCCCAATGTTACTAAAGAACCCCTTTTTTCCTCTCCTAATTTCCCTAGCCAGGTTCTGCTCCTTCCTTGCCTTAGCCGCCCTCAACACTATAGTGGCCCTTCTAGCCATCAGCTCATACTCCCCTCAATCCCTTTCACTCCTTGAGCACTTGAATTTCTTATAGGCTGCTTTCTTTCCCCGCACCACCTCCTGGACCTCCTGGTCCACCAACAGGGTTTTGGGCCCTACCGCATTTGTCTTACTCTTGCACAGGTGCTGGTAGCATCCTGCACCCCTCCTGATGATTTCCCACCTACTATCAGTGTCCATGTCTGACCCAATCCCATCCAAATGCTCCTTAAGGATCTTTCCCATTTCCTTAAAATCCGCCCCCCTGAAGTCGGTTACTTCCGTCTTTGTACAGCCCTCTGCCCCTCCTAGGTCCAGGCAGAACCAGATCGTGGCATGGTCACTCCACGCCAATGGGTCCCTTACCTCCAGGCCCCAATCTGGTCACTGTCTGCCAGGACCACATCAGTACTCGTGCCTCCTGGTCGGTTCCTCACCTGCTGAGTTAGGACGCCGTCTTGAAAGACATCCAACAACCTCTGTTCCTGGTCACAGAGGATGTCATAATCTCCCAGTCTGTTCCTGGCATGTTTAAGTCCCCTAACACCACCACCTTTCCTCTGCCCAGTCTGCGGTGTCTCTAACATCTGCCACCAGACTGTCCTCCAGCTCCTCTGCCAGGGCAGGTCTATACACCACTCCTATTTTTACTCTCTGCCTCCTTGTTATCAAGGTACCTAAATCGCCCACGGTTCCCTCGCCTCTCTACTCCCCTATGCCAATGCAGTTTTGACTATCATTTCTACCCTCCTCCCTTCCCTCCTCCTGTCCTTCCTGAACATAGTGTAACCCTCAGATTCAGGTCCCAGTCATGTCCTGCGGTGGCCCAAGTCTCAGTGACCGCTGCCATCCACTGCTCCCTCAGTTAACATCGCCTGGAGCTCAGGCATTTTATTGCCCAAGCTCCTGGCATTTAGCAGGACTACCTTCCACCCTTTCCCTATAGTTCCATTTCCCTGCTCGTGTGTCCCATGGGGATTCTGTTTTCTCCTGGTCTGCACTTTGCCAGTTGGCCTTTCCTGCAATCCTCCTGGTCCCCAGGAGTGGAGACAAGTCCCTCCTTTATCGGCACCCCTTGACAGCCTTTTCTCCCATCCACCCCCCTTCACAAGTTTAAACCCCACTTTTCCCAATGAACTCTATTTTCAACTTAAGGATTCCCTCCCTCCAAATTGAGATGTAGTCTATCTCTAGCATACAGCTCCTTATCCTCCCAGGTCTCCCCAATCCCCATCAACCCATACCCTCTGGCCTCCACCACTCCCTGAGCCACTGGTTTATCTCCTAATTTTCCTTTTGTGTTCCCCACTAGCTCTTGGCACTGGCAGGATTTCTGAGAAGGAAACTGTGCATCCTATGTCATGACAGACCCTGGCGAGCTCCTGAATCTTGCCTGTATCTCTAGCTGCTATTTCCCTCAATGTCATTTGTACCCAGGTGGACCAGTATGTCTGGGGAACCCCCACAGTCCTTTGCCAGCTGATATACCTTGTGCTTAGCCCTTGCACCGTTAGTCCAGGGAAGCATCTTGTTCTAACTGCCAGGCTTCTCCTCCCAGTATCCCATTTGATACCCTTTGATCATAGAATCCCTCAGCAGGAGCACCTCTGACCACTCCTTTCCTCCATCCCCCTTCCATGTCCCTCATCCTTTCTACGGCCCTCACCCAGCTGGCTCCTTGTTCCTCCCCTATCTGGGTGCCCATGCCACCCCTCCTTTACTATGGCCACTCCCTCCCCTCCAATCCTATGCCTCTCCTCCTCCTGAGGGATCCTTCTGTACCTTGCTAATTCCCCCACTGCTCGCAACTGGTCCTTCTCCCCCATCTGCTAAACTAGCCTGACTCATCCTCCCTTCCTTCCTGTCTCCATTTAGTTCCTCCTTGCTCGTTGTGCTCCCCTGGCCTAAACCCTCAGCTCCCTTTACTGAATCCTCCTTGTACTTCTGGTCCTTCTCCTTTACCTTTCCTCCCAACTGGTCCTTCTCCTTGCGCTTTCCTCCCTCTTCCCCAACCCCTCCTGCTCTGATTCACTGCTCCCCCCATTCTCCTGCATTCCAGGTCCCCCCTGTTCTTCCTGCTATCTGGCCCCTGCCTCCTGCCTCCCACTCCCACACCCTTTCCGTCTCTAACCAACTCTGTCGTGGCTACATCACCCCCCTCATCCTTGAGCAGAAGAAGAGAATTGAAGCGGTTACTGAGTACAAGGTCTGATCCACCTCCCCGCCTTGCTTCCTTCTGTCCAGCACTGGCCATCTGCCTACTTCCCTGAGAATGTTGGCCCTCCGTCCCCTCTTTGTGAGGGTCCCCAGTTACCTGCCTGCTTCCTTGGTAGTGTCATTTTGGACCCCCTCTGCCAGGGTCCCTATGTGACCCCTGAGTATTCTCCTGCACTCCTTTCCCTATACCCCCACCCCCAGTGCTTGGTGCAACCCTGTGGGAGATTTCCAGCCCCCTTCCCCAACCATACCACCCCCTTTCCCCCAGCTTTCTCCTCATCCCCAACCTCCTCCTAAGCTGTGCTAGCTGGTAGCACTAGGGCAACCACCAAACTTCCAAGCCCAGTCCAGTATCATGGCTGCTCCACACCCTGTGCACCCCACCACCCTCCCAAAGATGCCGGCCCTAATGATGTGTGGTTCCATCCCCTTCCAAATAGGTTTCCTTGGGTGAGCCACCAGGTTCCCCCCTAGTCCAAGATACCCCTACTGCCTAATCAGGTCACCCACTAATCTTAGAGACAGTCCCACTGTACACCAGTAACTCTGTTACTAGGTGTAGTACAACACATTAAACTTTAAGAGAAATGAACAACTCCCTAAGCTCCTCTCTCCCAGCCTTTAAATCCAACCCCCAGTGGCTAGAACTACATAAGCTGCACCAGCAGCCTTTTCCTCCAATTGCAGGGCAGGTGTTCCCTATAAATTTGCAGACTTCTGGGGAGGAGGGGTGGGGAGGGTGGGTCTGGGCAGACACCTGACAAGAGAGAATGTATCAGCCCTGTGTCTCCCCTCAAAGCCCTGCAGCTAAAGAACCAGGCCCAAGCAAATCCCACAAATAGGTTTTAAATCAGAAGAAATAGGCCTCTACCAGCGCAGCCTGTTACAGTGAAACATCACAAAAGAGCCCCACTTACAGCCACCAAATCAGTTTACAAACATCCAGCATTCCCCAAAACAATACCGTGCTAGCCCCTTAGAAGTAAGAAAGAAAAGAACTAACCTACCAAGTAAAATCCACAAGAACCCTGTGAAAACAACAGCAGCAGCTAATGTCCTGGAACACAACTGATCCTGTCCCCTTCCAGTTCTATGCCCCATGCTCTTGAAGTCTGCCCCTCTAAAAGCAACAATCATAGTCCTTGTGTGGTCCCTCCCTCCCCCCGGGACCAGTACAAACCAGACCGTATCATGATCACTTCCAGCTAGGGGGTCCCCCACCTCAAGTTCCCAAACTAGGTCACAGTCAGCCAGTACTACATCCAGGATGCAAGGGGAATGCAGGGGATAGAAGGTGTGGGGGCCTTAAAAGTTGGGGTACCTCTTGTTACAGACGGGTCTGAGGGAGCTGATCCATGCGGCAGCGGGCACGTTGGATCGGCTGAGGGGGTTGGAAGCACGGATGTGGAAAGTCCAGTCTGCAGGGTGTGGGAAACCCTCCAGTCCCTGAAAAAGGATAAAGCTCAGGGCCCTGATGGAATCCACCCTTCCTCATTGGGTCAATAATCTGTTGAACTAGGAATGCATCCTGAAAAGCAACCAATAGCTTCTGCTCCCTGGCTAATGGGGATGTCATAGTTCCCCAATCAGTCACTGGCATGTTTAGGTCGCCTAATATCACCACCCCACCCCCTTCCTGACCACAATGGTCCTTAATATTAGCCAGCAGGCAATCCTCTAGAATTTTCAACCAGCGTGGGGGGTCAGTAGACCACCCCCACCTTGACCGTCTTGCCCCCTGGGGTTTGCATGGTGACCCATAAGGCCTCCATATTGTCCACTGTTTCTTCCACTCTGCATATTAGGATGCCATCTTGAACAATTAACGCTACTGTTCTCCTCCTGCCCACCACCCCATCCTTTCTGAGCACAATACACCCACTCAGGTTAAGGTCCCAATCATATCCTGGGGTGGCCCAAGTTTCGGTGACAGCCGCCACATCCACGTACCCATCCGACAGCATTGCCTGAAGCTCAGGCATCTTGATGCCCAAGCTCCTGGCATTTATCAGGACCACCATCCAACCCTTACCCCTACCCCATCTCCTTGTTTTACCCTCAGAGGTTACACGCATTCACCCACTTGATGCCCCCGGTGTGCATTCTGTCACTCCATTATGGGGCCTGCAAGGATCAGCCTCTCATCTCCCCCTTCCCCTTCATAAGTTTAAACCCCATCTAGTCTGAATAAACTCGGTCAGTTTCTGCTTTAGTACCTCCTTTCCCACCAGGTTGAGGTGAAGTCTATCTCTTGCATACAGCCCCTTGTCCTCCCAGGTTACCCCCAGTCTCCCACTACCCCGTATCCCCGAGCTTCACCCCATGCCTTGAGCCACTCATTAACCTCCCAAATTTTCTGTTTGTTTTCCACGCTGGCCCTAGGTACCGTCTGGATCTCCATGAAGGAAACCGAGCAGCCATTGGCATGACAGACCCTGGCAAGTTTACAGAACCTAGCCTGAATCTCCAACACACTATTTTCTGCAATATCATTTGGGCCCAAGTGCACTAAGATATCAGAAGAGCCTCCATAACCCTGTTCCAGTGAATAAACCATATGCTTTACCTTGTGCACAATCAAACCAGAGATACTCTTGACCCCAACAGGCCCAGGGTTTCTCTCTCCCTACCACTCCCACTGCATACCTCTAATTATAGAGTCCCTGAACAGGACTACCCTAACCCCTCCATTGCCCTTAGGCCCTCCCTCTTTGCAGGCCACAACACCAACACCTACCCCCTCCCCTACCCCAGCACTGGCCATCAACTGTGTTGCTGCTGGCCCCCCATGTGCGAATTTCCTGAAGCCCTGCCCCTCTTACCCCAATGCATTTCCCCAACTTCTCCATCTGCTCCAGGTACTGCCATACCCCCGCTCCTTACCCCAGCCTTCCCTTCTGTTCCAGGCTCTGCCCCCCCCCTCAGCCCCATCAACATCAGTCTCCCCTGCCATATCATTCTGGCTCATTCCTGGGGCTCCTCCCCCTGCATTGCCACTGGCTGTTTCACTGCCTGCTTTCATCACTGTTTGACTGCCTGCTCTCGTTGAACTTGCCTTTCCTAAATTTGTTGTGCATTGTGGTCCCCTAGGTGGAATTTTTCTCCTCAGCACCTGCTCTGCTTGCCTATGTCCCTCTATGCACGCCACCCCACCCCGGTGCATCCCTAATGTCTTCTTCTACCCCTTCTCCCTGTACATTACTCTCTATCCCATTTATGGCCCTCAAGGACCCCATCCCTAGCACATTTGCTGGCCTGCCCTTTGCCTCTCCGACCATGGTCACCTCGTTGCATCCTCCCCTGGGCCCAGGTTTCACTAGACCCTCACGCTGGTGTGCCGGCAAGGGTTCCTTCCCCATACCATCCAGTATTCCTACACTCATTAGATCATTCCCTATGCCTCCCAACTTCCTCTCCCCTGCCTCCTCCTTTGGTGGCTCCTCACAGTCATTCTCCTCCAGCACCTCCTTCACCAGTGGGTCAAGGGGCGCAAATCTGTTTGCTTGCTCTGCTCCAGTACTGCCCCTTTAGCTGCTGGTAGAGCCTTGTTTGAGGTCTGACCCAGAGTTTCAGGCATCTGCCTTCCTTTACCTGGCCCTACTGTCTTCCATGCCTTTCTATCCTCTGCTGTCTCCATGCCTTCTGTCTCCAGATTTCTCATCTCCCCTCTGAGAGTGCCATTACCCTCCATCCCATTGCATCCCCTTGTCCCCTTCTCGTCCTCCTTCCTCCAAGACCCTACACTCTCAAACCGTAGGCCCAAATCCTTTGTGCATTCCCCCTCCCTCCATGGCTGATTGTGACCCTGCCCCTTCACCCCCCTCCTCCACTACCCTCCCCCTTGCTCAGTTCCCACTGTAGCCACCCTATTTCCTCCTTCAGCTGTGAGAGTTGTTTACACACCAATCACCTTCCCATCCTCCAGGCCCAATTTTAGAACCATGGCAGCCCCACATCCGCTACACCCAACCATCCTACCAAAGAGGCCATCCTCATATCCACCCCTCCAGTTGTTCTGCCTTTCCATAGCTATGCCGGCTAACACAAAAAATTTGTTGACAATATAATTAGTGGACAAAGCACGTTACCTTCACCTGGTCAGGCAGCTCCAAATCCCCCATAACAATACTAAAAGATCCTGGGTAAAGACTTGATACCTCAACTGGGCAGGTCAGTGTTTGCAAACAATTTGTTCTCCACCTGCCCAAGCAACCACACCCCTCCAAATAGTCCCCCCACCTTAAGTAGCATCCAAGTCCCTCATAACAGCCCCTCCCAGATAATCAAAAACACCAGATCATAGTCACCATTCAAGTCCCTTTTAACAGCACTACCCAGAATAAACCTAAAAGCACTAGTTCATAGTCACCATTTGTATCTCATGGGTCCAGAGTCTTGGTGTAGCTTCCCCTGAAGAGACCAGGGCAGTCTCACAATTACAGCTCCTCACAGGTATTTTCCATTGCCAGCTCAGAGTTCCAAAGAATCCCATAGATGTGATCAACTGCCCCAGATAATCTTCAGTGTCCAGTTCCCCAGTTTCACCAACAGACCTTCAGCTCAGAGTTCCAGAGAATCCTGTAGATGTGATCAGCTGCCCCAGATAACCTTCAACGTCCAGCTCCTCAGTTTCACCAACAGACCTTCAGCGCTCAGTTCCCCTGTGCCACCAGCAGACCTTTGTATCCCTTAGCTACTCCCTCTTCCTGTTGCATACATCAGATTCACCTTTGATTTACATTGCTCTTCCCTACTCCGGCATTTAAGAGAGGCCGGGGTTAGGCACAGTGGGCAGGACTGAAAACCAGCCCAGAGTGATTATACCGCTCTCTCCCTGCTCTGTTTCTCTTCACTACCAGCCCTTCAGGTTCAAAGTAGCAAAGTGTTTTCAGCTGTCTCCCTGCTTTACTTCTTCTCGCTGCTGGCCTCTCCGGTTCACTTCCTGGTTCCTATGACCGTCAATGCGGCCAAATTTCAGCCCAACCTCCTCCCACAGCAAGACCAGTGCAGCCATGGATTTTTCAGTTTCCACAGCCTGGCACGGCTTTTTAAAGCTAGGCTGCATTGGCGCCTTGGGACCTGATTCGTGGAGATGCAGCCCCAGATGGCGATTGGCTGTAAACCAGCCCAGAGTGATTACAGCTCTCTCTCCCTGCTGTTTCCCTTTGTCACCGGCCCTTTGGTTCAAAGCAGCCCAGTGTTTTCAGCTCTCTCCCTGCTTTGCTTCTCCTCACCACCAGCCTCTGTGGTTCACTTCCCAGCTCCTATGACCTCTGATGCGGCCGAATTTCAGCCCAACCTCCTCCCGTGACAAGACCAGTGCAGCCGAGAATTTTACATTGCAGACCTTTCCATGCTCAAACATTATCAGAGCCAAAAGTACACAAATGTCTTCCAAAACATTAGTCCTTGACTATGGTTTCAATCTTCAGGTCTGTGCAGTGATCTGGAGGTAGATGTCTCATGAGCTTCTTCTGTAACTTAATCTGTTATATCAAACCATTGAGGTTTGCAGGCATGTTGCAGTTTCATTGATAAGTACTCCCTTAAAGGGACTTGCCAACCTTTGCCATAACAAATGGGAATAGTAACCTGTAGGTGTTGTGAATCAGTCTCTTACTATTCAAACTGCCAAACAGTGCTGTTTTCCATGAAAAAAAATCCTTTTATTTTAGTGCTCTGCTTCATTTACATAGCCTAACCTTTTTTCTCAGTACTGCAACACCCAACTGTGACATCATACCAGGGAAACAAAGTTACTAAATGGACAGTGTCACTTTTAAGTTTTAGATAGACAAATCAGCTATGTACTATACCCACAATGACTCACTATGTACATTAGTATACAGGCTATTATATTTCTGTGCTCACTGCAGAAATAGGAAACTACATCTCTCAGTACAGAAGTCGTGCAGCTAGATACAGTGTGCACAATGCATTGCTATGAAAATAAACACACAAAAGCTTATATTGTTGACACCACTACAGAAATATAAGAAGGCATCTCACAGTAAGGAAATTGGAAAACAGGTTCTTATTTTACCCACAATGCCTTGCTATGTACATTTACTTGTATGTGCTCACCACTATCAACATATGGGACTGCACTTCTGAGTAAGGCACATTTAAGTCAACATTATGAATTACCCAGAATTCCATGTTGCTGTATGTAAAACAGTGACAGCTCCCTTATATGACATAATTCTGTGTGTGTGGCCACACACAGAAAACTGGAGGACAAAACGCTGATAAAACATAAACAAAATGACTGACAGATTTTTTTACAAAACAAATTGCAGCTGCAACATCTGAAGCATGGCTGGCAATGGCATACTATGTGAAAAAAGGCATTTGGGGAACCTTACTAAGGCACTTTAAGTACAATTTCACCATTGCCCTTCTTGCTAATGTAAATTTGATAGGCTACAGGGGACACTTTATCCTTATTGACATAAGGTCTGTTCCAAGTCTGTATGAATTCCTTAAGCTTGACCTTATTTCTGCTGTAATCAAAACAAAAAATCTTGCGGCCTGCCAGCGCAGTGGTAGGGTTACTGATCGTGGCGCCAGTGACCCGGGTTCGGGAGCGGACTCAGGCAGCTGGAGGGCCGGCCAGGGAGAGGAGGATTGAGCACCGAAAGGCTGCTCTCCTCCTCTGGGTGGGATGGGATGCAAGTCTCGCTGCTATACCGCCACCTGGGTGACCACAGGTGGAGGTGCAGTGAAGGCAGCTTGCAAGTAAGGTTGGGGAGGCATCTGCCGGAAGCCAGAGCAACAAGCATGTCACGACGTGCTTAGCCCCTAGGCTTCCATAGCACGCGGGCGCCTTGAGGGCTGGGACTAGAAAAAGCTGAAATACCCTGTCCCAGGTTCCTGTAGATGGGACCCAGTCATCCCGAGAAAACCCATAACTGGGCTCTTGAGACGGGGCCAGTTGACCTCTTGACGCACACTTGAGGTGTGGAGAGGGTAAGGGGTGACCCTCTCCTCCCTGCCTGGGGGGCAAACCGCGGCAGAATGGGGGCAGACCACTGGCACTCGGAATAGAGGTTCCCAGGGCGGTACTATGGCAGCGCGCATGACCTTGGGATCCCTGAAGAGAGGTTCCTGAAGCAGCAAGGAAGGGGGCATAGAAATAGTAAGTATTTAAAAAAAAAACAAAAAAAACCTTATCATCATTCTAATATTCCATAGGAGTTGCTTTTCTGTGACAACAGGCCTTAGAACCTTAAACATTTAACTCTGTTTCTTTGCACAAATGCAAATGACTTGAAGATGCTGTCTTAGGAGGGTTACCTATTTGTGTTCTGTAGTAGCACCAGCTAATGTTTCATCCCTTGTTGTATACAATAGGTGAAGAGGAAGTATCATCTGTCTACCAGTCATCATTTCAAAAGGTTATATTCCTGTACATTTACTAGGGGCTGCTCTTATTGCTATTAAACCAAGTGAAAGTTTTAGTTCCCAATCAATTCCCGAAGCACTAAAAGATATTTTATTAGGATGTTCACTATGGTTTGGTTTGCACATTCTACTTGACCAGAGGATTCTGGATTGTAGGCCACATGCTGTTTCCTTTGCATGCTAAACGTTTTCTATGTTTTCCTTTGCCTGTGCTGCAAAATGGGAACCTCTATCAGATTCTACTTTGAATGGTAAGTCCCAGTGACTAAGCACATGGTTTATTAACAATACAGCTGTTGTTTTGGCTGCATCATTTGGAAATGGTATGAATTCAACCCACTTTAGAAACAGACAGGTAACTGTGAGGAGGAACTGTACTTGCTACCTCTGGATGACCTTACAATGGGACCTACCTAACATATCTGAAAATCTGAGCAGAGCAAAGTGATACATTTACCTGTAAGGGTGCCCTATGACAGGAGGGTGGCTGGCATTTGCAAAAGGTTATACATCCCTTGATGTAATTTGTTACATCTTTTTTTCATTTACTACCAGACAGTGGTTCCTAGGTCCCATGTGTTAATTTGTGACAAAATTACCTCCCTCCATTCCATTCCCCTGTATGTCCCTGGCATTTATTGCTCCCCAGGTAAGGAAGCTGTTACTGCTAACATTTCATGCCTTCTCTCACATATCGATACTCCTAGGGACACACACATCTAACCTGGTGATTTAAATCTCAGTTGGCTTGACCTAAGTCCTCATCTGTCCACTCTAAATTCCAAACCTTAAGTCTTCAATGAATAATTGCCCACCCTATCCAATTGAATAGTCAGTTCTCCAACCACTCCCTAGTGGATAGGATCCTACCCACCCTCACTGTAATGTAATGGAAGACACTCTACCTGATTTTTTCAGTGATCACTGCATTACTTTTTATATCAATGAAATCACAATTAAAAAGGTCATCATTGGCTGCTTCTACTGTACTCTTCCCTGTCTGATCTCATGTCCACTGATTGCAGCTTACTGTACAGTTCCTCTAACCCTGATCGGGTGGTAGCTCATTTCTTCACAATATTCCTAGCTATCTGTGATTTCCATGCTCCTACCATACCAAGTCAATCAAAGTGAGAGGTACCCATCTCCCTGGGTATTTGCTGACTATATTGAACTCAGAGATGCAGCCATGTCTGCCCATAAGGCATCTGGTATCCTTGGGGACTGTCAGCAATACAACAGACTTAGAAATCTATGCACAGCAACCATTAACAAAGCCAAGGCCTCCTACTTCCCTTCTAAATTCATTAATGAATTATGAATTACTTACTCCATCTAAGTTCTGGGATGTAGTAAATAATCTGCTCCATTCCTCTAGCACTGGCCCTGAGACCACCTACCTAAATTGTACCTCTGGTGTGGTCAGTGATCAATAGGCAGTAGTCAACACCTTAAGTTCACAATCTGTTGACGGACCCTTGGACATTGTTCCTCCTCCAGGTTATAATGCTTGTCCTCAACATGTCCCCTCCCCACTCTGTTGATGAGAAATTTGCATTCTGCAGTATTACCCCATCTGCAGTTTCTGACAGCTCTCCCACAAAAAAAATAGCGTTCCAGTCCTGGTCCTGATGATCTCAACCCCCCCTCCACTTCTGAAATTAGGGGGCTCAGGCATTGCTACTCCATTGGCACATATTCTTAATTATTCCCAGGTCACAGCTATCTTCTCTGCACTCTGGAAGCATGCTACTGTTATCCCATTACATAAAAGTGGCCTCGCCAACTCCCCTGCAAACTACCAACCCATATCATTGCTCCCTGTTCTCTCCAAACTACTTGAGAGACTAAATGGCAATCAACTTTCTGACTATCTCTGTTGTCTTTCTTTTTTCTCTGACTATCAGTATGATTTTCATGCATCCCATTCCACATCTACCTTACTACTCAGGCTTACTGGCTTTATTCTTTGAAACAGGAATACCATTCTTCAGACTGGTGTTATTTCCATTGATTTGACCAAAGCATTTGACACCGTGGACCACTTTTTCCTTCTAAAGAAACCTGTTGTCTCTGCCCTAAACTGCTCCCTCTTCTCCTGGTTCACTTACAACTTTTCAAACAGTACACAATTTTTTTACTGGCTCTGCTTTATATGATCTCAGAGATCTCTCTATGGGGGTCCAGCAAGACTATCCTAGGGCCTCTCCTATTTACCATTTTTATCAATGCTCTGCCACTTTCTATAAAAACCTGCAATATCCACATTTATGCTGACAGCACCATCCTTTATGCCTCCACACTCTGTCTAGCTCACATTCCTGCTGCACTACAAGTGGATTTCAACGGTATCTCCAACTGGTTCCATGCAAATCGCCTTGTCCTCAATCAATCCGAAACAGTGTTCATGCTCTTCGGCACCAAAACATATCTTGCTGTTGCTCCTGACCCAACTGTAGATACCTCTGTACCTCCCTATCCTCTGTATTCCACTGCAAATACCTTGATGTCATCATGGAGAAGTCTCTTGACTTTTCTTTAGATATCCAAGCACTAGTTACCTAATCATGCAGAAAGCATTGTACCCTCTACAAGGTTGGTGATTGCCTTTCACTGGGATTGTGAAAGTGTCTGGTCAAACAGTTAGTGCTGCCAGTCATTGTCTTCAGTGATGTAGTCTATGATGCTGCCCCAAAATGCCATTTATCAAAGCCGGATACCCTTTAGAATGCCCTCTGTCATTTCATCCTGTGAGTCCCTGCTTGTACCATACTTCAATGCACCCTGTATGGTGGTTTGAGCTAGCGCTCACTGCCAGATAAATGTGTGCAACACCTAGCCTTGTTTGGAGTCAAGTACTGGATTAATAAGCTCCTGAACTATTTGTGCTCCTTCCTTTCTCCCTTTCCTTTGCTTGAGCATCATCCACACTCTCATGGCAACAGTCTCAGTGTCCCATATTGGAAACCAAGTACCAGGCAACTCGCCTTCAGTTACCATCTACCACAAGTCTGGAACAATCTTAACAAAGGTAATAGTTCTCTCTCTTTAGACTTATTGCTGCCATAACAGCTTCTCAACAATTCTGTTGTGTCCTACTGTGATTGTACCTGATTATGTTGTTGGGTTATCCTGTTTACACCTTTTCTTCTGGCTGCTAAATAACGAGATGATTGATATTATTATTGCATACTGTGTGACTCTGAGCAAGTCACTTAACCGCACAGTGCTCCCAGGTCGCCCCTGAAAACAGGCACTTGTGCCTAGTGGGCCTTACCCAGTTACCAAAGACAAAAAAAAAAATATATATGTATTTTTATACTGTATCTTGTTATCTGTATGTACTGATTGTTTTGTTATTGCTGTCTTGTACCCTCTTCCCTTTCCCCA
Source organism: Neoceratodus forsteri (assembly GCA_016271365.2). NCBI lineage: Eukaryota > Metazoa > Chordata > Ceratodontiformes > Ceratodontidae > Neoceratodus > Neoceratodus forsteri. The sequence goes on from CM057456.1 coordinate 734,927,055, forward strand.
GGTCAAATCTGTAAACAAGATTGCTTTCATGTCACTGTATGTCTATCTGATGAAACATTTCAATCAAACAAACAAATAAATAAATAGATTAATTCATTAATTAATTAATACATTTATGGCCAGTAGGCCACCTCCTTCAATGTTTCTACTGTTCTCTGGTTTCCTCAATATGCCCCAGATTGTTCACCATGAGCATATTACATCACTGCACCTCTGTAACATACAGGGACCACCTACTTATGCACCTGTGGTGTTTTGCCAGCCTTTAGCAGTACACTTTCCCAGAACTGAAAGTATCCTTCTTACTATACTAGAGATTCAATTCACTGTCAGTTTGTAGGTCACTATCTGGTATCTTGTTTGCACTAGGGTCCTGTAGACTTCGATATGTATCACCTAGAATTTTATCCTCTTGTTGCATTTTAATCAAATCAAGATCTTATTTTTTCACTATACCGTTGTAATATTCAGTCAGTTGTTCCTTTCCTTTCCTGTAGTTGGGTAATCATTTGTACTCTAGCTAGTGCTATAGGAGTAACATCCCAAGGTTCTCCATTCAGGCCAATTTCTTTTGCTAGACCATCAGCTAGGTCATGCCCCTGTTTACCTGGTCCAGTGATCCTTGCATGGCCCATTACCTTTTCTCCAGTAAACAGCCAATCCATGTTCCTGAAATAACTGTTCTGCAGTCAGTATAGCATCTGCATGTACAACACTTCCCCTCTGGAGTTTGTCACACCACTGGCTTTCCAAAGTGGCAAGTAGGTAAGAAAGCTCTGACTAGCATAATCAGACAGTACAGATCATGACATCATGTAAATTGTTCTTCACTGTACTTTGTCTGGCAGTTCATATGGCTGCTAATTTTACATATTGGTTAGATTTGGGGCCTAGCTGACACTTGAGGGGAGAACTAATAATGTACTCAGCCCACACTACTCCTAATCCTGAATGTAACTTCTCATTCTTGTTGGGGGCATAGACACCCACATAAATTTTGGGTAAGTTTTGGCCTACACGTCCATCTTTGTTATGATGTCTATGGGCCTTCAGTGTAGCTTCCAAGCCTGGAAGCTGTTCAGATTCTTGCATTGAATGTTCCTCTACAGTACAAGAATGTAAGTCAGCTATTCTTTATGCCACATCATTCTTCTGGTTCTTGGCATATCTTATTTCTAAGGGTAGGCCTTAGAGTGCTAGTGTCCGAGCCACACAATTCTGCTAGTTGACACATTACCAGCTTTGAGTTTCTGGCTCCCTAGACATGAAATAGGTTGGTAACAAGTTTCAAGAACAATCTTTTCACCACACATATAGTTTCTAAAATGTTGGACTGCCCAAACAGTAGAGAAGAATGTTTTCTCTCAATCTGAAAATGTCTTGTTAACATGATTCAGTGTTTTATTAGCATACGCTATATCACAGTTGTCTGAATTATGTTTCTGATACAATACTGCACTAACACTGTGGTTCATGTACCCTGTTTAAATGTAGAACTTCTTGTCCTTTTGAGGTTAAGCAAGGCATGGAGTTTTGCTAAGGCTATATTTGAGTACCTGCATAGCATCTTCTTGCTCTTTTCCCAACACTCAAGGTTCTGCTTTCCTCAGTAACCTTGTGATCGGGTGTGCAATCTCAGCATAGTTCTGGAGGTTCTGCTTTCCTCAATGACCTTGTGAGAGGGTGTGCAGTCTCTGCATAGTTCTGGAGGTTCTGCTTTCCTCAATGACCTTGTGAGAGGGTGTGCAATCTCTGCATAGTTCTGGAGGTTTTGCTTTCCTCAATAACCTTGTGAGTGGGTGTGCAATCTCTGCATAATTCTGGAGGTTCTGCTTTCCTCAATGACCTTGTGAGAGGGTGTGCAATCTCTGCATAGTTCTGCATAAACTGGCATGAATAGTTACAAATCTCTTGAAAACTATGTAACTCCTTCAGATTTTTGGGTGGCCCAATTGTTTTAATAGCTTGTATTCAGTTGTGCTAAGGGCATAACCCATCAGGTCCAACCTTATGCCCTGTGTAATTTACCTTATCCTTGAACCATTTCCTTTGGTTAGAGACAGTTTGGTGACAGCAATTTTCATTTGGTTCAAAACATACTTGATTTCCTCCAGGTGATCCTTGAATGTATTTTTTTTAATGAGTATGTCATCCACATATGTAAGATTTCCCTGGCTTTTAGCATCAGGTATGGCCTTGTGCAGAAAGATGTTGAAATATTTTGAAGAATTCAAATACTCAAATGGACACACGTTCCGGCCCAGATAGTCAAAGGAGTTGTGCCGGGTTAGTCCCTGAAATGCACCCCATGGCCATAGTCAAAGGGCGGGGATGCACCGCGCAATTCCAGATGTGCCACAGTGCAAAGATAATGTATGCGGTGCATCCAGAGGTGGCATTCCCATGAATTTGTATCTTTCTATTGTATTGTTTGCAATACTCTCTATTCTGCTCAGGACTTACGGTTGGATTGTGAACTGTACTATTTTTAATAGAGAGAGTGTTCCTTTTGTGGTTTCCTGGTGTAACTGGCTACACTGCATCTCATTTTAACCTTTGAACATCCGATGGTGCCTGGTGTTGACCATACCTGATTCTGGACCTGGATTAAAAGAGACCGTGGACCTCCTCTTTTTTTGTATTATTTTTTTTTCTTCAGTTGGTCGATGGGGTGGTGAGAGGACCCTGCGTCCACATATTTTATTTATTAATTTCTATACTATTAAAAGCTGTAAAGTTTAGTACTGTCTTTTTATTTCATTGTTTTATTATTTTAAGTTGGTTTAATTGTTTGGCAGTGAGAGTGCCTTTTTATCCTCTTTCCCCAGTGGTGAGAGGACTGGGGGGGTGAATTATTTATTTATTATTTTTTGTTATACGAATGTATTGGGCTAGGGGGTGAGAGCCCTTAAGCTTTGTTTGCTGTTTATTTGTTTTGTGAGTTATTTTGTATTGAGGGGGTTGTCAGGGCTCTGTTTCCAGGCTCTGAAATTGAGGTTGATTAACCTGGGAGTTGGTCGGGGGGTTTTAAACAGTTTTTTGCTTTTAGTGGGATATTATTAGTTTTTAGTTTAGTTTTAGATATTGTTTTATTGTATTGCGTAGCTTAGTTTGCAGTATGTGTTGGTCTTCAGCCCGCACAACGGTGTGCTACTCATCCTCCTCTCTTCGTGCCCTTCACCCTTTTTATTCTCCCCCTCTTCAGTTTGAGATTTACCAGCATTGCAGAGCACTGGGCATTGTGCATAGGAGAGGGAGAGGGAGAAGGGTATGGGGTTATGAGCAGGGGAGGATGATTAAGGGGGGTCATCGTATTGGGGTGGTTAATACCAGAAGGTGCCCTGGGGTGAAATGGAATCCTGATCATGGTTCTCCATGTCTGGTGCCCATACCCAAGGGCACCACCGGTTATTGTGGGCAGATGGCCTGTGCAACCCATGAGATTCGTCCAACTCGGGCGGTGTTGTGCAATGCCAGGTCCATTAAAAACAAGACCGCAATTATTGCTGATCTTGTTGGTATGGTGGACCTGGCTTGCATTAACGAGACCTGGCTGGATGATAACTCTGGCCCCATTTTGGAGGCTATGACTCCAGCTGGGTACTCGGTGTTACACCGCCCAAGATTGGATCATGGGGGGGAGGGGTTGCGGTCTGTTTCGAGACCGAACTTGGCCTCACGGAGGTACAAGTGAGGAGGGTTGAGTCCTTTGAGTGTATAGTTGTAGCAGGTGTAGGCATTTGAATCGCTCTCATTTACCATCCACCCAGTGGTGAGAAGTGATTCCTTCAGGAAGTGGCAGACTTTGTCATCGATATGGCGTTTGAATCACCTAGATTGATGGTTCTGGGCAATTTCAATGCCTGGGTCGACGACGAACTCTCACAATTTGGTCAACACTTCCTCCAGTTAATGACAACACTGAGCCTTACACAGGTGGTTTCCTCTGCTACACATAAATGTGGACACTCTTTGGACTTAATCTTCCTTCTAGGGGTCGAGGCATCCGATGTGGGGGTGGAACCCGTCGGGTGGTCAGATCATTACACCGTGGGGTTTAGTTTTTGCTCCCCTTCTAGAAGGTCTGCCCCTACAGAGTTGGTTAGGTACTGCCCTTTGCAGGATATAGATCCCCAAGGTCTTGCGGCGGCGGTACTTGACCTCTCGTCTCCCGTGTTGGCAAGCAGTGATCCAGAGACCCTCATGTCGGCATATAACACAGCTGTTGCTGGGGTTCTGGAACTCATTGCTCCAGTTTGTGTCCGCCCCCTCTTCCTCCGCCCCAAGTCCCCTTGGTTTGATGGGACATTGAGGGTGATGCAGAGACAGGGGTGAAGGTCCACCCTTGATGCCAACCACCTTAGATTGATGGATCATTATTTGGGTTACCAATCTGCAATCACCTGTAAGAAGGCAGAGTTCCTGTCCAGGGAAATTGCGGTTGCTCAGAATCGACCAGCTCAGCTGTTTCGAACTGTGGACAGACTGTGCAACCCAGCTTGTCTTCCAGTTCGGAAAGTTTTTTTCGCAATTGGAGTGCGATGAGCTTGCTCAGTTCTTCATAAATAAGGTGGCCGACATTAGGGCTGAGTTGTTGCCATCACACTCTATGGGGGTTGCCATGAACCGGGGTGAGATCACGGTGCCTCGGCTTTCCTGGAGTTCCTTCAGTCAGCTGAAGTTCATTGATGTCATGAGGCTCATCCAGCATATGCACTCTACGTGCTGGACCAACCTCCCTAATTTTGGGTTGTATTGACATCATTGGTTCAGTCCTTTTTCAGATAGTCTGGTGCTCCCTGGAATCGGGTGAGTTTCCTAGCTCCCTGAAAGAGGCAGTGGTGACACCCCTCTTGAAGAAAGCTACTGCGGACCCTGACTGTCTGGAAAACTACAGACCTATCTCTAACCTTCCTTTTATTGGGAAGGTGATTGAGAAAGTAGTGGCTGCACAACTGGAAGACCATTTGACCATCCATGACATCTATGAACCCCTCCAGTTCGGTTTTCGTAAAAGACATAGTACCGAGACAGCGCTGGTTCAGGTGCTCAATGATCTCTTGATGGCTAGAGATCAGAAGAGTCATTCCATTTTGGTTCTCCTTGACCTTTCTTCAGCCTTTGACACCGTAGATCACATGGTGTTGATGGAATGCCTGAGGCTGTTCTGTGGATTATCTGGAACCGTCTTAAGATGGTTCTCATCATTCCTCACTGGAAGATCACAAAGAGTTGTGTCCGGGGCTTTTTCCTCAGATTCAACGACTTTGTTTTGTGGGGTGCCCCAGGGTTCAGTATTATCACTCATGCTATTTAAGGTGTATATGCAACCCATCGGAGACATTGTAAGGAGGTATAGGCTGAGGTTTCATTGCTATGCAGATGATACCCAGCTCTACCTTTCTTTGGCCCCCAACCAGATTGGAGCTCTCTCGGTCTTAAATAACTGTCTAACCGAAATCCAGGAGTGGATGAATTCTAGCTGGCTGAGGTTGAATTCTGATAAGACTGAGGTACTGGTTGTGGACCTGGGTCGTCGGATAGGGTGGGTCGGGTGTTGATGTGCCTTCCGGAATTTTTCTTGGAGGGCGTTTCTCTCCTGACTTCTGAATGGGTGCGGAACCTGGGGGTGGTTCTTGACGATGGGCTGACACTGCACTCGCGGGTGTCTGCAGTCATTAAGACTTCCTTTTACCATCTTAGGAACATCGCCAGGATCCGTCATCTTGTTCCGTCTGCCGAACTACCAACGTTAGTACATACCATCGTGTCTTCATGCTTGGATTATTGCAACTCCCTTTACCTAGGGCTTTCAGGGGCTGAAATCCGTTGCCTGCAGCTAGTGCAGAACGCTGCAGCCCGGCTTTTGATGGGTTCTAGCAGATCCTGTCACATTACTCTGGTGCTGCAGGAACTGCACTGGCTGCCAATTCGGTGGCGGATCACCTTTAAAGTCGGCTTGCTGACTTTCAAAGTTCTAGACGATATGGGCCCAGGCAATCTGAAAGAACTTCTACTTCCTTATCACCCGAATTGATCACTCGGCTTGGCCGACGAGGGGTTACTAGAGGTTCCAAGGGTAAATTTGAAATCTTCGGGTGCTCGGGTATTTGAGTATGCAGCCCCTACCCTTTGGAACTCTCTACCCCGTCAGTTGCGGGAGTGCACTTCTGTGGAGGGCTTTAAGAGAGGTTGGAAGACTTTTTTATGGGAAACTGCATTTTTAGAACACTGACTGTTATGATTGTTTTTTTTAGTTGTATTTCTTAATGATTTTTTACTGTTCTGATTTGTTATTTATGTACGGCGCCTTGGTAATTGAAAGGCACCTTATAAATAAAATTATTATTATTATTATTAATGTGTGGCACATCGCAATATTCAGCCGCAATGTGCGGCTCAGCTGCCCGCACATCTTGGAGATGTGCCACACAAAGTTAGGCATGGAAGAAATATGCTTAATTGGAAGCCACCCACAGGTGGGCTGTTGTACTGCACAGTGCAGCACAGCAGCCGCCAGCCCCAGGGTGGCTAGCCCCCTCCATTCCCTGATCGAAGTCTAAAATAACCCATTTCCTTGGTAGTTCAGTGGCCCCACTCCCATCCCCAAAACCCGATTGTAGTATAAAGTTTTGTTAAATCTCCCTGTTAGTCTAGTGGCCACCCTCACTTCCCCAAACCCAACTGCAGTGTAACGTATTATGAAATATATTTCCCTGGTAGTCTAGTGGCCACCCTTCCAGCCCTGAACACCATTTGCCACAAAACTGGAATATATCACAAAACCTCTCCCTGGTGGCCCAGTGGCACCCTCCCACCTCCCAACCACTTAGGACCCCACAGCCTACCCTGCTCCCCCCAACCTAGCAGTGGCATACGGTTGGTGGGCAGGAAGACACACCAGCACACCCCCATGGCTGCCTGCCGACTGAGCTGTTACAGAATGACAGCTTACAGTATGCACTATAATACCATTGGTCGACACTGTCGACCAATGGGCTTGCAGTGTGTACTGTAAGCTTCCCACTCACAAAGACAACTTTGTGAATGGAAGCTTACAGTATGCACTGCAAGCCCATCAGTCAACAGTGTCGACCACTAATATGTAGTGCATACTGTAACTAATCATTCTGACTCAATGGGTGGGTAACCATAAGGGATGAGGTGGAACTCCTGCCACTGACATGCCACAGCTGAGCTTGGGGAGTGAAGTGAGCTGGGGTCCTGAGTGGGAGGTGGGGTGGTGAGGTGCTACTGGACTACCAGGGAGGTTTGTACATTCTGTTTTCGCGGCTATCGTGTTGGGATTGAGGGGGGCTACTAGACTACTAGGAAAATATATTTCACAATACATTGCACTACAATCAGGTTCAGAGAAGATAGGGGGGCCACTAGACTGCCAAGTAAATATATTTAACAATACCTTATGCTACAAGTGATGTTCGAGGCTGGGAGGGGGGGCCACTAGACTACCAGGGAAATTTTTTAACACTGCCTTTTACTATGATCAGGGTACATGGAAGGGAGGGGGGCCATTAAATCACCAGGGTTTATACATGCTACATATTCCATTGCACTGGACTGGTTGGGGGAGTTTGCAGGGCGCCCGGCGCATCAAGCCAGGTGCATCACTGCACAGGACATGCATATAGGGCCATAATGACGTGCTAATGGTCCCATTTGAGCCTTGCATACCTAATGGTCACATTTGCATGTCGCAGTCTGAATATCTGGAATTTGCGCTCAGCGCATCCCCACGATGCACTGCACATCCCTATTACAGGTATCCAGATCGCACGGGGGGGGATGTGCTGGCACATCTTCGGCTGCATCCATTTGCACTGTGCTCATCCTTTGCTATATTCAGATGAGATGCACAATTGCATATCTCATTTGAATCTTGCCTCTGGCACATCTCAGTTGCACAGAGCAACCACTTGTGCCCTTTCCAGGTGCAATTTGAATATCTGGGCCTCTATGTGTACTGCCTCTTACCTAGTATGAAAGCCAGTTTATGTTGGTCTTTGGGATCTTCTTTGAGGGTCCAGAATCCATTTGTTAGATCTAGGATTGAAAAATACTTTTCACCTTCAACTTTTGGTAAACTTTGATCTAGGCATGGTATGGGCCAGGGAGATAACAATACTTGTTTATAGGGCTGTGCTGAATGTGAAATGTTGCCTTCGGAATTGCTGCAGAAAGACAATTCCACTTCTCAAATGCTTTACAGAATTTCTTTTTAAATTCCACAGACTTTCAAAAAGCATTTCTGTGCAAACTGCAGAATAATTTTCCTCTGATCATGTAAACCATAGATTAATTTTCTGCAGATTGTGGAAAAAGAACCTGCAGTTTATTGGAACTGTAGATTATTATTCTGCTCCAAAAAAATTCACATGCAGAATGTCAAAATTCTGCAAACTATGGAAAATAGAGGAATTTTCTAATATTCCACAGAATTCCATTCTATTGGAAATCCAACATTCTTCACAACCCTACTTTTTTATTCAGTTGTCAACAGTCAATTTTGAGCCTCTATTTTCCTATTAATTTTGGTATAGACCAAATGGGTGAATTGTAAACAGAACTTCTCTAGCCTAAAGTTCCCCCTATTCTCATACACTGTACACATCGTAGCTTCTTTACTGATGGAAGGTGGTGAGCGTTAGGCTGGAGAACCTCAATGCACACCCCATGCCTGGTATGCTGCCTGCAGGGTGGGAGTGGGGTGTTAGGGTTGGGAACCCTAACACCATAGTTCCCTACTTTTGCTGCTTTAACCCTAACTGATGCATTAATGGAGTTTTTTTGCAAAGAATGTCCTTACTTTTTGAGACAGTATAATTGTATCCTCATTTGCCTGTGGGAACATAGGGAACGCAGGGCCCTGTGCTCCCATCCCTCCATAGATGTGTACAAGTATGTTGGCATGGAAGTATTTCAGCCAAAACAGCAACATAACTATTAGAATAGCCTTATTATTATCTCACCTCATGAACACTGTGCTGAAAATGTTCAAATCCCCACCAAAACGTCATTCCAAGCCACCTCAATGTTATTCTGCATCACAGGTGAGAAAACACATTTTGGCCAGGATTTGAAAAATGAAAGCTGTCACGTTCATGAGGAAATATACAAAAATGGCTATGTTGAAAATTCGGGGTAAAAATATTTAAAATTACTGAAGTTAAGAGCGAGCGCAGTTAAATTTAAATGCATGTGCATAACTTTTTATTTATTTATTTAGTTATTTATTGACAGTATCGGAATTACAAACCTTTGAGTCAGAGATTCCTTTACAAAGGCTCCACATCAGAGAAATACAGAGTTTACAGATAGTACAGATCAGTAGTACAAAAAAGACAAATAATAGGTATAATACAGACAGTAGGGTGGTAACACATTATATACATAGATGGCATTGCACTGGCAGTTACAGAGAGATAGATAAGACAGCATTATAAGTAAATGAGAAGGCACATAGTTTAGCAGGGCGCAGTCTATGCGGACATTAAAGCTGGTCAGGGGTCCATTGTCGGGGGGGTGGTAGGGGAAGGGGGGGTTGAGGCATTTGCAGGAACGAGAGGAGAGGAGATGGTCACTGAGCAGGGATTTGAATCAACCATGTTTGGGTTCCTGGGTGATAGTGTTGGGTTGCTATGTTTATATATTTTCACACCAAATTTGGAACATTGCCTTCTTATAACCTCACCTCTTGAACAAAGGCAGTGAAAATGCTGAAATCCTGCCCAAAAGTTGATTTCACCAAATGACTGTAAAATCACCTTTTGAGCCAGATTTGCAAAACTCCACTGAAATTGTTCATGAGGTGGGGTCCCCAAAAGGCCATGTTGAAAATCTGGTGTCAAAATATGCAAAAATGGCCAAGTTATGCATCAAATCAAAGTTGAAAACCCCATTGAAATACCTTGAACTACATTTTTCTAAATTTTTCATATTGCAGTAGCTGGTTCCAGCAGCAAGACGTGTCTTTGATCGGAGAGTGGATCTCAAACCTGAGACCTGTTCAGGTGAATGAGGGTGTGTGGGGGTGTACTTGGGGGTGTGGGGTGATTGGTTCTGAGTGGGAGGTGGGAGTTGGAGGGTCAGATAGGCAAGGGATCATTAGATGTTTTGTATGAACAAACATTAAGGGCAGTTTTCTTTATTTCAGGTATGGGGAAAGCGATCAGCATGTGGGGGTACCACTAGACACCAGGGCCATATAATTCAACAAGGGGGACAGCGATTGGTAGGTGGGGGGGTGACACCAGACACAAGAGAGACGAAAACATACAGGGAATGGAGATTGAAGGGTACGGGGTGCCACTAGACACTTGTGAAATACATAGAATGAACGTGTATGGGGATCAGAGGGTGGGGAGATGCCACTAGACACCAGGGAAATACATAACAGTATCTGGACAGCAATCAATAAGATAGGCAAAGAGTCTCCCTTGATGAAAAAGGATCATTTTCATGACTCATGATACAAAAAAAGGATTCTTTTTTAATATCAAGCAGCCACTAAAAAAGATTCATAATATATTCAAAAAAAAAAAACAAACATTTCTAGGGCATGTCTGCAACTGTGAAGTGCAGATTACAAATTACACCTAACTGGGTCCCAGTCACCTAGATAGATATGTTGGCAGCTGTCCAGGAAATCAGTTTTGTAGCTTTTGAATATATATATATATATATATATAGTTTTAGAAAAAATGGAAACAAGGTGGTGGTAAATGAAACAAGGTTATTCCAGTATGAAACAGGATTCCTTTATATTGTTGGCTCGTGCTTGCACAGCCAACATACTGCAGTAGTAGCAGATTTGGAGGTGTGGTCACTGTGGGCGAATGTAGGGTATGCATCAATAGGTGCGTCCCTCAATCCCCAATCAGGCAGCTGCAGGCGCCGACACCCTCAACACGTAAACTGGCCACCAGATCTAAGGAAAGGTCCACTGCAATTAGAGCCAAGCTTCTCATGCAGCGCTGTGCCTTTCCTGGTGACCAGTTTACAAAACATGGTGGCATGCCATGCTGCAGAGTGCCCCAACCCACTTCATTTGCCGATGGGGCAGCCCACTCCCCATCAGCATATCGCAACCCCCCTTCCATTTAATACATGTGCTGAGGGATTGCCCAATCCCCCTCAGCATCATGTCCCCCCTTCCCAGTTTTATTTGCTGACAGGGGAGTCCACTCTCCTCAGCATAATGTCCCTCCCCCCCATTTTTTGTGTCTAGGGTAGCCCAATCCCCCATCGGCTATAGAACCCCCCAAAAAACAAACACCAGGTGGCATGCTGAAGCCCACCCCAGTGTGCCAAGTGCCACTGTAAAAGAAAACCATCTTGCAATGTTTTTTTTTTAAACCTGCAAAGCAGAAAATGGTCCATCACAACTCCGGTGGTCCTCAGCCAGCTTCACCCTCTGTGAACCCTGCCTCCCCACACCCCCCACCCCATACTTACTACAGGAGCATGGTGTGAGGATCTTCGTGGACCGGGAACACGTCTGCACTCTTCAAAGCCGACCGCGAACTGAAGAAATGCCGGTAAGCTGTATAATGGCCTAAATAATTTGTTTTTTTCAACTTTTGTGCATATCTCAGGCATTTTGGGGAATTTTGGCACAACATTTTCAACATGGGGTTATTGGGACCCCTCCTCATGAATTCAGTCACTGTAATGGCATTATTCGGTCTCGAAAGGTGATTTTGCGGTCACTGCATGGAATCACCTTTCGGGACCAATTAACAAAATGACAGTGACACTGTTCATGAGGTGGGCTCTCAAAAGCCTATGTTGCAAATTTGGTGAAAAATTCAAAAAAAATGGCTGTTTTACGAGCGTGCGTTGCTCAGTTTCCATGCTTGTAACTTCATGAATTTGTAATATTTGCACTCCAGATTTTCAACATTGGCATTTTTCCACACCTCCTTATGAACAGTATAGCTGTCATTTTACATATCCTGGCCGAAATGTGTTTTTACATGCCCGGCGCAGAATAGCATGGTTGATGTGTGAAATCAGTTTTCAGGACAGTTTGAGACAATGACAGTGACACTGTTCATGAGCAGAGGTCCCAAAATGCTTATGTTGAAAATTTGGTGATGAAAGTCCATAAAATAACTGTGTTACAAGCACGTTGCGCCGTTTCCACGCTCCCTTGTAACTTTTGCAATATTTTCATGCCAGATTTTCAACACTGGCATTTGTTCACATCTTGTTATGAACAGTACAACTGTCATTTTTCACATCCTGCCCAAAATGTGTTTTCACACCTGTGGTGCAGAATGGCGTGGTTGCTGTGGGAAATCAATTTTTGGGACAGATTAACACAATCACAGTGCCATTGTTCATGAGGGGAGGTCCCAAAATGCCTATGTTGAAAATGTGACTCTTCAGGGTGGGGGTGAGGTTGGCATCAGTTCAATACTTCACTGCCATTCCTATTATGCATCTCTAACTCCTGCACTACCAATGCCAAAGCCAGTGAGACAACATTCGGCATTGACTAATGCTTGTTTGTTTCATACCTCTATCCTGAAGTGCTCACTCAGCGTGCTCATAAACAATTTTTTTTTAAATAAAAAAATTAAACAACTTTGAAGTGGATTATTATTTTTTCACCAAACTAGCAAAAGTCACATCTGTGGGCTAGTCCCTTTCTGCCCTGAACATTTCAGACCAAGATTCCAAGCCATCTGTGCTGTAGGCAAGTTCAAAGAAAAACTCAGCAAACTCAATGAGCCAAAAGTCACTTTTTCACCTCTCTGGAATTCAGAAACCACACATAGGTGACAACACATGCTAGTTGTCATGCACATCCATTGAACGGCTGCGAGGTTATTAAGGTGCAACATTTGGAATTTAACATTGAAGTGTCTACTCGACCCTAACTACAGGTGTGTGACCACACCCCTATAATATAATATACTTTGCAAAAAACTGTGTTAATGCACCACTTAGGGTTCAAATTAATGCTACAAAAGTAGGGAAATGTTGTATTAGGGTTTTCAACTCTAATTCCCACCCTAACTCCTAAACATCTCTTCAAGTTGTGTAACAGGGTGTGCTTTGAAACAACTGAGAAGCTGCATGGGATATACTATATTGGACTAGAAATCTGCAACAAATATCTCTTACTTACATCTGAGGGAAGTTTTCCTTACTTTACAGTCTTACATTGGTGTTGATTTGTGTTTAATTATTTTAATTTTTAAATCAGGAAGGGGGTTTTCAAAACTGCTTATCTTGTGAACAACTTCAGAAAGGTTGAAATAACTGCATATTTGATTTTCCTTTGTGGGTAACTGGACTGTCTACTAGTATTCTGTAACAGTTTGCATCAAATTACTTTTAAATAGTTGACAAATCAGTTACTGGAGGTTAGATGAATTACTATAAAGGGCAGTACTCACCAGGGTGGTGGAGCAGTGGTGTATTTGATTGTTTCTAACAGTCACCAGTGGTTGTGGACTACCCACCCCCCTTTCCCCACACCCCACACCCCCAGGCATGACGTTTACTTTATAGCCAAGGTTCTGACATCACTTCCTCAACAGGTCTTGGGGCAGAACTGTCATATTCTTAATAACCCGGCACAGTACATAAAGGGTAAGTACACACCACAAAAGGAAGAAAAAAATATATATATTTATATATATTACATATTATATATTATAAGGGAGAGGGACATGTGGGGAGTGGTGCAATGCACTGGCTGTGGGGCAGCAGTTTTCCAGGAGACATTCTGGAAACTGCATTGCTGTCCTATCTGCAGGCAACTGTCAGCTCTGAGGGAGGAGGTTGCCCACCTCCAGGCTGAACTGGCAAGGACTAAGGAGGCCTCCCCCACCCAAAGAGCACCACTGCAACAGAGGCTGCCAAGTATGAAGAGCAGTTGGACCACAGAGGGTTCTGGGAGGGTGCGGGTGGTGGAACAGAGGTGAAGCCCCCTAGTTGTACCTCTACACAAACCATATGCCAGTCTGGCAGAGCAAGGTTCCTCTATGATGGCACCCTCAGTGGAGACCAAGAAGAATGCTGAGGACACCCACAAGGGAGACCCACAGAAGGGTGGCAAGGGACACCACAGGGGAAGGAAACAGCTTCTGATAGGGGACTCAATTGTTAGAGGGTAGACCTGGGGAAGGGAGAGAGGAGGAAGTAAGGTGCCTGCCTTGTGCCATGGCTTGGAGGACAGAGCGAATCCTCAGGATTGCAGAAGCAGCATCACAGGAGAGGAACTAGATATCATTGTCCACCTGGGACAAAGACCTAGCTAGGCATGGGATCAGTGCAGTGCAGGATGCAATTTGTGGAGTTGAGGGAGGACCTCAGACAGGTAGCAAGCACGGTTACCTACTCAGAAGTGCTGCCAGTCCATGGCAGGGGTGAGGCTAGGGTACTACACATCATGCAGTTTAATGAATGGTTGCAAAACTGGTGCAGAGCACAGGGCTTTGGCTTCATTGGGGACTGGGGGTACACTGGGAGAGATGGAGGTCTATACTGGCACGATGGTCTGCATCTGTCCTTGAAGGGAACCAAGATCCTAAGTGACAGGTTTAAATGCTTCCTTGGCAAGCTTTTAAACTAGCCATGGGGGAGGTGCTAATAAGAGGCAGGACATTTCAAGCCTCCCCCCACAAAACATGACGGGTAGTAAGGTAAACACTGAGGTACAGTGCTCAACAGAGGGCAGGAGAGGGGTAAATGGAGAAATAGACAAGGGCAAAAAGAGCAGGCATGGGGAAAAAAGGATAAAGTCAACTTTAAATGGAGGGCAATGAGTACCAACGCCCGTAGTCTGGGAAACAAGCTTCCTGAGCTAGTAGCCTTGATGGAAGATGAAAAATTGGATATTGTGGCAGTCACAGAAACATGGTACATGGGGAACCATGACTGGGATGTCAACATACCGGGGAACACAGTCTACAGAAGGGACAGGGAGGGGAAAAGAGGAGGTGGAGTAGCTCTATACATAAGGGAAGGGATCAAAGCTACAGAACTAAAAAGTAAAGGGGGATGACAAGAGGCACTCTGGGTCACCTTGGAGATAGGGAATGGCATCACAATCTGCACAGTGGTTGTATACAGATCCCCATCTCAAGGGCAGAAAATGGACAAGAAAATGATAGAGGACATTCTCAAAATGGCTGAAAAAGGGGAGATACTGTTGATGGGGGACCTGAATATGCCAGATGTTAACTGGATGACATGTACTGCAACCACATCCAAAACAGAGTCATTCTCGATGCCCTGCAGGCAGGCCTTAGACAGCTAGTGTTGGAACCCACTGGGAGGGCAATACTAGACCTGGTACTCTCAAATGGAGAGGATCACAAATTTAGAAGTCAGCAGACATCTGGGAACAAGCGACACTGCACAGTGTGCTTCACAATAAGCACAACCATGGAGACAAGCCATACAAAACAAGCATACTGGACTTTAGAAGGGATGACTTTGGCAAAATGGGTGAATACCTGAGGAATACACTAGCAAATGGCCAAAAGGAGGGGTGGAAGAACAATGGAGAAAAATCAAAACTGCCATCATAGAGGCAACAAGCCTTTGTGTGAAATAAATAAAGAAAACAAAGCGGAGTAAAAAAACACTATGGTTCTCAAAAGAGGTGGCAGGGAAGGTTAAGTAGAAAAAGGTTGCATTCAAAAAGTATAAGGCATCACAGAAGGAGCAGAACAGGGAACTGTATCAATTAAAGCAGAAAGAAGTGGGAAAGGCAGTCAGAATTGCAAAAGCCCAAATTGAGGAAAAAATTGCCAATTCAGTTAAGAAGGGGGAAAAAACCTTTTATAGGTACATTAGGGAGCATAGAAAGGTTAAGGGAGGGATAGTGAAGATTAATAAGGGAGAGGGGAGGTGGGCAGAGGGAGACTGAAAATGCAGAGATACTGAATGAATACTTTTGCTTAGTATTCACAAAAGAAGATGAGGAGGAGTTACCTAAACCAGACAATACAAGCACTCTGGGTAGGGGGGTTGACACAAGTCCATTTACAGAAGAAAGAGTCCTGAAAGAACTCCTAAAACTCAAGGTGGACAAAACAATGGGACCTGATGGGATTCACCCCAGAATCCTAAAAGAACTAAGGGAGGACCTAGTGACCCCACTGACCACACTTTTTAACAAATCATGGGAGGATGGGGTGGTACCTGAGGACTGGAGGAGGGCAGATGTGATTCCCTTCACAAAAGTGGGAGCAAGGCAGAAGCAGGAAACTACAGACCTGTAAGTTTGACCTCAGAGGTAGGAAAATGATGGAATCACTTCTGAAAGAAAAGAATTGTTGAGTACCTAAAGAGGCCAGCGGGCACAGGACCCAAAGCAGCATGGTTACAGCAGGAAGGTCATGTCAGATGAAGCTAATAGATTTCTTTGACTGGGTGACCAAAGTAATACACCAGGGAGGGGCTGTGGATATGGCCTACCTAGACTTTAGCAAGGCATTTGACACAGTCCCACACAAAAGATTAATAATCAAGTTAGCCAGCCTGGGAGTGGGTCCCAGGGTGGTAGCCTGGGTTGCAAACTGGCTGCACAACAGGACACATGAGGTAATAGTGAGTGGAACACATTCCGAAGAAAGGGGGATCACTAGTGGAGTACCTCAGGGCTCAGTACTGGGTCCAGTCCTCTTTAACATCTTTATAGGTGACATTGCAGAGGGTCTGGAGGGAAATGTATGCCTCTTTGCAGATGATACAAAGATCTGTAACAGAGTTGATACACAAGGGGGGGGTAGAAAGGATGAGAAGGGACTTGGCAAGGTTGGAGGAATGGTCAGACATATTTATTTATTTATTTATTTATTAGCTTTTGGTAACCGGGTAAGTGCGCTAGGCAACAGACCTGCCTATTTTCAGGCATGACCCGGGAGAGCACAGGACATTGGTTACAATATGCAGAAATGCACAGACATAATATAGTTGTACAGGAGCAAAACAAGATATACATTGGGTAGCACAGTAATAGTTACATAAGGGTACATTTTAGGCATAGATCATAATAAGGATGTAAAACAAAGCAATTAGGGTAACCATAAGACAGTTGAGGACAGTAAAGACATCAAGGTTCATAGCCACCTAGACAAGCATATTGCATGGGAGAACATTAGTGTAGTACTCAGGGTCAGACCCGACAGCCTGCAGTGGGACAAAGCAAATTAAGAGCATTTGCATTGGCCAGAGGCTAGAAGGTGGGTGAACAGCGAGTTTTTGAATTCTTGATGGGAGGCTGAAGTTTTCACCATAAGGGGGAGTGAGTTCCAGAATTTGGGAGCAAAATGGGCAAATGCCTGTTCACCCATTTTTGTCATGCAAGGCCTAGTGGAGAGCATGGGGACAGAGGAAGACCTGAGATGCACAGGTGTGTGAGGCAGGAGTCAGGAGGTTGGCAAGATAGACAGGGCAGGAGGTCTAGACAGGGAGTCGATAAAGCAGCCCAGGGAGTGAGGCTCGAATATCCTTGGGTGACAGCCAATTTAAGCCAGCATAAAGGAGACAATGATGGGTAAGGCGTGGGGCAGTTAAGGCTGAATCTACAGATGTTGTTGTAGACAGTGTCCCATTTGTGGAGTGTAGCAGAGTTTGCAGCAAAGAGGAGGGCAGAGCATATTGGAGCTGGGTAAAGAATACCTTCGCAACAGAAAGTCTAGCGGAAGGAGTGAGGGAGTGGCACGCGATAAACTCTGCCAATTTTAGCATTGACGCACGGCACCACCATATTGACATGTTGAGACAGGTCAAGTGTGGGATCCAAAGTGACCCCAAGGTACTTGAAGGACTCAGTGTTTAAGATGAGGGAGCCATCAAGGCATTGAACCTGGAGCCTGTTCGCAGGGGCAGACAGTTTCTTAGAGGATCCAAATAGCATAGCACAGGTTTTTTCTAGGTTCAGGACTTGGTGGTTGCTAGAGAGCCAGGTCTGCAGGAATTGGAAGTCATTAGTGAGAGTGGAGTTGATGGCAGCAACCGATTTTGACCCAGAGTAGAGAACAAGGTCATCTGCGTACATAAGAGTGCAGCTATGCAGGGACATGGTGGGAATATCATTTAGGAAGAGGGAGAAGAGTAGAGGTCCAAGAGTGGATCCCTGGGGAACTCCACGGGAGATGTTTAGGGGAGGAAAGGGCCTTGTGAAATGCTACTGCCTGAGTCCGATTGTCAAGATAGCTATGGAACCAGGAAGGCTTGGTCAGATGCTCCAATGGATTGGAGTTTCTTTAGCATGACAGGATGGTGTACCATGTGAAGGCTTTAGACAGAGTCGATATAGAAACGGACTGATGAGAAGACCACGGTCCATATTATTTCTGATGTCATTTGTAAGTTGTGTAAGTGTAGAGGTGGTACTGTGACCGGGCGGAAACCATGTTGGCACGGGGTTTGAAGATTAAACATGTCAAGGTGAGCAGCAAGCTGGCGGTGGACTATTTTTCAAGCAGCTTACTGAGGTGGGCATAAAGAGATATAGGGTGGTAGTTGGACATGAGTTTGACATCGCCCTTTTTGTGTATAGGGATGGTTCTGGCAGTTTTCCAGGTGGATGGGACAGTGAGCGTACGAATCGAAGGTTAAAAAGCCAGGTGATAGGTCTGGTCATCAAAGGTGCATACTGGCAGCTGAGAGTCAATGCAAAGAAGTGCAAAGTAATGCACCTGGGAAACAAAAACCAAGGAGAAGAGTACACAATAGCAGGGGAGGTACTAACAACAACAAAAATGGAACGGAACTTGGGGGTAGTCATATCAGATGATCTAAAGGTTGGTAAGCAATGTGAGAAGTCAGTAAGGAGAGCCAGGGGGATACTGGGATACATAGGAAGGAGCATCACAAGTAGAAAAAGGGATGTGGTTATCCCTCTGTACAGACAATTGGTGAGACCCCATCTGGAGTACTGTGTGCAGTTTTGGAGACCTCATCTACGCAAGGACATAGAAACATAGAAACATAGACATAGACAGGATGGAAGCAGTCCAGAGGAGGGCAACTAAAATGGTGCAGGGTCTGCATCAGAAATCATATGAAGAGAGACTGAGAGAGCTTAATATGTGTACCCTTGATGAAAGGAGGGACAGGGGGGACATGATAGAAATGTTCAAGTACCTCAAGGGAATCAACAAAGTCCAGGAGGGTAGCATCTTTCAGAAAAAGAGATGTGTAAGAACAAGGGGACACAATTTAAAGATAGAGGGGAGACGACTCAGGGGTAATGTGAGGAATTTTTTTTTCACAGAGAGAGTGGTGGATGTGTGGAACTGCCTTCCTGGGGAGGTTGTTGGGGCTAAAACAGTATAGGAATTCAAACATGCATGGGACAGACACAAGGCAATTGTAGTGGGGGGTGGCAGGAAGTAGGCTGTTGGTTAACTGGAATCTGCAGCTGATCCAGTAGGTAGGGAAATGGGCAGACTGGGTGGGCCAAGTGGTCCTTATCTGCCGTCAAAGTCTATGTTTCTATGTTAACATCAAAAGAAAAAAAAAACAGTAAGGTTTTGGGTCTCTGGAGTCTTGGCAAATCAATGGTGGGTTCTTCCTTTGGGTTGTCAACCCTAATACTGAACCCACCCCCAGCTCATAGCCTCAGTACAAAGCACAAGGTACAACTGGTCAGTGCCTCATGGTGATCTCTTCAAAGGTACAAATGTACAGTATGTCTCTCCACACGCTACAACAAAATCTGTTGTAGCTTGATTATGACTGACCGTGTTTGCTCAGGGAAGGGGGTGAGCATTATGGTTGACAACCCCAAGGAAGACCCCATCACTAATTTGCCAAGACTTTGGTGACCCAAAAACATAATTTTTTTGTTTTTCCTTTTGCTGCTTGTGTGTGGAGGTGGAAAGATAGGGTTGGAAACCCTAAAGCCACATTTCCCTACTTTTGTTGCATTAACTTGAACCCTAACTGTTGTATTCCAGGAAGCATAGTCTGTAAACTGGCATCAGTCCACTTCTTTCAGGATTTTAGTAGATGTTCAAACTTGAATGACTTCAGACTTCTGCTGGTGCATGATCATGTCCAAATATCTCTTCTATTTGCCTACTTGTAGTCTGAAAGAAGAGATTTCAGAGACCTTGGTGAGTGCATCTTTAAGCACAAATTCAAAGAGACTTTTCCTTCTCTGTGTCTAAGGCAGGAAGAAAAAGACAAGTGTCCAGGGCAGGAAGCAGAAGACAAGTGTGCTTCAATCCTCTTTCTCTTATGTTAAAGTGGGAATTCCAGCCAGCTTTATGCAATATTCATGAGTCCTTTGATTAAAAGATCAAGGGCCAGATATTCAAAACTTTGCACTGGGCGCAAACTGTTTGCACAGGGTTAGCGCTGGGTCTGTAGAGGTCTGCTATATTCAAAAGGTCAAATAGTGCAGGCAAACTGCATTAGTGTTTGGCAAATGTATAATGTATGCAAGGGGCAAACAGAGGGGACATGTACATGAATACAGGCACAATGCTATATTCAGTGCATTAGCACCACGCAAAGTGTTTTTGCACGACTTAGCATGACACTGCGTGGTGCAAATTACTGCCCAGGAAAAGGTAGTCTTAACTCTGGGAAAGCCAGCATTGCACAACTTTGTGGGTTTGTACAGCTTTGTATGACCCTAACCAGTAAATATTAAATATAGAAAGAATCCAGACATGGAAGAAACATGCTGCACATGGATGGCACCTCCTATGATGCCATCATCTGCCACCAGTCCCAGCCATGCCAGGAAGTAAGTGGTGACCAGGCACCCAGTGAACACCATGGCAGTGTGTTCATACAGCACACACCTGCAGACCACCCTTTGGTGGACACCAACAGAAGCCAGCACACACATGCAGCACTAGGGGCATGGAGGTTGTTGAGGGGAGGGTGTACAGGTGGCCAGTATTCACCACATACTGGGTGCTGTCACAAGGCTGGGTCAAGCCACCCAGTTCAAATGGTCCAGTGTTGGGAATACCCCAACACCAGTGTGCCTGTCTGATGGTATGTGCCCCCCCAGCCACGTACCGCACATCTGTACAGACACCACAGAACACACAGCCAGCCATGTATATGTCACTATGAGTATCCCATGCCAGTGGTGCAGCATCTGTGGGTCACACAACAGCATAACAGTAATGTCCACCATCAGTACACACCTGCAAGATGGGCCTGTCACTGTGTAATGTGCAGTGGTCATTGATGCCCTACACACCATAGGCATTGCTGTGTCCCTCACACTACTGGCTCTCTTGTTACTGTAGTGTCTGCTGTGCACTGTAGCAAGAACTACAGTTTGACAATTGCATGCAGCACCACCACCTATGCTTGTGCTGTGTAGTCCCCTGGGTCACAATATTCTATGCAATTCTGTACAAATGCAGCCTACAGCTACCACCATGCACTTCCAGTCTGACCTACAGGTGGAGGTTTGGGCAGACTCAGCTAGCTCCTGTACTTCCAGACTGACCTACAGGTGGAGCTGTGGGACCCTGCAATATGCTGGGCAAACTTCACGCAAATCAGCACATAGTGAGATGCTACTCTGGATGTTTGCCCGCAGACTGCCTAAGTAGGCTCATTTGCATATCATATTTGAATATAGAAAATCTTTACCCCTGGCAAACGTGATATTGCCTTGCAAATGGCTT
The DNA here is from genome assembly GCA_016271365.2 of Neoceratodus forsteri. Taxonomy (NCBI): domain Eukaryota; kingdom Metazoa; phylum Chordata; order Ceratodontiformes; family Ceratodontidae; genus Neoceratodus; species Neoceratodus forsteri. Next base: position 734,948,708 of record CM057456.1, read on the forward strand.
AGCTCCATGCAAAACCTGCGCAAAACCTGAGCAAATGTGTCTGCGCCTCACAAATGTTTCAGAAACATGGTACATTTCTGCAGCTTTTCAAATGCTCTGGTGCTTGCAGCTCCACTCTTGCTAGCGCATTATTCACATGGTTCACCTTTACCTTCCTTCACATCGCCGTGCACTTAACTGCTGTTGTAGTTTGTACTTCCTGGTTGTTATATTCAAAGCTGTCCTATTTCCTGGGCTATTTTTGTACTGCACTCCCAGCCCAGTTTGCCTGGCTTCCTTAGCACACTACATTCAGCAGGATTAGAACTGGGGCTATCCCTTCTGAATATAGCGGGCTATTGGGTCTGGGCTAATTTAGCCCGCTGGGCAGTGCTAATTTAGCCCCAGGGCAAAGTTTTGAATATCAGGCCCCAAACCTCTTTACCAGAATTTAACTTAAATTTTTATAGCAGTCTCACTGACCATAGGTCCAGTGCCTTTCATTTGGAAAAACAGTGCCAGCAGGGCCCTTTAAATTATGGTGGTTATCTGATCATTGAGGCAAATCACTCTGTGCAATGTCTCTAGAAACATCTCTAAGTATTACAGTTCCATGGAAGAGACTATTAACCACTGTCCTTTGCTGAACAGCTGGTTACTATTCCATGTTTTTCCGGAACTGTCCTCTTCTTATATTAACTCACGCCTTCCTTCCTTCCTTCCTTCCTTCCTTCCTTCCTTCCTTCCTTCCTTCCTTCCTTCCTTCCTTCCTTCCTTCCTTCCTTCCTTCCTCACACTGGCCTGCATCTGCATGTCATAAACTGTTTTCTTTTCTAGACCTCACTGCACAAAAGCAGGCCTGAAGGTTCTATTCCATGTCCCTTGGCATGTTTGTGCAGGATTTCCTTAATAAGTATACTCTTCCTAAGGCATGATACATAATAATAATATAAAACAATAAACTCAGAGTGTTAACTCTGATTAAATTAAAAATAATATTACATATTTAGTTTCTTAGCCTAATTTTCCCTACAGTAACCATGATTTAGTGTATGCTTCTTCTGAATTCTGTAATGCTTGATGCAAGGCGCTACTTATGAGCATTTCAAATCAGCATATTCTTATGGAAAGAGCTCAGAGCAAGTTTAACCACATGAGTAGTACCTGGTGCAGAACAATTGGTAATGAAGGCTACAACCTTCTCACCATAAGTATTTCTGTGGGCAACACTCCATGGAGCAAAGTAGTAGCTATATATGCTAGGTAGGAGAGCTCTATATGTGACTAGGGCTTTTCTCAACAATGCCTTCACTGCTTGCACAACATGTTGCGCTTCCCAGTGCTCTGTTGGTACCCAGGGCTGCTATTAATGTTCTGTAAATCACATTCTCTGGAAAAGCTCCATGGGCAGACCACTAGAAACCATGACCCATTGTCAGTTACCAGGTTCGCTGGGATACCATGCCAGCTAAAGACAGACTTTCCTCAGTTGTGGTAGTTTGGGATGTTTGGACATCAAATACTGTAGCAGTCAACTGGAATTAGACACTGGGTGCTCAGTAATAGTTTCCATCATAACTGAAGTTACGGTATCCTGATGCTATTATCATAATCCCAAAAGTCTTAACTGATTAACTAACCATCCTACTGGGTCAAAATGTCGTACTCTCTACAATGCACGACATTGACCGTGAGATAGGAACAGCACGGTTGGTAAGAGCGAGAGGGTGCAAAATCGTGAAAGGAAGTATGCGCAGAAGTGCACTCTCTCACCCTTACCAGTGCAGGATAAGAATCCTGTTGGGAGAGGGGTCCGCCAAGCAGCTGCTGTGGCTTGATGGGATAAGCCACGGGCAGCAAGGGAGGCAAGCAGTATGATGGGACTGGGTTTTGAGTCCTGGTCCCAGATGCATGGAAATTGTTTTTTCTCACACTTTGTGCAATGTTAAGTGTGACCCCCAAAGATTGTTATTTTAGTTGGGAGGGTTGGAGGTGCATTCCCCGTAATGGGAGAAGTGCAGAGCCCCTGCAAAAAAAAAGAATTATGCCATTTGCAATATATTGTGATGTATTGGCAGTGTGGTAAATTGCTACGGCATAATGTCTTGCGACATTATGACCCCATGCCATTAACCATCAGGAATCTGCATTGTTTAAAATGTGTCGAGTTGATAGGATTAATCATTGCAAACTGGAGATATGGAGAGGTACTGACTGATACGGCACAACCTTTTACTGAGCACCACTGTATGTGCACCCTTTCCAGAAAAACAGGTTAGCTGATGGGTGCTGCCATGGTCTGGTTTGCAAGTGTCCTGCAATCATAAGGTCTGGGTATACCCTTTGATCTTTGATGCATTTTTTACAGTTGGACATCAACTCCCGAAATTGTCTTCCTATGCCTGGCTCCCAAACAGACTGAGAAGCTTCATTTCTACCAAGACTTCTAGGTGTCCCTTCATTTGTAATTCCCAAAGTATCAACACACAGCTTCTGGGATAACAAGACAATTAACCTTGAGTTACAGCACAACCAGCTATGCAATAACTTACAATAAGTGACATGTCATAAAATACTGCATGACAAAAAGACTTAATAGCCATTGAATTATTCAGTTCCCTGCAGTATGATGCAGCATTTTGTATATACTGCAGCATTTCTGGATTGTATCCTGGGTGGTGCTGCAGTACAGTGGACCCATGCTGTAAAGATATGCATGGGGCCGGAGGACTAGAGGTAATTCTGCTCTCTGCTTTGGCTAGCCTGCTCGACACATGCAGACAAAAGCCTGATAAACTTTTTCACTTACATCTGGTTCTTGGATCTGTCTCAGCTTAGATGTGGAAACTCTAAGTCCACAAATACTGTATGTGTACTTCTTCTTAGCATGACTCATCAGCAGGCTATTACTTCCATATCACAGTTTATGAGAGGATACCTGCAATGATCATGGCCTTCCATGGAACATGAATGCCATCATAAGTGTTCCTGGACTTGCCACAGCCAAAACTGTTTGATCTGGGGTGACAGTTCAGCCAGGGTGTTTGACCCAAGTAATGCCATCTAAGGTTTTTGATCAATCTTAAGTGTGAAGCAGAGCCCTAAGAGGTATGCACTCAGCCTTCACATACCCAGGTGATGACTAGAGTCCATCTCTTTACATGGGCTTATTGATGCCCCCATCTTAGTGAAATGTCAGGATATGATTGCAACTAGTGTCTATGCTTCTCCTGGTTGTAAGTGAGACAAGCCTAGGTGTCTGCTACAGTTGACTTCTCTACATGGGCATATCACTGCCCCCATCTTAATGAGATGTCAGGATATGACTGTAACTGGTGTCTAGGCTCCTCCTGGCTGTAACTGAGATATTACAAACCCCCAAGACTATAGGATGATGAATTAATTAATTATGTATATTTTAGGATAGGATCACAGGTTGTGAGCCCATTTTCAGGATTGTCCTGCATACAAACATTGCACAATTAGTACAAAAATACAAAGTATCAAAACCAAACTAAATGCAATACAATAAAATCACAATTAGGTACCGTGTCAAACAAAAGAAATCTGTTTCAGGATATCTGCTGTGAATCAGGCATAAGGTGATTAACTGACTCAGTTAAAAGGTTAATCGATTCCAGGAGGTAGCTCCCATATGTAAAAAGCTCATTTGGTTAAACAAGGTTTCAGCATGGATAATTTGGTAGCACATCTGCATCTGAGCCAGAAACTCATGGGTTCTAGCCCCACACTGGGATTGGGCTCATACCTTAAAGGGACACTGTCAGCTTTTTTTGTGAATTAATGAGTTTTTATATGTTATTTTATCTGTGACCTCTTTAGTAGCAGTAGTGGTCATGGAATGCAAATATGTCTCTAGATGGTAAGAAAATGTACAAGGATTCATTAATTTTGTAAAAAATACTTAGCGGCTGGTCTAATCATAAGTCCCACTGCCGATGTTCCCTCGCGTCCTCACTGAAAAATGGTGCCAGTCCAAGGAGTAGACTTGTACATGGAATGACTCAGCAAAAACATGCACTTTAGAATTAAACACTCTTAATGAAAGAAAGACATCCATGAAGTATGACAGCCCCTTCACACAATCTTAAAAACTTAGTTACAAAGAAATAACCACCTTAATAACAACAGTCAAGCAATTGCTCAATGCACACACTATAAAGAAACAGTCAGTAGTCAAAATCCAGAATGCATCAAATCATATAAAGTATAGAATACCTGTTTTATCAATTGCTTAGGACATAGTACATTAGTGATCCACGTATGGTGCCTCCAGAAATACTTAAATTGCTGTATAGATAAGTCAGAAGAGTAGAGGATTTTCCCCGGTGTCCTATGCAACATCCACCCTCCCATAAAACCTGTTCATGCAATTGTCCAAGGCTGTGTGTGGGTGTCGATGTGTGAAAGTCTGCCACTACACATTCAGTCACTTCACTACCAGTCTAGTATTGCTAATAAAGTGCTTTGGGATACAATGGCCCGGATATTCAATTTGCACCAGGCTGTGACGCAAGCCTGGGCGCAGCGCAAATGGGCTGCGCAGGGGCGTTGACAGAATGATATTCAACTGAGCTGCACCATGGCACAGCATCACTGAATATCGTACCCTGGCCACCCAACAGTGCACATGGTGCAGTGGCACTGCACCAATGCAAGTGGCCAGAGTGGAGTGGGGGATGAGCTAGCGCAAGTTCCATTGCACTATGCGTAACAACCATGATATTCAAAGGTGAACATGCAAATGGGGCCATAATGCATGCAAGGCGCAAATGGGGCCATTTGCATGTCATTATGGCCCCATTTTTATGCAGGTGTGCCAATCCCTGGCAACTTGAGCCTGGCGCCCTGCCAGGCTGCAGCCGTCGGTGACCAATGCCCCCTGCACAACGTGGAAAAGTGCCCCACTGCCCGATTGTGGGCATCTGTTTAAAGAAACCGTCCTATATCCCTGGTGGTCCAGTGGACCACTTCGTATAATCGCGGGATTCAGTACATGAACACCGAAGCTCGTCAAATATCCCTGGTGGTCCAGTGGACCGTTCGCAGCCTGATCAGCGGGCATAAGTAATAAAGAGGAGAGAGGTCCAATATCCCTGGTGGTCCAGCAATATCCCCACCCACCCACTGAGTCCCACTGCCCCACTCCCTCCCGGTCAGTGGTGGGCAGCAGCACCCACCCACCTGCTGCCTCACTGCCTGCTGACTGACACCATAAGATAGGGCTGTACACCCATTGGTCCACAGCGTGAGCCAATGGGCATGCAGCCCCTACCATACTACACAGTCCAGATATGTGAATGGATCCACCAAGGATATTGGACCTCTCCTTTTTATTACTTATGCCCATGATTGGGCTGCGAGCGGTCCACTGGACCACCAGGGATATTGGACAATTTATGTTCATAATGAAGCCCGCGATCGGGCATGAAGCGGTCCACTGGACCACCAGGGGTATTGGATGATTACATTTATACTTAAGCCCGCGATCGGGCATTGGGGGGGTGCTGCAACCAAGGTGCAGCCGAAGCACAGGTGGCCACCCACAGGTGGCAGCTGCCATGTTGTGCCCTATAATACGGCAGCTCACCTGTGAGTGGCCAGCCGTTGTTCCTTTTTTTGTGGGGGCTCACCTCTGTGCAGCGCAGGTAGGGGTTGTGCATGCATGGGCTCAGCACATCCCGGGCTGAATATCGGGATGTGTGGATTATGCATGGGCATGCTCCCCTACCTGCGCCACATACATTACTGATTCACTCCAGCGCATCGGGATTTGTGCCAGGCTCAATCCCCGTTTGAATATCGTGCCGGGGCGCATCAGTGGGTTGTGCATGGCGCATCACTGTTGTGCCATGCGCAACCCTTCTGAATATCCTGGCCAATGTGTATGAAAAGAACTACATAAATGCTGATTCTTCTTCTTTTTATTATTATTATTAGTAGTAGTAGTACATTTAGCCCCATACCAGGGATCTCCCTCTAACAATATTGGGTTCCTGAAAACATTCATTTTTCGGATAGCATCTTGAAACAAGGCATCAGATGAACTTGTGCCTGCTTGATGATATTATTCTAGACCAGAACATGTGGAGCGTGAAACTCATTTTTAATATCAGTCCCTTTTTCCTATGCAGATCCCACACCCAGCTGTTCTTGTTACACAGAAAGTCTCAAAGTGACTTGGTGGCATCTACCAGATGGAGTAGAAATGTACCAAATTGTAAGTCCTGCCCCCCAAATCTTCACATATCTGCAGCACTGGCTAGGGCTAACATTTTCTGAATCACCTTGACTTTTCCTGGTTCTGGCTATATCCTTGTATGGCTCATTGTATGACTCTTTGGAAAAATCACATTTTACAGGCAGCATCAAACCTGCTTAACAAAACTGTTGTAAAACTGCCACTAAGAAAGCATTATGTTCTTTCTGGTGTTTCCCACATATCATTTCACCATCTGCATGGCTGATACTGTAGACCATCTAGCAGCTAGGACATTCATTACTGGAAATGTTTCAGAGTAGGTGAGATACCAAATGTTAGGCAGTGAAAGCAGTAATGGCTAAATAGAGTGATGAATGCAGTGAAAAGTGAAGTCTTTCTTGCCAGAGGAATTTACCAAAGTCAGCATCTGGATTCAGTCTGAAAGCTGGACAATGGGCTGATCAAACAAAAAGGTAGAATATGTTGTTCCCTCTTTATGGCATCATTAAGAAGACTCAGATTGGCCCAATTCTGGATCTTAAACTTGACCTTTGGCATAATGACCATATTGGCCCAATCTTCAGTAAATTTCTCAACTCACGATGCTCTGGGACCATCCTGACTCCTTGTAAATCTTCCAGGTCAAGTATAACTAAAAGCAACCAGCCCGGTGGCACTGAGGGTTGAGGCACTGGATGCCACATCTCGTGCCACGCTGGTGACCCGGGTTCAGGAATGGACCCATGCAGCTGGGGATCATGGGGGAGAGAGACTGAGCATCCGGAGGACTGCTCTCTCTTCCCTGGGAGGGCTAGGGATACGACCGCTCAACAAGCGACCTCTGGCGGAGGTCGGGGGTAGCCAAAAGTAGCGTTGTGGCATATGCCAGGGGGTGGAGCCATGGCAGTGTGTTGCCTTGGCAGCTGGACTCCACAGGGTGCAACAGCATGCAAGGGAAAAACCTTCACCACCCGGTGGCCGAAGCCTCCCTCCACAAACCACACTCCCGGATACGGACTCGACTCCCTGCACTGTTCCCCTCTCTGGCCCAGTGTCTCAACTCTATAAGAAAGAGCACCCGGGGTGGGGGTGGCCCTTCCCCAGAGGGTAGACCCAGGGGATGCCTGGAGCCAGAGAGGAGCTAGTGGGGAACATCTGAACCACGTTGGGAGGTAGAGATTGTGGTTCCAGGAGGTCGCTGGAGAGAGTTCGGAGGTAGGGTGACAAAAATAGAGTTTGAAAAAAGAAAAGTATAACTAAAAGCACCAGCCTGTGAACATTCAGTGAGCATGGGCAGATGCAGACATGGCAGAGACAAGTGCTTGCCATGTCAGCAATGGACAGATGGATAGACATCAGATCTCCTAGCTGGCAGACCAGAGAATGATATAGACATACTTATCTCAGCAAGACAGTAAGTGCCTTAGAGTAGTATCTGCAGGTTTCTGTGTAAATTCCTAGTGTTAGTCTTAAAATTATTTGCAAGTGGGGGGTGTGGTTTCGCTGCAAACAAGATGGCAGTTTAAGCATGTGAGAGCTGATCCCTTCAGCTCAATAAATGAATATATCCATAGCTAAAGATGCATTCTGACCCACAACTGGCTGGGTCTAAATTCCTTCATTAACAAGGTCAAGATCGGTACCTGCAATCTCAGGCTCTGTTCCTCACAGCTTGACTAAGCAGCACCTGTTCCTTCAGTGTCTGATGAAGCATGGCAGTGGCTGTAGTTAACCTATGTGACCCAGTGGAAGACATGTTCAACAAATTAATAATTCAAAGGGCCAAAGTCACAGCAGCATCCCACCAAACCACCCAGATCATGCATCAACTAGAAGGTCAACTGCTAACCACAGTGAGGAAAGTAGCCTCTCATGAGGTTGCCATACAGGAACTACATAGTAATGTGAGGGAGCAGGCCAGCTGCCTACAAGGGTGGCTTCTTAATGTAGATGATCTGGAAAACCACAGCAGGAGGAACAACCTCTGACTGCTAGGATTCCCCGAAGGAGCTGAGTTAAAGGACACTATTGGATTTCAGCAGCATGTCCTTCCATTGGTGCTAAAACTAAGGGGTGATGTCTGTCTAGATATCGAAAGAGTGCACCATATGCTAGCCTCAGTTCTTGAAGAGGGGAGAGAGAGACTACTTCCTAGTCTGATAAAGTTGCTAAGCTACAGTACAAGGCAATCAATGCTGTCTCAGTCCCAGGAGATGGGATATCTGGGATGGCAGGAGCACCCCATTCAAATTTACCAAGATTTTTCCAAGGACCTTTCAGTGAGGCTCAGGGAGTACATGTACCTTTGCCACACAATGCAAGATTAAGCCTGACTTACTCCCTCGAGTATCCTGCTACCATGAGGGTCCAACATAATGAAACTTAACTGTCCTTTGACACCCCTGAGGCCCTGGAGGATTTCCTTCAGAGGACCTGGTTGAGCGAGATGAGAGGTAGAGGTCCACTGGCTAAGAAAAAAAATGCAGCTCTAACCCCACCAGCCCCAGGGCTCAACTACACAGAGAGGAGAAGGCAAGATGGGAGACCTAGGTGGAAAAATGGACTGGGCCCTGCCACGCCGTAATTGGAAGAGACAACTCCAGACATCACACAAATCCAGGGATCGTCCATAGGAGAGACAGAGATCCAGGCACCCCAGCTCAGGCACAAGGAGGAGAGAGGATACTGGAATTTGGGACCAATATGCTGCACCAAATCACTTCTCATCCCTGAGGCCATGAACTCTGGATGAGTAGACGAGGCTGCAAGCATCTCAGATCCCATAATCTGCGGCCCCTGAAGGACTTAAAGACTTGCACGCAGGACTACAACAGGAGCAGCAAAGGGGCACCACGGGCAGGGAATGACAGCTGAAGCTAGATGTGACCCATGGAGAAGCTGTCAGGGAAAAAGAAACAGACTTTGCACCTGATATCCAAACCCTTTACACCATGGAGCCCCCATTTTCCTCAACAAAGAATTAGGATTAAGTCCTCAACTGGCCTCCCCATGGCCAGAGATCTGGAATGGGAAAAGAGTGTGTGTGTGTGTGTGTGTGTGTGTATATAAGGGTTAAAATGTGCCTGCAAGGGCAAAGGTGCCCAAACAAGATGCATCCCGAAGGTCACTTAAGCACTGCAGCTCCCATATATTTTTATGTCAGAAGGTACCCCAATGAAAGGGCATGGCAAGAAGGCACGGGGCTGGTGGGTGGGGTTAGACCCCATCCCATGACCACTAAGGCTGAATGTGCTGCTACGCATATGAAAGGGGAGAAGGTGAGATACTGCTCACCTGCCCTTACACTAAACACCAGAAGGGCACTACTACCCCTGCGTCTGTGGGTGAGATATGCAGCCTGGTGAGAGGAGGGGAGTCCCTGGGCTTAGACTCTTGTGAAAGGACCAAGGAAGGCATGTGAAGGGTAATAGAATTTCTGGCTCAAAGGCCTATTATGCTGCTACAATGCCTCAAAACTGACCACTTGTAACTGCACTCCTGACCCGGTTAAAAACAAGACATAAGAGAGCTGCCCCACCTCCCCACAGCTTAAGCCTTAGCACACATCTAGGATGCTAGACCTTCGGGCACAAAGCTAAGGGCTGCACATCCTGGTTATAGGCAGGTAAGACCCAGCCACATTCACTGCCAGGGCTCACAGTGCTGCTGCCCAAGAGATATAATCAGGATGGCTACCCCCACTTTGTAGTTAGGATTATGCCCCTACAAGAGGGTCAGATGCTCCCAAGGGTGTGGCCTGCATGGCTTCCAGGAGCATAAGGCTGCTAACACCATATGCCTGCTATGTGGAACAGATGTGCACTATGTATATAGTTCTAGGGAATATGTAGTTTAGGTTCTGGTTACAGGAATGTTATGTACACAGGGAAGTGGAAGTCAATGTTGTATGGTGATTGCTGACTAGAAAGGGTTAAGGACAAGGCTACATGGAGGGCTATGGGCAATAAGGGAAATTTTACTGCAATGGTGAATGAAGGCACCCCCAAGTGGTCCCCCCTCCCCAGTCTTGTGGAAAGGCCGATGTTATAGGTTGGGAAGGGGTTATGGGACAGAATGACAACCACTACAGGGAGGAGATTATGCCCTAGTGTAGCCCTCAGTCTCTGTCCTTAGGGAATAATAGTGGGACCAGCCTGTCACTGGTGGTGTACAGCCCTTTATGTACCTATTAAAACTGTATAGTGGCAGCAGATATCCTTATTCCCCACGTGGATGACTCTTCTTGACAGTGGGTGACCTGATCTGCCATACTTGGAATACAAAAGGGCTGAACACATTAATAAAGAGGAAAAAGGTACTGACCTACCTAAAAACTCCCACACCCAGTTGGCCTTTCTGCAGGAGACTAAATTATCCAAAAAAGACCATAAGCTATTAAAAAGGGACTCAGTGGGACAGGTATTCCACTTCTCAGCCCCCACAAAGAAGAGGCGAGTGGTGATCCTACTCCACAAACAACTCAAATGGGCCCCCATCACTACTGAGGCTGATCCACAGGGCAGATATTTTGATGTGCTTATCAATACCCCACAGGGTCACATTCTCCTGGGGAATATCTACTCCCCAAATGAGGATGATCCAGATTTTTTTCATGCCACAGCCCAAACATTAAATGAGCCGTCATATGGGGAGGGGGGGTCCAATCATCATGGGAGGAGATTTTAATTTAGTGCTTGACACCACAATGGGTAAAAGCTCAGGTATGTCAGACTCACACCCTAGACCCCTCAAAACAATGTGAGGTCTTATGAGGGAACTACGTCTCTCCGATATCTGGAGCGTATTCCACCCCAGGTAAAAGGACTTCATTCTATTCAATGATACATGGCTTGTTTACTCAAATAGACCTTTGGCTAACCTCCGTATAAATCACCCAAGTGGCAATGAACTCGGGACTCCTGCCTATAAAAGTCTCAGATCATGCTCCTGTTCAACTGACACTGCTCTGGGGCCCACACAGCTCAGGGAAGCAGGGTTCCAGACATGGGCATCTCATGAGGATTGTGCCTTCTTCCAGGAGAATCCCATCTCTGATACCTCTGCTGGGAATACATGGGAGGCTTTTAAAGCCACCATGAGGGGCAAAATAATAGGATTTGCAGTCACCCACAGGAGGAAGAGGGAGGAGAAACTAAAACAGTTGGAGGCAGCACTGAAAGAAGCTGAGAAAGAAGCTGAATCTAGATTTAAAGGCAAGAAGCAACCCCTGCCCCAATCCCCCCTTAGGTCATGAAATCTGGGGCTCAAAATAAACACTCTTCTATCCCGTATCGCTGAGGTAGCTATCCTTAGACTGGCATAAGTACTGGGTGGAAGGGGAAAAAGGAGGGAAGGTCCTTGTGTACAGACTCAGATGGCAGCAAATAGCATGGCACATTGCAGGGCTAAGAGATAGTGAGGGGGTAGTACAAACATCCCTGGATCTACTGAGCACAGCCATGAAAGCTTACTATGAAAAGCTATATGCCTCCTCTAGGCAAGCAGACCCCCCAAAAAATAATGGCTCCTACAAAGTGTCCACCTCCCTGTCCATACACAACAACATGCAGAGACCCTAGATGCCCCCTTACTGTAGAGGAAATACAAAAGGCATTTATGTCCCTGAGACTGAGCAAGGCCCCTGGGGGGGGATGGATTCCCAGCAGAATTCTGGCAACTGCTGGCCCCAATTGTAACACTGGTGTTGCAGCAGGTATACATGAAGGTAGAGGAAGAGGGCAAATTCCCCCCGACCATGCGAGAGGCAGTCATCATAGTGTTACCCAAGAAGGGGAAAGATCCCACTATGCCTGGCAGCTATAGACCCATATTGTTACTCAGTGTAGACAGAAAGATCTGTTTCAAGATGTTAGCAACCAGGCTTAAGCCTCTCCTGCCCCATCTGATCCACCCAGCACAGGTGGGATTCATCCAGGGCAGATGCAGCAGTGATCATGTCAGAACCCTAGTTTTAGAGCTTGCATTCAGGCCTTACACACTTCCCAACAACTAGACTACTATAAACTCTACACTGTCTTCATCCTTTGCTCTGGCAAAGGGAACTAGGCAGGGCTGCCTGTTGTCCCCCTCCTATTTGTCCTGGCCATGAAGCCACTAGCAGCCTCCCTCAGACAGAATACACAAATTCCAGGGATCATCGTAGGGACCAAGCAGTACACAATGCTCATGTATGCAGATGATTTTCTGATCACAGTTTCAGACCTCAAGGTAGCCATGAACCGACTGATAACCACCCTGCACAAATTTGCTGCCTACTCAGAATTACGAATGTATCAAACTAAGTCCAAGGTACTCCCTCTAAATTCCCACTGTAAACCAGAGGAAATAGGGGATACAGGGCTGAGGGCTAGGTATAAAATTTAATGCTGAGCTTTCTAAACTATGGGACCTCAACATGCAACCCTGTTGGGGGACATCACCATGGATATGAGTCACTGGAAAAAAACTGCGACTTACACTGGCAGGGAAGATTGCAGCTGTCAAAATGGTGATAGCCCCAAACATTTTCTACCTCCTATCCCACCTACCATCCAGCCACCCCCAGCTTGGGGGAAAAACAGATAAGTCATTAGGCAACTTCCTATGGGAAGGCAACCCCCCCCCATTATAGCCGAAATAAGCTACAGACCCACTGGAAGGTGGGTAGCTGGTGTCTACCATGGATGGAGAGCTACAGCTGGGCCTTCCAAGGCACCCCAAAAATCCAATGGCGTCGCCCCCCCCCATGGAGAAGGGAATCCCCAGTGGGTGGCTATAGAGCAGGCCATGAGCCAAAAGCAATTTCTAGCCCTGCTAATATATAACACGATTGCCCCAACTCTCAAGGACCACCCCAGAGTTGGTCCATCCATGCAGGCCTGGGCTAAAATACAATGGAAAATGGGCATGGGCCTAACACCAGTCAAACTTACCCCTATCTGGGGTAATGAGCAATTACAAATAGGCAGACAACCCATTTTATGGCCAGGGTGGCTGTCAAAAAGTGTAAAAACAATACAATACCTTCTGGTTCAGGGATCTGTGACAATAGACACATTCCAAAACTTCCAAGCCCGATGGAACCTGCTGGCAGGGGATTTCTGGAGATACCTGCAGTTACACAGTGTAATCCAGACATATCTTAAAAAGAAGCCCAGATATAGTACCCCCATCCCAATACTCTCCTGGGTAGCCAACCCCAAACATGTGGGCAGCAAAATATATTCAGTTATTAGAGACTCCACACCCAGTCAGTCAGAGCTGGCTAAAGGCAAATGGGAGAAGGCCCTCCAGCAAGCCATAACAGAGCAGCAATGGTCTGACTGCTGGCACTATGCACAAAAGATGTTTAAAGATACAAAAAGCAAATTGATTCCAAATAAAATACGCCATTCGTGACATTGGACATCTGCTGTGCTGCACGTTGCTGGGGTAGTGCCTTCAAATCTATGCTGGTGATGTCAATCGCAGACAGGACATATTCTTCACATCCTGTGGGCCTGCTCCAAAATAAAACTGCTATGGGATCAAGTGCTACATTTTGGCATACAAGTGCTCCAAAAGCATATCCCCCTCTGGCCCAGCTGCTGATCCTAGGTATGAAATCAACAGCACCACATCTCTCAGGCCAAAACCATAGACAGCTGGACTTGCTAGCCATGCAGACCAAGCATCTTATCCTCTGCAGATGGAGGACCCCCACAGTCCCCATGATCTAGGAGGTGATATCCACCTTAGTACAAATTGCATCCCTAGACTGCCTCTCACACTTGGCAAATGGTACCCTCCTTGCTTATGAAGCTTGCTGGTTAGCATTTCAAAGATACAATACCTCCCCCCCCCCCGCAACAGGGATAGGTTGATAGTCTGAACAAGGAAGTGCAAAGAGGCCTCAAACCTTACCCAATAGGTAACATGGAAGGGCAGTATTGACGAGCAGAATCTATTATAATAATACTGAAAACCATTCCCTTTATGTAAATAGTTTAGTTATAGTAATAAGTAGTACTGTGTTTCTTTGTGGATGCTTTTCTGTTCCAGGGTGCAAGATGCCTTGACTATACTCCCACTCCATTAGACCATGTGGGGTGCCGGATGGTGGTAAGTCCAGCCTTATTTCCTCCTCTTCCAGTTGTCGAATCACTGTCACTGTGCCCAAAAATGCACTAGGAATGTTATGTAACAGCTACTAACGAAACCAATGAAGCAAGATATTAATATCTGACATGTTAATAAGATGCATACACCCTGTACCGTTGCTAATTTGGAATATGCAATAAAACATTTAAGTACAAAAATTATTTGCAAATGTATGTCAGAGTAGTCCACAGTGAGTACTGGTAGCATGCTAGCTTGAAACCCCATCTTTACTCCTATATTTCACTACATCTGTCCTTTTTCATTATATATACCCACTGGGTTTTAAAGGGACACTGTCAACCCCCTTAGGTCTCAAAGTGTCCCTAGTTTAAAAACATATTTTATAACTGCCAACATTCAGTAAAGATTGCTGATGTAGCTGCTAGTTTGATTCTGACACTTATTTTCTTTAAAAGAGTGAAAAACAGACTGCCCAACATACTGGTGTTATCACACCAAATTAGGTTTGTTTACATCCCTTGAGCAACTCAAAATGCATCTTTCCTGGACTTGGGAACACCCACAAAACAGTCTAGCCCCTCATGGTGCAGTGGGAGTTTAGGAGACTGCTTTTTTATGAGTGACTGCACTGTTTGGGTGTGTTTCTAATGCTCAGGAAGTATACAGTAAGAACAGAACCAGGATTGTAAACAAAACAAAGTTGTTTATAAGTATACATTGCCATGCATTTCAGTTCTACTAAACAAGGAGACAGATAAAACAAACAGCAACATCAGTGAATTTTAGAGAGGGTAAGAAATCATAAAAAGTGGGTTTTCAGCTAGAAATAACATGATGAAAAACAAGTTGACAGTGTCCCTTTAAAGTCCCACTAGTTAAGAACTGCAACTTGATTTAATCAGACATCCCTCTTGTTATTGGTATTGTAAAGTGTTGATAAAGCATGCCACTTACTAAAACTTTCAAGACCAGCAATATGGGTCAGAACAGATTTACAATTTCTTGTCTAACCTGTACAATGTTTATATAGGGTAAGGAGAGCTAGGCATCAGAGGAGATTACATGTACTAAATTCTTATACTGTATATTAAGTCATTGGAGAAGGAACTTAACATCCTAAGAAACAACTTAAATGAATCCAGTAATAATTTGCAGCTCAAGACAGTTATGGATAACATGCTTGAAAGCTTGGCAACAAATGAATGTCATTCAAATAAGGAAGCAGATTTATTGTCTGGAGATGGACACATAACAGGTGTAGAGGAAAATAGAAACAAAAATAAATCAGGGAAATAGGGTGACACAGACCACAGCAATCTACTGTCATGGACTTTGGTGGAGGGAAGGGAAAGGAACAAAAGGGGAGTGAGTCAGATGGTCACCAATTTCTGCATACTAATAGTTTTCAAACATTGGAAACTTTACAAGACAAGACAGATAACTAAGATGTTTTAGTGGTAAAATCCCCAGAAATGCAGCAGAATGAACAGACGTCAGTCGCACTTAGCGGCGCTCTATCATAAGGTTTATAGATACCATCATTTGCAGGGGAGGAAGGGCAGAAGTACTGCCTGCTGTCTGCCAGGAGCAAAAGTACAGAATGTCAGGGAAAATCTGCATGCACTGTTGAAGGGTGTGGGCAAAAATCCAGTGATAGCACTAAATACTATGGTAAATGACATAGGGCATATACGGCATTGGATGAAGATATCAAAATGGATTTCAACATTAAAGTAAGCTAGTAATCTTTGAAATAGTACCAGTCCCAAGAGCAGAGGTTGGAAGAACTATGGCAATACAAAAAAAATAATTCATGGTATAAGGGATGGACAGAGAAGGAAGGCTTTTGCTTTATCAATATCTGGAAATAATTTTTACATCAGAGAGATTTGCAGTATACAGAAGAAATGGACTACACTTTAACAATCTAGGGGCAAGAGAGTTGGAAGACAGTTTAAACAAGCAGCTGGACAATTATTTAAACTAGTACATAAGGGGATTGGAGGGTGGAGACCAGTAATCAAAAAATATTACTAACACTACTAAGGTTAGCAGCATTAAAAGCCTAAGAATGGGAAAAACAGTACTCGGGGGCTAACAAGGAGTAAGAACATGGGAAAAGGGTGCAGATACATGACAGTAAATGCTAGGGGCCTAAAGACCAAATCTGGTGAACAAAAGGCAAAAATGTTATCTGAGAAACCCAACATACCAAGATACGGTAGGCTAGTGATGGTGTGTGGAATAAGAACATAGAAGGTTTCAGATTATACAGGACAGACAAAATAGATAAAAGAGGAGAGGGAGTTGCCTTATACATATCTGAGGAGTTATAGGCCAAGTAAATTGGGTGCCCTGAAAATCCTACTAATGAAGCAATTTGGATGAATGTGGGTAACAACAAAAGGAATAAAGTAACTCTAGAGTTATGCTACAGCTTATCAAACCAAAATGAGGGTGTTGACATAATGTGATTAATGGAAATAGAATTTTTGAATGTAAAGAACAATATTATTCTGATGGGATACCTGAACGTGTTAGGCATTAAATGGGCTTCTACAGAGGGTGGCACCACACAAGATAGATCACTTACAAAAGGGCTACTAATTTATGACTTAGAAGAACTAGATAACAGTCCAAAAAGAAGTAATAATACATTAGATGAAAGCTCTAGTTTTCAGTGACATAGGGGAGGAGATTGTAAACTCTGCCACTGACGCACCACTTGGTCATAATAATCACATCATAATTACTTTCACTGTAAACAGGAAGGCTGATAAGGTCAAAGGCATGACTAGATGTAAAAACTATGAGATGGCAAACTTTCATACCATGAGATCTGAACTAGAAAATTAGGACTGGAAAGGAAAATAGAAGGCAAAAAAATATTAACCAAGCATGCAAGGTCTTAGGGAAATAAAGGATATCGAAGGTAAATGTATACCAACAATCAGGAAATACAATAATATGGGAAAGGTTCCAGCATGGCTGAAATTAAATTTTATGTGCAAAATCATGAGTAAAAGGAAACTGTTCCAAAAAGAGAGAGAGAGAGAGAGAGAGAGAGAGAGAGAGAGAGAGAGAGAGAGAGAGAGAGAGAGAGAGAGAAACAAAACAAAACAAGAGGAGTCAATTTATGGGAAAAAAACAACAAAGTAGCCAAGGATTCCAAGATAGAAATAAAATTAGCAAATGGAAACAAAGAATTAGAGATTGCTAGGAAATTCAAGCAAAATACCAAGGCCCTCTGGTCTTTATAGTATGTCAGAGTCCAAAGAGGAAGTGACAGGAAAATGGGGACTACAAAGGTAGATGATCAGATAATAGCAAATGAGAAAGAAATAGCAATCATACTGAATGAATTATTTGGGTCTGTTTCTCTAGAAACAAAAACTGATAGAGCTGATATACTGGATCAAGACATACCATCAGATGCTGAGGAAACGTAAGCAATAATATCCGACAGAGTGGGCAGTATTGGGCTATACTGGACCATCCAGGGGCATAATGAGGCCCAACACCACAGGTGAAGGGCCTTATAGCCACTGGAAAGTCCAGTATAGCCCAATACCGCCCACCCTGGAGGGTATTATTGTGCTTAGAAAATGTGCGCTGTAAAAAAAATAAGTTTAGTAAGAAATTATTAATACAAAAATGTGTTTAAAATTAATTTTGTAATAAAATAGTTCCTCCCCCTGCATTATAATGATTTTTTTTTTTTTAAGCTCAGGACTTTTGTCTTACTGTATAGTATCTCTCTTCTTCTCTTTCTCCTCCCTCTGAGTAGTATCACCAGCTAATGAGTAGTAATACCAGCTAATGATGGAAATAAAAGAAATAAAAAAGCATAACACAAACATAAAATCACAATTTTTAGCTCCTTACAGTATTGGGTCATGCTGTGTTCCACTGAAAATGACATGCTGCCTTGTTTATCCCCATGAGTTCTGACCACAATCTGAGAAAGTCTTGAAAAAGGCTCAGTGAAAATTAATCAAAGAAATAAAAAATGATTATTTTTTTACATGCTTCTCTTGATCTGGTTCTCAGCTTGCTTGACATCACTAACGCCAATGCTTTCACACATACAGTGTATGCCGCACTCATCTTCATTCTTCATTTTCTTCTAACTCTGGACATAGGGAAAATTAAAAAATACAGTTCTCTTATTTATTAAACTTTTCAGTGGTCTTGATACTCGAGCAGATTGCTGCTCCATTCAGTGAGCTGGTGGCTGGCCAGCCGCAGTATGTAGTTGCTGAGGAACAGAAGGAGGTCTGCAATGGAGCACACGCAGGACTGCAGTTCAGGAAAGTAATTTAAAAACACTGTCACCTTCAGTTCAGTGAGGGTAGGGATGGTAGAGACAACACAGTTGGGATTTTGTAAGAGGCTGAAGGTGGCAGGAATTAAGACGCTCACTGCACTATGTTTACTGCAAGTTACTCTGGTCTGGGAAATGTCAGCTTCGCTGTGGTCAGTGGAGGGGCCTGCACATTCATTGTGTCGGGATTGGGATTTTGTCTTTTTGGAAATATTTTTTTTTATGTGCACTGCTTCGTTTGGCATATGTTTTTCTGAATACAATAGTTGATGAAATTTTATTGCCTTCTGAGACAGAGTGTATATTCTCCGGTACTGTACATGAGAGGAGTGGCAGTTTCTTCATTTTCCTACCACAGATGGACGTCCATCTGTGGTATGGAAAACTAAGAAAATACACTACTGTCATGCACGGATTCATCTGCTACCACTGGATCTCTTGCTAGGCTTACTTTAAACGTTTGTTGTGCTTTTTACTGTGCCATTCCAGTTATATTTTTTTTTAGACTGTGTAATGTACTTCGAATTGTTGTAAGGGAAATCTGTGTGAGTAGACTAGAGAAAGACTGGCAGGCCCACCTGCTACTTTTGTTCGGCATCAGATGGAGCACTGGTGATCAGCGTGGCGTGGGAAGTTAGATAGCTGATTTATTTAGAAAGAATGCTTTAACTGTTGCGCTGAGTTAACGGTTACTTTCTTTTTTATGGTAGTGGCAATGGTAGTGGGGGGCATAAGTCGCTCGCCAAGTGTTAAAAAAATGACAACATTTTGAAATTATGTGCCCAGTGCTTCAGCCAATGAACAAGCAGGGTGCTGGGCACAAGGATACTTTGCTGGCTATCAGGAAGGTTTGGGCTGGGGCTTTTTATTTGGTGGGCATCTATCGTCTCATAGATGCCCACCTAAATTAGTGTCTCAGCCAATCACAAGAGAGAATTTTCTTTGCCCATTTTGTAAAGATGTTTTATAACTGCTTGAAAACAAAAACGTTAATAAATCTCAGGGTCCAGATGGATTACACTAGAGGATGCTAAGGGAAATGGCTAAGGTTCTGGCTGGGCTAGTAATAAGGACTTTTAACATATCGCTACAGGAGGGAGAAATACCAGCATCCTGGAGAGCACCAGTTGTGGTACCAGTCCATAAAAAGGGCATTAAGGCAGATAGAACCAGTCGCAGACCAGTGAGTTTGACATCAGTCCTTGGCAACATTTTGGAAAGATGGATTAGGGATATGATCGCTAATAGTATTACAATATCAGCAGTAATGTATGTGACCCCACACAGCATGGATTTACTAGAGAAAGCAGGAGTGTAGCCAAAAATTTCCATTTTGTACACAATCTCCAACAGTTACACCCCCCCCAATTAAAAAATGTATACATTCTTTCCAAATGGCACCCCCTTCCAAACAAGTCAGATTGTTGTCAGATTACTGCTCTACTCTCTAAAAAGGTTATACATGTATTAGACACTCCTCGGTGGCCTACACTAACCCAAATACTACAGATTAGAATGATAATATTAACAGAGTGGCTTATGGTCTGTGACAGGCACTCAACAAAACTGTACACAAATGTGTACAGTGAGTATGCCTGTCTACACCCTTGAGAGAAAGGTCATGTTTGACAAATCTGGTGAAATCTTTTGAAATAAATTAGTTTAGCTCTGGATTAGGGAAAACTAGTGGATGTGGTTTACTTGGATTTCAGTAAAGAATTCAACACTGTATCACATGCAGAACTCCATGAAGCTTTACAGTGGTCAAGGATAAACACTAGACTTGTTAAGTGGATCAAGTCATGGCTTAATAACAGAATGCAAGTAGTGACAGTAAATGGATTTGATCCAGACAAAATTAATGAGACCAGTGGAGTTCCTCAGGGCTCAGTCCTGCATCTCACAGTATTTAACATACAGTGAAGCCCAGCGGAGTGAAGCACAGCACTGCAGAAATCTGTAGTAGAGTTACTGCAGCAAACAATGCAGTTTCAATGGGAGTTCATCCCTTTTGACATGCAGTAAACCTGTGACACTGCATTTTATCCTGGCAGGCTTCACTGCATGTATAGCTGGCATGCAAATGGCTAATGGAGGATAGATGTCCAAATTTGTGGGCAAACTAAAATTAGATATATAGTAGACACCAAAGAAAAAACATCAGGCCTCCAGGATCAGCTGGATGTGTTGCCTACACACTTGGCCACACTAGGAGGGTGTGCTTGGTATCAGATCACTGCTGTTTTTATTGTTTTTTAAAAAAAAATAATGTTTTATCCTGCAACACGAGTGTGTTTTTGCAAAATGGATACTGTGTAACCAAGCTGTTTTGGTACCACTGTTCTTACATGGTTTACTATGAGGGAATGATACTGCCTCCTCCCACACTTTCGTCTTGTAATACCCAAATAACATCCACAGACATTTGGAAACTGCTAGAAATTGTGCTTTGAAACATCCTCAGCAGAGCTGTGTGGAATTTTCAAATTTCACTTTTGCCAGAATTCCACAGAATTTTGGAAATCCCACTTAATTTTATGAAATTCCATCGGAAGTGGAATTTTGGAATTCTGAAATTGGAAAATTAACTGCAGAATTTTATTTGCATTTTATGTAAATGGCATAGTCATTTTCCTAAAAAATTCCATCACTTATATGATCCAGGGACTTTATTTCATGGTTTCCACTGAAATGCTTTTTGGAACTTTCTGGATTTAGAAATACAATTCCAAAAAGCATTTCAGAAGCAGACTTGCTATGCCACATGAATTCTGCCGGCAGAATACCACATTCCACACAGCTCTAATTTTTGGACATCTTCTAGTTTGCTAACTCATTCCACCAATCACAATGCCTCAATAGCACCCAGTCCTAACAAGGCCCTAGCTAGCCTTTTATTACATATACCTTATGGGAAACCCTGTTGTCTGACTTGGCCAGGACAGAATTAAGCTATCCAGACACTATTAAGGGTTAGTTCCATGGACCATAACTGTCTGGTCATCAGTTACAGTGCAACATTCCAGCTGCATTTATAATTTCATTTGCAGGGGACTACCATCACTGATACTCCAACGTCTAGTTTGAATAAGACCATTACACCACTGAGTTGGGTTTCCATGGATCAGATCCAATCTGTCTTTCATCAAGAGATCTCTCCCAGGAAAGCCAAGTCAAACTCCTCCTGATGTAATGGGTCTCATACCTCTAAGAGATCATCTACATCTAGTGTGGAACCTACAGTATAAGCTGGCATACCATTGCATAATGTCCCTTTAGTAGCACTTCCTGTGCTCTGTATCCATCTCTGGGAATTGCTGCCAGGACTGATTTGAAGTTTCCCATATATACCACATTTATAGAGTAATTTCTGCCTGGGTGTGCATTTTTCTTGGGCTTTTTTGTGTTTCAACTTTCCTGACACTACCTTTGGCTTTCTGCAAGAGGCAACTGCATCTGTATTTGTATTTGTGGCATTCTCTGCTTCATTTCTGGTGCTGCATAATACCACCTGTTGTTTTTATGAGACTAGATCAGTACTACTTGAGTGATAACTTTCTCCAGTAATAGGTCTGGATTGAGATGCAGATGCTGCAACAGTCTCATATCCCTACCAAAATGCAGTCACAGAATAATTCCACCTTCACTGTGCAAGCATGCAGTGTTCTGCAAGGCTGTTACAGCTATAATGTACTTTACATTCTCTTCTGGCTCCTTAAACCAGTAGTTAAAAAGGTTCCTCTCAAATATAACATTGTTCTTCTCAATATGTGTCTCAAAACTATTTTTGCCTGATCATGGCCTTTCTTTACTTCCACAGGGAGTGATGTTGCATTCAAAATATCATCCACCTTGTCTCAGACACTGTAGCATTGATAAGGGCACTGATTATCATTCAGTGTTCCCTTCCTTTTTATTGGACTCCTGAAATCAGTCAGAATCTTTTCATTGTCTAATCCACTTTGGCCATCCGTGTTTGTCTTGCCAGTGGAATTATCTCCAAAGGCATGACTGAAAACTTTATTAGGACTGCCATTGTATCAAAGACAGTGCTAGTCAAGCACTGCAAAGTACCATAGTGATCACTTTATTTTTCTTTTCAGCCATTTTTTGTGGGTGATACTCACTCACTTCTCCTGTAAGAAGCCCTCTCTTAATGATTGTTCAATCTCAAGAATGCCTCACTTGAACTTCTGTAGCTCTCAGGCAGTTCTTCCAGAAGTGTCTGTACATGTTTTATTACCTAAACTGCAATCTCTCTCTGTAATGACAACCCCTTTCCATAACAAGAATGTACTTACACAGGTACTGATCTTCATGGTGATAGGGACAGTCACTTATAGCACCATACTGAGTGGGTTACTCAGACAGAAGGCTCAGACATATGCAGCTGATTAGTCTCATAGCCATCGTTACCATTTCTCTGAAGGTTCTATTAAGGTTGGATTACTTCTACATTCTGTGTAGGAGCTGAGGCCTGACTAAGTTAATTCTGTATATGCCAGTTGGCACTATGAGACATACAGTGCCACCCACCAGTATGAAGGACTCTGTGAAGAAGATGTCACACTTTCATACACAAAAAATGTAATTGCAGTACCATTGGATTACATTGCGTTCCTGCAGTATTAGCAAGATACCTTCTGTTGACCTATGAGAGATGGGTAAATACTGTTCCATTTTGCTCTTCTGAAATACAATGCTCCAAATTGCATTCTCTCTGACATTGTGTGTCTATTGCTATTTTTAAATGTGTCCTTTACTGTGTACTGACCAGGGTAAGGTGTTTTGAACTCACAGACCAGAAAAGGCACTGGAGTTTTTTTGTCCATTGAGGGTTTACTTGAACTGCTAAAGGATTACTAGTCTTAAGCCTGCTTGTGTTTTAAAGTTGGTGTGCTTAGCTGTAGAGAACTGTTTTCAGGATAGTTTTTGTGACATTTCCTTACTTGCTGAAGCAGTATCTATATAAAGGTTTTAGATTAAAACAATATATTTCAGAGTCTCTAGATGCACATCTGTTTAACAGAAACTTCAGGTACAGTATGTTGACAGTTACTGATCTACTGCTGATACAGTCCTTTACAGGTTAGATTTGATAGAAATATTTCTGCTGAAATAAACCCATGATGACTTTTTGTTAACAAAAAAAGCATTTTAGAGGCTCTACTGTAGCTAAATACCTATTTTGAATATAATCTGAATTCTGGCTGCTATTGATTAATTTTTATACAACACCAGTGATGTTACATTGTCCATGATAGATAGGGGATATGACATGGGTTAATGTGTCATACACTTTTTATCTTGTGACCTCTTGTCCCCTCATGGGTGGCATAGCCATGAGTGAAAGATCACAAGGGCACAGACCTTGAGTGAAGATTAAAAAGCATATGGCACACTAATACATGCCATATCTGCTTTATACAATTAGCGTGTCTGGATTTCAAATGCCGAGCAGCTTTTTTTTATTATTATTTTACTGTTGCGGCTAAAGCTGCGGGTCCACTGTAGCGTGAGTCAGCATCAGCATGGCATCATTGTGATGAACCGGAGTGTGGCGATAGTGGTTCTGATTAACCCGATTCATAAGATAAAATTGATATCTTATAAATCAGGCTTATCTTCACGCAGGATAATAAATCTGCAGCATTATCCAGATACGCTTATTGTATAAATTTGTTTATTATGCTATCTAACCTCTAGATAAACATTTATCTAGAGGTTAGATATGTCACGGACACTTTCATTGACCTTTGCACAGAACAGAACCAGTCAGAGAACAACTAACACAATGCTGATGACATCATAATAGGCTTATGCAGCACTGAAGCCAGCAGTTCAAATCACAGTAAAACAGAAACATCTTCAGACAAAAACGTGATTTAAAAAGTTATAACTGTTAAACTAAGGTTGTATAAATTGAATACACAATAGCCGGACTCAAGACACACAGTTTACCACCTCTTGGGAGGGCACAAGACTTTCATAACTCACTTGTGGCTTTGCTGCTGATGAGTTATTGTCTTGCCCTCTCATACGTGGAGATAAATTGCATATTTCGAGTATGGCCACAGTGTATCCCCTATGTGCTGCTGCAAACATAAGGGTTATTTTATTGAATGGGAATTATTTTTCAGCTGTTGAAGTATCTGTGACAACTCTAAAAGAAAGTCATAAATGCAGGTGAGGAAACACCTGAACATACTGTACTTTGCCATCCTCAGCCCATACATGATATAATGTAGAAGCCTGTTTAAAAGGTGATATATGTTCTCATGAATCTTTGTCAGCCACTCTTGTAAAAGGATTTTCATAACCATTACGCCTGACAATAGAACTGAGACTTCAGAGTATATGTGTGTGGTTTGGAAAGATGCACAGAAACCAAACAATTTGGATATTACTTCTTTCCTAGTATCTTTTTAAGTATCCTATGCGCTGCTTTTCCTGCAGACTGTCTCTTCAGTATGCTACCTCCTAGTGTACTAAATACCTACTGGTCATCTTAATCACAGATAACCTCTGAGCAGGTGCACACATAGCAGAAAGAAACTGGAGACTCACTAGAGTCCTTTTATAACCATAGTCCTTCACCAAAAATGAAGAAGCTAAGTGGGGGTGCGACTATAAATTTCTTCAGTTCTACCCTGCAAGAGTTATGGTCATGTGTGGCGAGGAAGCAGCATGGTGAGAAAGTGGTATGATTTTATTCTTGCTACTTGCAAAATGAGCCACTTACTGTACAAAGCAAGACAGAGGGAGTTAGACAAAATAAGTCCAAGTAACCCATGTAAGTTGTTATGAGTGGACAAGGATGCCATAATGTAAACATTGCAATGAAGGCTTTTTCTTTGCTGTTTGCCAGATCAAACAGTATTAAACAGGCCAGATAGCAGTCATCTAAATGGTTATGATCATCATAAAAGTGTTATTTAAGTAGATACACTGGATTGTAATTAATTGAACTAGTGTTTAGAAAGTCACATTAGTTAAGAGGTCATTATCAAATGGAACATACTAAATAGAAGAAGAGCAGGCTCTGTCAATACTTCTGTGAATTAATACTTTATCTGGGGCACAGTACAGGACTTGGTCAAACAGAAATTTCAATACCAGATTCTAATTTTCAAAGAAGTCCTTAGAAGAAGTCACAGACAAGGCAGCCTATTGTGGGATCTGTTGGATGTTTAAATTCAGATACATGGCAGAATAGAGTCAGGATTTAATCTGTAAAATGTTCAAGATAGTTTATGGTCTAATCAAGCAGAGTAGCTGAGCCAAAGGATAATATGAAGATAATTGAAATGCAAGATACAGAAGGCAATACTGGAGGAATTGAGACTAAAGGAAATATAAACAATGAAGAAAACAGACATGATGTACTTGGATGTGAAGAAAGGAATAACAGTCAAAAATATTACCAAACAGTTACATACTGTATAAAAGTGGATCAGACTGGGAAAAAGCAAACCAAGAAGATAGAAGTGAGCACCAGTAAAAGTTTACTGATACCATAAGAGAACAGATTTGACCTACTGAAAAACCATGTAAATAAAGAAGCACATAACTTGCCAGATAGCCGGCTCGGTGGTGCTGAGGGTTGAGGCGCTGAACACCGCACCTCACGCCATGCCTACAACCCAGGTTCAGGAATGAGCCGGGGCCACCGGGGGTCAGCAGGGGAGGGAAGAGATCGAGCATCTGGATGGACTGCTCTCTCTTCCAGGGGGAGGGTTTGGGGTGCGCTCGCTCTAGGAGCGACCTCTGGCGGTGGCTGGAGGATCGCTGATTGTAGTGACATGGCATATGCCTGGGGGGGAAACCATGGCACTCCAGGCCTGCTAGTCAGACTCTGCAGGAAGGGGGGGACCAACAAAAAGTACAAAAAACCCTGACTCGATGAGGAGATGATGAGAGCCCCCCAGTAATCTCCCTCTCATCCCCAATGCCGGGCCAAGCCACACTGGGGATCCATGGCCGACCTTCCAGAGGGATGGACCCTCTAATATCAGATAGAGCCACTGAGGGAGGGCAGGCCCTGTTCCAGGGGGTTATCTGGACCCCTGGGAAGTTCCTCTGGGGGGGTGATCCGGTGTGGATGGCCACGACTGGGAGAAGAAGCGGCAGGATTGTGTGGGCACCTACAAAGGATGCCTCAGAGAACCAGCGCATAAATAGAATTACAAAAAAAAAAAACATAACAGCTAATGTAATCCATGCAGTGCCAAGCAAGAGAATACACAAAAAGACAATGGCTGGGGGTGATTCAGTTTTGAGATACAGTACACAGCTAGTCAAGTGTGCTACAGAGACAAAATAAACAGTGGATTCTGCTGTCTGCTGGCAGTTAGAATCAAGTATGTTACTAGAGAATTTATGAACTATTGGAGCCCCTCATAGAGTACTCCTAGGTAGTGCTTAATGGATTTTGGAAACACAAAGGAGGTTCATAGCTCTGGTACCTTGGGAGAACACCTTCGTGGGTAAAAGTGTTCAGCAACAATGGGAAATTCTCAACATTCATATAGATAATGTGAAGCAAAAATGTGTCACACAATGAGTCCCACAACAAAGAAAGTACAATAGTCAAAGACACAAACCTATGTGGATGGTGAAGGATGCAACAAAAAGAGTCATCCAAGATGAGAAGACACCAGTTAAAACAAACAGATCTAAAGTCAAGCACATAGAATGCAAATATAGAATCAAGAGTGCAAAACAAATGGCAGAACATAGAAACATAGACAATGACAGCAGAAAAAGACCATTGGTCCATCCTGTCTGCCCATAAAACCCTAACAAACCCCAGCCATATTGTTTTATACAGGGTTCTAACTCACACTGTCCACCCTCATGCTCCCTGCCCTACTGCTACCACCCTGAGAAACCACTAAGCTTTTCAGTGTGCCACAACTGTGTTTGAAACCATTAATAGTTTTGTTGCCCACCACATCAGCTGACAGACTGTTCAAGGGCTCCACCACCCTTTGTAAAATAAAATTTCCCTCTTCCATATCATGTTCTTGATCCACTGTTTATGCTAAATAGTTCTTTGCTGTTTACCTTTTTCATTCCTTTCAGGAACTTGAAAAACTCTTTCTACTAAGATAAGGTTTCTGTTCACTCTTGTTGAACTATTTACTGCAGGGAAGGGAGGAGAGCAATAGGTAGGCCAAAACTGGGAATAGATACAACACCCTAACTAGGGCAGAAATACAAAGGAACTAAAGGAGAATAGGGTAAATCTAATAACACCCTGTCTAGGGTCAGGGTACAAAGGACAAAAACTAGGACAACTCTACTCGAAGTGTTAAAGGGGGAAGCAACTTACTACCTAGCAAGAGCATAGTAACGGGGTAATCAGGAAAAAAGTGAAATGCAGAAACACCCTATCTCGGGTAAGGGTATAAATTCATTTTCTTGCACTAGAGGGAGTACATTTGGGAATTATGAGAGTGGTGCAGTGCAGTGCAGTGCAGTGGCTGTGGAGTACCAGTCTTCAGGGAGACCTTCTGGAGAATGAGGTGCTTTCCCATCTGTTTTCACCTTTCTGGGCTGAGGAGGAGGTGCCCCCATCCAGAGGCCACCAAGTCCACCACCAATGCCTCAGTGGGTGCCTAAAAGTAGAGCTGGCTAGACTGTGGTGGGTTCTGGAAGGATGGTGGTGAGAGTAAGGGAACACATTCCTCAGCTGGCACCACTACAGAACTCTTTTGCTTCCCTGGTGGGACAGGACTGCCATGACAAGGCACCCATGGTAGTGGCATGGGAGGATGTGGGGTTCTTCAGAGTGGAGGCCCCAAGGTGGGAGGAAAAGTCCCCAGCAGAAGAAGAAGCAACTTGTGGTGGGGGACTCAATCATCAAGCGGGTAGTTTTGGGAACACCATGGAAGAGAATGAGGGAGGTGAGGTGCCTACCTGGCGCCTCATATGGAGAGATGAGGAGCAGATCCTTAGGATTGCTAGGGTGGCAGAGCAGAAGGGGGAGCTGGATGTCATTGTCCATCTGGGTACAAATGATCTGGCAGAGGATGCAGCCAGGGTGGTGCAGGACACATTTAGGGAGCTGGGGAGGGACCTGAAGCAGGTAGCACACACAGTGGCCTTCCCTGAGGTGCTACCCCGAGGCTGGGGGAGAAGAGAGAACACTGAACTGTATTCCTCAACAGCTGATTGAAGGCATGGTGCAGGGAGGACAGGTTTGGTTACATCAGGAACTGTGGACCTACCTGGATGGATGAAAGCCTGTAAAAATGGGATGGCCTCCATCCATCCAGGAGAGGAACGGCAGTCCTGGGTGGAAGGTTTAAATGCTACTTCAATGAGCATTTAAAGTAGCCAAGGTGGGAGGCAAAAGTTACATGGGAGGCAGTGAATGCATCCCCAGATAATGGTGCAGCAGTGAAGAAAAGCTCAGGGGAAATAAATTCCACTGGATTAGTGGTGAGTAGGGGCAAGGGGGAGGAATTAGAGGGTCAAGAGGTGGAACTAAGGCTAAGAAAAATACTATGGAGGGTGGCAGATGGAAGATAAAAAGGGGAAGGTCAGTATCAGTGAAAAGAGAAAGATGAAGGATGGACTTGGGAAGGGAGGGCAATGTAGGGGCAGAGAGTGACAAAAGAAGTGGAGAGCCATATGCACCAATGCAAGAAGCCTAGGAAACAAAGTTCCTGAATGTGAGGTTGCCATTGCTGTGGTGGACCTGGGTCTAGTGGCCATAAGAGAATCATGGTGCATTGACAACCGCAGCTGGGAGGTGGCTGTGCCAGGTTACAACATATTTCATAAGGACAGGGCAGGGAGGAAAGGGGAATTGTTTTATATTTGAGGAAAGGGATAAAGGTCACAGAAATACAAGGTCACAGTTGGGAAAATGAGGAGCCGGGGGTTCTTTGGTTTGGTTTACAGATGGGGTCCAGGGCCTTTATATTAGTGCTGTGAAGAATTTTCAAATTCCGGTGGAACAAAATTTTGTGTAATTTTCAAAATTCCACCAAATTCAGCCGAATTTTGCTGGAAAATGGAATGATGAAACTCCCTGGTACAAAAATTGAGAATTAGTATTTCCTCAACATAATTTTATTCTACAGATCCAATATTTTCAGCAGAAATGGTTGTGGAATGATTTTCTGTGGAAAAGATTTTGTTCTGCCGAATATCATTCTGAAAATCTCAATATTTTTAGCAGAAATGGTTGCTGAATGATTTGCCACTAAGAAATGCTGTTCTGTGGAATATTATTTCATGGATCGCAGCAGAAGAATCAGGGAAATTCTGACAGAAATTCCACTGGCAGAATGGTCATTCAGTGCTAACTAAGAATTCTACATTCCATACAGCACTACTTTGTATGCATGGAGGTGGTGTAGAGGCCACCAACATGGAGAAATTTGACAGGGTTTTAGTGTAGACCATAAGCAAAATGGCAAGCAAAGGGGAAGTAGTAATTATGGGTGACTTTAATCTGCTGGATGTGGACTGGAACATCCTAAATGCAACTAGTGCTACGAGCAGGGTCATCCTAGACTCTCTGCAAGGGGCATTTCTCAGGCAGCTGGTTACAGAGCCCCCTAGAGATGAGGCAGTGCTAGATCTAGCACTTATGAACTGGGACAGAATTGTTGACATCAGAGTGGGTAGCCCCTTGGGTACAAGCAATAATACAGTGTGGTTTGGTATACAAGGATCCTGAACTTTCAGGAAAACAGATGTTAAAGAAATGGGAGACTGCCTTGGGAAATATCTTGAAGGGGAGGATAACAGGGAAGTGGAGGCACAATTAAATATAATAAAGGAGGGAATAATTAAGGTAAGTGCAAGTTGTTTAAAAGTAATAAGCATGGGTAAGGGGAGAAAGAGGCCACTGTGGTTCTCAGGGGTGGTGGCTAAGGCAGTGAGGGAGAAATAAAAACAGCTTTCAGGAAGTACCAGGTAACCCAAACAGAGGTGGACAGCGAGGTATATCTAGCAAATTAAATGGGACAGGAAGAAGGGTAAGGACAGCAAAAGCTCAAACTGATGAAAGGATCACCCAGGAGGTCAAGAATGGAGATAAGACGTTCTTCAGGTACATGTGTGAAAAAGAGGAAGGCCAGGGGTGGTAGAGTGAAGATTAGGAGACCAGGAGGGAGGTCTGTGCAGAGAAAGACCAAGAAACAGCTAAAATCTTAAATAGTAGTAGTAGTAGTAGTAGCGGAATACTGAAATTAATGCTTTTGCTTGGTCTTCACAGCCGAAATTAATACTTTTGCTCGGTCTTCACAGTGGAAGGGCAGGGACAGGTCATCATGCATTAACAGGCAATGGGAAGGGGGAATGGACACAAGTCAATTTATGGAAGAGAAAGTCTGCTGGGGGTTGGAAGCCCTAAGGGGAAACAAGCCGAGGGAGGTGATAGGATCCACCCAAGAGTAATTAAAGGAACTGAGTACAGTACTAACTGCCCTTCTAGAAAGACTATTTAGCACCTCATTAGAGATGGGGTGGTTCCAGAGGAATGGAGGAGGGCCAATGTGGTCCCTCTGCACAAGGGCAGCAGCAGGGAGGAGGCCAGCAATTACAGACAAGTCAGTCTCACATCAGAGGTGGGGAAATTAATGGAGTACCTGTTGAAGGAGAGGTTGACAGAGTAGCGGGAGACATATGGATTTCAGGACAACCTGTAGCATGGCTTCATGGGGGAAAGGTCATGTCAAACAAATATCATAGATTTCTTTGAATGGGTAACCAGGGAAGTGGATCATGGGAGGGCAGTGGATGTGCCTATCTGTACTTCAGTAAGGCTTTTGACACTGTACCATACAGGAGGCTGTTAAAGAAGCTTAGCAGCTTAGAGGTGGGTGAAAAGGTGGTGAACTTGGTACCTAACTGGTTGAGAGATAAGAGGTGGGGGGGGGTGGTAAATGGCAGTCACTCAGAGGATGGGAGAGTGATCAGTGGAGTATTACAGGGATCAGTAGTGGGCCCTGTCCTTTTCAATGCCTTGTTAAGTGACATTGCTGAGGAACAGGAGGGGAAGATTTGTTTCTTTGCAGATGACACTAAAATCTGTAACAGGGTGGACACCCAAGAGGGGGTGAAGAGAATCCAAAGGGATATGGAGAAACTAGAGGAGATGTGTAGGGAATGACAGCTGGGTTTCAATGCCAAAAATTACAAAGTCATGCACCTAAGGCAGAGAAACCCTGGGGTTGTGTATAAGATGGGGGAGAACTTATAGTTACCAAGCAGGAGAGGGACTTTGGGGTGCTCATAGATGTCATATGTCCATTGTCCAGTCCTTCTTAGACAGAGTGCCCTCTATTAAAACTGATACCATTCCAGGTGGCTTGTCAGGAGCTAGCAGTAGTCTAGAAGAGACACATGAGGGCACTCTGTGGGTCTTGAATAAGGTTCAACCAGTTTCTGAGAGTAATGTCTTCAAGGTGGTCTCAAGTCTGCATCCCATCCTAGGAATCATAGGATGTATCAAGCAACATGGACTATAGTCCTTATAGCTTGCCAGTCCCTTGTTTTTAGAACTCAATAGTTCTGTCCCAACAGAAAAGGTCCAATCTTGATTTAAAAGTATCCATGTTAGGGCTATCTACTACCATAGATGGGAGATCATTCCATGATGATATTACCCTCTAACTAAACCAATTTTTTCCAGTGATTAAATTCCATTTGGACAAGAAGAGCTGTTTAATTATGCCTCCTACCATTACACCGACTGGTCTTGAGTGAAAACCCTAATTTGTCCCTCAAATTGGTATCTCCCATTGCATTAAACAGCATACACATATCCCCTCTAAACCTCCTGTAATGGAGTGAATACAGGTTCAATGTTTTCAAACTTTTTTTTTTATGATCCAGTTTTAAGGTTGACTATAGATTTGGTAGCCCTTCTCTGTACCCCCTCCACTCTGAGGATGTCTTCCCTTTTATATGGGGACCATACTTGGACACAATGCTCGAAATGGGACCTGACCAAAGCACTATACAGTGGAATCAGAACCCCTCCTCCCTGCTGGATATGTGCCTTAAGATACAGTTAAGATTTTGGTTCACCTTTCTAATCTGATCATTACAGTGAGAATTAAATTTTAGATCAGTGGTGATCTTAACTCCCAGGTCTCGTTCCTCATGAGTAACTATTAGTGCATCAGTTCCAAGTTTACATACTACTTCATTATTATGCCCACCCAAGTGCATTATCTTGCATTTAGCGGTGTTCAACTCTATTCTGTTCGACTTGGTCCACTCTAATAATTCATTACTAGTCCCTTCTAAAAATGTCGCATCCGCAGGATTATTGACAACTGTCCCTACTCTACAGTCATCTGAGAACTTATAGAACCAAATATTTGGGTTCTTTAACTTTAGGGTGGAAATGTAGATATTAAAGAGGCATGGCCCCGGGACTGAACCCTGCGGAACCCCACTGGTGATAGGTGCCCAGTCTGGTAGTGCCCCTTTTATAATAACCCTATGTTTTCTATCCTGTAACCATTCCGATATCCAATATACAATGTTGGTCTCCAGCTTAATCTCCTTCAGTGTGGTTAATAATTCTAAATACAGTAGTTTATCAAATGCCTTAGCAAAGTCCATATCGTGAGTCAGACCCAGGGCCACAAGACTGTTGATGAACTGCTGCCTAGCCCTGGGTCTGCTATTTCCAGACATTATCCAGTGGTCTTTGTCAAACGGTTGTTTTCCCAAGGCTCTAAAAAGCCTCAATGAGACTATTTTTAAAGAACATGACCTGGAGGTGCTAGTAAACTATAGACCTACCTGGAACCTTCCTTTTTGGTGGAAGGTGATCAAGAAGATTGTGGTGGTGCAGCTGGAGGCTCACCTTCAGACATGTGACACCTATGAGCCATTTCAGTCAGTTTCTGGTCTCACCTTAGAACAGAGACAGGACTCATCAAAGTGTTTAATGACCTGCTCCTGACGAGAAATAGGAGCAAAAGATCTATCGTCATTCTTCTCAACCTCTTGTCAGCATTTGACACCATAGATCATGGGGTGTTGACAAAATGAGTTGTAGAATATGGGAGACTCACTGGGACAACCTTGAAGTGGTTTGAGTGTTTCCTGACTGGTAGATCACAGAAGATCATGATGGGAACCTTTTCATCACAGTGGTTGTGATTAGCTGTGGGGGTCCTCAAGGGTGTTTTCTATCACCCATGTTACTCGCAGTGTATACGCTGTCATTGGGACAGATCATCAGATGGTACAGCATGAGTTTTTACTGCTGTGCAGATGATGCTCAGTTGTATCTGTCATTTGCACTGAACTTGCAGTTAGCTGTCTCGGTGCTTGAGCAATGTGTTCAGGAGACCATGGACTGGGCCTCTAGCAGGATAAGTTTAAATCTGTCCAAAATGGAGTTGTTTCTGGTAGAATCAATTCCCTCAGGTCAGCAACTGGACGGAATGCCATTGTATGGCCATCTTCAAATGGCAAGACTCTGGTGACTGTGGATATGGTAAAAAATCTGGAGCTCGATATTCAAAAGTGGGTAAAATGGAGCTCAAATATTTGTGCTCCACTTTGCGGTTGCCCAAGTGTCCAAAAATGCTATATTCAGTGGAATAGCTCACTGGCTCGATTCCACTGAATATAGGGCCATTGCGGCGCAGCACTAAGCCCCTTACTGCTGGGCAGACATGGCTCCCAAAATAGGCCATCAGAATGACTTGCACCTGGCCTACATTTCCCATATCCAAATGGACCCATGCAAATGAGTTCATTGGGCATGCAAAGCACTATGGGGCCATTTGCATGCCCATTATGGGTTCATTTACATGGGTAGCCTGGCACCTTAGCATGGTGCCACCCCCACTTGCTCAGTCCCAGTGAGCAGTCCCTGGTGTTAGTGCCTTCCCCCACACCAATTGCCGGCCTGGTATGAAAACGCAGCATTCCTGGAGCTAGTGGTCCTCCTGGCCTATTGCCAGCCCAATGTTGATAATATAGATTCCCTGGTGCTAGTAGTCCCTCCTGGCTGATCGCTGGTCCAGTATTGATATGATAGATTCCCAGGTGCTAGTGTCAGCCTTCCCCCCGGCGATCACCGGCCCAATGTTGGTAATATAGATTCCCTGGTACTAGTGATCCACCACCAGCCAATCAGCGGCCTGATGGGACATAGAAATCCATCACTGGTGATAGTGGCCCCTCCCC
Organism: Neoceratodus forsteri; assembly: GCA_016271365.2. Lineage (NCBI taxonomy): Eukaryota > Metazoa > Chordata > Ceratodontiformes > Ceratodontidae > Neoceratodus > Neoceratodus forsteri. The sequence goes on from CM057456.1 coordinate 734,983,513, forward strand.
TCACCCACACTCATAACTGAGGTGTACAACCGTATGCCCTGGTGCCTAGCGGTCCCCCCCAACCCGCACCCTTACCCAAAGTGAACAACTATATTCCTTGGTGTCTAGTGGGCCTCACTCCCTATCCTCGAATCACTGTATATCACTGTAATGCCATTCCCTGGTTTCCAGTGCTCCCCCCATCCTGATCCCTTGTATGGTGATGGAACACCATTTCCTGGTGTCTAGCAGACCCCCCCACCCCAGCAGGTAGTGACCCACCACCCTGCTCCCCCATCCCAACCCTGAGCCAGTGATCAGCACAGCCCTCTGCTCTCCACCATGGCAGGCCACCAACTGAGCTGTCAATGAGCATGTACAGTACACAGTCATGGACAGCTCAGTCTGCAGCCAGCCATGGTGGAGAACCAAGGCCTGTGCTGATCACCACCTCAGGGTCGAGATGGAGGAGGCGAGTTAGGTGGTTGGGTGCTACCTGCTTAGATGGGGTGGGTGGTCAGCTAGACACCAGGGAATGGTGTTCCATCACAATACAGGGGACTGGGATGGGGGATGACAGAAAACCAGGGAAAGGCATTACTGTGATATACATGGGATCAGTGATGGGGAGAGAGGGTCTGCTAGACACTAGGGAATACAGTTGTACACCTTGGGCATGGGTGTGGGTTGGAGGATGGATGACTAGACACCAGGGAATGCTGTTTGACATATCGGGCATAGGTGTGGGTGGTTGAAGGGACTGCTGGACACTAGGGTAGACATTTTGTACAGCTCTGGCATGGGTGCCGGTGGGGGGAAGGACCACTAGCACCATGGACAGATTTCAATGTCCCATTGGGCCTGTGATCGGCAGGGGGACCACTAGCACCAGGGAATCTGTATTATCAACATCAGGCCAGCGATTTGCCAGGAGAGGGACCACTAGCACCAGGGACTCTATAGTATCAACACTGGGCTGGCGATCAGTGGGGGGGACCACTAGCACCAGGGAAACTTTACTATTAACATTGGCCCAGTGATCGTGGAGGGGGCACTGCACTTCCTCTGCCAACCACTATGGTTGAGTGGGAGTAAGTCATAGTCTGAATTGGCGGTATTTACACTGTGCAAAGGGACCATGCAACATGCCCTTGAATGGTGCAAATACTCTGAATGTTGGACTACACCAATATTCATGTCCCTGTCCCTCCATTTTCATTGTGCCCCCTTCCAAACTTTGCCCAGGTGCAAACCCTGTTTGCCTGCACTAACCGGGCTTTTCAATATAGTGCATCCGCGCAAAACCCAGTTTGCACAAGAAAACTCGGCTTTGTGCCCAGGCAAGGTTTTGAATATTGGGCCCCTGGGTGTCATAGACTCTGGCCAGATGCTTGAACATTATGTGTCGGCCATAGTCCACAGTGAATTCTTCCAATTTAGCAACATCTCCCAGATTAAACATTATCTGGTGCTAGGAATCTGGAAACCCTGGTTCATACATTTATGACCTTGAGACTAGGCGTGTTGTGAATTTTTAATTCTCCCACAAATTGCAGTGAATTTGGCTGCTACACACTACGTATAACATTTGTGCAGTCCACACTATGCAATTCATTGCAGTTGCAGCAAATTCTATTACATTAGTTGACAGTATTTGCACTTTATTGTGAATTCTTAGCAGGCACTGCATAGTAAAATTCACCCGCAACTGCATGGTGTATGCATAGTGTGGCAATTCACGCAGTGAAATTCATGTAATTGCATGCATTTAACTATGCAAATTGTGGCATAACACTCAATGTTTCACAAACTGTGGAGTCTTTTTAACTTCAACTAGAGCTACTGCAGACTGGATTACTGCAGTACTCTATACCTCAGTGCAGTGCTCTCTACCTAGGTCTATCTGACAGGATGGTGCCCTGCCTGCAGCTGGTGCAGAATATAGGATCAGGCCGACTGCTGGAGAATAATGTATATCTAGCCTGTGCTGTGGCAATGGCACTGGCTTCTTATCAGGTAGTGTACCACTTTCAAGACTGAGTTGTTAACTTACAACGCCATGCACTTTGGGGCCTGGCTACCTTAGAGGTCTCTTAGCCTGGTATGCTCCCGATCGACTGCTCCAGTTCACCTAAGAATTTTTTTGGGCCATGCCAAGAGTGCATCTTAAGCTTTTGAACAAAAGAATGTTCTCAGTGGCAGCCCTGCTTATCTGAAACTCCCTCTTCATTTTAGTTCTCCTTCAGTGGAGATGTTTAAAAAGTGACTGAAAAGTTATTTATTCACTTAAGCCTAAAATTTATAAGTTAGGGCACAGTGACAACATTTTATTTCTTAGTTTGTGTATTTAACCTATTTATTGTGTTACGTATTTTGTTTATGTTTTAATGACTTCTGTAAATGTTTTGTCTAATTCTGTAAAGCACTTCAAGCCCTGGTTGGATGGGGCACTATATAAAATTAAATGCCTTGCTTTGACAAAGAACTACAGTATATATATTTTAAGTCAGTTTTATTAAATGTCAGAGATAGTCACACAGACTGATATGCCAGTTCATATTACATAATGAACATCATTCCTATAAACCACAAAATAAGCAACAGCTGGCATGCCTGAAACCTTAATGTCCTTCTCATGTGTCTTCCAGAAAGCAACGTCCAGTGTTTGTAGCTGCCTGGTAGTCATGTCTCAAAGGAGGAGTCAGCTTTCACATTCGTGGTTTACTTGCAAAGAGTAAACACTTAAACTGGAAGGCCTAATGTGCTTGCAATGTATTGTAACAACATAAACTGTACTCAGGTCTGGCAAGTACATGGAAGATGTGTTGCAAGGACTGCTCCTCTACTTAAGGGGGTGGGGTGGGCTACCCTATGTGATTGCTCTTTCCCATTGGCTCCCTCATATCTACTGCTTCTCCTACCAGTACCCCTCCCCCATACCCCTCAGGTGTCTTCTAGCAGTCTATCCGCAGGGGGATTCCCTCCAGGCCTCCCATCTGCCCCTAACTATTATTGTACTTCTCCAAGGATGGACATAAAAGCGGCTGTAATTCTATCCATTCTACTTATTTCAGGCACCCTGCCTGCCCAGGCCTGGAAGGTTTGGGGACTTTCTTGTAACCAGCGAATGGTTACCCCTTTTACAGCCACAGTGCACAGGGCCCAGAACAGACCTTGCTGTGCCTGTCTCCAGAGCTCTGGGACATTCAAGAATCAAATGCTCAAGGGTACTGTGGATGTATATGCTCCACAGCATTGTCATATAAACCTGAATCGGATCCCAGTAGAGTCTCAGGGCTTAACAGCTCTAAAACATGTGATGGTATATAAGCCCCCCCTCTTAAAGGAGGGGCTTATGATCTCATTTTAGGCATTCCTTTCCCCTCCTACCCCCTTGCAGAGCTAGGGAATTGTTTAGTGCTCTGGGGGATATTGGCTGCTGGATGCCTCATGTTAGCAGCAGAGAGCAAGTTTAGGGAGTATATAGGGGAGCAGACAGGAAGTCTCGGGGCCTTTCCAGCCTGGGCATTAAGCTGGGGCTGGAGGAGGGTGTCTGGAGGAACAGAGATAGGTGGGCAAATAAGAGAGCTCAGCGGTCCAGGTGGGCCAGTGGTGGTGTCCCCCCCCCAAGTGTAGACAGGATGACTTTCTCAGTGTTGTGGTGATGAGGAGCTGAGGAAATGGAGCTCTGTAGGGGAAATATAGTTAGCGAGGTCCTGCGACATTGTGGGCAGGGATTGTAGGTGGCCATGTGGGGCCAGGAGAGGTAGGAGCCCATTAGAGTCCCCTTTTTAGAGCATGATTCATGGGCCACCAGGACTGTGGGAGCAGTGGCGGGGCCCCCAAAGGAGGAGAGCAGGTGGCAGTGGCTCTCCCTTGGACCCAGTGTGGTAGGGCAGCCTGAGTTGCAGAGGGAGCCAAGGGGCCCTTCACCCAAATATGGGGCCTGCTTGGGAGTGCAGGTCCTTGTGTGCTGACACATGGAGGCTGGGCAGGTCACAGGCCATAAAGGCAGGCCTTGGGGGGTGGCCCTCGACTGCAGTTTAATGCAAGCCCAGGATGTGCTGAGGGGGATTTGGGCCTGGCAGGGATGCTCCGTAGAGGAACAGCAGGAATTGGAGCAGCTTTGGGCCACTAGTTTGTGAAGGCAGGTTACTCGGAGGGGCCTGGGTGGTGGCAGTACCCAGGAGTTCTCCAGTGGCAGGACAGTGAGTAGCAAGGGACTAGAGTACTGGAGCAGGGCCGGGTTTGGGGGCTGCTGCACCAGTGGAGCCATTAAGGTGAGAGGCTGAGTGAAATGAAGGAGTTGGTGCAGTGAGGGTAGCTGCAGTACTGAAATGAGTTTGAGTGGGTTACAGGGCCTGGGTCGTAGGAAAAAATCCTGGGACCTCTTGTGGTTTGGGCCAGTGCCCAGGGGTCAGGTGGGGGAAGCAGCTCACTTTTCCATGCTGGAGCTGGAGTGACGACCAGCGCCAGTGAGAGGGTAACCAAGCAGTAAAGAGAAAAAGGTTTGGCTTACGAGATCAATAAAGCCAGGAGACTGAGGGTTCTGAGTTGGGAGGTCCTTGGGTAAAGCATCCAAGAGAGAGAGAGATTAAGAGAATCCTTGCTTGTACTGCCTTTAAATCCATCATTTTTGCTGCTCTAAATGACCAGCCAGTATGTCTGTAAAAAGGTTCGGTTAGCCCCATGGAGCTGCTTTATTTATTTGACTGAAATGTGTGACCCCTGCATTGCTGGAATCATTTGCGATGCAGGAGCTGAATAAAGAAGCTGGTTGGAAGAAGAATGGCAGTGATGTGCTTTGTTTAAACTGAAGGGGGGGAGTTAATGAAATGGAAACTCTTCCCCCCCTTCCTCACAGATAAATTAATTCTTCATAAGTTTTGATTCCAGTTGAACTTTTTCATTCTACTTAGGCAGGACTGAGGAGCTCTGGGGGCTCAAGAGACTCAGGAGGTATGCAGCATGGAGTTCTTGGTCCGGTATCAGCATCTAGGTAGAAGTCCAGATTTGATGGGTACAATTGAGAGTGCACTGGTGAAAGAAGATGCCAGTAAGGTAGGCCCCATGTTTTCTGCCTTGGAAGGGAGTGCATTTTCGCAGTGACTTAGCGCTTGAGGTGGCCCATTTCAAATGCCCCCAGAAGATCTACGATGTATATGCCCCTAGACGGGGGGCCAGGGAGGGGTTACCAGTGGGATACCCCCCACCACACTTTGTCCAACATGGTTAGCCCCTCCCTCCTGGAAGTGGTGGGTAATTGTGGGGGTATGGAAGAACATCATGAGGCATTTCCATCAGAGTTCCCTCTGTCCTGGGGAGGCTGTCACCTTCCAACCCCTCTTCCAACTATTACCCCAAGTCCGTTCTGGGAGGGCTACCTATGCCTCATTTTGCCATTGTGCTCTGAGGTGTGAGAACTCGGGGTGGGCATCCCCCATTAGTGTTTGATATGCTCTGCAGATCGTACCTCTCTATCCCTTTAGCATCGCTGCTGAGTACAAGAAAGTTTCAAGGGCAGACATGACATTTCTCTTCCGACTTGAGCCATCAGGGTCTGAGGTGTCAGGTAGTGATGCACCAGTAAGTATCAAAAGTGGGTTAGAGCCAGAAACCCAAATTTCAGTTCCACAAAAGGGACAAATGTACCCCCCCCCCAAAACACACACACCTACAAAAGCCAGGGTCCATGCACGGTGAGTGAATCTTGGGTCTCCTAAGATGATGGACAGTGCACCATCAACGTTAGGACAACTTGTCAGAGTTTTCACCTTTAAAACATGCAAAGCCTATGCTTCATGCATGGGTTGGGTAGCTAGGCCCATATGAGAGGGATTACTGGGATGGGGGAGACTGAAGAGTGGGGCTTGGAGGGGCTGCTGCATCTCAATTTCCAGCCATCCTGTATCTCCCCTTTATTTGGACCAAGTCACCACTGGTACAATTTTGGCAGCCAGATAATACTGGCAGAAATCTTGATGGTCGAGGCTCCCCCATCAACAGGCAGTAAGCATAGTTTTCTTCTGATCCTATGCCAAACCGAGGCTCATACAAACCTCAGTAGATATTTTTGGAGACATTTCCAGAAAGCTTTAGGGATTCTCAGGGGAAATGCCTGGAAAAAGAAAAGAAGTCTTGGAAGAATATTGATCTTGACTGAGGTTATCTTGCCTCCTATACTTAACAGGAGAAAATCCGCTTGGGCTAAATGAAATGAACTTCTCCCATCAGTTTGTCATAGTTTGTACAAAAAATCTCTGAGATGTTTGGAATGATCTAGACTCCCTGGTATCAAACTAAATTCCTTGGGGCCCATTTAAAAGGAAAAGAGGCCTGAAGGCTGCAGGGCAAGTGACTCCTAACTTTACCACCTCAGAGTCATCATAGTTAATTGTATAACCCCTATTGCACTGTATAATTCTTGCTCTTGAAGGAGTGTTGAGAGCGACATTTCAGGGGAGATTAAGAACAAGGAGTCATCTGCATACAACAAGATGTTCCCTCTCCCTGCTCATATTACCTGGATTTGCTGATTCTGCTGTAGAGCCACCACCTGCAGCTTGACACAAAGTTGCGAACAGGAGTGTGAGGGGGCACTCCTGTCTCATGCCGCTGGTCAGATGAAAGCATTTAGATTGGATTCCATTAATCTGAATCACTGCCAGTAGCGAGGCATAGAGGGCTTTAATACTGATATTGAGAGCATCTCCCAGCCCCATCTTCTCCAGCGTGCGGTGTAAGAAACCCAAGACCATTGTAGCAAACCCAGGGTGTTTAAATTGCCACACGATCATATTATACATAAGTTATCATGGATGAGGTAACCATTAATGAAGCCAGTTTGATCTGGGTGGACTAGGGACCCCACCTATGCCTGCAATCTAGGTGCCAGAATGGCAGTGAACAATTTGAGGGTCACATTAAGGAGAGACATTGGGCAGCAGGACCCACAAACCATGGGGTCTTTGTTGGGTTTAGGGATTATCATGATATGGGCATACTGCCATGAAGGGGGTCTCCTTTCCCTCCCTGCACTGCCTGGAAGACAATTCCCAGCCATTGTAACAAGAGCTCTGAGAAAACTTTTAAGAACTTTGGGGCCAGCCTATCCAGACCTGGGAATTTTCCCAAGTTCAGATTACTTATTGCCATTTGAATCCTGAAGGAGTAATCAGAGCATCAAGGGCCACTCAGGCCTTATCCATGAGGCTGTGAACTATCACTTTCTCAAACTGATAGCATCCAGGTTGTCCTTAGCTTTCCACTCTGTCTTGGGTATAAAGAAGTTTCTGAATGCCTTTGCAGTTCTTACAGGACCTGATTCAAAGGCATTGGCCTTCCTCTTGTTTATGTAGCCTGTGGGCAGTGTGGCTTATCAGCTTTCTGTGCAACTGCCAGGCTAGCACACTTCACGTTGTTGCCAAATTTATAGTATACCAGGGGGAAGTAGTGCAGCGTGCCTCCAGAAGACAGTTCAGGTCTGCTTGACACTTATCACGCTGCTGTTTAACCTGTTCGGCCAGTACTATTTTGTGTTCCAGCTCTAGGTCAAAAAGCTGCAGTTCTAAGGCCACTTGTTCTTTCAGTTTCTCTCTTTTTTATGTGCAGTAAAGCTGATTGTGTGGCCTGCTATGACCAGGTTGTGACAGTCCCACCAAATAGGATCTGATGTGTCATCTGGAGAATTCATAGTGATATACTCCGCCTTGAATTATTCCACAGCTGAAATACATGCTGGGTCATTGAGCAGACATTTAGCCTCTGACTGGACATTTTCTGGACCGGAGTCACAACCAGATCAAGCACAACGGAAGCATAATATCAAAGCATGATGTTCTTGATCTCACAACCTTCGGCTGCATGGACATAATTTATCGAGAGCAGGAAGAATTCTATCTGGGAATTTTAGGGTGCATGAAGTGCCAGAGTTCAGTCATCCCTTGTTCTCTGGACAATCTCCTACTACAGGTGCCAACTCGAGACACCTCCTGGTGTGACCGGCCAGATCAATCTAGGTGAGGTTGCATAATGCTGTTGAAATCCCCCCAACCAGAAACAAACCAGTGGTGGGTGGAGCCCAGGTGACCAAGTAGTCCTGTAAAAAGAAGATGGTATCCCACTTACGGTTAGGAGAATACAGGCTGTTATAACCTGTTACAACCAGGCCTAATAAAGCTATTATAACCTGTCTAATAATCGATTTCGTGGATATCTCCAAATAAGAGATTTTATTATGAAAACCATACTGGTGCAAGATAACTCCTCCTTGGAGGAACTTCGATCAATCCTGGCACATCCAAGTACTATTAAAAAAATATTGGCCATATGTAGGTGGCTTAACCACCATGATAAAGTAAAGTATACCCAGCTGAAGGACAAATGGGAAGAAAAATTAAATATAAAGTTTTCTACCTCTCAATGGGCAAAAATTATTAACATTAAAAATACCGGTCTCAAAATGGTTAGAATGCAACATATCGTTTTCAGTATTCTTCACCGGGTTTATTTTACCCCTTATTGCTTAAATCTGATGAAGTCCTCAGTATCTAATATGTGTCCAAGGTGCCTTAATAATGTGGGAACTTTGGAACATGTTAGTGAAGTGTCCACGCCTGAACTTGTTCTGGAATAAAATAATAGATACACTAGCCAAAGCAGTCAATAAAACATGCTTGGTCAGGGCGGCTCTCTTATCAGTTTGATTCCTGTGAATCAATGACTAATTTATATTGGCAATATAACAGCCTTTCAATACATACGTCAATCACGGATAGGGTATGCTCCTCCTGATTTAGTCATGTGGCTAAACTATATGGTGACCATTCACAGATTAGAGAAAATTTGTTGCATCATGTATGATCAAATTATACTGTACAACAACATGTGGTCCCCTTTTGTGCAAACATTGCAACATCAAGAGCTGGTTAGCCATTCAAAGTAAATAAGTATAATGGCTAAAAGAAACTGAGCAATGGTGCCTGCCAAACATTCCAAGTGATTTAGTTACAGATGGTTAGTGTTATACCCTATATCTTGATTTCTTTTTTATTGGCTGGATGCATTGATTATGCCGTAGTCACCTACTGAACTAATTGTTTAATATATATATCAATGTATGTTTGTAATGTAAACCTTATATACAATGGTGGAATGTATATATTTCCTTTGGTTGTGCTCTACACTTTCTAATTAACTATGTTACTGGTTGTTGGATTTTCTTTTCTGTATTATATACCTTTTTGCAATAAAGAAAAGGAAAATACAGGCTGACCAGTGTACAGGGCACTGTGCACTATGACTCTTTAATATAAATGTACCGCCCCTCTGGGACCTCAGTCACCTTTTCCACTTCCAGGAGGCATGATCTGAGTATCTCAGGATCACTACCACTTCTTTAGGGATGTGCCTAATATGAGGAGGAGTAAACAGCCTCTACACAGCATCTTTTCTGTTTAGCGTGTTCATTCTGGGTCTTGTGCGTCTCCTGGAAGAATGCAATCAACACTCCTGTATCACCCTGGTCTGCTTTACTGGGCTATTCAGGCCCCAGACATTATATGTCACCAATCATCCCTTAGCCATTTGGATATTCACAGTGTGAGGGCCCCACCAGTTGCACCATCCCAAAAACACTAAGTCATCTCCACTGTAACTACCAGAAGACAAGAAAACAGTACAGTACAAACAAAACTATGTGCAGTCTATGCACCTAACCCAGTGTTGCACCACTTCAATGGATTAAAAGACCACTCTCCAGATTGTAAGGGTGGAAACTGAGCCAATGGGTTGTTCTGGTTTGAGGCCAGCAGGGTGTCAAACTTCATTTTGGGATCTGCCCTCCTCCCTCATTCCTACTGGCAGCTCAAGTGAAGATACCACCTCCAACCTGATGCTCCAGTAGGTGCCCTGAACCCCCGAGGTCCATTACAATGTGGACCTTATGCTTTGATCTGGCTGGATCCCCCATGTTAAAGTAGCCTCCCCAGGCTGGCCACTGTAGGTGTCTACAGCTAGGGATAACTCTCTGAAAAATTCTATGGATACCTTTGACTTGCTTTCTTTCCAGAGAACATTGAATAATATGCAGGAGTAAGCATGCACCCAATGAGGGAGTATTAAAAAGGATGGAACCTTTCTGGCATCCAAATCTCAAACACCTATGTCCCCACATCCCACATAAGATCATAGTATACAGATCAAGGCCTCCTTGAACTCTTCATGCAGTGGCTAGCGAGGCTGCAGAGGCACTATGTCCCACAGGAAGACACAGACATGAGGTCACTCCAAGCTGCAGATCCATCACCCCAACCTTATTGCCCTCACAGGTCCTAAATAAGGTCAGGTGGGGGGCCCTATGTCTGGGACAACATACAGAGGGAGGATGTGTATGGGTCTCTACCCCACAAGTAACCAGATAGGGTTGAAAGTTTGGAGAGGAACCAGCTGTTTGCCATACTGCTGTGGACTCATTTCAATGTGCATTTCTGCTTCTCTCCCACTTCCATGTCACTACCACATGTATCAGTTGTGGAAGGCTGTCCCTCATACTGCCAAAATTAGGCCCAATTTTTTTTGCCCTGATGGAGGTCTCACCTCTGAGGACGTACTCCTGCAACCAGCCCAGGAGAAGCTTCTTACCCTGCTGAGCTCATGATGCAAAATCACCAAATAGCTGTGGTTCAGTCACTCAGTGTGCTTCCATTTCAGGAGTGAGACAATATGTCATCACCAGGCCCAGGACCCCAGGGTCACCCTATATTAATTCCCCCAATCCCAGCCAGCTACATGCCAATTTTTGAGACACCATGTAGGAGTCCATTTAAAGGTGCCATAATGCACCTACTGTACTGTACAATGTTTGAATCCACTCAATCCCCATTCGTCAGCACTGACTCGCTCTCCCATGCTGTTCAGTAACCATGAATAAATGAACCATGAAAAAAAAAATTCCTGACCCAGTGCTGTAGGTATGTACCCCTTTCCAAGTCCCCCTCCAGCAGAGTGGGGGGGGGGAAATAGTACTCCCAGTAATGCAACCAGTAGATGGCTTACCACCTAAATGCCTCTTCTAGAGTGATTGTGTAGATCTGCGGCCTGCTGGGGTTTGGAATCTTTACACTGCTGGTGCTGGTGCTTTCTGCCATTAGAGACTTGAAGCAAGGCCTCCATTTCTGATAGCAATTTTAGGGCCAGGTCTGGGCTAAGATCAGGTTGGCAGGTACTCCCAATTTCTTTAGTAGTGGCTTTGCTTCTGCCAAGGTGCAAAAGAAGTGCACTCTTTTAGATGTGTGGATCTTGAACCGAGCTGGCACAGATATTTGAATCTTGATCTCCTTTTCTGCCAGACATTTCTTAATGGCCAGCAGAGTACATCTCTCCAAGAGTGTTAATGGAGTGAAATCGTGTTTGAAAAATAACTTAGTGTCACCTAAGAGCAGTTCTTTCTCCAGGCTAATTGTAACACTTTAGTTTTTTATGTGGTAGTCCAGGAACTTGAGTGTAACAGATCATTGCCTGACTTTGGGGTCTGAGGGTCCTCCTGAAGTGTGTAGTGCACCCTAAATATGTTCAAGTGCTCATCTGCTGGTCAGTCATGCAGCTTCCTGATGAGGGATTCAAGGAAGGAGACCATCTCTCCTGTTTCTGTTCCTTCTGGGATGCCATGGAGTCACGCATTATCGCATTGGGAGTGGAGTTCCATATCACACAGCTTTTCTGTGAGCACCTGCTCCTGAAAGCAAGTGAACTTTAGTGCAGTTTTATGAGGGTCGAGGGTAGATGTGACTGCTGTGAGGCCTTCCTGCAGGTGACAGCTTTGTTTGGTAACTTCAGCCAGTCCCTTGGAAATCTCTCCAATTGCCTTCTCCATTCATTGCATAGATGGACCAGTCTTCTTAAGCTCATAAAAAGGTTTTTTGATGTAATGGTAAATTGTTCCTCACCATCATTGTTGCTGGGGAGGCTGGCATGCTCCAATGCAAAGTATGTATATCTGTTGTGGGACTGGGTGTCTCTGCAACCAGACACTGTCTGAGTGAGTAGTAGCTTTTGGTTTTTACTTTTAGACAGCATCTTACTTGTTTCCATTGCCCCTGTCAGTACTGAGCATTTTCTCGGCAGGGACCAGGTAAAATTACTGTTTTTAATCTGCCAAATGGAGGGAGTCAATGGACCTAGCACTGTACAGAAGTAGGGCAGAACCAGAAGTCAGAATTACATATTTCTTTAGCAATAATAGTCAGTCAGTCATTGTTTGATGATTGAAGGTAGACCATGTGGTGCCATTATTCAAAAAATGTTCCAGAGCTGAGCCTGGGAACTATAGGTTAGTCAGCTTAACATCAGTACCTGGAAATATGATTGAGACAATCATAAGAAACAGAAATGTTGAACTCTTACAGAAAGACAGCTTAGACCTGATGTAACAATATGGAGTCTACAAGGGAAAACACTGTCAGACCAATCTAATTAAAGTTTTAAATAATGTCAGCAATGAACTTGATGACAGAAAACCTGTAGATGTATTGTTAGACTTCTGCAAAGCCTTTGACACTGCATCACGAAAGACACTACTTCTTAAAATGGAGAACCTGGGCAAAACTGATTGTGTAATGCAACCCATGAGAAGCTGGTTACAGGGCCGGAAACAAAAGGTTATTAAATGACAATACCCAGTAATAATAATAATATTAATAATAATAAATAATAATATCTTTATTTTTATGGTATCTTTCAAATACCAAGGCACCTAACAAAATTTAAAATCACATGTCAGACATCCCAGCAACGTTAATTATATAAAACAACTAATACTATTACACAGTCATTTGCCAAAAGCTTGGTGCCATCAGTGTGTTTTTAAAGCTTGCTTAAATCTCTCCGCGGTCGTGCACCTCCGTAATCAATGGGGCAGAGAATTCCAAAGGGTTGGGGCTGCATGCATAAATGCTCAGGCCCCAGAAGATTTCAAACACATGCTTGGAATCTCAAGCAACCCCTCATCGGTTGGACGGAGCGATTTGCCAAGGGCAGTAAGGGACCAGAAACTCTTTCAGGTAGTCTGGGCCCAGTCTGTGTAGGGCTTTAAAAGTCAGAAGACCAACTTTGAAGGTGAACTGCCACTGTACTGGCAGCCAGTGCAGTCTGTTATGACAGGACCGGGAAGTTCCCATCAAAAGCCGGGCCGCTGCGTTCTGCACCAGCTGCAGGTGACGGATTTCCACTCCCGGTAACCCTAAGTAAAGGGAGTTGCAGTAATCTAAGTGCAAGGACACAAAGGCGTGGACCAGCGTGGGAAGATCACCAGACAGAACAAGGTGCTTAATCCTGGAGATATTCCTCAGATGGTATAAAGAGGATTTGATGATAGCCGACACCTGCGAATGCAGGGTCAGCCCTTCGCCCAAAATTAACCCCAGGGTTTGCACCCATTCAGAGGTCAGGAGTGATAAGCCCCCAAGAAAAAGTCCTGAGGGTGAACCAACCCCCAACCCTCCTATCCGGTGTGCCGGATCCACAACCAGTACCTCAGTCTTTTTCTAGTTCAACTTCAGCCAACTGGAATCCATCCACTCTTGAATTTCTGCAAGGCAGCTATTAAAAACTGAGAGAGCTCCATCCTGGTCAGGTGCAAAAGAAAGGTAGAGCTGGGTATCATCAGCATAGCAGTGAAATCTCAGCCCATACCTTCTTACAATGTCTCTGAGGGGTAGCATATACACTGCGAACAACATGGGGGACAACACTGAACCCTGAAGAACCAAACATAACAAATAAACTGGATCAGAGGAATGAACTCTGGACACCACTCTCTGAGTTCTTCCCATGAGGAACGATGTAAACCACCTGAGGACTGTACTCAACAGTCCACAGAAGAACCTCAGGTGACCAAGTAGGACCCCATGGTCTACAGTGTCAAACGCTGATGAGAGATCCAGAAGAACCAACATGGAATGGCTCTTCTGATCTCTAGCAATCAGGAGATCATTGAGCACCCAAACCAGCACTGTCTCAGTACTATGTCTTTTTCGAAATCCAGACTGGAGGGGTTCATAGACATCATGGATGATCAAATGGTTCTCCAGCTGTACAGCCACTACTTTCTCAATCACCTTCCCTAAAAAGGGAAGGTTACAGATTGCTCTGTAGTTTGCATGGCAGCCTGGGTCCAAAGAAGCTTTCTTCAAGAGGGGTGTTACCACCACCTCTTTCAGGGAGCTGGGAAACTCACCTGTTTCCAAGAAGCACCAGACTATCCATGCTAGGACCGGACTGATGGAATCAATGCAACCCAAGATCAGGGAGGTTGGTCCTGGATCCAAACTACAGCATGTAGTGCACACATTCTGGCCAATCCGCATGACATCCATGATCTCCAGTCGGTTGAAGGTACTCCAGGAAAGCTGAGAGGCAGTGGCCTCACGCTGATCCAAAGCAGCACCCATAGAGTGTGCTGGTTGGAGTACCGCCTTGATGTCAGCCACCTTAGTCGCAAAGAATTGAGCAGGTTCATCGCACTCAGCTTGCAAAAAGACTTTCTGGACTTGTAGACAGGCTGGGTTACACAGTCTGTCCATAGTTTGAAACAGCTGAGCTGGTCGATTCTGAGCAGCCACAATCTCCCCGGACAGGAACTCTGCCTTCTTACAGGTGATTGCAGTTTGATATACTTGATAATGGTCCATAAATCCAAGGTGGTCGGCATCAAGGGCAGATTTCCACCAGCAATGCTCTAACCTTTGTCCTACTCGCCGCATCTCTGTCAGAGTCCCATCAAGCTATGGGGATCGAGCGCCAAGGGAGAGAGGATGAACATGGACTGGAGCAATGACATCCAGGGCTACCGAAATGGCTGACTTATAAGTCACCATGAGGGCCTTAGGGTCACTGTTGGCCACTGGGATGGACGATATGTCAAGTACTGCCGCCAGGCCTTGAGAGCTTACATCTCGTAAAGGGTGGTACCTGACCATCTCCACAGGGGTAGACTTATGAAGGGGGGGGCACTAAAACTGAACCCCACAGTGTAGTGATTGGACCATCCAACTGTTTCCAACCCCAAGTCAGAGGCTTCAATCCCCAGGAAGAAGACTAAGTCAAGAGAGTGACCGTGTTTATGAGTAGCAGTGGTAACTATCTGTGTGAAGCCCAGAGATGTCATTAACTGGAGGAAGTGCTGTCCAAATTGTGAGAGTTCATCATTGACCCAGGCATTGAAGTCACCCAGGACTATCAGCCTAGGTGACTCGAATGCCATGTCGATAAGTCGACGAAGTCTGCGACTTCCTGAACTAATTTCTTCTCATCTCCGGGTGGACAGTAGATGAGGGTGATCTGACAACCTACACCTGCTACTATGGTACACTCAAATGACTCAGTCTCCTCAACTGGTACACTCGTTAGGTTAAGTTCGGTCTTGAAACAGACTGCAATCCCCACGATCCAATCTCGGGCGGTGTATCACTGAGTACCCACATGGAAACAAATGGCCAGAGGAGTCCTGCATGGTTGTGTTCTGGGACCAACACTGTATAATCTATTCATACATGACCTGGAGATGGGTACCAGGAGCAGAGTTGATACAGTATGTTCACTGAAATCACCAAAATAGTAAGAGTAGCTCTATCACAGAACAAGGTTCATGAAATGCAGAGGGATCTGGACATGTTCAGGAAATGGACAGAAAAAAGGCAGATGTAATTCAGCATTGAAAAAAATGTATAGTGATGCATCTAGGTCAGGAAAATAATGAAAAGCAAAATATTACATAAGCCACACAGACAGTACTGAAACTTGAGCAGGAAAAAGAGCTGAGGTAACAATCAGAAAATAATTCAGTGGGAGCAACAGTGTAAGGCAGCAGTTAACAAAGCAAATATTAACATGGCATGAATCGAGAAAAAACTCATAAGCAGATCAGTGATCAATGATCAGGGCCCATCTTGAGATTAGTGTACAGTTCTGATCCCCAAACACTATCAACCAAAAGAGTGTGCCGACAGAAAGTCAACACCACCACCGCGAAGTCCAGCACAGCGACAGATTTTTCCTGAATGCTGCGAGTTGCTGTGCTGGTGTTGCGCCCCCCCCCCCACTCCAACTCTGACTCGGAGTTAGATATCTAGAGACTGGGGGTGTGGGGGGTTCAGGGGGCACAGCTCCTCGATGCAACACAGATGCATCCCTGACAGTGCAATGCTGACATTCGGCATTGCAGCTGTCGCTGTCGGGGATGTCAGTGCTGTGTATGTTGAGGCACCATAGTAAAACCTTAGAAAAGATATCAACAGGTCTGAGAAGGTGCAGAAAGGTATGAAAGGTAGTTGAGGGACTGGAAAACATGGGCTATGACAACCAACTGGCGGAACTGTGACCATTCTCCATGGAAAAGAGAAGACTCACGGGTGACATGGTCACAGTTTTCAAATATCTGAAAGGATAAACACCATCATACCGAAAAGCAACCCTTCAGGACGTACAAGGATTAGAGGAAAAGAAGGCACTTATTGTTTTTGAAAGCAAGAAGATTTAAAGGAAATATCAGGATGAACTACTTCACAGAATGAGTGGTAAACACTAGCAGTAGGCTTCTAGAATATGTGGTATCCATCAACGATGTTTCTACCTTGAAGCTTAAACTAGATTAGCATTGTACCTGGAAGAAAATGAGATGGCAGAGTACTCCCACTGAGTCAATGGGGAAAGAATTCTATGAACCAGTGGGTCCCCCTTCTTTCGTATGTTCATAAAGCATGTTCATATAACACTGGCAGAAACTGTGATGGAAGCACGCCATGGGCAACTGCAGTTTTATTGAAAGAGTGAACCCCAGTTAGCATGCTGGAGTTATCCGCTGACATTTTCAATTTGTGCTGTTGGTTGGTGCCTCCCACATGGTACTGCACTGCTGCGGCAGAAGTAAATATGATCCCATAGCCTGATATGGCACTATAATGCAGGACCTTCTTGCACCATGGCAAATGTATTACCACTGAGTCTTATTGAAATATTTTGTTTGCACTTGAGGAGGAAGAGCAAGAGTCCTAAACATAATGGTATTGACAAACATTCCCAAGAAATCACACTCCTCACCAGCCTTTTCATAATCAATCAAACCAACTCACTGATAGTAAAACCTATAATCTATATATTTAAAATGTATTTGTTTGTTGAGTCAAGTTTCAGACAATTAGAAACATGCTTATGTAGTTCCTGTCCACAAGTGTGGTCTAACTACCTGGAATGACAATTATAGACTAATACCAGTCCTTTGTACCGTAACAAAATGATGAGAATGGCCTGTACATAGTTACTGATAGATCACACAGATACACATGAGCTGCTACATACGTGTCAACACAGTTTTAGGGTGGGTCACAGGGCAGACACTACCTTGGTCATTTTCATGTATGAAGTTTCAAAGGCCTGGAGAACAGTATTACCCATTGGTATGGTGCTTATGGACCTAGCCAAGGTACTCAGCAGTGTCAGTAAGTTCAGCAGGAAGCACACTCGCTTCTGAATCCAGGAGATCAGAAGGCTGTGTGTTCTATTCCCACGGCAGGCACTTTGGTTAAATCCCAATACTGACACTGTAGTACAGCATGAGGGGGGGTGCTGCACTCCTGAGGTGCCGTCTTTCAGATAAGACATTAACCCGAGGTCCCATCTACCTGTTCAGGTGGATATTAAAGATCACATGGTACTTCTCGAAAAGACTAGGGGAATTTTTATTTGAAAAAAGGGGACTACATTGCAAAAACATACAGCAAAATACATATACAGATTTGACATAAGTTCTGTTGTCCAAAGCAAAAGAAAACTTATAACAACATATTACAAAAAAAAGAGAGAGAAGAGAAAAATAACAAATAATACATCCCACTACCCTGGATACCATCTTTCCCAGTTGACCCATAACATTTTATATTTCTCTTTAGAAAACATACAAACATCCTTACTTCTAATATTTTGTACAGTAATTTGAATGTTATGAATCATTTCCTCATATGGGATTATCTTCTGCTGGGTGACTCAGACACATCTGGATAGTCACAAAGAGTATCTAATAACTGCAAAAATAAGATACAGTACAAAGTTTCAACATGGTATTTACCCCAGCCATGAAGACAGGTTCCAAATATGAGATCCTCATATTGTAGTGACTTAAATAGAGGTTCACTCCATTTAATGGCCAGAGTACCCCAAAAGTTTCTTGCATAATCACATTCTATAAATAAATGTTCCTGGATTTCCAGAAGCTGAACACAAGATTCCCTTAAACAATATCTTTCAGCAAGGGACTTATGCTTATTGTTATTCTTGACTCCCAATCTCCTATAATTACTGAGCCAGACTGAATCCCATACAAACACTGGTAATATAGAAACATAGAATTTGATGGCAGATAAGGACCGCTTGGCCCACCTAGTCTGCCCATTTCTCTACCTAATGGATAAGCTGCAGATCCTAGTTAACCGACAGCCTACTTCCTCCTACCCCCCACTAGAATTGCCTTATGTCTGTCCCATGCATTCTTGAATTCCCCCTCTGTTTTTGACTCTATGATCTCCTCAGGAAGGCTGTTCCATGCATCTACAACCCCCTCTGTGAAGAAATACTTCCTCACATTACCTCTGAGCCATCCCCCCTCTGTCTTCAAATTGTGCCTCCTTGTTCTTGCAAATCTCTTTTTCTCAAAGATGCTACCCTCTTGGACTTTGTTGATTCCCTTGAGGTATTTGAAAGTTTCTATCATGTCCCTCCTCTCCCTCCTTTCCTCAAGGCTATACATCTTATGCGCCTTTAGTCTTTCTTCATATATCTTCTGGTGCAGACTCTGCACCATTTTAGTTGCCCTCCTCTGGACATCCTCCATCCTGTCTATGTCCTTACGGAGATGGGGTCTCCAGAACTGTACACAGTATTCCAGATATGGTCTTACCAACTATCTGTACAGAGGGCCAACAACTGCTTGTTTTCTACTAGTGATGCCTCTCCCGGCGCATCTCAGTATCCCCCCAGCCTTCCTTACTGCCTTCTCACATTACTGGCCCACCTTTAGGTCATCTGATATGACTACCCCTAGGGCCCTTTCCATTTTTGTTGTTGTCAGTATCTCACCCCCCATTGTGTACTTTTCCTCTGGGTTTTTGTTTTCCCAGGCACATTATTTTGCACTTCTTTGTGCTGAATCTAACCTGCCATACATTTGACCATTCCTCCAACCTTGCCAAGTCCCTTTTCATCCTTTCTACGCCAACTTGTGTATCAACCCTGTTGCAGATCTTTGTGTCATCTGCAAAGAGACATACTTTTCCTTCCAGTCCCTCTGCAATGTCACTTATAAAAACATTAAAAGGGACTGGCCCCAGTACTGAACCCTGCAGTACCCCACTAGTAACCCCCCTTTCTTCACTGTGCACTCCATTTTCTATTACCCTTTTTGTCCCATTGTCCAGCCAGTGTTTCACCCAGGTTGCTACCCTGGGACCCACTCCCATGCTGGCTAATTTGTTGATTAATCTTTTGTGCGGGACTGTGTCAAATGCCTTGCTAAAGTCTAGGTAGGCCATGTCCATAGCCCCTCCCTGGTCTACTACTTTGGTCACCCAGTCAAAGAAATCAATTAGATTTGTCTGACATAACCTTCCTGCTGTGAATCCATGCTGCCTTGGGTCCTGTGCCCTACTGGCCTCTAGGTACTCAACAATTCTTTCCTTCAGAAGTGATTCCATCATCTTCCCTACCACTGAGGTCAAACTGACAGGTCTGTAGTTTCCTGCCTTTGTCTTGCTCCCATTTTTGTGAAGGAGAATCACATCCACCCTCCTCCAGTCCTCAGGTACCACACCATCCTCCCATGATTTATTAAAAAGGGTAGTCAGTGGTGTTACTAGTTCTTCCCCTAGTTCTTTTTGAATTCTGGGGTGAATCCCATCAGGCCCCATTGCTTTATCCACCTTCAGTTTTAAGAGTTCTTTCAGAAACCTTTCTTTTTTTTTATACTCTCTTTTATCCACCCGGTCCCTGGCGGTGGTGCCTCCTTGCAGCTTCCCCAGCCCCGTCCCGCGCTTGCAACTGACCTTTCCAGCTGCCCCATGTCTTTGCCCCCATGGCAGAGTGGGGAGGATCCCTCGACCCACCGTAACTCCAGATTTGGTGCTGGAAGGTTGGATGCCCATCGTGGGGGCAGCACCTGCGGGAACCGACTGTCATACTGCAGTGCCAGTACCTGATTTTCCACCTGAGGTTTTTTTCCCATCTGCCGCACCTATCCCCTTCTTGTGCAGCGATTTGGTGCACCAGCGCCCAGCTTCCGCTAGGTGCCAGTCATGCACTGACCCAATAGTGTCCCCCCACCCCGGAGAGGAAGAACATTCCTATGGACGCTCAATCCTTCTCCTCCCTACTGACCGCTGGTGGCCCGTGCCCCTTCCCAAACACAGATCCCAGCTCAGAACCCTTTCTTCTGTGAAAGGACTAATATCAACCCCCCTATCCAGAGTGCTTCTATTGACTGGATTAGGTATCTCCCCCTGCTTTTCCATTGTGAATACTCAGCAGAAGTATTCGTTTGGTATCCCTGCTTTTTCACTGTCACTCTCTGCCCAACCACCTTCCTCTTTATTGAGCCTCAGTATCCCTGTCTTAGTCCTTCTTTGCTCCCTAATGTACCTATAAAAGGTTTTATCCCCCTTCTTAACCAAGTTGGCTATCTTTTCCTCGGTTTGAGCCTTTGCTATTCTGACTGCCTTCCCCTCTTCCTTCTACTTCAACTGGTACAGTTCTCTATCCTGCTCCTTCTGTGTTTCCTTACACTTCCTGAATGCTATCTTTTTCTCCCTAACCTTCCCAGCCACTTCTTTTGAGAACCATAGTGTTTTTTTTCTTTCGTTTTGATTTGTTTATTTGCTTCACACAAAGGCTTGTTGCCTCTGTGATGGTGGTTTTGATGTTTCCCCATTGTTGCTCCATCCCACCTTCTTGTCTGTTTGCTAGTGCTTTTCTGAGGCACTCTCCCATTTTGACAAAATCAGCCCTCCTGAAGTCCAGTACCTTCACTTTTGTATGGCTTGACTGTACAGCTAAGTTTATCGTGAACCACACTATTTGGTGGTCGCTTGTTCCCAGATGGCTACCCACTTCAAGATCGGAGATCCTCTCTCCATCCCCATTTGAGAGTATGAGGTCTAAGATTGCTCCCTCATGAGCGGGTTCCAAAACTAGGTGTCTGAGGCATGCCCCCTGTAGGGCATTGAGAATGGCCCTGCTCTTGGATGTGGCTGCAGCAAAGGTGCTCCAGTTAAGATCTGGCATATTCAGGTCCACATCAGCACTATCTTCCCTTTCTCTGCCATCCTAAGGATACTTTCTATCATTTTCTTGTCCATTTTCTCCTCCTGAGATGGGGGTCTGTATACAACCCCTGTGCGGACTGTGGTGCCATTTCCAGTCTCCAGGGTGACCCACAGTGCCTCCTCTCCTCGTCTTCCTGTTTACCCATTACCTCTGATTGGTAGCCTTTTATTTCCCAGAAATGTTAATGTCCGATTAAATTTTTCCTTAGGGCACTTGGGGAATGCAACCTCTTCTTTCTGTTTTGCCAAGAGTATATTCTTGTAGATTTTTTTCCTATCTAAAGCCCGTATCAAAACTGGAGTAAGTTTCCATTTAATAAGATTCTTCATGAGTTCTATACCAACAATGGATATGGACTCAATACTGCTCAGTAATCTTGTCTTATTTTGTGTCCAAAATGGAATGTACAGAGTTATCCATTCTAGAACCAAAGGTTTCCATACCTTAACTTGTGGTTTTAACACAATTCCTAAGTTATAACTAATAAAAGTGCTATAGAAAAGCTACAGGATTCACCATATTAACACCCCCTTCAGTTATAGGTTTGTAGGTAAATTCTCTTTTAATGGCATTTAACTTACTCCCCCAAAATGCCCGAAAGAATATACTTAAAAGGGAGGTTACCACTACTTGGGGGGGGGGTGGAGGAAAAATATAACTAATATACAAGAAAACTGGAATCAGTAATGAGTTAATAAGATTTACCCTTTTCCTTTTTGAAATGTGTTGCCCTTTCCATCCAGCCACCAGCCTATGTGCTTTACTCATACAAATATCCTAGTTTTGTTTAGCTAAATCTCCATCCCCAAACACTACTCCCAGTATCTTAATAGGTTTCTTGAGAAATAAAAAAACCTGCAAAGGTACCAGTGCTTGGCAAAGGTGTGTGACCTAAAACTACCCCCATACTTTTGTCATAGTTAATCCGAGCCCCTGATATATTAACGTACTTGACTAATACCTCACTTAGAGCAACTTCCAATGTATCAGGGTGCAAACATAAAACCAAATCATCAGTGTAAACGAGGATTTTGACTGCCTTCATGTCAGGAGTCACTTGTAATCCTCTTATGTTATCCTGTAACGTAACATATCGAATTAAAATATCTATGCCAAACACATATAATAATGGACAGAGGGGGCACCCTTGATTTACTCCCCTTTTAACCCTAACTTTTCTTCCCCTCCACCCATTTAAATTTGGAATCAAAACAGCCTTATGGTATAGTGTCTTTAACCACAATAGAAATTAGTCAGGGATCCCGAATGCCTGAAGTATGGAAAAGAGAAAAGGGTGGGCAATCCTATCGAAGGCTTTCACTTGATCAAGCCTTAATATGAACACAGAAATGTTACATTTTTTCCCCCTATTAAATAATTCCTTCAAAAGAAAAATTATCTTGCTGGTGTCTGTTAGGAATTTCACAGGTTTGGGCAGGACAAATTAAATCCTCAACTACCGTAGTCAGTCTGGCCAAAAGAATTTTGCTCATTACTTTAAGATCCGTATTAAGAAGACTAAGGGGTCTCCAGTTTTCCAATAGCTCTCTGTCCCCCTTTTTATAAAATAAAATTAATATGGCTTTGTTCATAGAAGGGGCTAAACTGCCTTGAGCCAACTTTTGGTTAAATAAAATTACTAACACAGGCCACAAATTCTATAAACGTTTTATAAACACTGTCTCCAAACCCATCTGACCCTGGTGCTGCATCTTTACTCAAACCACCTATAGCGTGCTTTACTTCCTCCAATGTTATAGGTTTCATCAGAGATTCCTTATCAAAATCTTTAACTTGGGGTATGTTTAAAAATGAACAGAAATCTGCAGCTATGTTCTCCATGGAACAAGTTCCATAGAGTGATTATACATGATGTTCTACCATTCCTAACATTTCTGTAGGCGAGGTACATACCTGGCCCTCAGGATTTTTTAGACCAGTCAAAACCCTATGCCCAACCCTGTCACTGCATTCTTTGAAAGGATCAAGAAACCCTTTTTACACATGTGTACTAAACCTTAGTTCTTGATCTAATGATTTAGCTCTGTTGTATTGACTGGACCTTATCCGTTCTTTAATCACTGAAATGTGTGAACTGTAATCTCTGTTTCGTGTCTCTGATAGGGATATCAAGGCCTGTAATTGCCCCCTTAACTACAAATACCCCAGGTATTCCTTATTAGATTTACCTGTTGCTTTGGATTGAAAAAGGAGTTTCCAAGACCCTTTAGTATTTTCCCACCAACAGCTGAAATCCTCATAACAAGCAGAGACAGATAACTGTGCACCCCAATCCATTATCCAAGCCTTCCTGATATCCGGGGTCATCTAAAAGAGATTCATTCAATCTCCAACTATGTTTTTTACATCTAGGAGAACCCCAGCCCAACTAAGGTGTACAGTAATAGATTTATGGTCAGAAAATTCCCAGGCTGTGGTAAAAACTCCATCAAAGACTAATGACTTAGATAAAAAAATGAAATATATTCTCATGGAAAGTGATCCCTTAAAAAAGTATGTCCCCCAGTAGGATGGAGCATTTTATAAGAGTCAGAGAGACCGGATAATGAGAGTATAGTTTGTAGTGCTTACGTGTCAAAAAACTTTATTTGTTCTAAGCCCTCTGTCTGCTAGCTCTAAACTGCAATTAATGTCACCTGCCTACACTATAAGTCTGGAAGTGTGCAAATACGGTTGAACAGATTTAAAAAGGGAAACTCTGAGCTCTGGTCTGGGGAGCATAGATAGTGATTAGTCAAAATCTCTCCTGGCAATAGTTAATATCCAGCATAAGGGCCCTACCAGGAAAAAGATCTAATAATCAAGAGGATGAAATCCCTGGCTTGGTGAAAAGAATACCTACCCCATCACAGCTGTCTTCTCCCTCTAACCAGAAAGATGGCCCAGAATTCCAGCTGAGCCTAGTGTCCTGTAAATACCAAATATCCCTAGGGAAGTGTAACAAGGATAGAAAAACCCCACATCTTTTCTTCCTGTTCTTAATGCCATTAATGTTCACAGAAGTTATTGTTAGAGAGTGCATTAGTGAATGTAAGGAACATCATATCATCAGAGAACTAAACACATGATCTGTCAACAGAAGGTTTTAGAGTTTTTTCTCTGCCGAGTACGTTTAACAATAGAATCTTCCCCCCCTCACTCCTCTGTAGCGTCTGTGGTGGTGGTGCAGGCAATTGAGGGGATGCCTGACTCTTCTTTCTCAGAATCTCCCCATTGTTTATCTATTGGTAAGGGGGCAAAATAATTCTCAGTTTTCAAAAGTGGAGGTGCCTTCCCTTTAGCTCTTTTTCCATCTTTACCATCAGATAACCCAGCCCTTGAAACTACCCCTGGTCTGGATCTTTTCTTAGAGGAAGCTAATTTAAAGGTAGTATCCATGGGGGGGAGGGCATATCCTCCTTCAATACACCATCAGAAGGTGAAAGGGAGACCACAGATGTCTCAGTCTGTTTGTCATTATCTACAGGTGCCTCCATAGCATCAAGAGATGGTTGTGTAGGATGGGAAGACTGTTCGTGAACAATATTAACAGAAGGCCCCATATCCTGTTCAGAGAGGGTATGTACCGTAGAAGGACCAGCCCATTCCTTATCCTGCCTGGCTATTTTCTTGGCCTGTGCTTGTGCTTGATTTATAAGACCCTCATGAGAAGGGCAATCCTCCCTGTTGTGAGCGGCCCATGGACACCTTCCATAGGCATGCCCAGTTTTCTCACATAAATTGCACCTAAATAGATTTAAGCAACTTGCTGGCATGTGTCCATACTCAAAACAGTGATCTCATCTAATGGTGTCACAGGCTGAACTCAAATGAGTGCGAGCCCCACACTTAAAACAGGCCTTGGGTTGACCAACATAAAAAAAGGAAACCAATGTCTTTCCCTGAAAAGAAAAAAATTGGTAAATTAACTGGCCCATTATTGGAAGAAAACAATTTAATCTTGATTTTCCAACCCCCATTCCAGATTTGTTCACTATCTAGAATGGGGTTGGGTCTGTCCAGAACCTCGCATCTTTGTCTGAGCCAAAATAAAATGTCTTCAGTGTTGACTCCTTCATTTTTTAAACATTACAGAAATTACTTTCACTGCTGGTTTAGCTGAAGGAATTGCTAAAAAGGGAAGCCATAATGGAGTATTTTTTAACTTGTGATACTGAGTCCAAAATCTATCTAGATGTGTAATATTTTTAAAACTAACATCAAAGTTAACATTTCCTACATGGATCAAAGTGAAACTTTCTGAGGAAAAAAGCCTCAAGGATCCTTTTAACAACATTTTGGCAATGTATAGTCTGTCTGGTGGTTCTTCTAATCCACCCTTATAGATAAGACGAATTGTATTTCTTCTGGGTGCTGGTTCCCCTTTGGATTGGAATAGGTCAGCCAGTTTGAATATGGGCATAAGCTAGGCACTTTCCTCAGGGTTTTCCAAAACTTTTTCTGCAGGGCCCAGGCTTTATTGTTCATCAGTTAAGGGCGCACCCTGAAGAGGAGGGTTAGGAACAAGAAATTAATCCTGCAAAAGAGATATAGTTGGAGCAACAGGGGTTTTAATCAGAGTGTCTTTGTCCTTAAGTATATTAGCATTTGCAACAATTTCCGCATATCTTTCTACAGCAGGATCCTTAGGGAAAGGAACCCAGTGTCCATCTGGTGTGGGCAGTCAACCTGCTCCTGTTAAAGCACACTCTGGTGACCAGTTAGGTTGAGGGAACTCTGAAAATGTGTTTACTTATTTACATTCAGAAAAGGAAAAGACAGTTTCAGGTTTTGTCCCCTGAGTTTTAGAAGGAACAGCAAAAGTTACCTCCGGGTGCTGTTTTACAGCTTCTGCTTCCTGTGCTCCTGATGGTTGTTTGCTTGGTATCAATTTTGACCCTATTCTATGTCATACTGCATCTACCGGTGGAGCTCTTTGCGTGAGACCACATGGCTCTGGGCACTTGATCAAAGAATTGATTTCACTGCCAGCCGCAATGGAAGAAAGCGCTCTCCCTTTTCCCAATACAGACTCACACATTGTCTAAGACTGAGTCACTGTACATTCAGCTGGAGTTCCTGGCACATCTTGCAGCTGATTGTCAGGGGCCACCTTTCAAGTTGACACTCTTTTCAAATTCCGTTGTGTGGTGCATGGCAATTCTTACACTTTACTATTCTCCTTAACATCAAGTGGTTCCATACAAGGCTGCTGAATATGCTGATTCTCAGGTATGTCAATTTGAATAACTTCATCATGTACACTTGCTGGCAATTCTGAATCCTTAGAATTATGCAGATTATCTGCATCATTACCAGTTTCTTGTTCTGCTCCCAAATCGTCAAAGTCTTGCAATAGCATAGCTAATTTGACGACCTTAAGACTAGAGAGGACAGGGGAGGAGGCCTGCTCCTCTGTCTCAAAGATGTCCATCTTCTCCTCTGTCTCCTGTGAACAGTGGGTCCCCCTACTGTCAGAGATGAGGAATTTCCCCAGTGCTCTGACCAAATGTTCCCCCATTTACTAAAAATGCTACCAACAACTTAATCTGGTTCAGGATCAGTTAGCATTCATCTGTATCCCTTTCCCCTGGGTTGTGCCTGAAAATAGGCAGAATTTGTCTGGTGCACTTACCCGGTCAACACAAACTAAATTAATAAAATAAATTAATGAATTAATCTTGTACATAACGGCATTCTTAAAAATAAAAAGGGTGACTGGGATTGGAATGGTCTTCTGTTACCTGTTTCTTGGATTATTTGACAAACAGCATTGTCAAAGTGATTTTCTGATTTACAGGGGGGAAAAATCACAGCTGGCATCAGCAGTACTCTGTCACCCAAAATTTACCCTAAATGTGACATTTTGGAAATTCCATTTTTTATTAATAAAGACATTTTGCATGAAAACAGGATTTAGCCCATTAGACGTAATCTGTCCCTGCGGCGAGTCCTGCGTTGATGTCATAATACTTGACTAGTGACATCAGGATCATTTCTATGGCAACAGGTTGTGATTTCACAACAGAGGGTTATGATTTCAAATGGGAAATGTGTCTGGGACAGATGGACTAAATGGGACAAAGAGTCTGACTTCCTATAAATGTCTTTAGTAATGGTGAATGAAATGTCTTGAAATTCCACATTGTTTGGAATGATATGAGATTTGATTCCTGTTGATGGCAACCATCAGTATGTGGTGTCCCACAGTCAGAGTCCTCCAGAAATAGGTTTGGGACCCTGGGAGCATAGAGGGGAACACAACAGTGCTTGCAGATCCCCTTAGGGGAGTATTTTTCAGAAGAATAGGAGCTCAAGAACAAGGAGCCATCCTATGAAGCTGGAGGGAGGTAGATTCAGGAGAGATGACAGTAAGTACTTCTTCACAAAACAGTGGTAGATTCTTGGAACATCCTTCCACAAGAGGTGGTGGGGGGGTCAAAAACAGTGGTGGGGTTTAAGAATGGATGGAATAAGTCAAGGGAATCATAGTGGAAAGGAAGTGGGGAAGGGGGGGAAAGCTGTAGCTCGACCATGGTCTACAGTAGTCGTGTAGGTAGAGAGAAATGGGCAGAGTTGTAGATCAACCATGGTCTGCGGTAGTAGTGTAGGTAGAGAGACATGGGCAGAGTGGATGGGACAAGTGGTCCTTATCTGCCAGAAAATTCAGTTTCTGTTTCTAAGGGCTCCAGGTACAAGTGTGGGGGAACATATTTTGTATATATAAGGCATAGCTGCTACTCTAAGCGCCAGCATAGCCTAATTGCCCCTGTAACCAATAAGTCCCTCAACAGACATACAGATGTGACAGCCAGGATGAAATACAGAAATGCTGCAGAATGTCGCAGAAATGCTACAGTTTACTGCAGAGGCCATTGTAAGTCAATGGCAATTAAGCCCTTTTGTCATGCAGAATTTTGTGTCATGTCATTACTACAAGTTATTGCACTTCATCATGGCTGACACCACTCTACCCTTGAAGCATCCCAGTATTCCCAGAAGAAACCCCAGCACATCAGCCAACACTGAAATGCCTTCCCCTGCACGAACACTGGACTTCACTAATCACAATCGTTTCTTTTGTTGGATGTTGTTATGGTTTTTGATGGACCTTTCATCTGAATGACAAGAATGATTGCTATGTCCCAGCGGAGGTGGTGGGGGCCAAAATGGTTACATGATTCAAGAATGCATGGGATAGACACAGAGGATCTTAGAAGTGGGGTGAGGGGGCTGGAAGCCTAGTAGAATCACTGTAGGTAAGGAAAATGGGGCAGACCAGGTGGGCCAGGAGGTCCTTATCTGCCAACAGCTTCTATGCTTCCATGTATTCCAACCTTTGCTGTATTGCTGCATCTATTTCAGACTGCCATTGTTACCAGTGTCATTCATGTCCCGCCCCTTTCATAGTATTAATTCTTGCATGAAATTAGGTATTGTATTTGTTTGTCTTGATAAAATTAATACATTTTAAAATATAAAAAAAAAGAAATGCCCTTCCCTTGTAGTGAGTGAATCCCACTAGTCAAATCCTCCCAGCAGAAAAGCCACTGTATGTTCCCTGTGAGGCACAATTATGTCCCCCCCAGCACCCAATTCTTTTCCTAATGCCCAAGTTTGGGCTGTGTTTAAAGCAATTTTATTTTTTTCTGTTTTCCGCTGCCTGTTCTCTCACAGATACCCCTCTCTGACATCCAGCGAGTGTGAAGAAAAGCCACACACCAGGACTGCTGTCCCTGCCCAGTGCGTGAGCATATTTAAAACCAAGAGAGTCTTTGGTGGCTCATGTTCAGGGCTCCACAGTGGAACTTAAGCCTTCAAAAGAACAGTCATGGTGACTGGTGGGACACAATATTAGAGCCAGCCCAAGTGAAAGATGTGCAGAGCGGCAGAAATAAGGGCTTAACTGGATGCGGGTGACGTCATCTGTCAGCTCCGGTGGCGAACTTCTTTCCCAGTCCAGTAATCTCCTATGATTACAGCAGTGAACAGTACTGGCGGCAGCAGCACCAGTTTCAGCAACACAGGTCAGGTGGCTTTTCCAATCAGCAGGTCATCGTAGCCACAGCATATCACAGGTCCCATTCCCCACTATTCTGGTGTTCCTCTTAACATTCCCTCCTCACCGCTCCACCACAACAGCAGCACTTTGGGAGTGCAGTCTCTCATCCAGGACCCCGCAGGCCTGGTTCCTGATGCTGAGCGGGCACTGGCCCATCTTGGCAGTGCTGACTGCTATCAACAAATGTTTTGTTTTTAAATAAAACAAGTCATGCTACTCAGCATGTGGACAAGTGACTGAGGCCACATGGGTGAACTGGCAGGCCTAATCAGTGGACGGCCCACAGAGGTGGCTCAGAGATTCGCTAGAAGCCATTAGACAGAGGACAAGCCAGGCCCTGCAGGCCTTTGAGGTAGGCAACACTGAGGACTAGAACTACACAGAGCGTGGGAAAAGCAGGTGCTCCACAGGAGCCACAACAGAAGGCAAGCCAGGCCCTGTTATAGAGACCCCCCATAGGGCAGAATAAATTCAAGCTCACAGAGAGTAATCCAGAGGAGAGCAGGTTACACTAGATACCAGAACTTCCCAGAAGATGGGTAAATACATGCTCCAAAGGAGCTAGCACAGGGCAAGCTAGTCCCTGAGAGGAAAGATCAGCCACAAAGCAGAATAGCTAAAGGAAGCTCCATAAGAGCCAGTGTGGGAGTTAAGGAGGTGGGGCCAGCACCAGAAAGCCATAGGTTTCCTTAAAGAAAGCTCCATAGGAGTTAATACTGAGGGGAAGATTATTAAAATAAAACAATGAATATTAATAATTAACTTGCCTAACATGCTTTAAAGGGACATGTGTGCTCTTTACTCCTACTGCCCATATGAACTGCACTTAAAAGTGATTTTGCCCTGTTTTTGAAAGACTGCCAAATAAATTCTGCCTAACTGTGAGGTTTCCTGCCAGCTGACTGACTATCTTCCTGTTTATTTGGTACCCTAAAAGTGAACTGCCTAATTTTGTGGTGCCTTACCAATTAAATGCCTATCTGCCTATTTGTTGGGTGCCCTGAATGTGAACTGCCTAATTGTGTACCCTACTAATTGACTGTCTACATGTCTGTTCATTAGGAGCCTTAAAAATGAACTGCTTGATCTGGCATGGGGACATAATGTCTCGGACAAAACCACGCACATCAAGAATGCCACAAGCAAATCAGCGTACATCAAAATAACATCAACACAACACACCGACCAGGAAAGAAAAGTGCACACTGGAGGAATGTCTTTGTTTTGGCCCCTCCTTCACCTCCGGATTAATTATAATCAACTCCGGGGGGGTTGTGGACTTCGGGGGAAAGGAATCCACTGAATGGGGAAAGCTTGTTTTTTTAAATAAAAAGATGCATTACAATGGGATCTGGGGAGAACTGAACCACAGCATCTGGTCCCCGATGCCACCAAAGGCAGGTGCTCTAGCTACTCCATCATGGGAGCAGCTCAGCCAGGCACTACATCCTTCATGTTCTGGCATGGTAGAATACAGTGACAGAGGTAGCAGTTCTTACCGCATGCTGAAACAATCCCTGTCGCTGTATAGCCATTCACGCTATTCCATCCACGGTTTTGTCTGTGCTATCATGACCCAGTACTGCTTGATGATGTGTGGTGGTCTACTAATTGACTTCCTATCTACCTGTTCATTTGGTGCCCTGAAAGTGAACTGCTAATGTTGCAGCATCCCTTTGCCTGAACAAACTACCTAACTTGTAGTGTCCCTCTGCCTGAAAGACAATTGTCTGTGAGGTGTCCTACAAATTGACTGCCTACCTGCATGTTTGTTTGGTGCCCTGAAAGTGAACTGCCTACTTGTGTGCCTGTGTAGCCTTGTGTCACAAAAGACTGCCTAATTGCTGGTACCCTGTGCAGCTAATCTTTTGGCTAACATACAGAGTGCTTATCCTTTGGCACCAGTTGAGAAAGCTGTGAATACCTTCTCCAAACATGCTTGAACTCTCCCTAAATGTGTGTAAAAGATGTTGACATGTGCATGCCCAAGAAACCACACCAGACTTGTCCAAAAGGCTTTCTGCAAGCAGCTACTCCATTCTGAACCAGTCTGGGTGCACACTAATCTGTCCTTGGGCCTGTCATGGAGATAGAATGGGGTGCTAGTTAGATCAGGTCCCCTTTGCTATGTCTCTACCTGTAGCCCATCCCTGATAGGAAACAGAAGAAGAGTAGGAGTTCACTAGTTAAGGACTTCCATCGCACAGTGGGGTTGGGGTTTCTATTCTTCTAGATTTTACGTTCCTCTGGATCAACATGAGTCAAGATCAGTGCACCTCATCCTGTATCCTCCACAGTACTTTTTGTCTCAGTGAACCATTGGGGTTGAACATCTGACACCTGGTGGAGTTTTTTGTTCTTCATATCTTGAATCTACAGCAGCATTTGTCCCGAAGACCAATTGTGAGTATGACAGCTTACGAACTGTAGATTCCTTTTCTTCTTGCCTTTGCACATTCAACAACTTTTCTCCCAGTAACCCACTGGAGGTCTGACAGACAATGACTAATGGATTTCTTTACTTCTTGCCTTTGGATGCACAGCAGTTTTTGTCTCTGTGACCCACAGAGGGTCCGACAGCTCATGCATTATGGATTCCTTTCCTTTTTGCCTTTGTATCTATAGTGGATTTTGTCCTCTAGGTGACCAATTGCGGTCCAATAACCAATGCCATTATGATGCTTTGTGTTGTTGGTTCAATTCCTCAGTCACATCTTCTCCAGCGACCCATTTGAAGGGTCAAGTAGTTGATGCCTGATGACCCTAACATGGGGGATCCACTGATAATTCATGCATACATGTCTATCTTTCTACATTTGTTTCATTATCATTAATTCACAGCAGCGCAACCACTGTGGAGTAGGGGAACAAGTGGGGGGGGGCTGTAATGTTGCCTGGTCAGGAAAATGTGTGGGTGGGATTACAGTGTGGACTGTGTGGAGAGAGGACTGAGGATATGGCCATTGTGTGATGTACTGTACATGTCAGTGGCACACCTGCTTGCAGATATCCATGACCATTGTTTCTTACAGTGTGGTCAGTAGCAGGCCATGGCACTGCCCATGGCACTCTCTGCCAGTGTGTTCACATGTCTGTCCCCATCATAGCTCTCAAGTATCCCTACTTATGAGGGGCTTCCCTCATGTTACCCTTTAAACTTGCTCTTTCCCGCATCCATCCCTCATGGAACAGGTACTGTCCACTTAGAGAATATGCAGTGACATCAGGTATTCAAGCTGGCATTGCTATGGTTCAAGGATGCTAGGCCTCAGCTACACTTTCTACTGCTGCACAATGGTTTCCACGATGCTCTGGGCTTGTATTGCCATGTTTGGGGATATGACCCTCACAATGAGGGTCAGTGTCCCTCATTGTCCCTTCTTTTGAGAGTCAATGTCCCTCATGTCAGTAATACATGGTTAAGAGGTGTAGTCCCTATCCTTGTCACCCACCACTGTGAGGGTGCTGCTACCTGCCATGGTGTGCTGCTGCTCACAGCAGTCTTCCACCTGCCATAGCTGTACGCTCCTTATGGCATGTGTCTTTCAGACATAGCTGCATTAGTGAGTGTGCATCTGGTGGTGATGCACATACTGTTCTGCCACCATGCTCCCCGGCATGTGCGTCCCACAGTGGGCACACAGCTGCATGCAGGCAGCCTGTGCACCTTCACGTGTGGTTTGTGCATGCCGCTCGGCCATGCCATGCATTCATTCTGCACATCTGTACATACCCACATGTGTTGTGTGCAGCCCTCACACTGTATATCATTCCACATAGGGCCCACTCTTCATTGTTGTTGATGAAAACCTGCCTCTGTGACACTTGCTAATATTCCTGCTAAATAAAATTTCTGGTTACATTCTGACCTCCAAGTACAACTCCTGCCTCTCCTTGCTGGGCAACTACCTCTGTCCCATCTGGAAACCTTCAGCGCACCACACCATAAGACCTGCCTGATGTGGCATTCATTAACATGAGGACGAGCTTGCCCCTACTTCATGACTCAGCTCATGAGAGCATGACAAGTGCTTTGCGGAAAACTGGGAAATCATTTTTAATTTGGTGGTGCATAAATGTAATGCTATGCCTGAAGTTCAGTGGCCAAGCAGCCAGCCACTCCCACTTCCTGAGCTATAAAAGCAGCAGTTCCTCTATGCCTCTCTGTGAAGCACTTTTTCTTTGCAGCTGGAGGCTATGTTGGTTTATCCTCTGAGCTGGCTGGGGCCTACTCCCCGCAGCCTGCTGTTTATGTGTGAGTCTGCTGGACTTCGGTGTTTGTTTTCTTGCTTATGGTTTGCATTCCTCCAGCTGTGTGCTTCCCTGTGTGTTTTGTTTCTTTTTTTGGGCCTTTCCCTGTTCTGTTTTGTTGTGTTTTGGTTTAGTCTTTTTGGGGGGCTTTTATTTTCTAAACTCCTAGCATACTGCTACTACAGAGCTCATACTGCTGGCCTTCATTTGCAACTCTCAAATTACTTGCACTGCTACTTCGAACCTACTCGGAGCTCATGCTACTGCTTTCAGTTACCTACAATTGCAGCCACTACTGTTTACTTTAATTACTGTTGTACCCAGTGCCTGTGTTTTAGCACTGTGCTCACTGCGCTCAAACTACTGCAATGCAACTGCATTCATTACCTGTGTGTTTCAGCTCAGCCTTAGCTGCTTATGTTGCATACTCAATTCCTTTCACCTGACACAGTTTACTCTGACCCTACCTGTGCTTTTCATTTTACTTGCAGCTTCCCTGCACTGCCTGGCTACACCTGCTTTCAAGCATTGTCTCCCTGTTTTATTGCACTTCTAACTCTGAGGTCAGCCAACTAGCTCCTGCTGAGGCTGTTAATTTAGCTAGATATTAAAAAGCTGTCTTCGTTGCCGAAAATCCTCAGGGTCTGTCACCTTGATTTGGCTTTGTACTGTCTGTCTAGCTTGCTCCCAATGTAGTTGTTTAATTGCTATACAAGTTTGAGATGCTAGTTTACCTATCACGACTACTGCTTACTGACCTATGTGCAGGTCTACACTTGCTTACACAGCTGTTACTCCATGCTTACGCAATCCATTACTTCATGCATACTGCAATCCCTTCGGCTTCAGCTTGGGATTCTGCTGCACTCAATTTGCATTCAGCCTTGCAAGGTCTCAGCACTCCATGCTCATTACGATCTCAGCACGCCGTGCTCATTCAACTCACCAGCTTTCGGCTCAGTCAATTTCTGGGGCATGCCAGCCATTCTAATCTGGCAAAGGGTTCCTGCAGCCGACGGTCTCTCTCTGCATTTAGTCCGCATAATCGAGCATGTCCAACTTGGGGCGGGATCCTTCTCACCTGGCCCATAGCTGGGAATGTCCTCACCCCAGGCTTGGCTTTAGCTGTCTGCTACGCGAGAGCAGCTCCTGGTGTAGAATTTAAGACTAGTGGTGAAGGGTGGTTACGATGATCTCCTTTGGCTCTAGTGTTCCACTATAACGGTTGGCCATTGACTTTAGTGGTTTTCCTAACAAGGCACCTTCACCACATTCTCCCCACCACTGCCTCTGGTTCACCTGGTTTCATTTAGGGTGGACAGGCCAGATGAGTGCCTCAGCAGTTGTTGCTCTCCTCCTGCTCACGTATTGTTGCAGAGTTTTCTCACAACCTTCCACGACATTCCCACTAGAGGGTTTGAGTGAGATCCTCCCTTCAAATTGGAATATTTTCCAGCTACCTTTAATTGGGTTTTCCAAATTGCAGCTGCAGAGCCGTCACTAAATAAATTTTCCCAAGCCTGGAGGGAAGGTGACCTAGGCCTTGGATTCCCAGAGATTTCCTCTTCATAGGGTTTTTTTTCTCTCTTCCGTTGCCTCAGGCCATAACTCTTAGTTAACATAGTTGTTTTCCTCTAGTCTCTTTAGGCAGGTTCCGTTGTTGGATGGAGGTGGAGGATGTCCTGCCATTTCCTTTCTCCTTAGGGGATCCCCTTCTCTAAGTGCAAGCCATCAGTATCATGATACGCAAACCTGGGCTGTTACTACAACAACTGAGCATATCATTGAATTATCAAACTGCCTATGCTTCTCTACTACTACGTTACAGTTACTGCTTCCACGTCACTGTTACTGCTTGCATTATGCTTCATGTTACCTCTTTTTGGGGATGATACTACATTTTTGCGGGGAGGATTCCTAAGGTACCATTAACCATGGGAAATGTCCTGTGGCACCTCTAGGGATGGAACCCTCTCTGAGAGTTCCTTGCCGTCGTACCCCTACAGGGTGGTAATTCTTCTGGAATAGAGAGTGCGAATGGCCAAAACCAAGCTAAAACAATTGCACAAGCATGACACTATACTGGCTGTGTAGGTCAGTGAAATCTAAGGCTATGCCTGAAGTTCAGTGGCCAAGCAGCCAGCCACTCCCACTTCCTGAGCTATATAAGCAGCAGTTCCTCTAAGCATCTCTGTGAAGCATTTTTTCTTTGCCTCACCATCCTCTCCTCCTCCTCCAGCGGCAGCACTTTCTCCTTAGGGGGATTCCTAAGGTACCTTTAGCCACGGGAACTGTCCCGTGGCACCTGTAGGGGTGGAACCCTCTCTGAGAGTTCCTTGCCGTCATACCCCTACAGGGTGGTAATTCTTCTGGAATAGAGAGTATGAATGGCCAAAACCAAAGTAACACAGTTGCACAAGCATAACACTATACTGGCTGCATAGGTCAGTGAATCAGCTGTTAAAAGGATTAATTGTGGCGTCTGTCATTTGCTCATTTATGGCCTGTTTGTATTCTGTCTATATGTAAATACCTTGCCTGTTGTATGTGAACGTTCTTAACTGCTGTTATATGCAGATGGTGCTGCACTTTACAGCCTATTAAAATGTGACTGATATTACTCATATATCAGAAATCGTTTATTTAAAGGAATGCTGTCAGATTTTTATTGAATGTTAACTCCCTATATAAAATATTCCCTTGTAGCTCATTGTAGCTTTCAGCAAGGCTATAGTACTGTAATATGGTCCTCGATTTTCTATTTAGGTTATTGTTTTATCTTTTTTTCATACTGTCCGTAATTGAGATGATTCACTTTTAGCACGGCTGCCCAATGCTCCAGCATTTTCACACAGCTTTATGGCACTGTAGCTATGGTAAATTTGTGCATAGACCAAGCTTAGGCACTTTTTTGCAATATGAACGAAACAAGCTTTCCAATGGGAGACAATGAGATGAGCTTTTTAATCTGTTTCTTGTTTAGAAATGAGCAGTGTGACCTGGTTAAATTTATGGTCGAAGTTTCAAGTTGTAACTGTGGGCATGTGCATGCATATAACAGTACTGTAGTCTTACTGAAGGATACAGGGCATATTTAATATGAGGCGTTATCATTCACTAAATATAGAACAGTGGATGGGTGACATCCACAACAAGGCTTTGTTTCCATTGAAGTTGCTGATTACATCATACAGACCTCAAGAGTGAAGCTTGAGAGGTCTTCATGATGTCATCGGTGACTGAGATGAAAACACAGCCTCAGTTGTGGATGGTCCCCCATCCACTATTTTGTATAGTATATGGTGGCTGATTTAGTATTTGTATTTTTTTTCTTTCAGTTATGTGTTACCTTACATGTTATCTGGTGTGGTTCTGTCCAGCTTATTCCCACCTCTAGTGCCATTGCCCTTCTTCTTTGCACTCACGCTCTCTCCAGATACCATTCACTTTGACCAGCCGTCAATTGATGATGTTGTGCGGATTGTCCAAAGTATGCAGCCTACTTGCTGTAGTCTTGACCCGGGCCCTACATGCCTCATTTTGGGATGTGTAGATGTCATCGGCCCTGTCTTGACAGAGATAGTCTGGTGTTCCTTAGAGTTAGGTGAGTTTCTGAACTCCCTAAAGGAGGCGGTGGTTACACCACTCCTTAAAAAATCTTCTCTGGACCCAAACTGTTCTGTTAACTACAGGCCAATCTCTAACCTTCCCTTTATTGGGAAGATGATAGAGAAAGTAGTTGCTCTTTAGTTGGATAACCATTTGACCATCCACGACATCTATGATTCCCTCCAGTCCAGTTTTCGGAAGAGGCATAGTATGGAGACTGCTCTGGTTTGGGTGCTCAATGATCTCATTGCTAGAGATTAGAAGTGTCATACTATCTTGGTCCTTCTTGATCTCTCTTCAGCCTTTGACACCATGGACCATGGGGTCTGCTTGAGAGCCTGAGAAACATCTGTGGCCTGTCAGGTACGGTCCTCAGTTGGTTTAGATCTTTCCTCACTGGCAGAACTTGCCCTCATTTTCTCTGCCATGTGGGGTTCCTCAGGGCTCTGTGCTGTCCTGTATGTTGTTTGCGGTGTATCTGCTGCCATTGGGAGACATTGTAAGATGGTATGGGCTGTGGTTTCACTGTTTTGCAGATGACACCCAGCTCTACCTATCTTTTATGCCCAACCAGGATAGTGCGGTCTCTGTTTTTAATAGCTGCATGGAGCTCCAGGACTGGATGCAGGCCAGCTGGCTAAGGTTTAACCCTAACAAAACTGAGGTGTTGGTGGTGGAGCCAGGTTGCGGGATAGAGAGGATGGGTGCTTGGTCTACCTCTGGGCTCTGGCTTGGGAGTAGCAAGCTCATGTCCTCTGTCCAGGTGCAGAATCTGGGCATGATATTTGATGTAGGGCTGACACTTTGTTCACAGGTGTCAGTGGTAGTCAAATCCTCATTTACCATCTGAGGAACATTGCCCGGATCAAGCAACTTGTTCCATCTTGTGATCTTCCAACGTTGATCCATGCCTTCGTGACCTCTCGCCTTGACTACTGTAACTCCCTATACCTAGGGCTTCCGGGGGTTGATATCCGCCACTTGCAGCTGGTGCAGAATGCTGCAGCCAGGTTGCTGGCAGGGGTTTCCGGGACCAGTCATATCACCTATCTTGCCTAATCGAAGAGTCACAAAGGAATAATCACACTTGGCATTCACACATTAGCACAATTTATTGCAAGCAAAAGATAATTACACTTCATTTAGCAGCAATGTCACTATCAGCATTAATGATTACACTTTAGCATTCATTCATTAGCAATATTACTATCAGCATTAATATATACTTCAATTAAGCAAAACATGATACATCACCGATTCTATGCTACATCCAAGCCTTTTCCCAGTAGCTGGGGAAGCCCCTAATCATCTCACAGCCTGGCCAGGAGTCTTGAACCGGGAGAAAGTTCCACAGTGATGCGTCCACCCTGCAGATGAGGCTTCCAACCAGGCATTGAGAAAGCTACATTTATATCTTATTCTATGCTAAAAATAACCGTGCAGCCTTCATAGTGTTGTTTTGCCACATTCTAGAAGCTGGCCGGGCTCCCAGGATGCTGCAAATTCACACCATAAGGACTGCTCAGAATTCCCTACACCTGCTAGGTCACTGTGCTCCAAACACTGGCGGGTGCCTAGAACACTATGAGCTAAGCGAAGTTTAAACAAAACTACAAAAACAGGTTGCCTGATAATATGCAACCTTCAAGTCAGCAAAATACACTGTCTGAAGCAAAACATAATAATGAGGCTATCTAAAGAGCAAAACACCAATTAAATGAAGCAGCATGTAAAATGGAGTCACACAATACAAAATGGAGTATAAAATGACATACATTACATGAAATAGTATACAAAATGGAGTGACAATAATCAACATATTATACTATCACTACATTCGGTCCTTTGATTATTGTGAATACGATTTGTATGATATTGGTACCATAGCAAAATTACTACGAATATAACATGATAAGTAACAAGTCCAAATAAGCAAGATAATTGTCACTACAGCAATGATTATGATAGGATGTATCAGAATATTTAACACTTTTGTAGCTGATGGAGACATCCTGTAAAAATATCCCACCAATAATGAGTAGTCTCTTGTTGAATCTTGGAACTTAAATCAATCATTTTATTTTTAACTATCGTAGTTTGCACCTGACTTTGCACTAATGATTTATTTCTTATTGCCAAATGAGCCTGCATTACATCTGTTTCCTGAATTATAGATATCTAAAATATTGGGCTGCCAATACAAAATAAGCTTCTGCTCATTATCAGGGACAAAGGTGTAAGTAGTATTTTCCCACCACAAATGAGTCACATTTCTTAAACAACCTGAAAAGGGACGAGTTAAGTTATACATCCTAACAGTATTCTCCTGATTAGTTACTATACAAACATACTGGGGTCTTATTTCTGTAAACATGGTAAAGGTTATGGGTAAAATTGTCCATTGACACAAATTTATCGAATGCTCCAGTAAACAAGGTTCATAAAGTCTGGAATGCTGTCCACATAGTATTCCATCAGCTGTTTTTGAACACAGACTTAAGTCATGGGTGGTGTTCTAACTATCTATATAATCTCCGTTAAAATGTGGTAACAAAACTCAGGATCAAATAATGGGGACCAAAATTACAGGTAATATTACATATTTACACATTATTTCAGGGTCACTAACATTATAATGTACCAATTGCCCTGAACAATAGGTATCTGTGCATTTTACTGTGGTGGATGACATTACAATCCAATGATTCCTAGGAATCCATGATTTGAACACGGTCCTCCACACATATTCATTATTACTCATTAAATCACTCTGGGCCTTATTTCTTTACATTATAGAATACATATGTCGCATTGTGCATTCTGTCCAATCAATAAATCGCGAAATATTTTCTGCTACTCCCATTCCCCATACCTGTGAAGCATTAAATAACTGCAAGAACTCAAAATCATAATTCAAAGTTAATCTTTTGGGTAAGAAAACAGTTGGCATCCATTGAGCTTGTAAGTTAATTAAGCTAAATACATCAATTCCTACTGCCTGAAGCCTGTTAGTCAGTGTTTCTATATCAACACTATTTAAAATTCCATGCCTGCCCCTGCTCCACCTAATAGCGTATCATACCAAGCTCTTTTATATTTGCATTTTCTACTAAACATAAACGTTATGTTAAAATGGATTACATTTTCTGATACCGCTCGCTACTGATGTACATGTGGATGGAACCTTAACTATACTATCATTGCTAATTACAGGATGATTTTTCAACACTGTAATGTGATCTGCCCAAGTAGTTCTATTAGTTATTGCAGTAGCATTCATGCAGAATAACGTGTCTATGTCAATCAAGTAATACTTGCATTGAAAATGTCTGTTTGATTCATGCAGCAATCAAGTCTATGTTGTACAGTCACCATGCAACTATTCGGTAAGTTGCAGCATCTAATAACAGTCTGGTTCTGTAATTTAATCCAATTTGTGTCCTGCATAGGTTGGACATATAATCGATCCTGCCATTGTCTCAACTGGTTTCCAAATGTTCATCTGGTGAAAAGTAATGTTCACTATAGGACATCCTTGGTTTTCAGGGCAAGTAAAGTTGTCTTGCACCCGTAAACTGGTGGAAGATTTCCAACCCCATTGTACAAGTGGGTCGTCAAGCTTCAATATTCTTCCACCTGGGAGTAATAGGCTTTACCGAATGGACCATGAGAGAGTGTTATTCCTTTTAGAATCCATTGAAGAACCTAGAAAATACACAGACTGATTATTCTCGAAGATAACATGTGTTCACTGGTACATATTCCCATCTCTCTTCTCTGACCTGATAATTAACACTGTGTTGTCTCGTCCGGTGGCTATCACCTCAGCTGGTTCAGGAGGGCCATTTGGGTTTGTAACCCATATTTTGGCACCAGTAGTTAAAACCTCCTGTAGATCTAAAACCTTTATCCCCTT
Source organism: Neoceratodus forsteri (assembly GCA_016271365.2). Taxonomy (NCBI): domain Eukaryota; kingdom Metazoa; phylum Chordata; order Ceratodontiformes; family Ceratodontidae; genus Neoceratodus; species Neoceratodus forsteri. The sequence continues at coordinate 735,024,693 of CM057456.1, forward strand.
GCTGTTAAGAGTGTGGGGCTTGTCCTTTATAGGGGTCACTTTGTTAACTGGAATAATTAACAATTGAGCCACTCTGTCATACTGTTGAATTAACAGATTTTGTTCTCTACTATTCAACAAAATTACTTTCACTTCTCCTTGGTAATCACAATCAATCACCCCTCCCAAAATTTGTATTCCCTTGAGGGCTAGTTCTGATTTAGGTGCTATCCAACCAAAATGTCTCGGTGGAATTTGTATTCCAATACCAGTTTCTATCACTTGAATGTTTCTGCTGTTTATTCTGTATTCTTGAAGGGCATGTAAATCAAGTCCAGCAGCTTCTGGGTTGCCTGCAAAGACAGAGCTCCTAGTGTAATTTCTCAATATAACACTGTTTCTGTAGTTGAGTAAGCCTGCACTTGCAAATTAGAGTTATCATTCGCATTAAGGGGTCTCAGATTCTCCAATTGGTCTATTATTTAAAATCTGTAATGCTTCATGCAAATTCTCTTTCCATTTTGTAGCCCCCCCAATTTCCTAAACTGTTCTTTCAGCAATCATTCATTCTCTCAATTAACCCTGCTGCCTGCGGGTAATAAGGGATGTGAAATACCCACTGTATGTTATGGGCTTGAGCATAGCTTGTACCATTTCCCCTAAAATGGGAACCATTGTCACTTTGTATCTGCAAGGGTATTCCATAGTACAACATAATTAAGTTAATTTCCTTAATGGTGTTTTCTGTGTAGCTTGTTTACAAGGGTATGCCAATAAATACCCTGAATATGTATCTACAACTGTGCAAGCATATCGACATCCTCCACTAAGGGGTAGAGGTCCAATGTAATCAATCTGCCAAATTTGTCCCGGTAATTTTCCCCTCCCCAATTGTCCTTTCACAATATGAAGGAACAGTTTTAACCAAATCCAATGTTAGGGGTACACCCCTACTATATGCCCACCTGTAAGTGGCTTTCTCTCCCAAATGTCCACATTTTTGATGTGCCCATTTTGCCAGCCCTGATAACTGCTGACTTTAAGTTTCTTCAATATCCACTGGAAGAATCTTAGCTTTTTCATCTGCAATAGAATTATACCATCGTTCTAGTGTATCTGAAGCACAATGAGCATCAACATGAAATACAGTGGTCTGAGTATTTTGCACCATAGTCCATATTTCCTGCCACAGTTCTTTTCCCCATATTTCTTTCGAATAAATTTTCCACTCATCCTTAGCCCAAGTGGGCAGCCAGGTTGTTAAACCATTGGCTACAGACCATGAATCAGTATAAATATGACATGTACCTGGGTTTTCTTGTCTCAAAGCCTGATATACTGCATACAACTCAGCATATTGACTGCTTTTCCCTTCTCCTGATGTTACCAAAAACTTTTCAGTGTGTGGACAATAAGCTACTGCTTTCCAGTATCTCCTATTTCCCACATATTTGGCTGAGCCGTCTGTAAACCATACATGTGCTCGGTCAAGCGGGCAGCTCATCAAAACTTGCCCCATTTCACAGGTGATTCTTGAATTTCAGGCATTTTCCCTCAACCTGTTCTCCTCTAGAGGAATTTCAGCTACCTTCTCATGGGGCTGCTATTCCCCAATTCCTACCTTTGCTCGATCCTGAATATACATTTCCATTTGATAATGCTAGCTTCCTGAGCATGTCCTAGTTTGTGAGTTCTAGGGGAGCTTTTACCCATTGCATAATGGGTATCTCTGGTCTCAATGCTACCTCATGACCCACTGTCATTTGTTCTGTCTCTATCAGAGCCCAGTAGCATGCTAGTAGTTGTCTCTCAAAGGTGAGTATCTGCTACCTACCTCTGGGAGTTTCATATTCCAAAAACCTAGTGGCACTTTCTGTCTCCCTTGCTTCTACCACAAACTCCAGTTTGCATACTGCCCAGTTACGGACACATTTAATTCTACCTCCCCCTCCTGCAGGGGCCAAAGGTCTAAGGCTTGCTGCACTGCTTCCTTAGCCTTATCAAATGCTTTTTGTTGCTCATCCCCCCATTCAAACTCGTATTTCTTTCTGGTCACTTTAATAAGGGGAGCTAGTATTTGCCCTAAATGGGGTATATGCTGTCGCCAAAATCCAAACAAACCCACAAATCTTTGTGTTTCAGTTTTTGTCTTGTGGAGTCGAAAAGTCCAGTATTTTCTGTCGTGCCTTGGGCAATATTTCTCTATGCCCCTGTTCCATTGAATCCCCAAAATTTTACTGTTTGGGAGGACCCTGTACCTTGTCTGGATTAATTTCCATCCTTTCTTCCTCATATGATCAATGGTCTCATCTAGTAACTACTGTACTTTATCTTGATCAGCCCCTGGATCAAGATATCATCAATGTAATGAGAAATCTGCATGCCATCTGGCAGCTTCAACTCAACAGTGTTCTGCCACCATCCGGTGGCAGATGATGAGCTGTTACATATCCCTGAGGTAATCTAGTGAAAGCATATTGCCTCCCCTGCCATGTGAAGGCAAACTGGTCCCAAAACTTTTCCTCAATTGGAATAGTAAAGAATGCATTAGCTAAATCAATAACTGCATACCATACCCCTTTGTGCCTTTGTATTTGCTCTATCAGGGTGACGGTGTCTGGAACGGCAGCCGTCAATGAAGGGGTGTACTTGTTCAATTCCCTATAATCTACTGTCATCCGCCATGACCCGTCACTTTTCTTGACCGGCCACACAGGATTGTTCCAAGCTGTTGTTGTGGGTTTAAGCACTCCTGCCTCTAATAGATCTTTAATAGTGGCAGTTATCTCCTCATGCCCTCTTGGTATTCTATACTGTTTCATACAGATAATTTTGTAGCAGGTGGAATGGCTACTGAGGCATCTGCACCTTCCCCACTACTACTGGTCTTGCTGAAATGTAAGGTTTTACTCAAATTGATATTGTCCATCAGACAATTGCAACGTCATCCCTTTAGTATGTCTATTCCTATAATGTATTCGGAATCAGAACAATCATTACACAATATTTTCTCCGGGGCAGTTGACCTATTTTCAGTTCAAAATGGTCTGCCCTCAATTTGTTTACCTCCTAATCATGTAATTACCACTCGCTGACCTTTGTGTTTTGCTGGGTTCTCATAAATTAATGAGGCCTCGCCCCAGTGTCAATTAAAGCTCGTACTTTTGGGGTGAGCCACTCATCCAATTAATTTCCAATTCTACATGAGGTCTAAAATCCCTCCTAGCCCACCCTTCTACTGGGGCTTGGCCTTCATTTCAGTCATATTTTAGGTTTTTCAGTTGCTGCAACTCCCTAACCGGGTACAAATCACTAGGATACAGATCTGCATATTCCTGCTCCGGTCGGGGTGACTCAATGGATCCCTGAGTGGGAGTCCCCCACCCTGGGACATACTTTCATCATCAAACTCTGCCGGGGGAGCAGTTGGACTTACAGACTCCCCTGAAGAGACATGTACATCTGTCTTTAACTTTGAATTGATCTGCTTATTTACTCGCTTCTTAGTGTTCAATCCCTCTTTTGTACATTTCCCACATATCAGGGTACTGATCCCATCAATGTTTCCCTTGCCACCCCATCCTTTAAGAGAGCCAGGAACATATCTCTCCTAGAAACTCGACCCTCAGGATTGGACCGCTGTTTATCCTGTCCTGAAGAATCATAAACTAGACCCCTTTGGGCCCCAATCTCCCAGTTCCCCTAACTGCCGTATTGCCTCTAGCACTACACCTACTGTTTTCTCCATCTAATTAATCAACAAAGTCATCATTACTGCCTTATATGCAGGTGGTGCAGTTTTGATAATCTTATTACGTACAGACACTGGCACAACAACACTCATTAAATCAGCATGGTCTTCTGTGGAGACCGCAACTTTCATCATTTCCATTTTAATGTTTTGTATACAGTCCTTTAAGGTAAACCATGGTTTACTATCCTCCGCCAGTCACTCACCATCGGATACTTGTGTTTCCAAGCCATGCACCATGTCCAGCATCGTGGCATAGCCCTGCCCTGTATTCGGAGGGTCCCGAATGCCTCCTTCACCACAGGGTCATAGCTTAGTGACAGAAACCTAGGGGCATCAGTTTCCATCTAAGCTTACTCCATCCACCCCTGTGTCCATACAACCTCACCAGCCATCTCAACAAACTCTCCCCGGGTGTACAGCCCAGGAGGTCTGATACCTCCTGTTGAGAAAAATCCTCCACTACATCTCGATTCCTAGGATTTCCTGATCCAACACTTCAGTACGTCTTTCTAGACACTGGCTGTGCATGCAATATTGGAACCTTACGTCCCTCAGTCTTTTCTTCTTTATCTGAGGCTGACCTTTCCTCATCTGTAGAAAACCAAATATCTCCATCCCATGTTTCAGGATCCCAGTGGGCTCCTGCCTAGCTATTACTAGGCTTACCTTTTCCTGCTAACTGCCCCTCCTCTTTTATACTTATACTGTGCCACTCGGACAGCTGCATTTTCTGCAACTGTCCGATAGGTATCAATTTATCACTCAGCAAATGATTTTGACATTGTAACATCACAGCTTTACTTTCCAAATCACAAACCTTTCGTTCCAACTCTGCCTTTCACTAAAGTCCCACTACCTTTTCATGCATCTTCCATAGGCAGACAATAAAATCCACCCCTGCACCCCAAGGCAGCACATTCTTTCCTTTGCCACAGGCACTCTTTTCATACATGTAACAACATCTGCAGGCTCAGAATCCTTTAAACAAGATTCCCAGTGTTCACTCAACCCTGCACAACATGACCACTCAGTGGCTAAATCAGCATAAGGTTGGTTTTCCCAACCAGGAATTTCCACTTGTGCACATGCAACATTAGACTCTTTCCTTTTAAACATTTTCACTTCACCTTAGTGTGTACTTTCCTTTATGAATCCTGCTTGACTACGCAAAATTGTCTTGCCTAATCGAAGAGTCACAAAGCAATAATCACACTTGGCATTCACACATCAGCACAATTTATTGCAAGCAAAAGATAATTACACTTCATTTAGCAGCAATGTCACTATCAGCATTAATGATTACACTTTAGCATTCATTCATTAGCAATATTACTATCAGCATTAATATATACTTCAATTAAGCAAAACATGATACATCACCGATTCTATGCTACATCCAAGCCTTTTCCCAGTAGCTGGGAAGCCCTAATCATCTCACAGCCTGGCCAGGAGTCTTGAACTGGGAGAAAGTTCCACAGCGATGCGTCCACCCTGCAGATGAGGCTTCCAACCAGGCATTGAGAAGCTACATTTATATCTTATTCTATGCTAAAAATAACCGTGCAGCCTTCATAGTGTTGTTTTGCCACATTCTAGAAGCTGGCCGGGCTCCCAGGATGCCGCAAATTCACACCATAAGGACTGCTCAGAATTCCCTACACCTGCTAGGTCACTGTGCTCCAAACACTGGCCGGGTGCCTAGAACACTATGAGCTAAGCAGAAGTTTAAACAAAACTACAAAAACAGGTTGCCTGATAATATGCAACCTTCAAGTCAGCAAAATACACTGTCTGAAGCAAAACATAATAATGAGGCTATCTAAAGAGCAAAACACCAATTAAATGAAGCAGCATGTAAAATGGAGTCACACAATACAAAATGGAGTATAAAATGACATACATTACATGAAATAGCATACAAAATGGAGTGACAATAATCAACATATTATACTATCACTACATCACCCCTGTGCTTGCGCAAACTGCACTAGCTGCCTGTTCAGTGGAGGATTACCTTCAAGGTCAGTTTATTGACCTATAAGGCCCTACATAGTCAGGGCTCTGGCTACTTGCAAGAGCTCCTGGTTCCTTACTGCCCCCCCTGACCCCTCCGCTCAGCTGATGAGGGATTGCTAGAGGTTCCCAGGGTTCAGTTGAAAACATCTGGTGTGAGAGCTTTTAGTTATGCAGCCCCCGACCCTGTGGAATTCTCTACCTCATCAGATTACAGCATGCCTGACCCTTGAGGGATCAAGATGGCATTAAAAATGTATTTATTTAGCCTGCTTTTGGAGATATATTTGAATCTGAAATGCTATTTTATTGATCTATTTCACATATTTTATTGTTTTATTTATGTTTTTTAACTCTGTACAGTGCTTTGGTAATTGTTTGAATTGCACTTTATAGATACATTTATTATTATTATTATTATTATTATGCCAGACACTGAAATAAAAAAAAAGTTAACTTTTGTGACACTGAGCGGGGATAGCTCCATGTGTCAAAATTGGCAGCGTCCACTTCTTATCACTCGCTAAAATGCGCTGCCATGTTTCCGTAATTTTTTTAATTACAGCAACATCGAGTGAGCCAATTGGGAGGCAGATCAAGGCTGAAAAGTTGTACTATCAATGTGAAGTCAGAACGACAGTACAACAATTTTGGTGACCTTTGAACTGCACTACAACAGGATTTTGGGAACCCACTGTTTTCCCTGGACAATAAATCCTGACTATATACTATAAAGCTGACAGTGTCCCTATAACTATAAAATTGGCTAATTCACAATACATTGGTATTGAACACAAATAAAACTAAGATGATGTTGCTTGGCTTGAAACCTAAGCTTGTTATTCAAAAAGGTAACATCTGGGTGTCATCTATTGACAGACTAAATTTAGAACATGGAGACTCATTGAAATATCTTGTTATCCATTTAGATCCACACGTGAACTTTAGTAAGAGTACTGATAAAATGCACCCGAAATTAGGATGTCTATTTGAAAGACTTAAATAATGTCTCTCTTTTAAAATTATAAGCTTAATACTATTAGATTAGCAACAAGTTGTTTAACTTTATTGTTTTCTAGTTTTTGTTTAATGTCTCCTTTTGTTGGTCTGCTAAATATTTCAAATAATGCAGTACAGATTTCATTTGAGTCTTTCAAAAAGCATCTGTCCCCTGCTAACTACAACTTTGTCTCGATTTTTTGCCCCAGCCCCATTCCATTCAATACTCATCCCTATGGGTTATGAAGCCACCCAAAGGTGAAGAAACATGAAAAACACATCAATATTTCAGTACTCCCTCCTCCTCCTTCTCCAATCCCCCTGTAAAAAAATTATTTACATTTACTTACCCAGCCGTATGGCCAGAACCTGCAGCCTGGCACAGTGTGCCACAAGCCCAGTTTTCAGTCTGTTGCCCCTCTCTCCTTCCACCAGAAGCTGGATGCTAGAACTAACCATCACAGGTCCCAAACATGGTCTGTGACCAAGTCACCTCACTAACCGAACCCACACAACCTGGGTTGCTTGCTTCTTGCTTGGTTGTTGCTGTGGTTGCTGCCACACTGCACTAATCAAGGCCTATGAAGGCTACCACACAGCTGTCACCACTGCTGCTAAGCCTAGCTTGCTGCTGTGGGGATCTGTGCTGTTTTCTTTTTGCAGGGGAAGCTTAGTAGAGTAAGTAGGTAGCCTAGTCTTGAGTTAGCTTCTAGCTCACCCTCTTCCCCTTCAGCCACCAGGGGAGAGGGAGACTCACTATGAGTAGACCAACAAAAATATGCTGCCACAACACTGCAATTGAGACTTCAGTGCTCACCGACTCCTCCAAGCTGCAGTGTGCACTCTGTCTACTCTGTGGTGGGAAAGACAGAGTTGCACTTGCAAGACTCATGTGCTCTTTCTTGGCTGGAGCTCATCCACATCGCATGTGATTGTGCTGCCACTAATAGGTAGAAAGAGTAGACAATACAATACACACACAATCAAGTCTTGGGAGTACCTGCAGCATGAGTACCCAAAGGCCAAGTGGGCACTTATTGTGCAAAAGAATAAATCCAAATTTAATGCCATTATTGCCACGCCATAAGAAAAACGTAGGCTCAAATAAGGGGGGGGGGCTGCCCCCCTCTGCCATACCTAAATAGCACCCCTGCTTAATGGTAGAAATTCAGTCTCCGGTGCTAATGCAATGGTTTCCACTGTGTTCTGAGGTACTGTATCTCCATGTTTCGTGATGTGTCCTGATCATCATGTGGGTTAGCGTCCCTCATTGTCCCTCATTTTGAGTGTCCATGTCCCTCATTTCAGTGACAAAATGTGAGGTATGGTGCATGCTTCCAAGATCCTACTCAGCACAAAGAGTGCTGAGCATGGCCATAGTGTATATGCTCAATACAGAATGACAAAGGGAAAGTAAGAGAGATGAAACAGTCATGGAGAAACATATTTGTAGCACTAAATATGCATAAAGGATTTGCATGGTCCAAAATAAAAAGGATAGGCTTCACAATGCAGAAAGCCCCTCTTCGTATGTCTGGAATGGGGGATGTTTACTGGCTATATCCTAGGCACTTAATGCACTAAGCAAACAATACTTTACAAATTAATTGCAATTTAATGACAAAAATCAAAAGCCATTAAACAACTTGCAAAAGGATCAGAATTAATGAGTTTACCTATTTGTTATGGGAATTCAAATAAAAATGTATTTTAAGGACTAATTACTAGCAATAGTACAAGAAATAGAAACTGATGTGTTTTTTAAGTGAGATTTGCACCAGCTTAGCTGCTGCACACATGGCAAGTGTGCAGCCTGTGAACCTGATGTGTTGTTTAAATGATGTTCACACCAGCTTAACTGCTGCACTCATGTCAAGCATGCAACACGCAAACCTGATATAATTTTTAGAAGATGTTCACACCGGTTTACCTGCTGCACACATATCAAGCCTGCAGCATGCGAACCTGATTTGCTTTTTAGACCTGGTTAACTTAAGATCTCTTTGTGTATGAGAACTGCATGCAAACATTGCACAGTTAAGCATGTGGCATGCATTCTGCATGTACACAACACACCTACATTTCTATAAAGGGTACTAAGAATAGAAGTTTGGAGGCAGCAAAATGATCACTGAGAAAGTGCTTAAGAGCAAGGCAAGGCAAGCGAGGGAGGCAGAGGTGGGTAGGAAGGTTGTTCCAGATACAGAATAGACAGAATAAGAAAGAAAGGGGGGGATGCATTATCTATGCTACGGACTCTCTACAGTGCACTGTTCTCCCTGAAACCAGGGTGGCTGAAGACCACGAGATATTAATACTTAAAGCTCAGATTGGACAAAATGACAAATCCCTAATGCTTGCCTCAGTATATCTACCCCGAAAGGGAGCCACTACAGGGTTAACCAAAGTGATGGAAGTCATAGGCACACTCCCTTATGGAGTGGAGCTCATGGTTACCGGAGATTTCAATATAAATTGGAATGGGAAGGAGTCTGCACCAGTTAAGGATATGATTGCCTCTGCCAATATGTCTCAACTAGTCACCCACCCTACCAGACAGAATTATAAGACTGGTAGCAGCACCCTTCTTGATTGGATACTTGCAAGATCACCATCTCGAATCTCCGAGGTCAAAGTTCTACCTGACATGCTAAGTGAGCACTCACCTATTACACTGCTGTGGGCCAACAAATTCACCAAAAGCCCACCTAAACTCATAACAAGCAGGGTCCTGAGAAAGGGAATGCTTGGAGTCCTCAAATCGGCACTCGCCCTTTATGACTGGACCCCAATCAGTCAGGCACCCTCACTAAATCAGGCACTCGGCTACTTCACAAATGGCTTTAATAGCATCTGTGATATCTATGCACCCCTTACAAAGAGGAAAATTAAAGGGCAGGCTAATGGGTGGGTAAATGGAGAACTACTCTCTCTGATGAATGATAGGGATTTACTATAGGAGAAATCAAGAAACACGGGAGACAGACACGACTACCAGTGTTACAGGGCGGCCAGAAATTGCTGTACTAAACTAATCCGGCTTGCCAAAGCCAATCACCACAAAGCACAGCTTGCTAACTCCTGGGGTGATGGCAAAAGGTTCTGGGATAGCGTCAAGAGCATCCTGGGCAAGGAGGACAAGATGCATCCCTGGCTACTTGATATCAGTAGCAATCACATCACAGACCCCTTAGCCATTGGGGAAGCCTTCAACAAGGCCTTCACTGATCTCACTGCAGTTCTACCACCAGCATACCTCTACCCTGAGCAGAGCCAGTCCAACAATGGACCCTCCGAACACTCCTACCCTCCCTTCTACCTCAAAAGGGCGACTGTGAAGGAAACACTAGCTAAGGTCAGGAAAGTACTGGGCAAGGCAAGACAGGGTAGCGATGGGATCAACATGAAACTGCTATCCCGCACCCTGGATGTCCTCATAGTGCCCATCACTAAGCTGTTCAACAAATCACTGACTCTTGCTCAATTCCCAGAGGTCTGAAAGCAGGCCCTAGTCACACCTGTACCTAAGGGAGGTGACAAATCCTTGGTGGCCAACTATAGGCCCATCTCAATACTCTCTCTCCGCTATCCAAAGCACTGGAAAAAATTGTGGCTGGTCAGCTGATTGACTACCTCAACAAATATAACATACTCTGCCCTAATTAACATGGTTTCAGACAAGGCCACAGCACAACCACTGCCCTGCTGGACTTTATGAACTATGCACACAAGGCCCTGGATGAAGGCAAACTGATGGGGTCTATCTTCATAGACCTCATCAAAGCCTTTGACACAGCCAATCACCGCCTGTTACCGACCAAAATGGCAAACTTGGGTGTGGCACCCAGTGCACTATGTTGGTTCCAAGACTACCTTACAAGCAGAACTCAGTATGTCCAAATTGGACATACAGTTTTGAGCTCTAGAGAGGTATTGTTGGTGGTGCCCCAAGGATCTATCCTTGGGCCCCTACTCTTCAGTATCTTCTGAAATGACCTCCCCACTGCCTGCAACACCAAACTGATCCTCTATGCTGATGATGCGGTGTTCCTGGGAAGTAGCACGTCCCTCGCTAGTCTGCAATCCAAGCTTCAGGCATCCTTCTCCTCATCGGAGACATGGTTCTGCAGACATAAGCTGCTACTGAATTATAAAAAGACCAAGGTCATGCTTATTTCCAGCTCACACAAAAAAGGCTAACTAAATCCCCTCATCATTTCAAACTCCTGCAGTGAGCCACTGGAACAAGTCGGCAAGTTCAAGTATCTGGGGATCACTCTGGATGAAACACTAACTTTTGCTCAACATATTGACACCCTGGTCAAGACAGTCGACATAAAGATAGGTGCCCTTTACAGGCATAGAAAATACCTATCACCCGAGGCCCTCTGCCTTGCAGTACACAGCTCCATATTATCACATATCGACTATGGGATAGTGATATATGGGGCGGCAACGGACACTGCATTGAAACGGGTACAGGTGGCACTAAACAAGGCCTGTAGGCTAGCCCTTGACTTACAGCATGATACGCACACCTGTACACTGTATGAACTCACAAATTGGCTATCCCTTAAAAACAGGGTCATTCATCAGACATGCACCCTAGGGAAAAAAGCACTTTTGGGGAAAATTCCACCCTGCGTTGGCAATCTGGTAGTGGCTGCAAACACACCACAGGCCACTAGGGGAAGGACTAGAGGGGCCCTGTCCGTCCCCTTTCACCGCACCTCACTTGGGCAATGGGAATTTGCCTACCATGCTCCCCTGTGGCTGAATGAATTACCCGAGTACCTCCTTGCCACCACTTGTCTAGCCAAATTCAAAATGGACCTAAAACAACATCTAAGTACAATCTCTAAATGCTCCTTCAACTAATCTCGGGTATCTTCAATTCCTCTGCCATACCATGTCTGATGCAGCTCTTGTCCCCCCTCGTCGTGTGCCACCCACACAGCCTACCCTTAAAAACAACCTTTTGCTTTCCTATCTCCCTGACCATTCCTCCTCCCTCATACTTGCTGACAAGGCTCATAGGGGCTGCACTATTCTCTACCTCCATAACTGTACACATGTTCCCACCACTTTATCTTGTATCTCTCAATGTTTTCTGTGCTTATGTTTAACAGGGTGAAGTTTTCTGTATGCTCCTCTCTTGATTACCTCTTTGTACCTTATCTTGTCAATGATGTGGAACCTTTGTAAAAGAGCTTGGGCTCAAAGGTATGTTCCGAACTAATAAAATTGAAAATTGAAATTGAATTGAATTGAGATAGAGGGGAAATAAATAAAACAGTCTGACCAATGGAGCTGTTGTTATGTGAGGGTTGGGGGGACAAGCGTTCAAGAGACAGAAGAGGGGCATGAGTAGGCTGACCTGGGATGTGTGGGTTAGAGGGGGAAGAAACCTAAAAACAGAGACAATGGCAGAAAAAGACCTATCGTCCATCCAGTCTGCCTGAGTTCCCTATTTAGCCATGGAACCTACTGTTCATCCAGGGTCTTAGCCCTCCCCATCTTCCCCCTATTCCCCTTCCAGCTACTGCTGCCCCGAGCAACTGCTGTACCCTTCATTCTGTTTAGCACCCACCTCTTCAGCAGATAGACTGTTTCACAACTCCACCACCCTTTCTGTAAAATAATACATCCTAACATCACTTCTGAACCCTCCTGTCAGTTTTCATTCATGTCCACATGACCATGAGCTGGTATTAAAGCAAAATATTTCATGACCATTCACCTTATTAATTCCTTTTAGGAACGTGAAGGTTTTAATTATATCTCCCCTCTCCCTCCTAGTAGCCAATAAGTACATGTTCAGTACTTTGAGGCACTCCAGAGGACCTGCTCTGTTGGCCATGAGTCATTTTTGTTACCCTGCGCTGCACTGTCTCCAGCTTATCTCTGTCCTTCTTGAGATAGGACTCCAGAACTGGGTACAGTACTCCAGATGTGGCCTCACTCAGGATCTATATGGGGGAAGTAATACCTATTCCCTTCTGCTATTAATATCCCTCTCAATACATCCCATTGTCCTACTCAGTTTGCTATATGCGCTGTTGCACTGACTCAATTGTTTGAGGGAGTCACTGATGATAACTTCAAGGTCCCATTCCTCAGCCATAATGTTAAGACTCAACCCATCAATACAGTACTCTGTCCTGGGGTTCCTGTTCCCTAGGTGCATTACTTTGTATTTTTTTGTGTTGAATTTCAACTGAGAAACCAAGGCAAGGAGGTGGCTCTGATAACCCCAGCCTTAGTGCTGTCAGTGTAAAAATAGTAACCCACAGAAAAAGAAAAAGCTGAGCATCTGTGTAGTCAGCACAAAGAGACCAATCACTAGGTATGAGAAAAAAAGGACTTTTTCATTGTGTTCACATCTCACAGTTAAAATTACAGCACATCTCTCCATAAACACCAGCTACCAATGTTTCACACCAATAACGGGCACTTTATTGCTTTTTCTGTGGATTAAATTTCAACTGCCAAACCTTAAAACACCCATCTAGTTTTTGTACATCACTCTGCATTTTCCTGATTCCCTTTTCCCTGTCCACCCTTCCACAGAGCTTAGTGTCAGTTGCAAAGAGACACAGGTTGCCCCAGATACCCTCACCAATGTCACTAATAAACATATCAAAGAGGACCAGTCCCAAAACAAATTCCTGTGGTACCCCGCTCATGATCCCCTTCTCTGCTGACTTGACCACATTGACTACAACCCTCTGCTACCTTCCCTTTAGGCAGTCACCTACCCAGTTTACTATGACCTTAGCCTCACCCAGATCCTCCATCTTCTTGAACAAGTGTCTGTGGGGTACCGAGTTTAAAGCCTTGCTGAAGTTGAAGAACTGTAAAGTAAATCCACAGCGTGGCCTCTATCCAATCCTCTTGTCACCCAGTCAAAGAAAACTGTAAGGTTAGTCTGATACCTCTCTGCCATGAATCCATGCTGTTTATTATCCTGGAGCCCGTTGTTCTCCAAGTAGTGCACGAGGTCCTCTTTGATCAGTGACTTCATCAGCTTCCCTACAATAAAGGTAAGACTGACAGGTCTGAAGTTCCCTGCATGTTCCTTGTATCTCCCCATTATGGAGCAGAAATATATCTGCCACCCTCCAGTCCTTTGAAACTTCTTCCATCCTTAGAAAGCTGTTGAATAAACCTACCAGGGCCTCAACCAGTTCAGATGCCAGCTCCCTGAATAAACTCAGATGCAACCCATCTGGTCCCAGGACCTTATCTATTTTTAGTGCTACACCCTTTCTGGATCCTTTCACTTGTTAATATTTGCTGCCTCATCTCCAGGACCCCTTTAGTGGCTGCTTTGATGCCACTCTCTGGCAAAGGTCCACTGTTCTCCTAAGAGAAAACTGAACTAAAGTAATCATGAAGGATGGCAGCCTTTTGGCCATCCTCCTCTATCACCCTACCTTCCTCTGCAAATCTTATGATCCCCCTCCTTTCTTCCTTTTTTCTGTAATATATCTGAAGAACTATTCTTCTCTGCTCTTGAACCTCTCAGCAATAAACAGCTCAGTGTTTCCTTTTGCCTCCCTATCCACCCTCTTTGCCTCCCTGTTTTTCAGTATGTATTCTCTGAATTCTTCCTCCCCCTGCTTTTTTTTATATTTAAAGAAGTCCTTTTTCTTTGCCCTCACTGCTTCCCATATTTTTGCTGAGCACCATAATGGTGTCTTGAACCTGTTCTTTTTGGTTACTGTTCTCATGCATGACTTAGATGCCTCAAGAATGGCTCCCTGAAATACACTTCATTTCTCTTTCACTTCCTATGTTGTCCACCCAGATTAACTTTTCCCTGACCAGCTCCCTCAGCCTGTTGAAGTCCACCCTTCTTAAATCCAGGATATCAGCTTTCAGTTGGTGTTTTCTGGACCCAAAAGCAAATTAAAACTAAATAGAGTCATGGTCGCTGTTCCCTAGTGGGCTGCCGTATTCTCACAGCACCAATCACCTTTGAATTAGACAGCACACATTGAGAATGGCGTGGTACCTGGTGGGTTCTTTAACTAGCTGTACCTGCAGACAGTCTTGGAAAGTGTCAAGCAAGTCTTGACTTCTGGTGCTCCTGCCACTGGAATAATCCAATTGATGTCCAGCAGGATTAGATCACCAGCCACCAGTACTTTTCCCTTTGCCACCCCTCTTTCAAGTTCTTCCCTGAGCTCGCCATCTCTCTCGCTCTCTCTTTTCCCCCTTGCCCGAAGGTCTATAGATCACCCCAAGTGCAGTTTTTTGCCTAAGGCTGCTGTGAGTTGCACCCACAACAACACAGTCTTTCCATTGCAACCCCTGAAGCACCTATCTTCTGCCACCTCAATGCCTTCCTTGAAAAAAGGGTTTTCTCCTCCCCCTCTATCTGTTCCTCTATCCTTCCTAAACAATGAGTGCCCAGGGACCATTAGGTCCCAGTGTAACTTTCCGAAGCCTACATTTCTGTGAAGGCCTCTAGGTCCACTTCAATGTCCGCCATCAGCACCTGGAGCTCTCTGATTTTGTTACACAAACTCCTGGCATTAAGGCATACCCCCCTTCTGTCTGACCCCAGATCCTCTATTGCTACTACCCTTGTGCTTTGCTTGTCCTGTCATCTTTTTGTGTTGGTGTTAGCACATTTCGCATTACCTCTCTCTAATTTCTTCCCACCTAGTCCAGTTGTAGCCACAACCCCCTTTGCACCTGCTGTGTTGCTACAAGCCACAAGGTGTGGGGCAGTACTAGTTAGGATACTCTTCCTCTCACCTGCCACTATGATTCCCCCTATTTCCAATCTCCCCCAGAGTCAGTTTAAATATCTAATAGAGATGTAATACTTCTGCCCCAGTGTACACGCCCCTTCTCTTGGCAGGCAAAATCCATCACCCTTGAAGAGTCTTCTCTCCCAGAAGTCCCCCCGTTCCCCCACAAAGTGGTACCACTTCCCCAGACACCATCCCTTAAGCCACCGGTTATACTCCTCAGTTACATCACTCCTTATTTTATCCTGTCCTGCTTCCCCTCCCTGCCCCACACAGGGAGGACTTTGAAAAATGCCAGGGAGGATAAGTATGCCACCAATCTGTCCCCCATTCTACAAATAAATAAAATGAGAAAAAAACTCAACCAGCTACTCAAAGGTTTTTTTATTTTATTACTGGCGTGCTATGAAAAGTATGATTTTTTTTCTGATGCGGAGGTCCAAGATTATTTCCATATTTGGGGGAGGCTCAAGATCTTTTCCATGGGTTAGGGGAGGCTCACTATGATAAAGTCTGAGAACTAGCAAGAGTCTAACTAATATCCTCATTAAAGTGTAAGGATGGAATTAAGTTGTTTACCTCCTGAGTAGCTTAAACACCATCAAGAATGGGATGTGACATTAATGTACAAAACTGTTAACATACAACTTTAACTAAATTCTGTTATATAATTAGAAGTATGTGCATGTATAAGGCATTTTCCATGAGCTGTGAATTTGCCTCAAAATTTGACTCAGATCTCATTAAAACTGGTAGGTGTACCCAGCCATTTCCTTCATTTTTCTCTACATCCAAAATATGCACTACTTATCAAGATATAGACATGCATGCACTAGGGGTAAAACTAACTATAAGGCTGGGGACTGGAAAATGAAGGCTGCCTAGAGGCAATATGTCTGCAATTAAAACTAAATCACAGAGGATACCACCAACTTTAAAGGGATTATCCACTAATTTGCTATCCACTAGAACACTAATTGGTCTTTCATTTTCTTTTATTGGATCTAATTTGTTTTAGTTTTTTTTCCCCAAACTTCCTTTGATGAGGTTGTCAACCTAATAGGTTCCTGAAAGCGTATCTATTTAACATTTTTAGCATTTTAGTCAAGGATTTTCATTTCCTTTCTCAGATTTCAGTCTTGAGCACAGACACCAGAGTTCTCAACACTATGCCTTCTTAACTTGTTTCTTTTCTGTTTTAATTTCAACTTGAGTTTCCGCCACTACACTCAAGAACCAAATTACTTTCCCCCCATTTCCTAGCATATTACTTGTTAGGAGATTTTTATAAAGGAGTATTTACCCACAATAGAACAAAATTAAGTGGGTTATCTGTTCCCATGATTATATCTATCTCAAATGAGAAAGTGCAATAGAAAAAGAGGGCATGCAACAAGGCTAGAAGGGGGGTGGGTTTAGGGGAAATGTGAGACAATATTACTTCACTGACTGAGTGGTAGACACCTGAAACAGCCTGCCAGCAGAGGTAGTAAGGGTGAAAACAGTGGGGAGTTTTATATGTGCATGGCATAGGCATAGGGGAATACTGGTAAACAAGCAAGAGGGACAGTAGGGTTGCCAGAGACCAGTTACAGTCTGTGGAGACAGAATAGGAAGGGAACATCTGGGCAGACTGGGTGGGACAAGTGGTCCTCTTCTGCCAGCAAATTCTATGTTTCTATGTATGTTTTTATATCTGGTGGATTTGGTATAGAATGTTACTAAATTTCTATAGACTTACAATTTTGCTGTTCCTTTTTCTCCTCATCTGTCCTTTTTATTGATTCAACACTGCTTCCTCTGCATAGTGACTGTCCTGTGTTCTATCTCTGAGGTCAGTGAATGAGAATAAAATCAGTAAATCAGTGTCAGTGACTCAACAGGTTGCACACTCGCCTCTGAGTTGGGACGATAAAGATTGTGGGTTCTAGCCCCAATCCAGGAATGTGGGGTGAATCCTAATACTGATGCTGTAGTGCAGCATGATGGGAGTGTTGCACTCCAGAGGTGCTGTCTTTCAGATGCGACATTAAACTGAAGTCCAGTCTGCCTGTTCTGGAGGCTGTTCAGGTGAACATTAAAGATCCAAAAGGCACACACACATATGCCAATAGCTGGGAAACAGACATAAGGTGCTTACTTTATTGCAGGAGCCAGCCCAAATGCAGTGATACACCTTGACACAGATCCAGCACCAGATGTCAGCAATCCACATGGTAATCCAAAGGCAAATGTTGCAGGTATTTACAAAATATCAACATTCACATAAACTGTCTCAGCAGAATTAAGTGCTACCACCCATCACTTTTTCATGGACATCTGGTGTTGGGTCACTATCAAGGTGTGCCACCGCATTTGGGCTAGCTCCTACAATGAAGTAAGCACCTCATGTTTATTTCTTGGCTACAGGTATTTGCATGCATGTCTTTTGAGTGCAATAACTGTTTGGGTTCAGTACAGCTGCGTGGAGGCTGGCTGCCTCTGTTATCAGTACCAGACCTGCACTGCTAGAGTTGCGATTTTTAAATTATCTGGACATTAAAGATCCTGTGGCACTTTTTGAAAAGAGTAGAAGTTCTCCTGCTGTCCTGGTTAAATTTCTGCCATTTGCTAAGAGTACCATTACCAGCTTAACCTGATTCAATGTCATATTTTTTTATTCTGTAGTAACTGGATAAGGCCCACTAGGAACAAGTGCTAGTTTTCAGGAGCAACCCAGGAGCACTGGAGAGGTTAAGTGACTTGTTCTGAGTCACACATTATAAAGTGGAGGTTTGTGGGAATCAAACCCAGGTCTGCCGGATGTACCAAGCTCATTCACTGCTCACTACTCTAACCTCTAGGCTATACTGCTAACCCCTATTTTGCAACTGTATCTTCCCTCCCCGGGACAAAGCCATAAGAAGGCAGGATTGCATAGCCCACCATTCCCAGTCAACAAAAATTAAATAAATAAAATACCCATTTTACATTTGAGATGATATGGTATTTGGCTGAGATACTGTAGCCACTTGACTATACTGATGAGCCTCAAAATAACGTAACACTTGTCTGTCATCTGTTGCCCTCAGTCTGAACTGGAATAATGTACTAAAATAGCATGTTTTGGGGCATGCTCTAATGAAACCTAGTCAACATGGTCTACACAAGGATCTGCATACTGCTACCCACAATGTCTTTCACTGGAGTTGGGCTTTAGAGTGTATGCTTGTGGTTGGAGAGACAAAAATAATTTGCAGCTATCTGCATTCCTCCATTTTATTATTGAGGTATGCAGTATGTTGGCACCTGTACTATAAGTGTTCTTTCAGCCAAGATTCCAGTGCTTTGCTTGCTCTCTAAAATGTGCCAACCATATACACTATAGCAGTGAGCTTTCAATATTTGCTTCAGTTCCACATAGCAACAGATAAAAGATTTTAAGAGACAAAAGTTTTTATATATTAAAGAATTAGCACACTGCATTAAACTAGTAACTTACAGAGTAGTCAACTTACTTTTTACATCCGAAGTACCTTTTCATTTCACTTTCCTACAGTAACTGCAGCATTTTCTACTTCACAGTGCTAGGCATGCTGTGCAAAACAATACTTTTCCTGGAGGCAGACATATCTCATTCTATGCCTATTAATATCACATCAGCTTTGTGACATCATGACTGATCACGAAAGGACAATCATTGCTTGCTAGATGAGTTACTAGGGATGTCACAGTCTGTGAGTTACCAATGCTGATAAGACATGAAGGTGAGTGGCACTAGATATGTTAGCCGGAAGGTAAAATACTGCTTTCACAACATAACATGTTCTGTAATATCAGGAATTTTTGACCAGTTTAGATACATTGCTGAGGACTTCAAAGGAATGGCAAGAGACCTGATGTATCACCTTTAAATAACTTGTAGGGCAAAAAAAAGCAGACAGAAAATGTTTTTATTTTTAAAAGTAGCCAGTCATTACTTTTATTTTAGACATATAATATCTTTAATTATTTTACCAAGCAGTCCCCAGTGCCCAGTGGAACCCCTCCATCACAAACTGCCCCATTTCATTGATGCCTGATGTCCAGTAATACTCAACTCACACACCATGCCCCATGTTCAAGTACTGGTGTCCAGTAGTACCCCATTCTACACACTGCCATGTCCAAGCATATGTATATCTAGTGGCACCCCTCCCCAATTTTTCCCCATACCCTAGTACCCTTTACATCTAGTGGCACCCCCTACTATATTCTGCCCCATGTCCAAGTACCCTTGAAATCCAGTGATGTCCCCCACCCTCACCAATGCTACCCACTTAACCTGATTCCAACACTAGGTGCTCAAGCCCAGTGTTGGCTACAGTAAGTAATTAGAAGGATACAACAAGTAAGTATAAGAAAATAAATTATATAATTTCCCATCCCCTACTCACCAGCACCAGTCCCTTCCTCTTCCTTCCTCCTCACCACACTGCAATATAATCCGCTTTCCCAGCCCACTAAAATCCCATTCTAACTCTCCTCCTTTGCCACTCATGAAAAACAAGTGTCAACCAGAGCATCCCTTCTTCCACCTTCTTCAGCTACTGTCTAAATAAATGAAACCCCAGTTGTGAACAGGTGATCAGGATTTCATTCAGATGGTGATTGAAAGAGATGGTGAGTGGAATGTGCATGAGTTGCTACCCCTGTATTTCTTATTTATGGGTGACATATGGAAGGGGAATGGAGTACTTTAATTTTCAATATTCACTGCATCTGGCACTGGAGAAAGGCACCCAGTATTAGAATGGGGGTCTCCTACAATGCTGGGGTTAGGCTCCAAGTGGCTTCAAAGTTGTTGTTTTTTTAATAATGTTTCTGAAACTGAAGTTAGGTGTTCATTGTCAGAATGGAAAAGGATGCAGTCTTTGGTGGCACCAGGGTTGGGCCCCTTGTGACAGGGTCAGAGCCCCTGTCTGAATTTGTGCTGCATTTTCTTTTACACTGTACTGTTCTTATAAGTTTACTATTCTAGCTACAGGCTGAAATCTGGCCACTTTCAGTCTTGTATCCCCCCCCCCAAGTACTGTATAAGGAACATATAAGTAAATCAAGATGCAGTAAGTTGCTTGCCTTCTCCTGTGCTGTACTGCAGGCAGACACAGAGGGAATGTAAGTAATAAAAAAGAATTGAAACACAGAGCCTTGCACTCTGTGTTTTATTCTGTGTAGACTGCTTTGGATTTGCAAGAAGCCAAAAACAAAAAATTCTTTCCTAGGCAAAGCAGAGGCATGTAAAGGTCAGATGAGTCAGCCTGTCTGTGTTTACTTCAAGAAATATGTTTATTCAGGATGAGTCAGCCTGCCTGTGTTTATTTAGAGAATTGTGAGTCAGACAGCTCACGTGGTGCTGACATCATCAGTAGGTAGGTATAAAATGCTATCTCTTAAGACAGGGGCATAGCCATACTTTTGTTTGGGGGTTGTTTAAAGATGACATTTTGGAAAGGGGGCAAATAAATGCCAGGGGTCTGGCCTCCATGCATCCAGAAGCACTGGGGGGGTGTACATGTTCTGTGGTGAGTTTGGGGGGGTTTTCTTGAAGAAAACACACACTTTTGTTACATGTTCTCCACTCCTAATTTCATGGGAAACATTTTTTTTCACATGGAATCAGGGTTGTGGGAGACTCTGGCTGTCATAACAGTCTACATAACCTCAAAAGGTTGTGGACAACTGGTTATCTAACAGTCCGATCAACCACCCATGTGGTTTTACCTGCTGTGTTAGTAATGCCACCTGGTAACAAAGCATTGTACCACTATGTACAAGGATTATGGTGAAATGTCATGCCACCAGCACCAGGTCAGCATCCATAACTCACCCATGTTTTCTGCCATTGTGTCCTAGTTGCCTTCCCCCCCATGTTACTAATGTGCAAGCGTGTCCCCCTTTTGTATATTTGTATGTCAAAAATGAGCAGTTATATGTACTCTGAGTTCTGAAAGCGAGCTTTTAGGCTTATGCAGTTTTTGTAATATACTGTGATGTTTGAAAGATTTCTATATAAAGGCTGTTGCTGGGTGTCTGGTGGCCACTAAGCCCCCAGAAGCTCTGGGAGGTTTACATGCTCTGTGGTGAGTTTTAGGGCTTTTTTTGAAGTAAAAGCACAGGTTTGTTACATGTTCCTCACCCATAATTTCATTGGAATGTTTTTATTCCCATAGAATCAGGAGTGTGGGAGGCTCTTGTTGGCATTACAGTCAGCAGAATTGCCAATGGTTGTGGACAGCTGGCTATCCAACAGTGCCATAAACCACTCATCCCATATGCATTACAATATGTAGTTGTGCCTGCAAGGCTGCAAGTAACTGTGGTAGTCAACTGACTGACCAACAGTGCCATGATCAACCACACCACCAACACCAACTCTTACAGCCTGTGAGAGACATTTGGGGTAAAGTTACTGTTTGTAAAAAAAAATTGTTAAACATGTTGATGTGAGTGTTAAATAAACATTGTACTTACAATTTAGTGTCTTCTTGTCTTCATTTTTCATCATGTTTTCTTAAGGCCCAGGCTGAGGATTCTTTATGCATTTGCTGATGTCTTGTGTGGACTCATCCAATATAAAGCTAGCTTATCACTGGCTCTTCATTCACAGCAGCATCCATCTTCTCCATGTCTCCATGATATCTGCCCATCTGCAATGGTGTCATGCATCTGGGAGGATAGTGTAGTAGCATTCATGTAGATGTCGTAAGGCAGCCCAGTCTTTTTCAATATGGATTCTTTTGAAGAATGGTTGGACATTCCATTTCTTTGAGAAACTTAACTCATTTGACAAACATTGTGTTAGGCAGTTCTTATTCAAAAACAAAATAGGTTTCTCTCAAAAAGCACTATAAGCTGCAGTGCTGTCACCAGTTGGCTCAGTAGCCTTCAATAGTGCCTCTGTCTTCCAACCAACCAATGCAATTCACAGTCCAATATTTTTTAAATGCTCAAATCACTATTTTTGGGGGGGCTTTAGTTTCATGAGTTGAGAGTTCTGCAATCACATGTGGTGCAGAGAGATACATTGGATGATGACAGTACACATTTCTTACTATGTATTCACTCAGTTCTGAGCTGCAGTAAGTTTGTTCCTGAGATGACTGGTCTGGGTCCTGCTTCTCCTGATGGCTGGTCCAAGACAATTTTCCCATGACACCTGGTCTGGGAAGAGTTTCTCTAACATATTTCTTTTGTTGCCATTTACACCAGCTAGTGTAGAATAACTATTCCAGCATCATGTCAATGTGATCACCCGTCAAGTGAAATTTGATGTTAAAATACATTTAGAGGATTTTGGGATTGAAAGCCAGACCACGTAGATTGCAATCAAAGGTTGTATCTTCTGTACAATCAACAGTTTCATCAAGCAGCACAAATTAAACTCAATCCTCCATAGGAGTAGACAGTCTGCACATGTAGAAACATGGACTTTGATGGTAGATAAGGATCGCTTGGCCTACCCAGTCTTCTCTTCTGTCCAAATTAGCCTTCTCAGAAGTGCTGTCACTGTGGTGAAAAAGGAAAAGCACCAAGTGAGTCTGAGAGACTGAAGTAGGCGAATTCAACTCATGGCTGCATGATTGGTGCTAAGACAAGGGATACCACTACATATGGAACTGGCACAACTTTTTGGAAAGAACTTTTTCTAAATATGATGGAAGCCAGTAAAAGGGCAACCTGGGGGCTTTGAGACACTGTGACTAACAGTAGACATGGACAAGGGAAAACCTTTCAGAATAGGTGCCGTGTACAGGCTCCCAAATCAAGGAGATAAAGGAGACAAAGACCTAATAGAGGAAATCCACAAAATGTCTGATAAAGGTGAAGTAATACTGGTGGGGGACTTTGACCTACCAGATATTACCTGGATCACATTAATGGCAGCAACAAGAAGAAGCAGGGGACTTCTTATTGTCACTTCAAGGCGCAGGATTGTGCCAACTTGTTAAAACCCCAACTTAGGGAGATGCCATTCTCGATCTTTTCCTCACAAACTCAGAAAGGATCAAGGGCATAGAAGTGGGATGTCATATGGGCAACAGTGACCATCATGGTAAACTTTAAGGAAGATAAATGCACTAAACATGGCCCAGAGAAAGCCAAAATCATCAACAAGTACTTCTGCTTGGTTACCAAAGAGGACCCAGGGATGGCCCAGCCCTAAAAAAAAACACAGCACTCCAGGACCAGGGGTGGACATGAGTCTCTTTACAGAAGCTGAATTGCGGGAGGTGCTAAATAAAATAAAAGTAGAAAAAGCCAGGGGCGAGATGAGATATACCACAGAAACCTTAAAGGAGATAGGAAATGATTTACTGACATTCTTACTGTTTAAATAAATCATGAATATCAAAGGATGGCCTTTGTGTGTTTGTTTTTTTATGGAGAAATTCCTAAAAATGTTAATTTGTGTGCTACTTTCAAGTTTTGAAACACGAATCAGCTTGACAGTCTTTTTTTTTAACCGGGAGTCAGTGTGTGTCAAGGTTTGAACCACCCACGTCACAGACTCACGATTCAGCATGAAGCATGTGGCTGGAGCTTTGGACACACTTCTGATGCTACTGTCTAATCTCCTTAAACACTTCCACCTGAAACAATAACACATCCTTTGCATAACATACCAGCTCAGCACCCCCCTCCTACCAGTTGCCTTGCACTGCCCAACTACAGTCTCCCTCTGTACCACAAGTAATGTTTGTTAGACTATTATGCATTGTGCACTTTATTTCCATGTTCAGTGGGTCCCAACTCCATATTTTAGCTACTTGCTCAGTCTGCTTGTGATCAAAATTGCTCAAAAGAGAAACTTACTATCAGGGATCAGCCCCCCCAACAATTGACCATTTGAGTAGGGGAGAATGGTACCAAGTCACTGGCTTCATGATGCTGAAAGCAAGTGAAGTCCTCCTAAGTAACATTGCGGTGCACATATTTTATGAAAAAAATAAACTGAACTCCTAAAATGAGTGGTTTGTGGCCACTGTACCAGCATGGTGTGGATAGCTTGATATAATATTTGTAACATCGTAACAGTACACTATTAACTGTCTGGCTCTGAACTGGGAACTTCCTTTAGTCTTTTTTTATAACCTGCGATTTTCTACGATTATTGCTGATCACTCAGAGGCAGCGTGGCTCCAGTGAGTTTAAAAAAATGTCAGCTCTTGCCCCGTGATCCGCCCATCCTGCATTACTAAACTAGGGAGGGAGAAAACCGGGCAACTGGAGAAGACCCCTGAATTCTAGACAATCCTAAAAAAAAAAAAACAACAGGTAGATAGCAACCATAAGATCAGCCCCACTCATAGAAAACCACAGAATACTAAAAAATCAAATACTAAAGGAAGTTCCCAGTTCAGAGCCAGACAGTTAGCAGTGTACAATACAACGTTACAAATATTCCACATCAAGTTCTCCAAGCAACGCTGCCGCAGCGGCTGCAGACCACTCAGATTAGGAGTTCAGTTATTTTTTTTCATAAAATGCCTGCATTGCAGTGTCACTTAGGAGCACTCAACTTGCTTTCAGCTCCATGTAGCTAGTGATTTAACCATCCTAGCCTAGTCCAACAGTCAACAGTGGGGGGATAATATTTGACAGTAAGTCTCTCTTTTGAGCAATTTTGATCACACGGAGACTGAGCAAGTAGCTAAAATATGGAGTCGGGACCCACTGAACACAAGGGAATAAAGTGCATAATGCATTATAGTCTGACATAAATTACTTGTGGTGCATAGGGAGACTGTATTTGGACTGTGTAAGGCAACTGGTAGGGGGGGTGCTGAGCTGGTATGGTATGCAAAAGATGTGTGATTGTTTCAGTTGGAAGTGTTTACAGAGATTAGATGGTAGCCTCAGAAGTGTGTCCAAAGCTGCAGCCACATGCTGAATCGAGAGTCAGTGACATGGGTGGTTCAAACCTTGACACAAGCTGACTCCTGATTCAAGAAAAGACTGTCAAGCCGATTTGTGTTTCAAAAATTAAAAGTAGCACACAAATTAACATTTTTAGGAATTGCTCCATACAAAAAATTCACACAGAGGCCAACCTTTGATATTCATGATATATTTAACCAGTAAGACTATCAAGAAATCATTTCCTATCTCCTTTAAGGAACTGGAGGCAGAATTAGCAGCCCCGCTGGCAGTTCTATTGACAGAATCCTTGAAGAATAGTGTGGTGCCCATTGACTGAAAAAAGGCAATAGTGGTTCCACTTCACAAATCAGGCAGTTGCAGAGGCTAGTAATTACAGACCGGTGAGCCTCACATCTATAGTAGGGAAACTAACATAGACAGTACTCAAATAGAGGACCATAGCATTCATAGAAAGTAGTGGCCAATAAGACACTAAACAACATGGATTCACAGCAGGAATATCATGCCAGACAAATCTACTCGAGTTTTTTGACTAAGCTACCATAGCAGACATCGCTGAAGGGAAGGTGTGTATGTTCGCAGATGACAGCAAGATACTGTGTGTAATAGGGTGGACACCCTAGAAGTAGTGAGCAAGATACAAGCTGACCTCAAGCAAATAGAATAATGGTCTGGAGTGTGGCAGCTGAGATTTAACACCAAAAAGTGCAATGTCATGCACATAGGAAAGAAAAGTCCAAGAAAATGAGTATTGCCTAGGAGGCGAAAGAGTGGTAGCCTCAAACCAGGAACGAGATCTGGGAACCATAATCTCAGATGACTAGAAGGTTAGTAAGCAGTGTGAGAAAGCATCATTGAAGGCCAAAAGAATGTTGGGCTGCATTGGGAGGGGAGTCACGAGAAGGAGACAGGTGGTACTACCACTGCATAGATCGCTGGTCCGGCCTCACCTGGAATATGGTGTCCAATTCTGGAGGCCTCACTTCAGCAAGGACATTGATCGTGTGGAAACAGTGCAGAGAAAGGTGATAAAAATGATTCAGGGTCTGCAGCACATGTCCTACGAGGAAAGATTTAGGGAACTGAATATGCACTCCATGGAGCTGAGAAGAGAGACAGGGGAACATAAGGACATAATTAAAACATACAAGTACATAAAAGGCATTAACAATGTACAGGCACAGAAACATTTTCAGTTCATGAAGGGCTCCAGGACCAGGGTATATGACCTCAGACTGCAAGGAGAGAGGTTCTCTATCAACACCAAGAATTTTTTCTTTACAGAAACACTGGTGGATGCTCGGAACCACCTGCCCCAAGAGGTTGTGGGGGGTCAACACTGTGGGGGGATTCAAGAATGTATTGGAGAGACACAAGGGAGCCCTGACTACAAAAGGCAAATAGAGTGTCAAAATATGGTTAAAACAAATGGGCAGACTAGATGGACCTGTCGGTCTTCTTCTGCCGACAACGTCTATGTTTCTATTTTTCTATGTCATGGTATACCAGAAGGGAGTTTTGGGCACTTGTCTGTGGACACGCTTGTGAAATAATTTTCAGGGCCATATACCAGCCAGTAGGTAATATTTAGAAGCCTGTTTTATGGCATCATCAGTTATCAAGCCCTTTTTTTCATGGCACTGCGCACCAGTCATGGAGAGCACTATTTATTAGAGTTGATCTAGAAGTGGAAATGTAACATTTCTAAACAAGAATGAATGAGACAGCTACAGAGTTGGTAGGACAGTCAACATGAGTAATGTATAATTGCACCTGAACCTTGTTGGACAGCCTGCTACGAAAATGTATTTCTTGCCCTGATTGCAGTTTTTTGCAGCTGATTGCAGCACTAACCAGTACCACTATGCAATGGTGACACACTGGTAGCTGGTTAGCAAACTTACAGTTATACACATGTCCGACAGCAAGTTACCCCAGATCAGTTTGGAAACTGGTCCCAGAGTCCCAGACAGAGCAGTACTCAGACATCCAGTGAAACTGTTCACAGACCAGTACTCCTTGAGGGAGATGCGGTGATTAGAATGAAGGTTAGAACGCCGCTGGAGGAAATCTGCCCTGGATGCTGATCACCTTAGTTTGATGGAACATTACCAAGTCTATCAATCTGCAATCACCCATAAGAAGGCAGAGTTCCTGTCTGGGGAGATTGCTGCTGCTCAGAACCGACCAGCTCAGCTCTTTCGAAGTGTAGACAGACTGTGCAACCCAGCCTGCCTGAAGATTCAAAGAACCTTTTCACAAGTGGAGTGTGAAGAACTTGCTCAATTCTTTGCAGCTAAGGTGGCTGATGTCAGGGTGGGGCTCCAGCCAACACACTCTAAGGGTGCTGCTTTGGATCGGAGCTTGGTCACTGTCCCTTAATTTTCCTGGAGTACCTTCGACCAGCCGGAGTTCATGGATGTCATGCGGATTGTCCAGGGTATGCACCTATGTGCTGTAGTTTGGATCTGGGACAGACAACCCTGATTATGGGTTGTAGTGAGGACATTGACCCAGTCCTAGTACGGATAGTCTGGTGCTGCTTGGAGACAGGTGAGTTTTCTAGCTCTTTGAAGGAGGCGGTGGTGACACCCTTCCAAAAGAAAGCTTCTTTGGACCCAGACTACTCTGCTAACTACAGACCAATCTCAAACCTTCTCTTTATAGGGAAGACGATTGAGAAAGTAGTGGCCCTACAACTCGAGAACCATTTGACCATCCATGACATCTATGAACCTCTCCAATCCGGTTTTGGAAAGAGGCATAGTACCGAGACAGCACTGGCTCAGGTGATCAATGATCTCCTGATGGCAAAGGATTGGAAAAAATGCTCTATATTGGTTCTTCTAGATCTCTCTCATCAGCATTTGACACTGTGGACCATGTGGTTCTTCTCGATCACCAGAGGTTCATCTGTGGTCTGTCAGGTACAGTCCTCAGGTGGTTTACATCTTTCCTCATGGCAGAACTCAGAGGGTAGTGTTGGGGATTCATTCCTCTGATCCAGTCTGTCTGTCATGTGGGATTCCTCAGGGTTTGATGTAGTCCCCCATGTTGTTTGCAGTGTACATGCTTCCCTTCAGAGACATTGTAAGAAGTATGGGCTGAGGTTTCACTGCTATGCTGATGACACTCAGCTCTACCTTTCTTTTGCACCTGACCAGGATAGCGCTGTCTTGGTATTTAACAACTGCCTCACTGAAATCCAGGACTGGATGAATTCGAGCTGGTTGAGGTTGAACTCGGAAAAGACTGAGGTGTTGGTTGTGGACCCGGGGTGCCGGATAGAGGGGTTGGGGGCAGGTTCACCCTTGGGACTTTTCCTTGGGGGCTTACCACTCCTTACCTCTGAACAGGTGCGAAATCTCGGGGTGATTCTTGATGAAGGGCTGACAATGCGATCGCAGGTGTCAGCAGTTGTCAAATCCTCTTTTTACCATTTAAGGAACATCTCCAGGGTTAAGCACCTTGTTCCGTCTGGCAACAACCCTACTTTGGTCCATGTCTTTGTGTCCTCACACCTTGATTACTGCAACTCCCTCTATCTAGGGCTACCTGGGGTGGATATCCGTCGCCTGCAGCTGGCTCAGAATGCTGCAGCCTGGTTATTGCTAGGGACCACCTGGTCTTGTCACATCTCTCCAATGCTGCGTGAACTGCACTGGCTGCTGGTACAGTGGTGGATCACCTTTAAAGTCAGACTCCTGACTTATAAAGCCCTACACAGACAGGGCCCAGACTACCTGAAAGAGCTTCGGCTTCCTTACTGCCCTGGGCATTCACTCCGCTAGGCTGACAAGGGGTTGCTAGAGATTCTAAGGGTTTCCTTAAAATCTTTTGGGTCCCATGCATTTATGTATGTGGCCCCAGCCCTTTGGAATTCTCTACTCCATCAGTCACAGGAGTGCATGACCGAGGAGGGATTTAAACAGTCCCTAAAAACATATTTGTGGCTTCAAGCCTATCCTGCATTATTTTATTTGATTTTATCTAGATTTTATCTATATTCTTAAGAATCTGTACTTATTGTTCAATGTGTTTTTTTAACTGATTGTTATGTGCCTTGGTTTTTGAAAGGCACAGTACAAATAAATTATTATTATTACTACTCCTGGGAACTTGTTCCCAGACCAGTTGTGGGAAGGTAGTCCCAGACCAGTCATCATGAAAAAGTGGTCCCATATGAGTTGTCACCAGAAACATTTTATTAGACTCTCTTTTGGAATGTGGGATGCCAACCAGTCTTGTTACTGGACAAACACTCTAAAGTAGTAAGGTCATGTGCCGGCTATGTGTGTTCGCTAGTCTGTCAATCACTTCCTTACTATCCAATGGAATATCCCGGTGAATGCTTAGAAGTGCAAGACCTACAAGTCTGTTTTCACAGCTGGTATTTTGAAGGTAACACTTTAATCACCTGAGTGTGGAGAAAGATCCATCTGAGCATGCGGTAGAAACAGGTAGTGTAACCAAAATTTGTAGAAGCTTGTGCACATTTAGGTAAAACTGTGGATCATACTAAGTGCCATTATTGCAGATTTAGGTTTTTCTGCTGTATTTTTCCATTTATGGCCCCACATCTTCATTTCAGACAATCCAACTTGTTCAGAATCAAGACTGAACTCATAACATTTTACAAGATCTGATGCTCCAGACTGAAAATGACTTGCAAAGCCATCAGCTAGGTATACTGGCAAGACGCTATTGAAACCAGAAAGTATTTTTGAATGAGAGGTAAAGCGATTGTCTAGTTCAGACAAAAAAAAGTCAAGGAAAGGAATGTACACAGCTCTTCGAAAATTTTGCTCTGCATTGTCTTCTGGGTAGTTTGCCCTGTGTTGCTGCCTGCCATTTAGTCCTGGAATTTGTAACTCTTCACCCAAGACATGGGCTGTGCTTTGAGTGCCCTCAAAGACTTCATGAAAGGAATCATCACAGTCTGATCACAGTTCATGTATATGGCATCTTTGACACTGCATACATGGGCTAGGGCAGAACTTATATCACAGTTCTCTTGCTGCAAGTACCTGGACAGAGGGAAGTGAGACACTGAAGACTTGTACACAGCAGTGCAGTGCAACAAGGAATTCGCTGCGGCCAATTGCAGCATGAAACTGAGTAGCTTTGAAAGAACACTCATTGTTTCCTTGTTCTATGAAGTGTTCCAATGCTGCTGGAACTGGAGAAATCAGCTCACTAAATGTTATTCAACTGTCATGTCATTCAACCCATCTAGTGTCGCACAGAGGTAAAAGTCGGTCTTTTTTTTTGACTGAGGAAGAAGCATGCCTACTTATTTCTTTAAGACAGTAATACATTGTGCAGAAGATCAAAAGAAGGTGCAAGCTTCACTGACAGTTCCTAAACAATTGTGGACAGCTGCCACTGAGCAACATTTGCTTAGAGCTAAATTTAGAGAGTGACTAGTGCAATGCAGGTAAAGAGCTGTTGGATACTGCTGCTGAATCAATGCTTGAACACCTTGTACTCTACCAGACATATTACTAGTGCCATCATAACCTTGACCTTGCATATCAGTCAGGTTGAGACCACAATCCCCAACACTGGCAAGAAACCTCAAAATATTACCTGACACGTTTCTTCCCGTTAGATCATATACAGGCATAAAACCTAAGAAGTCTTCTCTCACACTGTAAACTGTGAAAGGTGCCATTTTACTAACTTGGCGATGAACATACCGAACACACACCGAAAGCAGCTCTATTCCAAAAATATCTGTTGTTTCATCTGCAAGGACTGTAAATTATTTGGCATTCCAGATTTTGTCTACCAGCTTTCTCTGGATTACAGCTCCACATGCAGTAACAATCTTATTTTGAATTTATGGGCTAATGTAAGTCGCATTAAGAGATGAAGTCTGGAGATGATTTTGCCGCATTTAGTCCTCACTATAAGCTTTGAACCTTATGAGTGTACAGAAATTACCATAATTTTCTATAGTTATTACTGGATCATATGACTATATTGGTACACTGTCTCTATGATCCCACAAAGCAAGTCCTTGTCTCCCACACACAATCACTGTATCCACAATTGACTTCAATTTGTTATGATTTTCTTCCATCTTCTTTTTTTGGGAATCTATTTGTGTGGCGATGTCTACTAGTGTTCCTGCTTTCACTTTAAAAAAAATGTACTGCCAATTCATGGCAACATTGATGATAAGCCATTTTTGCATGATGATTAAATACTTTCAGTGCTTTCTTCCACTTTGTGAAAGGCTTATCAACCAGTGCCCAAAAAGTCTGATGAGATCCCTTTCCAACTGCACTTTTAGAAAACAAGATGCAAACTTTGCAGAATGCTCTGTTGTCTTTTGCAGAATAACACAGCCAGGTAAATCTGCTTAACCATGAAGCCTAAAATGCTAATTTCTGTACATTTTTCCAGAAAGAAGAATCGTTTGAAGGTCGCCACACATTTCTGAGTAAATCAAGTTTCAGCTGCTCAGATACACCAATTGCATCAGTTGTCCCTGCATACTGGCCTATGTTAAGTGCATTACAAGTGCCACTGCTATCAGCAACAGCACCACCAGCATGATCACTTCCTGTACTATCAGGTACACTGGTAGAACATGATGGTTGTGATTCTGATGAACTCTCACTTTGAGTATTCACTTGTGAAACCTGAGGATCCACAATTCATTGAGTGAATTGTCAGTGTTTTCTGG
The DNA here is from genome assembly GCA_016271365.2 of Neoceratodus forsteri. Lineage (NCBI taxonomy): Eukaryota > Metazoa > Chordata > Ceratodontiformes > Ceratodontidae > Neoceratodus > Neoceratodus forsteri. The sequence continues at coordinate 735,056,797 of CM057456.1, forward strand.
TGCATCTTCAACATGAGGTTTCTTGACAAAATATTTTAGCAACGTATTGCTTGATTTTTCCTTTTTCCCTTCTCGTATCTCCATCTTGTGCTGATATTTATTTGGATCGCAATGTGATCACTGCAGGCAAAGTGATCAGATTTTAAAGCGGGTAGTGGCCAGGACTACAACTCCAGCAAGCTGTAACAGAAAATGTGGATTAATAATCATCATTTTTATGATTCTCCAAGTAGAAGTAAACCTTATAAGTAGAGTGAACTTTGAACAAAGCACAAGACGAATGTGAACAAGAGCATAAAAGGCCACAAAAACACAATTTTTCTATTGGGCACCAGTGATAAAATCCTCCAGTTTTCTTTAAGCCTGAGGAAGTGTTTAACCCTGTGCCTGATAGCTGGTGAGTGTGCCAACAGCTCCATGCACTTAAATTGCATGTAAAACATCAATAAAGATGATTCAGTAACACTGCCACACTAATCTGAGAAGCAGAGGGAGGTGGGACCCAAAGCTTTCCACTTCCCATCAGCAGCCACCAGCTGTTATAAGGCATGAAACTGTGTAGATACAAGTGTGGGGAAAGGGGTAGTTCAGGTTTTTGCTACACTGTGCTTCCTAGTCACATAGGAAGCTTTTACCACCCACAAAAAAAACTGGTAAATCACTTTACAGAAAGCTATTTAGAACATTTCAAGGAGTTTAATGCAATTTTTTAAAGCAAACTTTAAAAAGTATGTAACGGCCCTGTCCTCTGGGGTTACTAGAATGATAATCCCATCACTGCTAGCCATGATCTACCAGCTACCACCTACATTCCTGATAGGAAGATATGGGCAGCTATTAGAGGGCTTATTAGAAGCTCTTTACATGACTTCATTGTTCACTCAGCCTGAGCAAAGGATGATTATGTCATTTAGAACTGTTGCAGCAGCTTGAGCCACAATAGAATCAGCTGAGGTGGATAGTTTTAGAATGTTGATATTGAAGTGCAGTCAGTCTGTAGTGGTCCGAGCGTGAGAGCCCAACATAGTGGAGCTGTCAGAGTGAGAGGTGCATGCCAGTCTGTCCAGTGACTGGGTGAAGGACCTCTGGTCATTTATCTTACCCTAGTGAGTGCGATATCAGCAGTGCCACTGGAAAGTGGTGGTGACTGTTGATGCCAGGACAATAGATTGTCATTTCAGAGAGAAAGAAGAATGGGACAGCAGTTCTGTGAGTGCAAGGGACAATCCCCTGTTAGAGCAGAAGAATGTTAACGGTCCTGTAAGGATACAAGAGAAGGTTTCCAGTCTGTGACTCTTGAATGTGCAAGGTTTTCTTCAGTCAGATGTCTGTATTGCAAGTTAAACAAAACTGAGAGTACAGAGAGGGAGACTAGCAATTTTTATGTTGCTGTCTCTTGGTGTATGTGCACAGAGATAAGGCTAGAATACACCAGTCCGAGCTCCAGCCTCACCACAAATATGTGCTGAACTTGAATTTATAGTGGATGCATTTAGCACCCTAGAGAGTGTGGACGGTCTGGTCATTATGCATAACCCCAACTGGATGGCATGACAGAGGCTGGCTGGGGCTAGGGTGGGAGGAACCTCACCTAAAATTTCCAGAAAGAAAAGATGTAATGTCCTAGATATCTTTTAACAGAGCAATGGGCATGTTTGAATTCTGTCTAGTGAAAACTCAATGCCTTTGTGCTCTGAGGAAAAATTAGAGTTGCTGCCTGCCTCACCAACAGTGTGTAACTTGACAAAGTTTGGCGGACTACCCGGTTTTGTGTGTTTACCATCTTATGGGTTGAAACAGCCATATTTCACAATCCCATTTCCAGTAGTGAACATTCGATCTGTGTTTCCAGTGTGAATTGATGTGGGTGGGGCACCTTCAGATGTCAGATCTAGCATCATAAGCCTACCAGCTCGCTCTCAGAACTCTGGGTACATATAACCACTCATTTTTGACATACAATTATATAAAAGGGGCATGCGCCTGCACATTAGTAACATGGGGGGAACAACTAGGACACCATGACAGAAAACATGGGTGAGTTATGGAGGGTTACCTGGTGCTTGTGGCATAACATTCCACCGTAATCCATGTACATAGTAGTACAATGCCTTGTTACCAGGTGGCATTAATTACACAGCAGGTAGAAGAGAAGGCTAACCGATTGTAAGGGGGGGGTTGACACTTTATACACAGAGACACTACTACAAAATGAATAGTATGTGGGTGATGTCACTGCCAGTATATATAAATCCGTTATTACTGTAAGTGGGAGAAGAATGGGGTTTCAGGTCTGGAGAATAGGACTGAATGATCAGGCCCATTCTCCTGACCAGGACCCCTTTTTTAATACACTGTCACCTACCAGACATTAAGGATTTACATAGACTGGCATCACCCACACCCTGGGCTCTTAGACTCTTCCCATCTTGATTTCTTATGCCTGGATCTAGTTTGCTGCTTTTAAATGAGAGAAGTAGGGTTGGGGTCCCCAAGCTAGTACTACCTCTCATTCCAAAACTGAAAAGTAGATAAGGACATGGGTTACGTTTCATGGAATACAGTCCAAAACACATTGTTCCATGAGCCCCACATTGCAGTGTGTTACTACTTGCCTCAGGAGGAACAAAATACGTATTGCTCAAACGACCAGGAGTATGTCACACTGTTTATGAAGACAGTGACACTGAACCTAGTTTCTTGATCAGAGGGAAAGTGGTGTGCTTTTACCTCTGCCCATTCAGCCTGGCGTGTGCACACTACTTGCCCTCTGTTCAAGAAAATAGGTTCAGACTGTCACTGTCTTCACAAACAATGTGACACACTCGGCAAAACAGAAGTACATTTTCCTGCCTGCTTATCCTGAGTGAAGCCAGGAATTTTTGGTTTCCCATTCAAGTTTGTATTTTAAGCCTGCCCACTGGTGCAGTGGTTGGATTTCCACTTGTGATGCCAGTGACCCAGGTTTGGGAATGGACTTGGGGGACCAGAGGGCTGGCCAAGGGAGAAGGGTTGAGCGTCCCATGGACTGGTGGAGGCCAGGGGAACCACAGATGACTGGTGCCTTGAAATATGAAGGGCAGGTGGATGCTGGACATCATTGCACACACCCACTCCTGGGGCAGCTCAAAAAATCTCTTCGGCCACCTAGATGAAGCACCCCAGGTGCCTGGCCTTAATGGCTCCCCACCTCTCCGCTGACTGAACATGGCTCCGCTGCACCAACCAGCCCTGAACCCCACCCTAGGGGGAATCCAGGGGGGTAATGTTGGTCCCTACCAACACCTTCTCCCATAGTACACGAGCTGGATCAGAGCAGTGGCCCAACCCTGAGGGGCATGTCAGGGGGGTATTGATGGGGGTATGGCAATAGGGGAGGCAGGGTGTGTTTCCTTTTCCTCCAGAATAACTGTTCTCCCAAACATATCTGGTACAAATATTACAATGTATCTGTTTTGCCCCGAATTCCTTCAGTGTATGTCAGGAAAGCTGTGCCAACGGTAGCAGTCTGCAACTGTTGGTACAGCTTTTCTGACATGTACTCAAGGGATGTGGGGCAAAATACTCAAATTCACCAGTTAGGTTACCCCTATCTAACAAACATGACCATATATACTGGGTGTGTGCGACATTATTATCTTGCTGGCCTAGTGGCCTCAGAACTCAGATATAACATAAGATAGATTGTGTTGGTGTTGGGCCAGTTTTGCCTAGCTGACTGACCTGACCTCCCAGTCCCACCTAACCAAGTTCCGACACTGGAATTCAAGAGTTCAAATTACACACAGGGACATGGACTTACATCTACTACTGATACTCCAGTTCAGAAATAATGGTGAAGAACAAAAACCTTGCAGCACACACCTACAGACAATTATAGCATCTGATTCAATAATAGATGCAGGACAGACACCATACATAGTGTCCTACACAGTCATACCAGGCATGCAGGAATTTTTTGTTTTTGTCCAGTTACACTTTTTTAAGCACATATTTTCAGGCACCATCAGAGACAGGACTTCACTTTTTTTTTGTTCAACAAGAGAAAGTGCACTCCATCCTGTCTCTGATGGTGCCTGCAAATGATTGATTGATTGATTAAAAGTTTATTTTTTCACAGGAAATTCATTTGTTAGGACAAAGTCCCATTTACAACAAAGTCCTGCATGTAAATTCTAATACAATTACCAATTAACAATTGACATTTAACATAAGTAATACAAACACAACTAATACAAACACATGTAATTGCACTCTACATACATATATTATTTAAAACACACACATAAAAAATACAAACTATTAAACAATTCATTTTAAATTTAAAAAATCTAAATTTGTTTTCTGTGATTCAGTCAAACCATTCTAACTTAATGCTACTCTATTCTGAGCATACCGTCCCTAGTCTATTAAAGCTTCTATACATTGGGATATTGCTTAATGGATTCCTAGTCTTTATATACAATTCGTTATTTATCTTTCTTTTTAATTGCTTATACAAAGGATGGTTATACTTTTTGTGAATTATCTTATGGCATATAGTAAGCCAGAGATAGTTTCTGTTTTCTTCAGGTTGAAGCCAATTTAACTTATTATAAATTATACAATGATGCTCATTTTTAATACTTCCGGAAACAAATTTACCTATCCTATAATATATTTGATTAACCAAATTTAAAGCAGTTTTAGTCGAATTCATGTAAATTATAGAACCATACTCCAATATGGGTAACAGCATCTGTTTTACCAATCACTCCTTTGCCACAAAGGTAAAGCTCCATAACTCTTCTAAGGCCCTAATCTTTTATTCACTTTCTTTACCTGAACTGATATGTGATTTACATATGTCATTCTAGCATCTACTTGAAACCCTAAGTATCTGTATGTTAATACATTTTCAATCTTTTACCATCTTGTAAATGCAATTGTGGTTTGGGCTCTTTTCCTCTATATGAACCAATCAAAAACAACATAGTTTGTGTTTTTTTAGCATGCAAAAGAAGACCAGATATACTGAACCATTTTTGATTTGTAACAAATCACTTTGAAGCGAATCTATCATACCTGTGAGACTGTCAGCAGACGCCACTAAAACAGTGTCGTCTGCGTACAGTCTCACCTCACTATGTTTAATTTCATGAACCAAATTATTAACATAAATATTAAATAATAATGGGCCCAAAATAGAGCCCTGGGGAACACCTCTCTCTAGTTTCCCAGGGCCGACATCATTATACCACATTGAACACATTGATATCTATTTGTCAAATATGACTCAAGCCATTTTAATATTTGGCCCTTAATCCCTATGGCCCTTAACCTAGTCAAAAGCAAATCATATTGAACTAAATCAAAGCCTTACTGAGATCCACAAACACCGCCCTGTGTACTTTCCTTGGTTCATAGATGTTGCAACCAGGTCATTAAATTCCAACAGGGCAGTGTTTGTGGATCTCCCTATAAAACCATGTTGTTCATCTACTATTACAGTATTTGTATCTAAATAATTATTTACCTGTTCATAGACTTTACGTTCCAAGATTTTAGATAAAATTGGCAAAGGGCTATTGGCCTATAATTTGAAGAATAGTTTGATCCCCAGACTTATAAATGGGAATAATTTTCCCATCTTCCAAATTTCAGGAACAGTAGAAGTACTCAAACTCCAATTGAACAAATAGGTCACAATAGGGGCTATTACATGTGCTCCCAATTTTAAATATTGGGCCTCAATCCCATCAATACCTCCTGATTTACTTTTATTTAAATTTTTTAGCTCTTTCAGTATATCCCTCTCTTTTAAAATTTCAAACTTAAATATTCCTGTATGGGCTACCAGCGTGTCTGATAAAGTAGAGAAACCCATTCCATTCACATTCAAATCTGGCAACTTTAAATCAGGTAATTCCAAAAATATGATTAAAATATTAGCTATAACCTTTGTATCAGTAACTAGTTTTCCATCTTGTACCAAAGTAGGACTTATGGAGTCTTTATTTGGGATTTCAGCTCTATTATAAGCTTCCAAAACTGCTTGGAGTCAGAGGAATTATTTATTTTATTCTGATAATATTTATTCTTTATGTTTTTAATTATATGTTTACATTATTCCTCCAAAACCTGAAGGTATTCCAATCTGCTTCTTTCTTTGTTTTTCTCGCCTTTTTCCATATCCTATCTCTAATCCTTAAATATTTTTTTAATCTTATCGGTGATCCATGGGGCTTCTTTATTCCTTGTGTCTCAGTAACTACCACACCAAGAGCACAAAATATTACGTGGAGTAACACAAGACTTATTCCTCCCATATGCCTACCCCTTTATGATAATACAGTTCTTTAGTGTATGGAGACCGTTTGTTCTACACTGAAATCTGCTGCAGAGCTTCAGTTCTGCCAACAACCTGCATCAGGAAGTACAGCCCAGGTGTAAGGAAGCCTGAATACCAGCTAAAGAGACAGAATAAGCAATCTAGGGGGCGGTGAAGATGTCTCCATACACTATATAAAATGCTGACTGGGCTACTGTGCCAAACCAGCCTGTGCTGACACCTTGGGATCCTGATTCCGCAGGACCTCTTGAGTGTCATAATCGCTGTCAAGGTCAAATGTAATCAGAACCCCTCAGTGGCAGCATGGACTGATTGTGCCATAGCACAGTGGCCCAGCCAGTATTCTCTATATTTATTCTTTTAACAGAGTTTCCCTGACTGCATACCATTCACTTTGGACACAATTCTGTTTGCAAAAGGAAAAGAAGCAATTTAGTCACAATTAGCCTTAGAGTGAAACAAGATGTGTCAAACAGGTACCCTGCATCAATACTAGTTGTGTCAAATTGTGTGCACCTGATTTTGATACAGAAGCAGACTTGAGTCAAAGTCCCACGAAATGAAGCAAGTCCAAGCTACACCATTAAAGTGGTGCATTGGGCAGGAATAATGGAAGCTGCATCAAAAAGGTGGCATAAGGAATGGTGGGAAAAAAGCAGCAAAACAATGATGGAAGGAAGAGCTGGCAAACACCAAGAGAAAAAAAACTTCAAAAGGGGAAAACTGACATACTGACAGAGGAGCTGGATGCAGAGATTGAACTCCTGCTGTCTAGAGGTGGGGACAAGTAGCTGAGGGACCATAGGAAACAGGCCTGGGATGAGAAGGCCACCAAGGTTTTTGCAGTAGGCCCTATGAGGCAGTCCATAAGAGAACTCCAGAAATGCTATCATGATATCAGGCAGAGGTGTAAAGAAAAGGTGGCCCATAACAGGTGCTGCATGATGGCAACTGAAGGTGGCCCATGTCAGCTGATGAACTGAGCTGCCAGGAAGAGCATGTGGTGTGTTGGTGGCACACCTCAGTAGCTGCACCATCAAGGGTGACAGCAACCAGAAACTCTACCAGCTACAGAGTTCAACAGGTATGAAAAAGGGCATAGCAGCTGCAACAGGAGGAGCTAGGATGGCAAGCCCAGAGCACAGGCCCATGGTGAGGTACAATGCATGGGTATGCATAGCACAGACTGACCTGGGGGGACTGTCGTGCCTGCAATGATGCACAAAATGTGTGGCACTGCACAAGGGCAGCACATGTGTAAAGGACCATATGCATGCCCCACAGATGAGCATGTGGGCCATGTATGTGTCCCACATAGTGGGTACACATGACCATAACTGGGCATGAGCAGAAGCAGTGGAAGCCATGACCCATGGCATGAACAGTATCTAACACTGGCAAGTGAAACAGTACAAGGCTGCCAAATGGACTTGTTTGCCATGTCTCCAAGCTGTGCAGGATGGGAAGAGAACCATACTCTATGCAGACATATATGCTGGCATGGTGGCCCTGGCATGGGGATGCGTACCATGGTATAGGCCACAGGCTAGTAGTGTGGACCTGGACAACAGGTAGGACAGAGGTGTAGGCTGACAGGGGTGACAGGTGATCTGCACAGCTGACAATAGTGTTGGGATGAACCCCTGCAGCTACAATGTGCTGCATGGCAGACAAGGTAGTATGTAGGATGCATTACTGCTGTGGACTGCAGGCTGACAACAGAATCCTGCAAAGGACATTGTGAGCAGTGCGAATGGTGAGTTCCAGGGTTATGGGTGGTCAACAGAGGTATGCCTGCACAAAATACAGGTGCAAGCTGGTTTATAAGTGTTGCATGCATGACAGAGGCACTGGACACCTCGGGCAGGTGTGTTGGGGGGTTGGGGTGCACCAAGGGGTACAGAATATGTTGGTACTAGGGCAGTGTTTTGTGTTTTCAAAGCCTACAGGTGTGGGGTGGGGGAGAGGCAACAACATGTAGCTGAGCAGTCCACCCTGCAGACACTTGTCACTGTTGTCAGCCTGGGCCTCCAGCACCCCACCCCTGTACCGCTATACAGTGGCCTATAGAACAGCATGGATGATACACATATGGACCAGACATCTCAGGCATGGTATGCTGGACATGCCATGGTGTTGCCACTCCTAGCACTGTCCAGAGCCCCCCCCCGTGTGTTTTGATGCCAATCCTGGGGCAATGCCTGCAAACATCCAGCACTTTTGTAGTGTAACCTCCATGCTGACATGTGCACACCATACCACTGTGTATTATGCTACTGCAATAGGGAGGCTAAGATGGCTATGGTACATGTGTAGAAAGAAGGGCATTCCATCTGTAACCTGACAGTGGAACACATGTGGAACAGCAGTGCAAACACATGCAAGGTGGCACACTATAGACAGGAATGTAAGGCAGGCCTGCAAAACAACAAAGGATACATGCTGTGCCATGACAAAGCCTGCACCCTGTGACCATGCCAGGACCCCAAAAGGGTGAATACATTGCAGTTCAATGAAACAGTGCACACAATAGACAGGAACATACTAACATGGTTGTACAACACAGCAACTAACGGTGGATATGTTGTTTTCCCACTTAAATCAGCAATGAACACACAAGAACAGCAACATCTGGCACAAGCAGCACCACTACACAGCTACAATCTGAAGGAGAGGAGATTACGGACACAGATGCAGGGACCATATACACCACGGGGTGCCCAGCAAGCAGTGATGGGCTGAAGCAGGAGAACAGGAGACAAAGGAAAATGCCTGAGGTGACACAGAAGTGCATCAACATATACGGTGGTACACTGGGTGCACAGGTCAACAGTGATGGGTCAGAAACAGATATTACAGAGGCAATCCCAAATAACATCATCCAAGACCTCAGTCCCATACCATCTGAACAGGAGGAGGTGACAGTACAGTAAGCTGCACAGGACATTTCCCCAATACACATGGAGAATGATGACCTTGGACACTACTGACAAAATGTTCTCGACACCCAGGAGGCACTGAGGCAAGAGCTAATGGCAATACAGGCCTCAATGGATGCACTCGACATAGCCACCAGGGCACACCATAGCCACATAGATGAGGCTTTGGCCAGGATACTGGGTGCCATACAAACCAGCATATGCCAGAGTACAGCCTGTCATGTGGATAGTATGCATTACTGTATGGGCTCCAGGTATGCACTCAGTGGCAGACGGACACAATGGAGTGCATGACAATTGAGCTGGAAAGGAGCACTGCTGTCCAACAGGAACAGACAAATACCATCACTGCTGTACTGCAGAACATTGCAGAAGCATTATGGCACAGGGAACACAGCATTGCTGCTGGGCCACACCATTATGGACACAATGTTCATGTTATTCGGGAGACCAGTGAACCAGTCAGCCAGTATCAAGCTGCCCACACCAGCCACCAAGACAGTGGACAAATACCAGGGCACACAGTGCCCAGGTTGACAGTGCAGCATGTAGGTATGAGTACTGGAGTCCCAGTTCATCTGTAGACACCAGCCCCACTGGACATGGGCAAACAGTCAGTGGCAGGCATGGATACACTGAGTACAATGGACATATACACCATGTGGACAACACAGAGGTCCAGTCGACCTCAGCCAGTGCAGCACAGAATACTGAAACAACAGGCCCATATCATCCAGGCACAACAGACTGACAATGTACAACAGGCAGAGGACACAGTAACACCCAAAAGAAGGGCAGCACTGCACCACAGACACCAGCACCAGAATGGACCACATCCCAGACCCCAAGCACCCAGCTGCACCCAGTTGCCAACCCAAACCACTGATGCTGAGACACCTGACATGTGCTACAACAAAGCCTAACCACCTCCCAAACTGCCAGCACACTACAAGTCATGGAAGCCACAGATACCACAGGGCATGCTCTCAGCCCCAGCACACAAGAGCAGTCAGGGTTGCCACACCACAGGCCCACAGTGAGGCAGAGCCCAAAACCGACAGCCGGCAGAACACCATGGCCACCGGGGTTCAGCAACACAGGATGACCCTACAACAAATGGTGACATAGCCACAAGTGCATCCTCCCAGAAAAAGAGGGAGGAAGGCAAAGGACACCAGGATGCAGGATACACCATGTGAAACAACACCCAGAAATACAAGGCCCAACACAAGGCAGTCACAGTGTACAATGGTCCACTGCACATGGGGATCAGAAGGGGAACCATCCAATAATAGGTCAGCGGTGAACACCCAGGGATCCACGACAGGTATTCGACAAAATATTCGTCAAACACCCTGACAGCAAAACTGGCATGTCGACCGCATTTTGCAGTTGCCTGCCAGTTTCCAGAGGCTAGATGTGTTTTCTTCGGGGGTCTTCACCCCGGAACCCCCAGCGATGCAGGCTGCACCCCACACCATAAGGATTATCAACTCTGAGTCGAGCTGATTTGAGGAGTGCAGGACCCCGACAGACAGTGCCAGGTTCTAGCGGGTTCCCTACAGCGGCATGGCACTGTAGTCGCTGTAGGGGACCTCGCTGTTGAACTGTCACTGTTGGGTGGGCAACTGAACACCCAGCACCCACAGAAACCATGGATACAGCCAGAATGGAACCAGATGCACAGAAGGCCAAGGAGGGGTAGACCACATGCACATTAGACCATTGGGACTGTACACCATGGACCAGTGTGCCATGTGCCATGTGCAGACAGACAAAGCTGGATCCTGGGGGACATGTGACAGATGGACACAGTGGGATCATGTCATCGGCAACCTGTACTGTGCACTGTGGTGGCAGGGAAGCAGTGGCTCAATAGGGTTATGGGGAATAGCCAGGGGACACATATACAGGACCACAGTGTGGGTCTGGACTTGTGGGGTTGGGATGTGCCTTGAGCATAGGTCATCAGTATGTAGCGGAAGGACACCGAAGGGTCACTGGTGTAATGACTGGCCACTCAAAACACCCCAGGCCCCCTGAAAGCCCAAAGATATACTGTTCACCCATTGTCACACCAACCACAGTGTGTGGAGGTGCAAGGCTGTGCTGCACTGTGGCATCCCAGACAAACTCTACTGTGGCACATGTGGGCTTCCACCAAGACAGCTTGTGGTGACAAATAACCTCACCAGCATCATCATGCATACTGCCCCCATGGGTGGTGGTGAACAGGGGCTGCTCACAATGTCCTGTATAGTGTCAGTGGGAGGCCCCCATGCATAAAAAACATCATGGGCCAAAGGCCCATAGGATATATGGTTGCACCTCCCCATTCCCACAGAAATGTAGAACACACACTAAAGACAACAGGACAGTCTCTCCACACTGGACCAGAAGCCATCTGTTGGGCACATGTAGGTAGTTGTACAATGCAAAAGGCATACCCTAGGTAGTCCACAGTAGTATTGTGTCATCCATGTGAGTTCCCTGTCGGTGCTCATAGTGATATCCCCATAGGCAGTGGACAGGTGCACATTGAACTGCAGTCCCTAAGGGACAGGCAGGCACAGTCCCTCATGTCTCCATGGACACTGTCTAATGGCACTGTTGTGGGATACATGTTGAGTGCACCACTGTGTGGGTGGAGAGCCATATGATAGTGCCTTGCTGTAGGGGTGGTGTTGCTAACACAACCCCCCTACATGCAGGGCACCCCCCCAGATCTACACCTTCAGGGCAGCTAACATGTGCAACCCCTGTTTCATGTCCCTGTGTATACAGCACAGAAAGGGTGGTGGTTAAGTGTGTAAGCTCTGATCACCAATATGTGCATGAATAAAGTCACAACCATTAAAGTACGTGTCCGTGTATCAGTTTGTCATACACATCGAAGGCCACCTAGACACAGCCATGAGTCCTCCCAAACTGACATTCCCCAGCATATGGCAGGCAGTGGCCAGGGGGTCATGTTGCATGAACATGAGACAGTATAGCGCAGTGGTTTAAGGCTCTGAGCTGCAAATCTGGAGACCTGGGTTTGAATCCCACAGTCCCCACTTGCATACTGTGTGACCCTGAGCAATTCACTTAAATTCCCTGTGCTCCCAGGTCACACCTGAAAACAAGCTTTCAGCTTAGTGTGCCACTCCTGGTTAAACAACTGGAAAAGGAAAACATCATGGTAGGAGGGCATGCACCTGGTGGACAACTCCCAGGTCGTTCATGGAACATGTCAACACCTCCTCAACACAGAGTGTTTATGGCACAACTATGCTTGTCATGTGTGGGAGTGCCACACTGAGACCCAGTATGGCACCAAACTGGGGACAGGCAGGACCCAGACATATACATGACAGGGCCCTGTACAGGACCTGGCAGCTGTGGCACAACTGTGAAGGTTTCATGATACATGGCAGCACTATCTAGTAAGGTGCACTGTGTAGATGGCACACTGTGGTGTACAGGTCTACCATGGTGTCTGCAGTGCACCAGTATAACAAAGGGGGATCAATGGTACCCTTGTGTGTGTCTCACATGTACAGCAGTGGGCCCAGAACCAGCCACCACTGTGGCACTGGACGATGGCATGATACACAGGGGATGATGTGTCATACACATGCAACATCCAGGTGCTACACTGGTGTATGCATTGGCACACAGCAGTGCCATGTGGGTCCACAAAGTCTACACATATCTGTGACATCCAGCAACATACCTGGCCCCATGCAGGCACCATGGCAAAACAGCACCAATAGTTAGGCACAGTAACCAACAGTGGCATACATGGGAAAACAAATAACATAAACATTTAGAAAACCAGCAAGGCAAATATGAAACAAAACAACATGTGTGGTTCAACAACAAACAGGTACATTCAAACAAAACAAAAACAGTTCAGATAAACTGTTCTACATCCCCCCACACACTGAGTGACAAAATTCCTTGCCTCCACTCCAGCTCCAGGCTCCTGTTTGACCAGATTCTCTGAAAATTTAATCTGTGGATGGGGGGGCGATGACCATCTGAGAGGCCGGGGGGGAACCAACAGGAACCTTTTAGGAGGTGACAGGCCAGACGGCTGGGTCACTGGATGCTCCTACTACTCGCGATCCTTGCATCACTTCAGCTACCATTGACACCGACAACACGGATTGGAATTCCTTACAGCTGAGCTCCCACCTACCACTCACAAATATCACTAAGTGTAAGTGACACTTATTCACTTCAGTCCCACTCCGTTCAAGACTCCCGTTTCTGTTTCTCTCGCTGACTCGCTTCGTCACCAGCAACTTGGCTCCTTCTCATATCCTCACTCTCTCTCAGATGCAGTGCGTGCTGTGGTATGCCAAGCTGCCAAATACATGTTAGGCACTTTAATTGGTTGCACCTGCTGTATGTTGAGACTGGAGGAGGAGCCAAGGAGGAATGCGAGGATGACCACAGAAAGTGAACACCACTCGGGACTAAGAAAGAGCTCTGAGCTTGTTCCGCACCACAGCAGCCAGCAGGCTAGTTTTCAGTCAGATACTGGCAACTATCACCAGCAAATGGCAGCACCGCCGGAATTTAGAGGGCCAGCGTGTTCTTTCAAATGAAATATTTTTTACATTTTGGAGGTAATTTCGGGGGGGGGGGTGTTTGAACACCCTAAACACCCCCCGCCTATGCCCCGTCCTAAGATGCAAAACAGATGAGTTAGATGAATCAGTCAGTAGAGACCTGACTGTCGCGAAGGAAGCAGCTCATAGTACATGCACGTTTTCATGAGCTAAGAATCTATTTGGCTGGAATGAAGCCTGGAAGTTGTGCACTGAGGGAATTGTGCACTGTTTCTCAAAGTACATGCAAGTATTCATATGCTAGGAATCTATTTGGCTGGAATGAAGCCTGAAAGTTGTGCACTGAGGAAATTGTGCACTGTTTTTTGCAGAAGTGATGGACTAATCACCTATTTCCTTTCTGTATGTTTATTACTTTATTTTAGAAAATAAATACCACAAAGTGCATTCTATACCTTTTACCTGAGTCTGCATCTGTCTCACCCACTAACCTTCACACTCCCAGTGACTGCATTTTTTTTATTATCAGTTTTTCTGACACTGGGATTGGACACCTGGGGCATAATTTTCAAATGTTTGTGCAGGTGCTAATGGGTATTTGCCCGCACAGACCAGGGTTGTGCTGGATCCCCATATTTAAAAGTGGTTTTTGCATGGGCAAAGAGGGTTAGAGCTTGCACAAAACATGTGAGCAAGGGGAGGGGTGTGGCCATGAATATCTGCACAACCCCATGTCCAGTGGCATTGCACTATGCAAAAGGATTTAGTGCAGTCCATTTGTGCAGCACAAATATCACAAAACAAAACCACAGTTTAACTCTGGGCAACCTTTGTGGCTGCCAGAGGTAATGCAATCACCAAACTGGTTGGCCGCTGGGTGAGCACAACTGCCCCAGTGGTCCCTGGCACCTCCTCTGCTGATCGCCAGCCCATTCTGTTAAAAAAAGGATCTCTGGTGCTAATTTACCTCCCTGGCTGATTGCCGGCCTGTTCTTTAAAAAAAAAGGATTACTGGTGCTAGTGGTAACCCCTCTCCTTCTGATTGCCATCCACAGTGGAATGTATATTATCCCTGGTACTAGTGGTAACCCCTCTCCCTCTGATTTCCAGTCTAGAAATAAAAAACTCCCTGGCATCCAGTGGTCCCCCTCTTGGCACCAGGCTTACCTCACAATCACCTTTGCAGTACCCATGGTGCCACAGGAACATATGGCAACTGTCACAACCCTCCTCACACCTCCTCAGCTGGCCACCATATGAACAGGCAGGGAGTGTGCCTCATTTATTGGCTAGGGTATGTCACCCTGTCCCATAATTAAGAGGCACGCTCCCCGCCTGTACATAGGGTGGCTGGCAGAGGAGGTGTGAGGAGGGTTGTGCTGGTTGCCATATGATCCTATGGTACCACAGGTATATTGCAAAGTTGAGAGGGGTATGCCCAGTGCTGCGGGGAGGGGCATCAACTGGATGCCGTGGAGTTTTTTATTTTATTTCCAGACTGGTAATTGAAGGGAAGAGGGTTTACCACGAGCACCAAGGATTGATATACATTCTACCAGGGATGACAATTGGGGAGGTGGTTACAGCTAGTACCAGGGATGATATACATTCCACTGGGGATGGCAATCAGAAGGAAGGGGTTACCACTAGCACCAGGGATCCTTTTTGTTGTGAAAGAACAGGCTTGCGATCAACCTGGAAGTGGTAACACTAGCACCTGGGATCATATTGGTGATCCACATGGGGGTACCACTAGCACCAGGGATTCTTTTTTTTTGAAAGAATGGGCTAGCAATTGGCGGTGGGGGGGGATCCCTAGCACCAGGGATATGTATACATGGCTGGGACAAGTCAATGGGGGAGCAGAGCTGCACTAATCTGCCTCGCTACCCATGCAAATGAACCCATAATGTGCATGCAAATGGCCTCTTAGCACCTTGCATGCCAAATGGATTCATTTGCATGTATCCCTTTAAATATTGCAAATAACACTGTGGTGCTATCCATTCTGGGTTTGTACTTTGGAAGCCCTGTTGTGGTGGCATTAAGTGGGTTAGCACTAGGTCAACAGGGCCCTATATTCAGTCAAATAGCTATGGTATGCTATTCTTCTGAACATAGCATCTTCAGGCACTCGGGCAAGAGCAAGGTGCAATGCAAATTTTTGTGCTGCACTTTGTGCATATTTGAATATTGGGTCCTTGGCGCTGGAATAGGATGGGTAGCTTCTTTGTGGGCATCAATGATCTATCTCCAACATTCCTCAAGCTGGTAGTTACAACTGAGAACCATTACATGTGGTGCTTGGCAAATCACCTGCTTATGTGGTGGAATCATGGGACTGGAGGATTGCCAATATTACCTCTATATTAAAAAGGGCTACAGGGGGTTGAAGCCAACTACAGACCTATTAGCCTGCCCTCATCTGTAAGTAAAATGAGGGAACCAACTGTAAAGTATTGAATACTAAAGTTCTTGTGCAGTTTAGGGATGACTGACAAAAGACAACAAGGCTTTGGGCCAAACAGGTCCAGTACTATGAAACAGCTTTACATTTATGAACACATGAGTAGGGAACTGGGCAGAGCATGTCTAGAAGATGTTATGTTGCTTGACTTCGGTTTCTCAGCACACATATATCATCAAAATGCTGAAACTGGTTTTCTTGAACAATGGCTCACAGATAACAAACTAGTCCTCAACCTAAAGAGAATTAAGTCCATACTCTTTGATCCTAGACACCTGGGTACTGAGAGAAATACAGTAATCTTCTTCATTTGTCTTCAACTAATGGTACCAGGCTGGAAGTCTGTGACTCCATAAAGTACCTTGGGGTACATCTGGACCAGGAGCTTAGACTGAAATTTCATGTGAAGGCAATAATGAAGTTTCTTCACCAGAAAATCGGGCTTCTATACAGACTCGGAGGGTATCTTAGTAATGAAGCTTGTTTGACCATCACCACAGGAACTCTACTTCCAGTTCTACTATATAGTGAAAACTACTTCCAGTTCTACTATATAGTGCTTCTCTTCTACAATATCTCCGAGGTGCTGAGTTATAGTAGATAAACTGAGAGTACGGACACAAAGTTGTTCGCTTTGCAGCTGCTACCCATCCCCAAGATCACCTCGCAATATACTCACCTCACTAAATTGGTCCTCACTTGAGGTGAGACTAGCATACCCTACCCTCCCCTCTGCCTTGCCTTTAAAATAATTAAAATGGCTGCACCTCCCAGCCTCAATGGGCTACTTCAATACAAAACCCATAAGCTTGTGCTTAGATGATCCGCTTGCTCCACCTTGGAGGTCCCAAGGTCTAGAACCTGTGCTGGTGATTCAGTAGGTCCTTTGCTATTTCTGCCCCTGCACTTTGAAACAGCCAGCCACCTGAAGTATCAAATTGTGCTTCTTTAGATGCATTCAAAGTTGCCTTGAAATCTCACTTGCTAGTGATATGTAGGTGCAGGTGCAACAGATGACTCAGCTATGTTTCCTAGCACTTACCCGCTATTTCTTTGCCTGATTTAAGTAACAGGTTCTACTATCATGGATTCTTAACCTTTGTTAGAAATACTGAAACTAGTGTGCCTGTATCCAGTACTTCTCACCTGTGATGTTATCCCAGATATGGGTTGCTTGCTCTTGGTCTTTATACAGCATAAGAGTGCAATATGTTCGTATTTCAGTCCAACTATTTCTTAAGTCTGTGTCCATCTTACATGTACTTCTCATTTGTCTCAGTATGTAAACTGTGTTTTTTAACTTGCCTCATTATGTAAACTACAGTTATTAACTTGTCTCTTTGTGTAAACTGTTATTATTGAATGTAATTAACTCTGGGTCACCCCTGAAAAGGCACAGTACTGTATGTCTCAGTGGGCTCACCCGGTTAACAAATTTCAATAAATAAATAAATAAAATATGTTCACTACTAAGTAGGTATAATCCCAGTTGTCAGATCTCAGAGGGTGAAGATAAATGGGTATGAATTTTTGATGGGTTAGATTACAAGTGGAGTCCTTGATTCTGGGCCCAGTGCTATTTAAAGTACACGTTATGGATATGGACAAAGGAATACAAAACCGGCTTATAAGGTATGCTGATGATACCAAATTCGGAGGACTAGCAGATGGTTTAATTAATATTAAGATTCAGAATGACCTGGATAAATTGAGTTAGTAGGTCAAGTTCTGGAGTGTTGGGTGAAATTTATCTTCTGCTAGTGGAACTCTGTTGAAATGCTGATTTTGCTTCCACAGAATTTTGCTAAATTTCCATGAAAAGTTTGCAAAATCTTGACAAAGGTGTTAAGTTATTTCTGTATAGTTTAAACAGTATTTATCCAAACTTCAACACATTTGGCGTGGTGACTGTGCCAATACCCATTCAGAAGGGTACTGAGTTTCTGCTCTCTATCTATAAAGATGACTGAGCTATAAGCCTCCAGAGTTGTGGAAATTTTAAAATTCCATTTAACTTTGTAAACTAAAACTTTTTGTCCAAATTGCACCACATTTGGTATGGTGACTTTGCCAAGGCCCATACATATGTGTGCCAAGTTTCAGATCTCTAGCCTTAAAAGTAACTGAGTTATAAGCCTCCAAACATTCAACAATTATAAAATTACATTTTGCAATTATGTAAACTGCTGGATTTTAAGCCTCTATAAGTTTAAAGCTAGAGAACCAAATATCACCAATGTTGCTAGGTTCAGTGACCCTAAATATTAGGCTTTAAGGCAACCAACACGGTCCAGCATCAGATCGTCATGCTGCCATGCTGATGATTCAGGTTCAGAAGTGAGCCCGGGAAGTCATGCTGGGAGGCAGGTCATGGCAAAAACTTACAATTTACATAACCAGTACTTCTCTATTTAACTGTTTCTATAACCCTTCCAAGAAACTATTCATCTAAGTTTTCAATTATCTAATTCCAAAGGTGGCTACGTTATAAGCATATAACATTTTCAGAAATTTTCACATGAAAATTAAATTGTCAGAATTTGAGCTCCTATCTTCTGCTCTGCATCCAAATGTTATGAAACTTGACACTTTTAGGACCTGTATCAGACAATATACATGCCAAATTTCAAACCTCTAGCTGCAACACAGAGCAAGTTATAGTCAATTAAAAATGTTTGAAAATTCCAAACATATTTATGAAATTTCATGAAATTCTGCAGACTTTCGCAAAAATTCTATGAATTCAGAATTTGCTAATTTCACCCAGCTCTTGTCCTGGGAGTTGAGGTTTAAGGTTAACAAGTGCACTGTTCTACATAAGGGGTCTGGTAAGCCAGGAGTAACATATTATCTGGCTGGAAAAGCCATCCAAGTTAAGGATGTTGAGAAAGACCTGGATAATTGTAGATAAAGACTTTTTTTTGTATTATTTATTTATGGATTTTGTAAGCAAAACTTACAAAGACTATTCCCATGAGGGATAACCCTAGTACAGTAATCTACACAAAATTAGACTCCACTTACAGAGGATACATGACAAGATCCTCCAACTGAGGTACAACATAGGGAGGCATACCAGACAGTTTAAATATAACAGGTAAGTACTAAAAGAAGGCATGCAGTCAGAGAGCTCCGTGGGAACAAATCAACTCTGAGAAAAACATAAATGTCACGATTCCCTTTTATCATTGGGGCATTTGCCTCCATGTTGTACCCCCTACAACAATTATGCAGAGTAACAACATTACTCAGTCATTCCTGAGAGAGCGCCATACATAGAAGCAGGCATTAAATAGGTGGATAACTTGCAACACATCCCTCCACTAATAGGAGTCATTAAAGTTAATAATAACAAAATCAATAAAAAGAACATCAGGAGAGGCCATACATATCTGCCCCCTTCCAAACCCAGATATGCATTTAAAAAATTCAATATACAGTTTAACATAAATAGTCCATAACTGGAACCTTTGCACAGAGTAAGGCAGAGACAAAATTAAAATAACAGTCCTCCAGGCATCAGAATGTAATCACATAAGTCTCATCGCCAGTATGGTAATTCACCCAGGAGGAGAGGGGCTAAAACTAAAGACACCATATTGGAAACAATGTGTGGCATAGAACATTAAATACACATATGAGGGAAAAACCTGCTTCATGCCAGTTCACTGTAGTGTTATTAGGAAAAGAGCCAAAAGAAAGATAACATAACTATCGGCCGTGATAGTTATATTATCTTTCTTTGGGCTGTTTTCCTAATAACACTACAGAATTTACATCATATAGCGCTAGACATCCAATGAAATATTAAACCCAGGATCCTAATTTCTGTGCTTAATTACAGAGTTTATATGGTGTCATCTGAACAGACAGAGTGATCTTACATATGTCCATACTGGACAGAGATCGGACAAAAATCTCAGTCCATGCAGTCAGATTCTTCACTATCTGCAGTGGCCAGTTCTTATTTAAGTTTTTTGGGCCAACTTCTACACATTCTTAGGGTTGATAAATAAATATGTATTCCCTTGCCAGATGACACACAGTTTTGCAAGCAGGAGCAGTTGGTGCTGTATTTTATGCTGATGGAGCAGGCTTCTAATTTTGTCAAAAGCTTTTCTCTGGAGTCGGTTTCTGTATGTTAAGTCCGGAAAAAGGGATAAGGTCTAATTTCCATATTTAAAAGATCATAATTGCCATGCCAGTGACAGCACTCTCTCCCATTCAAGCACTCCAGAGTAAACCAGCATGAATGTGCACAGGGTAGAAGAATCAGCTGGGGCCCTCCTAGGGATGAGTCAGTAGGCGTTTTCGATGGAGAATCCCCTGTCCTGCTCTGGTAGTCACAATAGTTGCAGGAGCAAAATGTAAGCAAACTTCAGGGGATCCTCCCGTTCAGCCTCTTCAAGCAGGCCCACGAGCCTCAAGTTGCACTCTCGGACTTGGTTTTCTAGCCGTTCCAGGCATTGCCAAAACAAGGTGTTTTCATGAATGAGACCCATGGTGGCATCCTGCTGCTTTTGATGAGAAGCCTCCATCTGCTGCATGGAGTGCTCAAGTGTGTCCACCCTGGTTTCAAGATGAGCAACTGGTGGTATAAGTGAGTTAAATTTTTTATACAAGTCCTGTACTGTTCTCACCAGCTGAGAAAGAGAGTTGCACTGACCATTTGAAGTATAACTTCATTGGTCTCTTCTCCCATAGCTGCCGGTTCAGAGGCTACTTCATGCTGGGGAGGCTTGGTGTCTTTTTGCTGCGAGGTCTTTGGGCAGAAAAAGTCTCTGGCAGAAGCTGTACCTCTTTGATTGCCCATTATAGCTCTGCAGGCTCTTCGTCCAAGTCACTGGAGCAGGTTTTATATAAAATTGCCCACTAAATCAAGTATAGTAGATAAGAAAATTAGATCTTTCTCGGGAGCAACTGGAAAACACGTCTGCTCTCAATCACTGCTAAGCCACGCCCCCTGTAGATAAAGACTTAAAACATATCAGACAATATGAGACAGGAGTGGGTAGGGCAAGTAAAATACTGCACAATATCAAATACGGTAATTAGCAGAAACAGAAACCTTTTGGGCAGCATGTACACAGCATATGTAAGACCTCATTTGAATTATGTATCCCAGGTTTGGGCACAACATTTGAAGGGGACATTGATAGAGTTAAGAGGGTTCAGAGATGGGCTACAAACTCTATAAGGGGATTCAAGATTTTGACATACCAGGAGAGACTTGACAAGCTGGATATGCTGAGTGTGGAAAGAAGGCGATTCAGAGTAGTTCTGCTGTTGTTGTAGGACATAGTTGAAGGTAACACCATCATGATGGATATACATCAAGAATTTAAAGCATATAATCAGTATCTATGGGACATACTATGCAACTAAAAACGGAACGGGGAAATTGTTTTAGCAGGAAAGGCACAGAAAGCCAGAGCTTGTTTCCGGGTGTGACCTGGGAGCACATGGAAGTTATGTGACTTGCTCAGGGTTACACAGTATGCAAGTGGGGGCTGTGGGATTCAAACCCAAGTCTCCAGGTTTGCAGCTCAGTGCCCTTAACCAAAATGCTATGCTGACTCTGAGGAAGTGTTTTAGAACTCAGAAGAGAAAGCCTCTCTTTACTCAGTAGTCAATATTTGGAATGCACTACCAACATAACTAGCTCATCGTGATGACAACACACTTAAAGCTAGGTTAGACAAGGATGTGATAGGCGGAGGAGCTGTTGTAATGAGTCACCTAGCGTTCTTCTGCTCTACAGACCACAGTATGAATCAGGATAGGTGTCTTGTATAATTTATTTTCTCGGTTCATGAGCCCCACCTGTTGCAGGCAACCACGAAGTGTAGCACTGATGTGTGCAAGCCTACAACACAGAAAAAGATTTGCATGTGAATTAGCCTTAACAGAGGCAGTATGAATATTTTTCATTTTTTTTTGTCCCTTCCTAGCAAGAAAAAACAGAGAACAGAATTTCTTTAACATTGGCAGAACAAATGATAATTTGCTAGAAAATATACATTCAAAAAGTTTGTGTATTCTGTCAAGGAATAGCCGAGGCACAAGTAGCAAACAATTGTGAGTTAACATTCGAGTACCTATCCAACCCTTACTATAGCCGCACTACCACACCACTATAATAATGCATGACAAATATTTACTACTCTATGAAATATTTAATAAGGGAAATGGGTAGTGAATGTCCTGCATCCTGATTAGTCTATAGAATTCTGAAGCAATATTTGTTTTATAGAACATAAATGGTTTTGAACTTCTTTCAGCAACCAGGATACAGCATTCTGATGTAGTAATGCATCCAAGAGCAATTTTTCAATTCCATCATAAACATGACCACAGATTTAACTCACTAAAGAACTTTAACTAGACCCAAAGAAAATGACTCCTTGAATTAAGATCACAAATTGTAGTGAGAAAGTAATAATGTGACCTAGTGGGAATTGAACACGAGACCTCAGAATACCATCTCCATGCTCTATACAACAGAAAGAAAGTATGCCCATGAAAAGTCTTATCCAACAATGTGAGCCTACAGCTCAATGCTTAGAAGACCAGTATGATATTCCAGGGGTAGTGATGTGTAAAATGTTCATATTTTGCCCTGTTAAATGTTTGTGAAATTCACGCATTTCGCGAAATGTTTCACTGGGCATGTTAGTTTCACCTATGGACCTATTACACCAGTTGGACCACTTAAATATGTCTCTCTCCCTTTTCCCTGGTGGTCTAGTGAAGCCCCCCTCCCTTCCTATCCTTGATCAATCCACTTTCCAATCCACAGACCCACCCAGTATGTTTATTTATTCATTTTTTTAAATAATAGAAACATAGAAACATAGACGTTGATGGCAGATAAGAATTGCAAGGCCCATCCAGTCTGCCCATTTCTTTTTCTACCTTATGAATGTGCCATAGGACTTTGCTCTGTCCTTGGCCTATCTATTCATACTCATCTGTATTGCTCCCTTATGCCTATGCCATGCCTGTCTGAAGCCCTGCACTGTATTCATACCCACCACTTCCTGAGGTAGGCTGTTCCATGCATCCACCACCCTTTCTGTGAAAAAGAATGTCCTCACATTACCCCTTAATCAGCCTCCCTCTAATCTCATGCTGTGTCCTCTTATCCTGCTATTTTGCTTATATTGAAACATATTAGACTCTTTCATCTTGTTAATGCCCTTAAGGTGTTTGAGTGTTTCAATCATATCACCTCTCTCCCTCCTTTGCTCTATGGTATACATATTGAGCTCCGTTGATCTGTCCTCATATGTTTTCTGATGCAGTCCCTGCACTATTTTGGTTGCCCTTCTCTGGACTGCCTCAATTTGGTTAATGTCCTTGTGAAGGTGTGTACCAGTACTGCATGCAGTACTCAGATGGGGCCCTAACCAGTGTCTTGTAAAGAGGGATTGTTACCTCCCTCTTATGACTTGTGATACCCCTACTAATACACCCCAACATCCCTCTAGCTTTACCTACTGCTTTAGAGGTCTGCTTGGATGATTTCAGGTTATCGGTGATGATGAAGCCCAAGTCTCTTTCTTCGCTTGTGACTGCCAGCAACTCCCCTCCCAGCCTATAAGTGGCTTCAGAGTTTCTTTCCCTATGTGCATGATCTTGCACTTCTTTGCATTAAACCCCAGTTGCCACTCCTCCGACCATTTTGCTAGTTTACCCAGATCTCTTCTCATTCTGCCCACACCATCTGGATGATCTACTCTGCTGCAAACCTTGGTGTCATCTGCAAACAGACAAGCCTTACCCTCCAGTCCATCTGCAATGTCACTGATGAAGATATTGAAGAGGACTGGCCCCAGGACTGATCCCTGAGGTACCCCACTTGTGACTTGCATATCTTCTGACTGCATACCGTTTACCACCACTCTCTGTTTTCTGCCCGCCAACCAGTTTGCCACCCAATTGACCAACTTCTGACCCAGCCCGAGCCTATCCAGCTTATTAATCAATCTTCATATTGAGACAGTGTCAGCTTTGCTGAAACCAAGGTAAACAACATCAACTGCTCCCCTTGGTCCACCACTCTGGTTACCCAGTCAAAGAAATCTATGAGATTAGTTTGACAGGACCTTCCTTTGTAAACCCATGCTGTCTTGGATCCTGTGCTCCTATGGATTCCAGGTGTTGCACTATCCTTTCCTTAAGGAGTGTCTCCATAGTCTTGCCCATTACTGAGGTAAGACTGACTGGTCTGTAGTTCCCTGCCTCCTCCCTGCTACCACTCTTGTGGAGTGGGATCACATGAGCCCTTCTTCAGTCTTCTGGGACCTCTCCTGTGCTCAGAGACTAATGAAACATTTCATTAATGGCTCTGCTAGTTCCACCCTTAGCTTCTTTAGTACCCTGAGATGTATGCCATCAGGTCCCATTGCCTTGTCCACCCTGAGCTTATCGAGCTCTTGTAGGACCCTTTTTTTTGTGAAGGGACTAGTGCACACCTCCCTCCCCCCTGTGTCCATGGTGCAGAGTTGTGGGCCCTGCCCTACCTTCTCTTCAGTAAATACTGAGCAGAAGTATCTATTTAGGATAGATGCTTTTACATGGTCCTCCTCCTCCTCACATGCCCCCTTATGCCCTTTGATCTTAGCAATACCCCCTCTGGACTTTCTCCTTTCACTAATGTATCTATAGAAAGTCTTGTCACCTTCTTTTGCTGTTCATGTTAGTGTTTCCTCAGTTTGGGCCTTTGCCTGCCTTACTGCCTTCCCTGCTTCCCTTAGGGAAGTTTGGTATGCCTCCCTATCTTTGGGTTGGTTTTTGCATATGATGTGGGAATGCCCTCAGGTTGTGCCTTTTTGGTATGCCTCCCTGTCTTCATCCTACTGCGTTCCCTTATATTTCCTGAAGGCCAGCTTTTTGACTCTGAACTTTTCTGCTACTGTGTTTGAGAACCAAAGTGGTTTTCTTCTTCTTTTGCACTTCCTTTTCTCTCTAACACAATGGGATGTTGCCTCAAGTATTGCATCTTTAATGCTTGCCCACTTTGCCTGTACCCTTTTACCTGTATTTCTTTTTTCCAGGGCTAGCTTAACTCTGTTGGCCATCTTATCAAAGTCAGCTCCTCTGAAGTCCCATATTTTTGCCTTGGAATAGGATGATTTTGTTCTAGTGGCCAAATTGAACCATACCATGTGATGGTCACTGGCCCCCAGGTGACCTTCTACCTGGAGATCTGTGATCCTTTCCCTGTTAGTCAGTACTAGATCTAGGATAGCCCTGTCTTTAGTTGGTTGTTGTACCAGTTGTTTGAGATCCTCCCCCTGTAGAGAATCTACCATGTGTCTAGTTCTGGCAGATGTCCCTGCTGGTATTGACCAATCTGTGTCTGGCATGTTGAAGTCTCCCATTATCACAACCTCCCCTTCAGCTGTCATGTTTTGTATATCTTCTAACAGTAATGTGTCCATGTCCTCCCCCTGGTCTGGATGCCTGTACACAACCCCAGTTCGTATGGCTGTCCCATTTCCTGTTTCCAGGGTGACCCACAGTTCTTCTGGCTCCTTGGGTGTATTCTGAATTTCTGTAGCTTTATGTAGCTAATTTTCCCTGGTGGTCTAGTGAACCCCTCTCCCTCCCTACTATCCCTGAACCAATTAATCCCCCACCCTAGTATGTTTTTTTAACATATTCCCTGGTGGTCTAGTGGCCCTCCACTTCACCAGCTGTCCCCCCGCTCCGTCCCCCATCCTAAACTGGAGTGGGCCACTGGCAGATCCTTCCACTCTCCTCCATGGCTGGCAGCCCACTGAGATGTGAATGAATGAGCACACCTGGGCATGCTCATTCATTCACATCTCAGCGTGCTGCCGGCCATGGAGGAGAATGGAATGCTGTGCCGGTGGCCCACTTTGTTTTGGGATGGGAGAGAGAGTGGAGTGTGACAGCTGCCAGGTTGGGGGGGCAGGGGGCTGCTAGACCACCAGGGAATATGTTAAAAAAGCATACTGAGGTGGGCGACTGATCGGGATTAGTAGGGAGGGGGTTCACCAGACCACCAGGGGAAGTTATTAAAAAAAAAAAAAAAAAACATACTGGGTGGCTCCAGGGATTGAAAAAGGGGATCGATCGGGGATAGGAAAGGAGGAAGATTCACTAGATCACCAGCGAAAATAATTAAGAAAATTTAAAAAACATACTGGATTGGTCTGGGGATTGGGAAGGGGATCACTCGGAGGGATGGAGGAAGGGGGTTCACTAGACCATGAGGGAAAATTATTTAAACAAAATTTAAAACATCCTGGGTGGATCTGCAGATTGGGAAAGGGATCAATTGGGGAGCCAGGTGGTGGGGGGTATACCACTTGCCAGGGCAACGGCATTTTCTGCCATTTGTGGGTGAAATTCCGTCATTCCGGGCAGAATTTTGAACTCACAAAATTATTCACATAATACTCTGATTCCATGAAATATTTTTTGCAGTGAAATTGCCAATTCCACAGGAATTTCACCCGTAAAATAAAACTTAAGCACATCTCTATCTAGTGGTCTGGGTTCAATTCCCAGTAGGTCACATTATTTCTTTCTCATTACAGTTTGTGGTCTGAATTGCTTAACAGTGGCTACTACTCCACCAAAGACATCTAATTGTCATTTCCTTTTAGTTAGAAAATGAATTAATGGTTCCACATAATCACCTACTCACACACATACACAAATTTAAATAAAATAAGCTCTAGTCACAGTTTTATATTCAGGTACTCTTTTGCTGCCATGCAATATCCCCGCCTATCCTTACCAGCTTAAAAGGGAAAATGCTGCTGCTGATGATGATTTTCCTGCCATAGAAAATAAACTCTGGTCAGAGCCAGTACGGCTGCAAAATGATGGTTGTTTTTAATTTTGTCCCCAGATTTTCAAGATAGTCCTTTTATGACTACTCTTATAAACATGACATGTAGCATTTATAGTACAGTGACCAAAATCTCATTTTGCACCACAACTGTGAAAAGACATCTCATCCAGGATTTAAAAAAATATTTAAAATTAGCAATGTTATGATTGGATGTTG
Organism: Neoceratodus forsteri; assembly: GCA_016271365.2. Lineage (NCBI taxonomy): Eukaryota > Metazoa > Chordata > Ceratodontiformes > Ceratodontidae > Neoceratodus > Neoceratodus forsteri. The sequence goes on from CM057456.1 coordinate 735,084,143, forward strand.
AAATACTGCATTGTTCAGTCATAAACTGGACATTTTACCATATTTGTAGACCAAATTTTCTGCATGGCCTTCTTATTTATCACCCAATCTTATGAACCCTGTAGGTAAACATTTTCAAATCCCCACCAAAATTTGATGCCATACCATCAAAATGTCATTCTGAGCCACAGGTGTGAAAACACATTTTGGTCAGGATTAGAAAAATGACAGCTATCACATTCATAAGGTGGTGTGAAAAAAGGGTTATGGTGAAAATTTGGGGACAAAATATTTAAAATAACCAGAATTACGAGCGAGCATAGAATACTTTCAACATATGCATGTAACTTTGTCATTTTTACATATTTTGACCCCAGATTTTCAATATAGCCTTCTTATGACCCCATCTCATGAACAATGGTGATTAAAATTCTCAAGTCCTTCCCAAAAGGGGATTTTACAAGTGTCCACAAAATAGCCTTTCAGTCTTGATTTGAATATTTCCACCCTCATTGGTCATGAGGTGGGGTCCCAAAAAGCCCATGTTGAAAATGTGGGGTGAACGTATGCAAAAATAACAATGTTATGCCTCAAAGTTGAAAACCATATTGAAATACACAGAACTGCACTTTCAGGGGGAATTGTTTAGCCAAGAAAGGGGAATTGTTTAACTAGGAAAGGCACACTAAGCCAGAGCTTCTTTCCAGGTGTGACCTGGGAGCACAGGAAAGTTAAGTGACTTGCACAGGGTCAAACAGTATGCAAGTGGGAGCTGATGACATTCAAACACAGGTCTCCAGATCTGCAGTTCAGTGCCCTTAACCACTACACTATACTGTATCCTTTTACAGGTTTTTTACAGCATCTTTGCTTCTCTTATTGCAGTTGCCAGTTCCAGCACCAAGATGTGTCTTTGATCAGAGAGTAGATCTTTGCCTGTAACCTGTTCAGGTGAGTGAGGGTGTGAAGGAGTGTACTGGGGTGGTGGGGTGGTGAGTACTGAGTGGGAGGTTGGGGTGGCAAGGCTCAAATCAGAAAGGGGCTGTTTAATTTTTTACAGGTTTAAAGACAAAGAAAACAATATTGAGGAGTGTTTTTTCTTTATTACAGGTCACAGGACAGCAGTCAGAGATTGGGGATACCACTAGACACCAGTTAAACATATAGAAATATAGGGATGGGAAGGCAGCGGGTGTCACTAGACACCAGGGAAACATACACAGGGATTGGAGGGTGAGGGGTGCCACTAGACACCAGGGAAATATATAGGGGTATGGGGATTAGAGGGTGGAGGTGATTGTAGACACCAGGGAAACTACAGTATATTGGGATGAGGACTGGGAGGCAGGAAGTGCCACTATACACCAGGGAAATACATAAGGGGAAGTAATTGGAGGGTGAGGGGTGCCACTAGACATCACCAAAAATTAAATAAATATGTAGTTGGTGACTGGAGGGTGGAAGGTGCCACTAGACACCAGGGAAAATTACATAAATACAGGGCCAGCAATTGGAGGGTGGTGGGGGGGTGCCACTAGACATAAGGGAAGCACTATACAAACAGGAGGCAAGTGATTGGAGGGTTGGGGTGCCACTAGACACCAGAGAAACTCTATATAAACACTGGGCTGGCAATTGGAAGGCGGGGGGTGCCACTAGACACCAGAGAAACACTATACAAATGGGGGGGTTAGCGATTAGAGGGTGGAGTGATGCCACTAGGTACCAAGGAAAAACTATTTAAATACAGGGCCAATGATCAGCGGTTGGGGATGTCACTAGACACCAGGGAAACACTATACAAATATGAGGCCAGTGATCAGAGTGTGGGAGGTGTCACTATATACCATGAAAACACTATACAAATAGAGGGACGGTAATTGAAGGGTGGTGTGTAGCACTAGATACCAGGGAAACATTACATACATAATAGGGATGGAGAATGCATTGTGGGAGGTTGGGGTGGTGGGGTCAGATCACAAGGTACCATTTTTGTTTACAAGTTTAACTCATTGCCTCCACAGGAGCTCTCTGAAGTTGCAGCACTTGTCTCCTGTATACTGTTAATAGTGAATCCTGGGCCTTTCTAAGCAAAATCAAGCCACAATTGGCATGCCGCAAACAAATGCTAATAGCACAAAAACCGTAAGTGCTAGACACAAAGTATGAGTGGCAAAATTGTTCAGCATAAAATAACCTTTCCAATGGTGGTATGCAAGGCATAGCAGATAATTTAGTTTTATTTCTGTGCTGGTCAAAACAGCAAAACAAAATATTTTTTTCACTAAAAAATGCATCATAAACCTTTTTTTGTTGGGAAATAGGTAACATATCAACACCAAATTAAGCATCCAGACATTAGATGTAATTGTAATAATTTGTTTGTAAAACAAACAGCTATTTCTGTAGTGTTAAACACAATTTTTCCCCATCTGAGTCAAGGTGCGTTGGTGAGGTTTGAGGGACAAATCTGAACCATACACACCATACCATAAACAAATGCATATAACTCCTAAAGTATGCATGATACACACAGCGTATCAGTGACAAAGTTGTTGCACAAAAAATTGCCTTTCGAATAGTTCTATGCAATCAGCTGTACTCAGTTCGGTTTTTGTTTTATACTGGCTGAGATACCCAGAATGTGTGTTTTCTTCAAAGTGCTTAGGTGGCTCTAGATGGACAAAATGTCATAAACAAATATGAATAACTCCTAAAGTGAACATGATACACACAAAGGCCCGGAAATTCAAAAGGGTTGCGCATGCGCAAGTCCAAAAATGCGCCATTTTGCGATATTCAGAAGGAGGCAGTTGCGCCACCGAAAACATACTGAGCAACAGTGTAATGAAGTAAAGAGCCATCATAGCTTGAAGGGGTGGATCCATGCATAAAGCGTAATGCGATATTCAAAGACTTGCTGATGCTTAATATAGGCAGCATTTGAAATTGCGCTAAAGAAATGAGCCAAAATAAAAGGCTCAAGGAAGCGGCGCAAGAACGCTACAAGGCTGCCAAGTAGCAGAGAGAGAGAGAGACAGACAGACAACAGACAGGCTAGGGCAGGCAAAGAAAGCATGGGCCATAGGCTGTAGAGGCCAGCGGGGGGTGCCCGGTGCAGTGGAAGTAGCAGTGAGGACAGCGGCGGTAACACAGCAACACCAGCCAGGGGGGTCAGAAGCCAGGGAGATGGATAGTGCCAGCTTCCACATGGAAGCTGTAATGAGGGAGGTGAGAATGCATGCTGCAGGGGGACATGGCCGTGGAAGGGCCCGTCGGCGGTATGCCCCAACAGGCAGTGCAGCGTCTGCATCAGCTTTGAGCTGTGCACAGATGTAGAGATCAGGGGCGTACCGCCTGAACAGGGCAATACTGAGACAGCTCTGGAGCTGTGCAGTGATGTGATGCAGGCACCCTCACGATGGAGTCACGCCTGTCGGTGGAGACCAAGGTGACAGCCTGCATGTGCCTGCTCACCACGGGCACCTTCCAGAGGCCGACAGGGGACACCACAGGCATCACACAGTCGGCCACGCCACGCATCCTCACCCAATTCCTCAGCGCACTGCTGCCACATGCCTGCGGAGTACATCCATTTCCCAGCACCACGGCAGAGCGTACAGCAAACATGCAGGAGTTCCACAGGGTAGCATGTATGCCTGGTGTGTTAGGGGCTATAGACTGCACCCATGTGGCCATTCGCGATGCCACCTGGCCCCGATGGGGTCGCATATAGGAACAGAAGGATCTCCAGGCGTCAACTGCCAGGTGGTGTGATGCCACTGGGCGATAACAATGTCTGTGCCACACACCTGGTGGAGCACATGATGCCTTCATATGGTATCAATCCACACTGTGCCATCGATTCGAGAGTGGGGACATCCCCACAGGACATCTAGTGGGTGAGTACACATGTATGGAATGCAAACTCGGGGCAAGGGTGGGAATGCCACAGGTCCCATGGTAGTGGCACACAGGGATATGGGCAATATGGACCTGAACATGATACTGATCTCCACTATCTCCACACAGGTGACAGCGGATACCCACTCCGTCCCTGGCTGCTCACACCGTACCAGCGCCCCATGACCCCATCGCAGCAACGCTATAATGAGGCACATGTTTCCACATGCAACATCATAGAGTGGGTGTTTGGGATGCTCAAGGCACGCTTCCGATGCCTAGACACCTCCAGCGGTGCCCTACAGTACAGCCCCCAAAAGGCCTGTGGGATATTCCTGGCCTGTTGCATCCTGCACAACATGGCCAAAGACTATGGGATAGCCTTACAGGTTGAAGAGGGGGACAGCGATGGGGACACCAGTGGCGCCGGTGTTGATGGTGATGAGCAGCCCCCCCTAGGATGGCGGGACCCCCGACTGATCCGGCAGGCCCAGCTGCACCGGGATACCATCACAGAGGAGCACTATGCAGAACACAGGTAAGTCAAGGGGACATGTGCAACCAACACTGTCCATGCAAACCACAGGCACACAGGGTAACACACCAGGGGTGGCATGACGGCCAGGAGTGGAAGGGTCCAAGCATACAAACACACCATCAGGGAGGTGAGCACTCATATGGACACACACACACCAGGCACAGAGCATACATGGGCAGATGCACAGCACAGCAGAACCGACATTGCTAACACACAGCACCACCGACCACCCCCACCACCTGTACTGTCCAAGTACGTGTGTCAGATGCTGGGCACCCTGGCACCTTGGTGTACAGTACAATGCAGGCATCATCATGCACACGCACCTGTGGACAGCAATTGGGAGGGTGTGCAGGTGGTCTGTCGGCGTGGTGAGCAGAGCACCCAGCAGTGCACTGCCCACCATGACACACATTGCACACATGGCAGCACCAGACAGGGCCCGCACTGGGAGACAGGTCAGTCATGTAGCACTGTCCCACAGCCCCCGCAGATGCATGGGCGGCCCCGCCGTGACCCAACAGCACTGGCAGGCTGAGCAGGGGCCACATGGGGTGGCACTGTTGGACCACCAGGGGTCCCACTGCGTGAACGCGACCTTGCCCGCACAGGGGTCTGCAGCATGCCGAACAAACCTGCACCAGGGTTGCTCGGGATGGCCACAGCAGAACCCGGAGTCGACAGGCCTGGTGTCACACGACGCTTGGAATGGGGAGTGGAGAGTGAACTGTGTGGGGTGTGCGGTACAGGCACCTGACTGTGTGCCCAATGCGTCCACGACAGAGACCACTGTCTGGGTCAGCCTGTCAATGGTGGCAGTCACATCCATCCGCATACGAACCAGCTCTGCATGGTCCAGAGCACACTCCCTGCTGTGCCACTCCACAGCCACAGACAGTGCCTCCACGGACATTGCAACCCGCCTCTGCAGCTGTACTGATTCCCACAGCAGGTGGATGTGCTCGTCCAATCGGTACTGTGCCCCAACGGCATCCTGTCCCCCAGGGTGTGGAAGGTCCTGATGCACAACGCCCCTTGAGGGTGGGTGCTGTTCACCAGGACCAGGAATGGGTGGATCAAAGGGCGGCTGACATGTGCCACCACTTGACACTGTACCCCCAGACCTGGTGGGTGACTGCTGCTGCTGCCCCTCCAACCGCTGTGCCCCAGAGTTCACTTGTTCCACCGCTGTGGCAGCAACAGTGCCAGACACCTGCACAGCCACCGGTGCTGACAGGCACAGTCTGGGACTGTGCCAGCATGCTGGTACACAAATTTGAACCAGAAAGGCCCAGGGCACGTGCTGGCCTGCTGTGTGTCCGTCATGGACACACACCTATCACTGCCCATTGCAGTCCTTGCATCATCAATGGTGCAGGTACGCGTTACAGCCATAGTCCAGTGCTGCTGGCATGCTTGCATGCCAGACTGCTGAGACACAGGCTGTGCACCCCCCACACCCGAATCACCGACACCAGAGTTGGTGGCCCAGCGTGCATGCTGCTGCAGTGCCTGCTGGCTGGTGACAGAGGTGGATGGACCCTCCTCCATGTCCAGCAGGTCATCATCACTGCCTGGACCCACCATCACCATCTCCTGAAGATGAACAGGATCTGTAACAGAAAGAGAGTACATGTGAGTGCATGTGAACAACCTTCCCCCCCCCCCAACACCACCACCATGTCATACCATGCAGTGATGGGCTTCCACCTGTCTGGAATCCACCTCCTGGTATGCCCTCAATAGCACTCCACTGCATTGATGCAACAAGTGTCTCCTCAGCCGGGGTCAGCTCCAACACCACTGGCTGGCCCCCGCCAGTGCCAGCATGTGCCGCCCTGAAGGCTGCCACCTTCTCCTTCAACCTCCTGCGGTCTGTCCCCATCTTCTTCTTGCATTCCTGCACGGAGTGCTGGTGGCTTCCGTGCAGGTTCACGGCCCGAGCTACCCCCTCCCATGCAGCCACACGGGACTGAGGGGTGCCCCTCTGTCCACTCAGTACTGGCTCCTCATACAGATAGGCCTGGAAGAGGGCCTTTGTCTCTGCTGGGGTAAAGTTGGGCCTCATCCTACGCCCACCATCCTCACCCTCACCTTGGCTCTGCTCGGTCATGGCGATCTGTATGGGGGGAAGTGGACACCTGTCACTGTGCAGTCTACAGCATTTTCCCATGACCATTGTCCAGAACATCACACAGCATGCAACTCACCTCTCACCTGCAGTAACCGAATCTGGCCAGCGCAGCCCAATGTCGCACATTTATAGTGCAATGCATGCAAATTAGGAGTGGAGCAACTATAATGACATGCAAATTGTGCCACTGCGCATTTGAATGGCTGATCAGATGATTTGCATGTGTCGGCTGAATATCGCGAATTTGCACTTTGCGCAATACGGTTGAGTCGGCTGAGCCAGTGGCGCAGATCTGTGACTGTGTGGTACACTGCATTGTGCATGCCCAGATAGCTTACGCAGGTGTCTGCCGCGCTGCTGACGTGCTGTGCACGATCGGCAATTCAGGCCATGGCCACCATTGTGCCAGTGGCGCTACAGCACTGGGCACTATATGGTGCTGTGGCACTACTGCGCACTAGTCCACTGTGGCACTGGTACACAGCTGGTCGGTCGCGCTGGATGCGTATATGTCAGATGGCACTGTGCATGGCCTTGCATCATTACCCATGACCTGGTGTCCGACTTTGGCCCCCTGGCCCTGTTCGGCTGCCATGTGTATGGCCCTATTGCGCTGTCTGGTGACAGCACTATGTGAAGTGACGGCGCTGTTCAAACAGCGCGATTGGAACCTGTGGTGGTCTATTGCACAATATCTCCACGTGGGATTACGGCGCAGCGGGGCACCATATTGCCTGCTGTAAAGTTGGTACCATGGCTCACAGAAGAGCAGTACAGTGGAGCCCTGTTGAAGTGGCCAACTTGGTGGCCCTAGTGGAGCCCCACTATGAGGCACTTTATGGTGAGGCGACCCTCACCATTGCCAAGATGCAGGTGTGGCAGCAAGTGGCCACTGACCTGGTGGGGGTCACTGGATGGTGCCGGTCAGCTGAGCAGTGCTGGCACCGGTACAGTGACCTCCACCAGAGGGATCCTGATCTTCTGGATCGGCTGCGGTCACATGCCAGGAGGGGCGTGGTGCCTAGGCCAGGTGGGTGTACCATCTATGCACCTGTATTCTCTGTAGGGGTGTGAGTGTGATTTGGTGACTGTGCATAGGTGATGGCTCTGTCATGGTTGGCTGTGTCAGTGTGTGCAGGTGTGAGATGCATGGGTCTGGCTGTGTGGGCAGGCACTCTCACTGGGGCAGGGGGCAGTCTGCTTTGGAGTCACACTGATGTTTGTCTCAACATATGTCTCCCACAGGCCGGGATGTGAGGATGCAGGCACGGGGTGAGGAGGGCCATGCCAGAGCCCTGGTGCCGGTGGGTGTTGCGCCCCAGCAGCAGCAGCGGCAGACCCAGCTGCTTGAGGAGTGTGAGTATCATTACTTCATGGATGCTATTGCATGCTGGGGGGGCAAGACCACCAGCCATGCACAACACAACCATGCAGGAAAGGGGAGGTCATAATTCCACTATACAAGACACTAGTGAGGCCCCACCTGGAGTACAGTGTACAGTTCTGGAGACCATACCTACGTAAGGACATAGACAGGGTAGAGAAGGTTCAGAGGAGGGCAACAAAGATGGTGCATGGATTGCATCACAAGTCCTCTGAAGACAGGTTGAAGGAACTGAACATGTACTCCCTGGAGGAGAGGAGGGAGAGAGGGGATATGATAGAGACATACAAGTATCTTACAGGGAGGAACAGGGTGCAGGAAAACACTATTTTTAAGCGAAAAAGATGTTCCAGGACTAGAGGGCATGGGATGAAGTTGGAAGGAGGACGATTCAGAGGAAACATGAGAAAGAATTTCTTCACAGAACGGGTGGTGGACAAGTAGAACACCCTGCCAGAGGAAGTGGTGGGGGCTGAAACAATCATGGGATTTAAGAATGCACGGGATAGACATAAAGGAATTCCGGAGGTCAGGGGTAAGGTGCAACAGACTTATAGGAAAACAAAGTGAACTTACAAGCTCAAATGGGCAGACTGGGTGGGCCATAGGCCCTTATCTGCTGACACTGTCTATGTATCTATGTATGTATGCATGACACAGGTGACATGCATCACTGTCCATCATCACAGCACGTCTGTGTATGCGTCACTGGTGGTCCATGCATGCACTGGGCACATAGCTGTGTAACTGGCATCGCACCACGTTGCCACATCACTTGACAGCCTTGTTTGTGCTGTGGATGGACATGGGCAGTGTGTGTGCAGTGGTGCACATAGCTGGTGCCACCTGTTTGTGATGGCCTTGTGCATGTTCACTGTGGGTGGGTGCATGCCATCACAGGTGCGGGACATTGGGCTATATGGCTTGCAGGTTGGGTGGTGTTCAGGGTTGTGGTCAGTCACAGCCATTGACTGTGTTCCCATTTTCCTAGGCCTCACAGTTCTCCAGAGGATCCATCATGACATATGTGGCCTGACACAAGTGTCCATAGATAACCAGGCCATCCTGAATGCACTACGGAGACATGGCCTGCGGAGGAGGCATCGCAGGGAACTGCGGCACCGGGCACAGGACGACCAGCCTGCTGGGCCTTAGGCCACATTACCCTTCCCACTTCACCCATCCCTACCACTCTGCCTTCCCTCTCCAAGTTGTTCATCCCTACCCCTTGCCCACCCCTATCTTGTACCCGTCCCCCCCCTTGTAAATAGTTTGTTTATTGTTTTGTACTTTACTCTTTGAGAATTTGAGAATACATTTATATTTTGATATGAATACTGTGTTGGTCTCTGATTTGCAGCTGGCTATGGTTGCTCAGTTGCAGTGGTGTACATGCCATCTGGGTGGGTGTGGTCCTGGTGCCTGGGTGTGTGTGTGTGTGTGTGTGTGTGTGTGTGGCGCCTGCCTGCAGTCAGTACATGGGGTGGTATCTCGGCATGGCAGTGACTTTCTGTTGGTCTTGCCATCTGCTGCCACCCACTGCTGGGTGCACAGGGTGTGTCTGGCTTGTATGCTTCTCTGCTGCATGGGGTTGATGTGTGCTGGGGGGGATGCATGGTTTCCTGCAGTGCCAGTCACTGCACATGGGTGGTGTCTTGGGGGTCACGGTGCAGGGTGTGCTGTGCATACGGCGGGCTGATGTGCACTGTGGTTGTCAACCCCCTGTGTGTGGCACTCTCAGCCTGCCAGTGGTTGTGCTGGGGTATCATGGCTCTGCTGTGCTTTGTTGGCTTGTCCCCATTGGCCAGTAGATCATCCGTCACACCCCCAGTGATGCTGTGCTTGGGGTGTGCAGGTGTCTTGTTGGTTCTGCAGTGTGTTCCTGTGCCCATGTGTGGCATGGCTGGCGGTGGGCCCCAGCCTGCCTCCCTGGATGTGCAGTTCCATTGCTCTGGGGGCTCTGCTTGCGCTATGGCACCTCTGGACTGCTCAGCTGGGCTGCCCTGGTTCGCTATAGCACAACATTTCTGCTCAGCTTCTCCTTCCTGGTTGTGCTATGGTGCAGTATGTGTGATATTCAGACGTTGGCTGCTTGCGCAATTTGTTCTGCTCCATGTTTGAATATCGCACCTGTTGTGCATATGCGCAATTGGTTTGTGCTTGCTCCTGCTGTTGCGCACATTTTGGGCGCAGTTTGAATATCCGGGCCAAAGTGTCAGTGGCAAAGTTGTTCAGCACAACATTACCTTTCTAATGGTACTATGCAGTCAATTATAATCAAATCTGGCTGGCAAGTAATATTAAAACATGTGAGTGACTTCTCCAGATGTTTCTAGGGCACATAAGAAGTCTGTAGGTGACTTCTGTAGACGTTCTGGGACACAATGCAGTTAGATTTGTTGACGCCTACAGGCGTTTCTAGGAGGCAATATTAAAGAAAAAAAACAGCGAGGGTCAGTTTTCTTTATTATAGGCCACATTTCTAAAATTAATATGGGAATGTGTGGAAAACAGATAATTGACAAGTGGGGATGGACTATTTTTATAAGTTACTTTTGACAAAAGGAAATGCGATACCTGTTTAGCATAAAAGAGAAAGTTTGCTGTTTTGATTTTTTTATTGTTTCTCATTTTACCCCCTTATATAAGCATAATAATACTTTCCAGGGTGTGGGTTGCTATATGATAACTGCACTTCCAGGGACTGAAGGCAAGCAGGTGCACATTGCCTTAACAATCCATACTCTGTTGTGTCTTATTGCTTACATAGGTTTCATTCTAGAAATTATTCAATCCAAGTTTTAATGCAAGCACTACATGTTTTTAAATCTACATGCAAAATCATGTGCATTTCACTTGCAACACGTAACATAAAATCCAAAATTAAAATAGTATCTTTCCATGGTGACTGCAGATTTCTAATGGCAACAAAAACCTTGACGCACACACATAAACCCAAGCTCAGGTCCTCCTTCCTTAGCCCAGCCTTCCAAAACCACAAATACCATTTTTAGAAAAGCCCCCCTTCCCAACTCCCAATCCATGACTGGGGCGGGGAGGGGCAATACTGGTGTGCGTTCTCAGGCCTAGTATCTTGGATCCTAACATTTGGTAATGATTGGTTTTGTGGTTTAAAAGTTCTAGAAGGTTGAATTTTTTTTTTCTTTGTTGCTTCCAGTTAGTGCAAAAATTACTGCAAAGTTACAATCCAAAATGTTTAAGTTAGTTAACATTTTGCTCAAGGATAATTCTTTACTACGAGGTTTAATGTAAAAATGTTTAGATTTTAAATAATTAACAAAATAAGATTCCGTTATCACGCATGCAGTATTATTTTTTCATAAGCTTTTAATAAGTTATTTTTCAAGAAAGTGTGAGGTTCCATTTTTCATGATTTGAAACCTGTTTTCATGATATAAGATTCTATTGTTGTGACTCTTAGCTGTCATGAATGTGGCTAAAGAAGGGAAAATGTTACACACAAAAAAGCTTGGAACCTAAGTCTAAAACTTGAGTGATCAACAAAGTAGAGTGAAAAGGTGTTTAAAAAAACCTGAAAATTCATTGCAAAAAACAAAAAAAATGAGCTATGGTTTCTTAGTAAAGTATTAAATGTCAGATTAAATGAGAAAGGGTCCTGAAAGAACTGGAAGTAATAAGAGTTGATAAAGCAATGGGGCCAGATGGGGTGCACCCCAGGGTCCTTAAAGAACTAAGAGAGGTGGTGGCTGAACCACTGGCTATCCTGTTTAGCCAATCACTGGAAACAGGGGAGGTACCCAAAGACTGGAGGACAGCAGATGTAGTCCCTTTATGCAAAAGTGGGAACAAAGAGGAAGCAGGGAACTACAGACCAGTCGGCCTCACCTCGGTAGTGGGGAAGATCATGGAAGCACTACTGAAGGAGAGATTGGAGGAACATCTGGTTGTCAATGGACTACAGGACCCAAGGCAGCATGGTTTCACCATGGGGAGGTTATGTCAGACCAACCTCGTTGAATTTTTTGACTGGGTGACTGGGGAGGTGGATCAGGGGAGGGCAGTGGACATGGCCTATCTGGACTTCAGCAAGGCCTTTGACACTGTGTGTGAGCGGGTGTGGGTAGTGACAACACTTGACACAAGTTTTTCTCTTAAAACTACACCAATTGATGTAGTGACTTTTATTAAAGCAAACAAAATAAAGAAACTTCAGGAAAACAAGAAAATAAACTTCATTCCAAAAGAAATAGCTTCAGATATTCTTCTCTGAAAACAAAATGTCACAGAGTGGTACTAGCTCCCTCTCAGCATGACCACCATCATCTGTGCTCCACAACCTATCTGCCCACATACTGAGTCCCAGTCTTTTTATATACTGAAAACCGTGACATCATCAATCATGTGATCTGCCCCCTAATCATGACATCACCAGAAATGTATCATAAATAGAGTCCACTAGGGGGCCTGCAGCCCTTAAGGAAACTCATTTTCATCTAAGCAGGCATCAAGAGCACATCTGAGCAGGCCTCAAGAACATACAGGTACCTCTTTGATTTTTTGTTTAAATTAACTTGAAAACAACATATATTAAGTGGTGCAAAGCAACCACCCCTTTTTGATGTTCCAACCAGGCTTTGCTTTACTGCATCTTACTTAAACAGTATGAATTGTTTTCCAAGCTTCCCTTTTAAAAAACTGAAAGGGATGTGGCTTACTTTGCTTACTTCCCAGTATTCATTTAGCCAAAACAGGCAGCTAGGTTAGCCTCTACAGTACCACCACCTAGATAAAAAGTAGAAAATTAGCGGGTTAGAAAAGAGAAGAATACCACAATAGGAGGCCACCCCATTGTGGTAGAAAGGTGAAAAAGGTCAAGGGAGACCTATAGAAGACAAGTACTACTGCAGTAGATTTTTTTAGAAATAGGGTCCAGGGTAGAGAGGGTGTCTAGTGGTGATGGGGGTCCACATAAACTGTCCCCATACCCCCAAAGGTTGAAAACCAGTAGCAGAAGAGACATGACTGGTTTTAAGACAACCTACCCTCTTAAAGTGGGTAGGATGGAGCCACCCACCCTCCTTGAAAGCTCCACCCAGGGCACCCTAAAAGACAAAACATGAACATGGTCCAAGTCTTTCTAAAGAGGACCATTGTATCTTCCTTCATTAGTTTATTATAACAACTAAATATTTTGCCCTGGGGTGTCTGTACAATTACTTGAACAGTAACAGTCATACATTCATACATTTTCTAAAACTGCCAAATGTTTATGCTTTATTATTGGCTCCTAGGCGAGAGAGGAAATCTGCATTTACATGGGCAGACCCAGCCCTGTGCTTTACTGTAAATTTGTAAGGTTGGAGAGATAAATACCATCTCAATATTCGATTATTTTTTTCCTTCATTTGAGAAATAAAACACAGAGGGTTGTGGTCTGTTACCAGCGTAAAAGGGGCATCCCATAAATAAAATCTCAAGGTTTCAATTGCCCATTTGGCAGCCAAACACTCTTGTTCAATGGTGGAGTATTTTTGCTCCCTTTCATGCAGTTTCCTAGAAATATATACAATTGGGTGTTCCTCCCCATTGATGGTCTGGCTCAAAACTGCTCCAATACCAGTTCCAGAGGCATCGGAGTGGACCTCAAAGGGGTGATTTAAATCGGGACTTCGCAACACCGGTGAGGAGCATAATGCTGCCTTAATCTGAATAAATGCCTTCTCACATTCAGGTGTCCACTTAACCTGATTACTGAATTTCTTTTTAGTTAATTCTGTCAAAGGGGTTGCCAAAGTAGCGAACTGTGGAATAAATCTCCTCTAATAACCTGCTAACTCTAGGAAAGAACGTACTTGCTTCTTTGTCTCAGGTATTGGGCATTGGGCTACTGCTTCAACCTTCGAGACCTCAGGTTTAATGTATCCGTTACCCAAAATAAATCCTAAATATCGGGGTTTCCAGCATGGCAAGTGTACATTTAGAGGGATTAATTGTCATTCCTGCTTGCTGTATAGAGGTTAAGACAGCTTTTAGATGTTGTAAATGGTTTTCCCAATCCTGGCTAAAAACAACAATGTCATCCAGGTAAGCCGCACAAAAATTATGATGTGGTGCCAGTACCTGATCCATGAAACGTTGAAATGTAGCCGGGTGCCATGTAGTCCAAATGGCATGGTTTTAAACTGGAAAAAACCCATTGAAGTGCTGAAAGCTGTCTTTTGTTTAGCAGACTCAACCAAAGGGATCTGCCAATAACCCTTTGTTGTCAAGGGTGAGATATATCAGGCATTGCCAATGCGGTCCAATATATCATCCACCCTTGGCATGGGATAGGCATCAAATTGTGCCACTTGGTTTAGACCTCTAAAGTCCAGGCACAATCTTATGCCACCCTCCTTCTTAGGTACAATTACTAGGGGATCCCCATGGACTTTGTGAAGGTTCAATTATGTCCATTTCTCTTAATTTTTGTATTTCTCTGTACATCTGCCCTGCTCCTTTCAGGGAGACGGTACGGTTTCTTCCTGATTGGTCTAGATTCAGTATAGATTTGGTGTTCCACCTCGTAGCTAGGCCTGGTCTACTGGTAAAGGAAGTGCTAAATTCCTGTATCAAAGACTGTAATTCCATTTGTTGTGACTCATCTAACTCAGGATTTACTTGTATGGCTTCAATACCAGTCTCTCCTTCTAACGTCCATATCGGTTTCCAACTCTGATTACGTGAAGTTCAGGCATTACCATCAATTGTATCCCTTGGTGGATCTCTCATGCCTCCATTTTAATAGAATTGGCATGGTAGATCTTTTACCTGCCTTTTATCAGGTGTTTCTACTTCATATGTCACTGGGCCAGTTTGGTATCACTTTGTAGGGCCTGCCACTTCATCAATAATTTGTGAGTGGAGGTGGGTAATAGTAGTAATACCTGGTCACCTGGTTGAAATGATTTTGTACTGGATGTCCCTTTATCATACCTATTCTTCTGATGTTCTTGTGTTTCTTTCCCTGCTTCATGAGCTTTTGCAGTATAAGTGACTAATCTCCTCCTTAACTGCCTCATGTACTGAGCAATCCCTGGAGATTTTAAATCCTTCCCTTCTTCCCAGCACTCCTTGACCACATCTAACAAACCTCTAGGGGTCCTACCAAACAATAGGGAAAAAGGGGAGTAACCAGTGGAGGCCTGTGGTACCTCACGGTATGCGAACAGAAGAAAGGGTAGGTACATATCCCAATCCTAGCCCTTCATGCAGTATGCAATCTTCAGCATAATGCTTCAGGGTTTGATTGAATCTTTCCACCAGGCCATCAGTCTGAGGATGATAGGGTGATGTATGTACAGCTACTATTCCCAACTAACGGTACAGTTCCTTTAGAAGCTCTGCATTAAAATTTGTACCCCGGTCAGTTAAAATCTCTTTGGGAATCCCTACCCTGCTGAATAACTTCACTAGTTCTTCAGCTATCCAGGGGGTGGTCACAGATCTCATGGGAATAGCTTCAGGGTATTTGGTGGCATAATCACACACCACCAATATAAATCTATTCCCTTTACTACTTTTATTTAAGGGACTCACTATATCCATACTGACCCTCTCAAAGGGGGTTGTTACCAAGGGTAAGGGTATTAATGGAACTGTGTCCTTCTTGGTCCTTTGGGCAGTTAACCGACACTCTGGGCACTCTTGACAATATTTGGTAATATCACTATGGATCCCTGGCCAAAAAAATCTTTGTAAGATTCTACTAGCAGTCTTGTCCCTCCCTGTGTGTCCTGCCCATGGTGTATCATGGCCTAGAGCTAATATGTCTTAGCGATAGCAAAGGGTACTATAAGTTGTTCCACTTGTTCTTGGGTACCTGGATTTGTACAAATCCTATACAATAAATTCTGATCACTTGAAACTCCAGGGCCCTTGTCTAACCTCCTGTCCCACCTGTTGAAAAAAGGAATTAAGGTTTTATCATTCTTCTGTTGGATACACATATCAGCTTTCACATATAGCATTTGTTTATCCTGTGTTAGACATATTTTTTTTTAACCCACTCCTTTGGTTTTTTTCTTCTGGACATCTTAGACGATCTGGATTTACCAGGACTTTTCAATATTTCTTCTTCAAAAGGAAATACTTCCCCCAATAATGGTTCTCTTTTGATCTGTGCCCTGGTAGTCATAGCGGCTATGTTTCCTGGTTCCCTCAAAAGGGTGATAAAACCTGGGAAATCATGCCCTATTACTACAGGTGCTGGCAATTGTGTGACTACACCTGCGGTTATTATAGAAGATTGCCTTTTATCTTAAGGGTATTTTAATGGTGGGGTACTGATGTGTGTCACCATGTACACATATGACCTGTATAGGAGCTGTTCTCTTTACCTTGAACTATATCAGCTCTGACCAGGGTATTTTACTGCCGAATCCACCAATCCCACCACCTCCTGTCCTTTCATTCCCACTGTAGTTGTCACATACCCAGCATTTAATAAGGCTAGATGGGTTATACCACATTTTTTTGATGAACAAAATCTGGCAATATGCCCCACCCCCTTACAGTTCTGACATATTATGTCTGCTGGGAATGTCCTCCTTCCTTGATTGTTCCTTCCCTCATAAGTCTTAGATGCAGTCTGAGGTGGTCTTACTGCTGTGGCCTGAGGATTTGGTGCATAGTCTGTGGACTTATTACCACCTCTCTGAAAAGGTTGATGTGCAGATAAAAAATCCTCTGCTAGTGTCACAGCCATTTCTGCAGATTCTGGATTATGCTCTTTTATCCAGATTTGCACATCAGTAGGTAATATTTGTAAAAACTGTTCTATAACAAATGTCTCTATAATGTCAGTTCTGGATTTTCCCTCTGGCTGGATCCACTTTAAACAAAGTTCTCTGAGTCTAATATAAGTTTCTCTTGGGGAATCATGTGTCTGGTGTTTTAAAGCACGGAACCTTTGCCTATATGTCTCTGCGTTAATGTCATAACGTTTCAATATTTCCTGCTTTACTAGGTCATAGTCCTCTGCCAAATGTGGGTCCATATTACTATAGGCCAGTTGTGCTTTCCCTGATAGATATGGTGCCAGGTGTACTGCCCACTGTATCTTTGGCCAATCACAGGCCTTGGCCACCCTTTCAAAAGTGGTCAAATACGCCTCAATGTCATCATTAGCAGTCATTCTTGTGAGTTTTATATCTTCAGGGTTGTTGTTACTCTGTCCTCCCCCAGTTCCATTTCCTGCTCCCAAAGATTTAAACAGCTGCATAGTTTCAGCCCACCTTAAATCTTGTCGCCTTCTGTCTCGATCCCGTTCTTGGGCATCTAGGTCTCTCTGCCGTTCAATTTCCATCTGTCGTACCGCCAACCAGTGTAGAAGTTCAGAAAGGCCTTCAGGGGGCCACTCATATGGCTCCTGGCATCTCTCCGGTCATTCCTCCTCCTCCTCTTCTTCACTAGCAGTTTGGTCCTTTGGCACTCTCCATCTGACATCTGTGTCCAGACCGGTATACAGAGGTTCACCTGTCCTCTCTGTCCGAGAGCATGTCACAGTGCCCATTTTCTTCTCATCTGTTTCTGAGGCCATGGTTGTCACTTGTACCAGATCTGGTACCGTTCTGGTCTCCCACTCTATCCCTTGGATGACCAGATCCCACTTCTGACACCAAACTGTGAGCGGGTGTGGGTAGTGACAACACTTGACACAAGTTTTTCTCTTAAAACTACACCAATTGATGTAGTGACTTTTATTAAAGCAAACAAAATAAAGAAAACTTCAGGAAAACAAGAAAATAAACTTCATTCCAAAAGAAATAGCTTCAGATATTCTTCTCTGGAAAACAAAATGTCACAGAGTGGTACTAGCTCCCTCTCAGCATGATCACCATCATCTGTGCTCCACAACCTATCTGCCCACATACTGAGTCCCAGTCTTTTTATATACTGAAAACCTTGACATCATCAATCATGTGATCTGCCCCCTAATCATGACATCACCAGAAATGTATCATAAATAGAGTCCACTAGGGGGCCTGCAGCCCTTAAGGAAACTCATCTTCATCTGAGCAGGCATCAAGGGCACATCTGAGCAGGCCTCAAGAACATACAGGTACCTCTTTGATTTCTTGTTTAAATTAACTTGAAAACAACATATATTAAGTGGTGCAAAGCAACCACCCCTTTTGATGTTCCAACCAGGCTTTGCTTTACTGCATCTTACTTAAACAGTATGAATTGTTTTCCAAGCTCCCTTTAAAAACTGAAAAGGATGTGCTTACTTTGCTTACTTCCGGTATTCATTTAGCCAAAACAGGCAGCTAGGTTAGCCTCTACAGTACCACCACCTAGACAAAAAGTAGAAAATTAGCGGGTTAGAAAAGAGAAGAATACCACAATAGGAGGCCACCCCATTGTGGTAGAAAGGTGAAAAAGGTCAAGGGAGACCTATAGAGAAGACAAGTACTACTGCAGTAGATTTTTTTAGAAATAGGGTCTAGGGTAGAGAGGAGTGTCTAGTGGTGATGGGGGGTCCACATAAACTGTCACACTGTGCCACATAGAAGACTATTACACAAACTGGGGAATATGGGTGTGGGTAGGACAGTAGTGTGGTGGGTAGGTAACTGGCTGGGTGGCAGGACACAGAGGGTGGTGGTAAATGGCTGTCACTCCACAGAGGGAAGAGTGACCAGTGGGGTACCACAGGGATCAGTGCTGGGACCGGTCCTATTCAACATCTTCATCAGTGACATTGCGCAGGACATAGAAGGCAGAATTTCACTGTTCGCTGATGACACAAAGCTCTGTAACAGAGTAGACACACCAGAGGGTGTAGACAGAATGAGAAGCGACCTGCAGAAACTTGAAGAATGGTCAGGGGTTTGGCAGTTGAAATTCAATGCAAAGAAGTGCAAGATAATGCATATGGGGCACAAAAACCCTGGCACAATATATCAGTTGGGGAGGTGAGGATATAGCATGCACCAAGCAGGAAAGGGATCTTGGGGTTGTCATCTCTGAGGACCTCAAGGTAGGGAAACAGTGTGACAAGGCAGCAGGTAAAGCAAATAGGATTCTGGGATGTATAGGCAGGGGCATCATCAGCAGGAAAAGGGAGGTCATAATTCCGCTATACAAGACACTAGTGAGGCCCCACCTGAGTACAGTGTACAGTTCTGGAGACCATACCTATGTAAGGACATAGACAGGGTAGAGAAGGTTCAGAGGAGGGCAACAAAGATGGTGCATGGATTGCATCACAAGTCCTCTGAAGACAGGTTGAAGGAACTGAACATGTACTCCCTGGAGAGAGGAGGAGAGAGGGATATGATAGAGACATACAAGTATCTTACAGGAGGAACAGGTGCAGGAAAACACTACTTTTAAGCGAAAAAGATGTTCCAGGACTAGAGGGCATGGGATGAAGTTGGAGGGAGGATGATTCAGAGGAAACATGAGTAAGAATTTCTTCACAGAACGGGTGGTGGACAAGTGGAACACCATGCCAGAGGAAGTGGTGAGGGCAGAAACAATCATGGGATTTAAGAATGCATGGGATAGACATAAAGGAATTCTGGAGGTCAGGGTTAAGGGGCAACAGACTTCTAGGAAAACAAAGTGAACTTACAAGCTCAAATGGGCAGACTGGGTGGGCCATAGGCCCTTATCTGCCGACACTGTCTATGTGTCTATGTATTAAAAGTAAGGAAATGGGATGTTTGGACTTCTACAATCCTAACTCCACCCAGCCCATCTACTTCCCCTGTGTATACCATCAAACTAAATGACAAAAGGAAAAAATCCAGGTTTCAACCTTGTTTTAAATATTACTTTCCATGATTAACACTGTACTCGTATCTTGTGAGACACAAAACCATAGGATACAGGATTTAGGCAGTGTGTGTGTGTGTGTGTGTGTGTGTGTGTGTGTGTGTGTGTCATGTTTGCTCGGTGCTGTGGAATAGGAATTATCAGATTCCATTCTGAATTTCAGAATTAGGATTTTTGGTATGTATGACCAAAAATCGTAAATTCCAAAATGGGTGATAGCAGAATTAGGGATGGTCTGATCTCAGACTCTTTGTAGTCTCTCTTACCAAGAGTACTTGAAAATTTTTGCCTTTTTTGCATTTGTGCAATGATTAATTGTGGTTCATTTAATGCATGTTACATGAATGTTTTAAAGGCATAAAATAAAAATGAATTCTAATTAAACTGCAATGTTGAATAACATTTTATGTACCTCTCCTTTTCTCTTTTCATGTGTTAATGGACTCGGAATCAGATTCTGATTCTGAAATTTGTATTCTGTTCCGTGGTGCAAGCAGTAAGTGCCTGTCTGAACTTCCTGTCTGCTGGTGCTAAGTCATAGTTTTTGGCAAATCCCATGCTGTGTAGAGTATGAAAGCTACTGCCTTGCCTGCTTTTATCTTCAGACAGGGGTTTGGGTGTTTTATTAGCCATTTAAAAAATTCCAACAAGTGTTCTGTCTTCCCTCCTGTTCAACAGGTAAGTGATGTTTGACAAAAAGAGAATTTAGATACTTTGCTAGTTTGCTTTGCTAGATTTACAGTTGGTTTCTCAGGGCTAGGCCACACTTGTTGTCCTGTCCTTCTTGTTCTTGTCTTCTCTTTTCTCATTTTCTCATAAATGTCTCATAAATGTCTTCTTTTTTCTACTGGCTAGTGGCAACTGTCAAAACATTAAGATGTCTGGTAATAGCAAAAAAAAAAAAAGAATGTCATATGCTGCAGCTTTGTCAGTGAAAGGTACTTCAAAGTGTCCTGAGGGTGGGTCCAAGCCCACTAGCTGAGGCTGTACTGGTAGTAGCAGTGGTGATGGTGGTGGTGGTACTACTGCTAGTTGGGCGTGATGCTTCAGTCACTTGGCAAAGTGATAATGCTAATAATGCAGGGTGATACTATAAAGTAGAATGTGAATGTACCCATTAGTGAGAAGGGGAATGGAAAGGTATTGGGACTGGGAATGGGAACTAGACATAGTAGTGTGGAGGATGTCACTGATAACAGTGGTGGGGGAAGGGGAGTACACATGACAAAGCCCATTGATAAGAAGGAAAGTGCTGGTGCCACTTCTGGAAGTTCTGGTTCTCAGTTGTCTAACTCATCATCAAAATCAGCATCTTCTGAGCTCAGTAATGTTACAGTAGCACCAGGTGAAAGAGAATTAGTCCCTGTGGAGAAGATTAAAAGGGCAGCAATGGTGATACTGGGCATGTGACCTGGACCACATACCGTTAGGAGACATGTCACAGCTGAATTACTTGAAGTGCCTCAAGGCTCCTACTGAGCCTATTGCTGTTGGTGCTGCACTAGTCCCACCACCCCTCACCCCAGTTGTACAGAAGAAGTAGGAGGAGGAAGAGGAGGAGGAAGAAGCTGGAGGAGACAAGGAGGTGCAGTATCAGATGGAAGAAGATCTGTAGTCATAGGATCCAGCTTGTGACAATCAGGACAATGATTATATTCCAGATGCTGGAAAGACTGTGGAAGAAGAGGAGGAGGAGGAGGAGAAGGAGAGGGAGAAGGAGGAGGAAGATGATTGTGATGATCATTGTCCAGCACCTGAAGCACCTGGGAGAAAACAGGGTGCAAAGAAAAAGTCCATATCTCCAAGGTAATCAGGGAGTAAGAATGAAGGTAAGTCACCTTTCACCAATAGTAAAGGTGGTCCTGGTGGTGGGTAACTGAGCGAGGTTGAGCCTCTGGGCCCTTCTAGTTCTGTTGAAACAATATTTACTGTAACAAATGAAACAAGTTCTGGCCAGAGCCAATAGGGCTATATTAGAGGACTACGGGATAAAAATATTGCAAATTACCAAAGTTATGAGTCTGCGTTAGCAAAATGTAATGTACGCTCATAAATTTTTTGTTTTGCAATATTTTTACACCAAATTTTCGACATAGGCTTGTTGTGATCCTGCTTCACGAAGAATGACAGAGTAAATGTTCAGCTCCTGTCTGAAAGGTAATTTCATGCAGGGACTGTGAAATCAACTTTCAGGATGTAAAAACACATTTTGGTCCAGAGTTGAAAAATGAAAGCTGTCACATTCATGAGGTGCTGTAAAGATATGGCTATGTTGTAAATTTGGGATTACAATATTAAAAATTATCAGTTACAAGTCTGTTCTCAAAATGTATCGTACGCTCATAACTGTATTGTTTTTAATATTTTTACACCAGATTTTCAACATAGCCTTCATAGGACCTGGCCTCATGAACAAGGGAAGAGAAAATGTTCAACTCCTGCCTGAAAGGTGATTTCATGCAGGGGCTATGAAATCAACTTTTGGGATGTAAAAAATATGTTGGCCAAGATGTGAAAAATGACAGTTGTCACATTCATGAGTTGCTATAAAGATATGACTATGTTGTAAATTTGGGGCAAAAATACTGAAAAGTACCAAAGTTATGAGCCTGCATTCACAAAATTCAACATAGGCTCATAACTTGGTTGTTTTTTAATATTTTTGCACCAAATTTTCAACATAGTCTTCTTATGACCCCACCTCCTGAACAAGGGCAGAGAATATTTTTAACTCCTACCTGAAACATGATTTTGCACAGGAACCGTAAAATCACCTTTTGGGACAGAACTGCCTAATGACAGTGTAATTGTTTATGAGGTGTTGTTCCAAAGAAGGCATGTTCAAAGTTTGGGCCAAAAATATGCAAAAATGCTCAAGTTATGGCACTAAGTTCAAAACCCCACAGAAATAAATTAAACCACATACCTGTTTCTTCAGTTCGCAGTCCAGCTTTGAAGAGTGAAGATGTGTCTGCGGTCCGGAGAGGATTATGGCATTGGACCCCTGATGGGTAAGTAAAGGCTTAGGGGGTGCAGGATGGTGGGTGCTGAGTGGGAGAGTCAGATGAGGAGTAAGGAATGGCCGCAAAAGACATCAATGGATGGTTTTCTTTTTACAGGTGAAACAAAAAAAATTTAGGACTGAGGATTCTTGATTGCGACTCTGGGGGAACTGGCACCTGTAGTGTCACTGCTATCTTTCTGGGGTGGTGTGGTGTGTGCTAAGTGGGAGGGTCGAGGGAGAAAGAAAATATATTTAAAAAAAAGGTCACAGGGCACACAATTGCGACGCTGGGGGATTGGGCACCCCCAGATTCATAAAAAGGTCACAGAGAACATGATCATGACACTGGAGGACTGGGTATCCCCAGTGTCATTGTTATGTTTCTGGGGGTGTATGGGGTGGTGGGTGCTAAGAGGGAGGGATAGGTGGGGGCATATGTTTAGTTTTTTTTTAAAAGGGTAATCAGCGGTCATGGCAGAACATGGCACACTTCACAATGACCAATATGGCCACTGCACCATACTGTGCATGTCTTAGGAGTTGCGCATGTGCAATGTTCTTTGGTGGCCATCTTGGACACAGCAGAGTGTGCCATGTTCTGCCGTGATGATTGACAGACTAAAAATAGTGCAGTGCAACTGCCTATAGAGACAGCAAGTGGAGAGCTTCACAGATGTGGAGGCAACTGTGTTGCAACTCCAACATGTTGTTTGGTTGGAAGGAATGTGGGAGTCCTTTTCTCATAGCAAGAGGTCTGCAGGGCTATGCTCACTGCAGCCCTAAAAATGGCTCTGGTGTGTGGATGCACTTTGAAACATGTAACCCTGAATTCATGTATGGAAGATGTCTGATCTGCCTCATGAACATCAGTAGGGGGTGTCCTCCATCATTTGGCACCTCTGAGATGCATACCCACTTACCAATATACCATTACCATGAGAGGGTTTTGATGTTGGGGGCCAGAGGGAGGCAGGCCAAGTCATCTAGCCAGAATATCCCATACCACTGGCATAGGATACTGATGCTGGTGCTGATGCTGAACTACCTTTGGCACCAGACAGACCACCCATGACTCCTGTTGTTCCCTCCACACCACAATGGCAGTTGACTCCATAGCAATGTGCTGAGCATACTGTCAAGTTTACTCCAGGACACTCAAAGTCAAAAAGTAAATAAACTGAACAATTGTTGTTACTAGAGGAAAATCTTTTGCCTTTCTCTTTTGTATTGAATGGCGCTTTTCACCACTTGATGCAGACAGTGGAAACCATGCTACTCTGTGCCATCTAGACATTTCATTACCAGGGTTGTATTTCCTGAGCTGTACCATAATCTGTGTGCCATGGTCCACCATTGCCTAAATCAATCTTCTTGCTCATATGTCCATGTCACCGTGGACTTGCGGAAGAGTGGCTAGATGTTGGACTACATGTCAGTCACAGCACATTGTGTGTGCTTTAAAGAAGAACTGCAACCAGTTGGTGGTGCTGATGCTGGTGGTGTTGAAAAGCACAGAGAATACAGAAAACACATAGCTCTGTGTGTGTAATTGGATTTTAGTCTTCAAACTAATTTGACCATCTGCTCAAAAAGCTGGTGGAGATATTTTTTTTCCAATTGTTCAACCAGGAGAGATGCACTAAGCTGAAAACGTGTTTACAGGTGTGACCTGGGAGCACAGAGAAGTTAAGTGACTTGCTCAGGGTCACACAGCATGCAAGTGGGAGCAGTGGGATTGAAACCCAGGTCTCTAGATTTGCAGCTCAGAGCCTTAAACCACTGCAGTATACTGCCTCTGATACATGGCCGAGGAAGGATGGTATAGACACATACAAACAGAATTTGTTGGCAGAAAAGAGCCCCTTGCCCATCCAATCTGCCCAGATCATCCCTGCCTAGTCTATCTCCAAGCCTGGATTGAGCCTGGCCTGACTGATGATGTTGCAAACATCAATAAGGCTGTCATTGATGGAGGATATACCCATGTGGCATATCTTGCACACTGCATACACTTGGTCATGGGTAGTTTTATCAACCAGATGACATCGTGGGGACTATCAAGAAGATAGGTACACATATTTAGCCTACCATATCAACATGTCGAATGCTGTACAGCATACAACATGACCATGTTGTAGGAATAGCACGGTAGGGTACAGCAAGAGGGTGCAAAACCACGACAGGAAGTATGCATAGTAGTGCACCCTTTCACTCTTCCCTGTACAGGATAAGGATCCTGCTGGGATGAGGGTCCACTGAGCAGCTGCCGTGGCTTAATGGGATGAGCCACTGGCAGCAAGGGAGGCAGGCAGTGCATTTGGGACCAGGGTTTGATTCCCAGTCCCAGACACATGGATTTTTACAATTTTCATACTTCGTGCGATATTCACTGTTAATCCCCCTCCTCGAGTTAGATATTTTAGTTGGAGAGGTGCTGGGGGCTGAGCCCCTCTTCCACAAAAAAGACTTATGCACAGTAATATATTGTGCTGTATTGCAGCACAGTATATTGCTGCGGCATAATGTCTTGCAGCATTATGACCTCATACTCACATTTAGCACTCTGTTAAGTCATGTAAAAAAGTGCATCACCTACAGCATGAGAAGGAACTGCCTGAGGATGCTGTGATACAGGAATGTGGCACCAGGTAGAACTCATCCAACCATATGCTCCAAAGGCTTCATGAGCAGCAACCGGTGATCCATGAGTATTTGTTTAATAAAATTGGTTGCCCCAATACCATGGTTTTGTCCAGCAACTGGAATATTATGAAGATGCTGCTACCTATCTTTGAACCTTCTGAGGCCATGACTAAGAAGGTGAGTTCCATGGACTCGTGCTTGAACATGATCATTCAGCAGATCAGGTTATCACACACATTACTCATGCACAGGAGTGACCAGTAGGGACATGATTTGAGTTCACAGTAGGATGCAAAGAGGCTAACAGATACCCATCTGCCATATCTGGAGAGATTGACCACCTGCATATGATGTTCACGAAGGATCCCTGAGGATCAGTATAAACTTTCCACCATCCTCTTCAGTTTAAAAAAACAAACTAACAACTTTCTCTCAGAGAGTTCTGACATTGATCACTGGAAGGATGTGCCATGGGAAAGGTTACTAAGGATTTCCAGAAGCCTTGGATGGATACACCATAATCTAAAGAGCAGATTATTGTAGAAAATGAGAAGGAAGATGAAGAGTTTGAGGAGAATGAGGGGTCTGTGTTGTTCAACAGGGCATTATTGAAGGACAGAATGATGCAAATGAATTTGATGGAATTCATTAGCAAAGAAATCTTCAATGGAAAAGCAAGCTATGATAAACATCGAGGCACAGATTGCCGAGTACTTTGCTGACTGTACTACCATCAGAAAAGTTGATGAAGATTCTCTTATATACTGGCATTCGAAGATATGTGTCTGGTCTGATCTAGAAGTCTTACTACATTTTGTGCCCAGATCTGAGTGCCTATTCAGAGCATATATTCAGCACAGCTGGAGCAACAGGGAATGTCAGCAGGACACAACTGAGCATTGCCAATGTAGAGGTGTTGGCATTCTTCAAAATTAACATGCATTACTTCCATCAACAGCCTCTCAAGCCACTCAACCTTACGTATGATGGTTCAGTATCAGTGAGACAGAGGTCATCATAATACAGGATATGAGGATGGAGATGAGAAGATTTGGTGCTAACTAACTGGTGAAGTATATAGTAGTATTCCTACCATCACTATCTGCTACCACTGTTCTTCTCATCTTCAATCATTAGTACCATCTGTTCTTGTCAGGCTCATCCTGAACTGCTGCACAAAGTCTGTTCTCTTTCTTTTGGCCACTCATCTACAAAATGTAATCTCTGCGATTACTTTTATTATTTTGCTAGTATAGTTAGCTTGCCCCACCAGCAGTTCTTTAATGTCATTATTGTGATAAGTCCTAATCCATACATCTTTTTCATGATGCACTGTTTTCAGAACTTGATTTAAAGACAGCAGTCTAAAACTGTCTTCCATATGTTACTAGCCAATGCGACAAAATCATTATCTGGAGTCAGCCTGTTGAGTGGCCTTTATCACTTGTGACACCAGGGCCCAAAGTTTGGAGGCAAACCCAAGTCATTGGAGGACTGGCCGGTGAAGGAGGATCAAGAATCCAGAGGACACTATCCCTTTGGGGAGGGAGAGTTCCCACCTTCGACAGCACTACTGCCACCTGGGTAAACACAGATTGTGGTGCATGCAGAACTGGTGTTCAGGGAGGGGGATGCCAAAGGACCCTTGAAGCACTGATGCACACTTGAGTGTGCATGTCACTAATTCCAGGCAGGCAGTGTCCCAGGGGGATGTTGCAACATGAAAACACAGAAAAATAATATGCCAGTGGCCGGATGATGCTAACCCTCACCCCACAGGCCCTGCACCAATGACTTGGCACCCACCTCATGACCAAGCACCACCTTCAATAGGGCATAGTCTACCCTACTGACCCCACTCTGGAGTGCTAGCCCAGGAAGAACTAGGATGAACAGAGTAAGTCCAGAGGAAGGCAAATGGCAGGGCTAGAGGCAGGATGAGGAAAGGAGAAGGAAACAAATCAGCAACTATCTGTTCCTTTGTCCAGTTAATAATGATGGCAATCACCATTATTAATAAATATTTCTGTTTTAATTAGAAATAAGTGAAACAACTGTCACTTAATGTTGTCTATATGTAACTTGCTGGGTGTGCTCCCCCTCCCTAAAAAAGAAAATATAAAACAAATATAAAATAGAAAGCACCGAAAGCATTTAGAGTTTATAAATGTTTCTCCTTGCCAACACTCCTAGTCTCTTTTCGGAGTTTCTACTGTCTAGTGTACTATAATGTTATTGTGCATTTATTGTGTTACTGTCACCCCCAAAGGTTGGTGTCCTGTAGTTGTACCATGCCCAGTACCTAGTACGTTCCATACCTACACTATGGCCTGACATACCCACCATGATATTCCCATATCCTGGTGCTGGTTATTTGTTTAGTCTAGTCTATTCTCTGTATCTCTGGCCTGGCATAACTTAGCCATATATTATGGTTGATTTCATACTGGTACTACTACTACAACTAGGGCACCAGCAGCAATATCTGTCACTCATCATTCATCACCTTAATGTGTGTAGTCCAGCAGCACTATTACTTTTTTATTGGTGCTGGTGGATGGTGGGTGTTATCGTGATGTTTTCTGGCAGCAAGCAACCTATGTATGCAGGCCTCCTACCAAAAAAAAAAAGAAAATTAAATATTTTTGGTATGTTAATAGCAGTTGGAATTTGCAGCTGTGCAATTTGCATCAGAGATGGAAAGCATTTTATCCACTTGCTTCTTTCAAAGTATAAACACATGTGGTAGTCACATGTTGACGCTCATGGGTCACCGTTTTGTTGGCAGTGGCAATGACTTATGGAGTAAGACAGAACACTGGGAAATAGTTTTGATCTTTAAGTTATTGTCTCTGGCAGCGGGATGTTAGTGTGCTCTGTGCTATATTTTTTAAAAGTAGCACTGTACAAGTTTTGTGAACAGACTGTATCTCAATGCATTTAAACCTTTTAAATGTGTTTGCTATGCTTAATGCTTAGTCATGGTGGTCCACTCCCAACATCATCAAATGTTGTATTGCTTGAGAAAACAAGGCATACATCATCAGCAATGATCCCCAAATAATGTTGATAAAAATGTCTGTCCCATAGAAATAATTGGATTTCAGAATTTAGAATTGCATTTAATCAGATTTTGATCCAACATCTGGAGTAGGATGTTCAAATCTTGAGCCCAAAAATCCTAATTTCAAAAATGGTGCTCTGAAATTAGACTTGCACACTGAAATCGAATTCTGAACTCTGATCCAACATTTAGTTCAACCCCCCACCCCCACCCAGTAAAGCAAACAACTTCCCCTTCTCTATCCTAAAGAGTCCTCCTTCCCTTACTTTGTCCTGCTATCCACTGAGTCCAATGGTCCTGAGTCTGACCACATCTTCCAAACAGCAGCCATCCCATTCATATGGTATGGTCCTCCACTCCCCTCTCAATGTTGGCTCAGGCATCACTTCTTCAAATTCCTCCACAGTGGCAACACCATTGTGTTCAGTATACCCCTACTGTCTGTCTTTTTGGCTCCCATCATTGCCTTATTGGCTGGCCGGGATGCCACAGTACTGCAGTGAGTACATATAGCTGCAGTAATAGGCAACAGTCCCATCCCGACTTGAGTAATCCCTCCTGGTCCTCCAACCCATCACTCAGGCCCTCAAGTGTGTAATGTTGCTTGCTTTGTTTGCAAGTGTTTCTAGCAAAAACCTTAAAGTCCCCCCTGCCCAACCGATTGATTATGTTCCCTCAATGCCAGTGGCCACTGTCCCTTCTCCCTGTGTGGCCTCCTGGTAGAAAAGACAGGCATTCATGTTGAAGGGAACAAAGCCTTGGGAAAACTGCTACTCCTGTTATTTGTGTAAGGCTTCTATTGGTTCCCCAAGACTTTGTAACACTTGCCCCCCACTTTCTTTAAGGTGGTCCACAAGGCAAAATAAGCTGTCAGGGCTGGGGAAGGAAAGGAAAATGTTCTCCTCTTTTCTCTGTTGCTGGGGAACAAGGTGTTTGAGCCTGATGTGGTGCCCGAGTCTTACTCTTCTTGACCACCACCAGCCACCCAAGCAAGCATTCACTGCAGTGCAGAGGGAAGAGAGGGGGTCAACCTGGCATGGCAACATAGCATGGGATGGCTACTCTGAATCCCAGTGAGTGAGCATGACTAGATGGACTGGAGGATGCTACTGCTCAGTGGAGAGCACTGTGTTGTGTTTGGACAGTTGGACAATTGGACTATTGTTATATCAGCATCTCAACAATGATGGGGAAGGAGACCATGGCAGACCAAGGCTGGCAATTTGTTGCAGGTGCTGCTGCACTGCTGCTGTAATTCAAGAGCTGAGAGGGGAAAGGATGGGTTGGGATGGGGGGGTAGGTCACTTTAATTGGATTGTGTTTACTTTGTTTGGTACTGGCCAGCTGCAAATCTTTTGCATTTAGTGACCTGATGACCACTATGGCTCAGTTCATGCTTCCAGCCAGCTCATCACCAGTCAAGCCAGGTAAGAGAGGGGAGAAATGGGGAAGGGGACTTTTTTTAACATTATGTAAACGTTATTGATTTTAAATACAACCATACAAGAAAGAAAATGATTCAACTCGACAAATCCAACAATAAACATACCCCAAAGAAATGAGAAAATAAAAAGTCCCCCAACATGATACACATCCTTCAATTCAAGGTTAACAAAAGCACTCCACTCTTCCCAAAAGCCCCTCCAACCCCTAACTCAGGAGCAAAATGCTGGATACAGAAAAAAAATGCACAGGACAAAGGTCCGAAAGAAGCACAATAAGAGTACCACAGTACAACAGTATATGGGGGACCTAACAAAAATAATACAAGCCCCCAACCAAATAAAAAGAACATACTGTATATAAATAGATAAATATCAGGAGGGCATTCCCAGACTTATGCACTTACCAACAGCAGGGTGTACAAAGGTTCCCAAATCTGACCCAAAAAAGCCAAATGATCAGCCAGTTTGCAATCATTTTTTATGCATGTAATGCAAACAAAATTTCTTTATACCACTCCCCGTAAGTTGGTATAGCTTGATCTACCCAGTGATGTAAAATAACTTTTTTAGAGCAGGCAGAAATTAATGCCATATGGTATCACTATGCACCTATAAGAGTATCATCATGCACCCCAAGCTAACAAATGTCTAGTAAAAAATCATGACCTAACCCTAGAAGCAGGACTAATTTTGAATGAATTGCATCCCAAAAAGGCACAACCTGAGGGCATTCCCACATCATATGCAAAAAC
Source organism: Neoceratodus forsteri (assembly GCA_016271365.2). Classification (NCBI taxonomy): domain Eukaryota; kingdom Metazoa; phylum Chordata; order Ceratodontiformes; family Ceratodontidae; genus Neoceratodus; species Neoceratodus forsteri. The sequence goes on from CM057456.1 coordinate 735,114,794, forward strand.
GAACCCAAAGATAGGGAGGCATACCAAACTTCCCTAAGGGAAGCAGGGAAGGCAGTAAGGCAGGCAAAGGCCCAAACTGAGGAAACACTAACATGAACAGCAAAAGAAGGTGACAAGACTTTCTATAGATACATTAGTGAAAGGAGAAAGTCCAGAGGTTGTATTGCTAAGATCAAAGAGGATAAGGTGGAGTGTGTGAAGGAGGACCAAGGAAAAGCATCTGTCCTAAACAGATACTTCTGCTCAGTATTGACGGAGGAAAAGGTAAGGCAGGGCCCACATCTCAGCAGCATGGACATGGGGTGAGGGAGGTGTGCATAAATCCCTTCACCAAAGAGAGGGTCCTACAAGAGCTTGCTAAGTTCAGGGTGGACAAGGCAATGGGACCAGATGGCATACATCCCAGGGTACTAAAGGAGCTAAGGGTAGAACTAGCAGAGCCATTATCAGAACTGTTTAGTGAGTCTGTGAGCACAGGAGAGGTCCCAGAAGACTGGAGAAGGGCTTATGTGATCCGGCTCCACAAGAATGGTAGCAGGGAGGAGGCTGGGAACTACAGACCAGTCAGTCTTACTTCAGTAGTGGGCAAGATTATGGAGGCACTCCTTAAGGAAAAGATAGTGCAACACCTGAAATCCATAAGAGCACAGGATCCAAGACAGCATGGGTTTATAGCAGAAAGGTCCTGTCAAACTAATCTCATAGATTTCTTTGACTGGGTAATCAGAGTGGTGGACCAAGGGGGTGCAGTTGATGTCACCTACCTTGACTTCAACAAAGTTTTTGATACTGTTCCACATAGAAGATTGATTAATAAGCTGGGTAGAGTCAGGGTGGGTCAGAAGTTGGTCAACTGGGTGGCAAACTAGTTGGCAAGCAAGAAAACAGAGAGTGGTGGTAAATAGTATACAGTCAGAACAGATGCAAGTCACAGGTGGGGTACCTCAGGGATGAGTCCTGGGTCCAGTCCTCCTCAATGTCTTCATGAGTGACATTGCAGATGGACTGGAGGGTAAGGTTTGTCTGTCTGCAGATAACACCAAGATCTGCAACAGAGTAAATGATCCAGACGGGTTGGGCAGAATGAGAAGAGAACTGGATAAACTGGCAAAATGGTCAGAAGAGTGGCAAATGGTGTTTAATACAAACAAGTGCAAGATCATGCACATAGGGAGGAGAAACCCTGAAGCCACCTATACAGTAGGTTGGGAGGGGGAGTTGCTGGCAGTCACAAGGGAAGAAATAGACTAGTGCATCGTCATCACAGATGACCCGAAACCATCCAAGCAGACCACTAAAGCAGTAGGTAAGGCTAGGGGGATGTTGGGGTATATTAGCAGGGGTATCACAAATCATAAGAGGGAGGTAATAATCCCTCTTTACAAGACACTGGTTAGGCCCCATCTGGAGTACTGCATGCAGTACTGGAGGCTGTACCTGCACAAGGACATTAACAAAATGGAGGCAGTCCAGAGAAGGGCAACCAAAATGGTGCAGGGACTGCATCAGAAAACATATGATGACAGATTAACAGAGCTCAATATGTATACCCTAGAACTAAGGCGGGAGAGAGGCGATATGATCGAAACATTCAAACATCTTAAGGGCATTAACAAGGTGAAAGAATCTAACATGTTTCAATATAAGAAAATTAGCAGGACACGAGGACACAGCATGAGGTTAGAGGGAGGCTGATTAAGGGGTAATGTGAGGAAGTTCTTTTTCACAGAAAGGGTGGTGGATGCATGGAACGGCCTACCTCAGGAAGTGGTGGATATGAATACAGTGCAGGGCTTTAAATAGGCATGGGATAGGCACAGGAGAGCAATACAGATGAGTATGAATAGATAGGCCATTGACAGAGTAAAGGCCTATGGCACATTCATAAGGTAGAAAAAATGGGCAGACTGGATGGGCCTTGCAGTCCTTATCAGCCATCAACTTCTATGTTCTATATTTCAAAGCAGCCTGACACTGAGCGCATGAGTCAGAGGACACCCTACCCATTTTATACAGTTTAATAAGGGCATAATACAATTTATGGAGCAGTTTAAATTGCATATAGCGATACTGATCAGACTTAATATATTTATACAAATACCCCCAGATAGAAACCCAATCATAGGAACCAGCAAATGCAGGAAGTGTACAATCCCAATAAAAGGGCATGCTCACAACAGTAGAAGAAAGTAAAGCATAAGACTGAGAATGGAAAAAAGAAATATCATGTGGCATAGTGGCCTGAGGTGTTAAAAAGCGAGCATTTTCTGACAATGGTAAGTAACCCAGGGGCCAATACCAAAGTGCTTAAAAACAAATGAGAGAGCTGCAGATATCAAAAATGATGCTTAGTAGGAGCTCTTGAATGTTGCTGAAATTCCAAAAAGGTAAGGAAAAACCCCATTATGTAAAAACCAATATAACAAATTGAAGGTTGAATAGGGCCTAAGCAATGAGGAAATCATTTGCCCGTTTAATTTAACATTAGGATTATCAGTAATCAGTTGAGAAACATCCCTAACATTATCCAAATGAAGTATAGTACATAATTGATGATGGACTCTCACCAATGTCTTAATCGGAATACCCCAGAGAGCATGGGGAAAGAAAAAAGACGAAGTATGGAGAAGCGCAGCTGACTCAAACAATAACTCAGTCTTCAGCCATTTGCTAAGATAATTTCCATGAGTACGAATGGAAAGGTCATTAAATAACTGAAAAATATTTAACATTATGGGTAGCAAAGTAATATAAATAAAAGTTTGGAAGACAGAGTCCGCCTTCATTTTTAGGGGCTGTAAGTTCATGAAACACCAGCTGAGCATCTTTGCCATGCCAAATAAAGTGAGATATAAGACAATGCAATCCAGTAAACTATTTTTGAGGAAAATACTTAGTTAACATATTTAGTGGATACAAAACCCAAGGTAAGAGGCTTATCTTAACCACACTTAGTTGGCCGCAGAAAGAGAGCGGAAGATGGGCCCAATGGGCCAAATCTTGGTTGAGCTGACTGAGCATTGAATCTAACTTATATTGTTTCATTCGCCACTCGAAAGTGCTAAGATAAAGCCTCAAATATTTGAGTTTATCTGACACCCAGATTAAATCAAAATGCACCAGGTCAGCCCTAATTACTATACAAAAACATTCAAAGACATAAAAATCAGTTTTAGCAAGATTTAACTTGTAACTAGAAATGGCACCAAACTCCCAAATAAGGTCAAAAGCCGCAGACAAAGAAGTTCTAGGTGACGACAAGTGTAACAAAATATCATCCAAGGGGGGGCTTTGTGGAACTTGGAAAGAAAGGTTGCTTAGTTGAACTTGAAATGCAAAGAAACAAAACAATGAATACAATGTACATTATCTGTTGTATATAGAATTGAACATTCTGATTCTGGTTCCAATTCTGACCCCTAATCAGAATCAGAACCTGAATCAGAACCAGAATCAGAATTTGTGATAATCCAACAGATGCACATGAACTGGACTCTGACAAATCTAATCACCCCTGCTCTCCAAGGCCTTATTCCTCTTCTGTTAAAATAAGTAATTCACAGTTTTTTTATTCAATTATTTGTTTGGAAGTCTTGTACCTTCTAAATAAGAATTCAGTAAACATATTTCACTGTTTTTGTATCCTCAGCATAGCAGTATCAATCTGAAATGTTCATTACCACCACCATCCATCTACTGCACACCAGTGTCAACAGTCCAGAGTCACAGATAAAGTCACAGCAGCCAGAGAAACTGTCTCCTCCTTCTCTTCCTTTTGCCAGTGCCAGCAGTCCAGATGCAGATGAATAGTCACAGCAGCCAGACAAACTGTTTACTCCTTCTCTTCCTTTCACCAGTTCCTGCAGTCCAGAGGCCTTGATGAATAAAGCTGCATCAGATAGACTCTTTCTTCTCCTCTCAACAGTGCCAGCAGTCCACAGGAACAGATGAATAGAGTTTTAGCACATAGATTCCTCCTTCTCCTCCACTTGGCTATGCTACCAGTATGTCAGTATGGGAATTTCCTTGACCTTCTGTGATGGTAGTTTATCCTCTGCTTCTGATGGAATAATCCAACTTGTGTTAGCATAGCTTAGTCAAAAGGTTCATTTTTTTCCTCTTCTCTCCCTTTTCCGCAGGAATAACCATTGACAGTGGTGACCAGAACATATGACCTACTCTGCTCCTCCTCAAAGACAGCCTCCTCTGACCCACCAGTGTGCAGGGCAGGGATTCCTTTGCCTACTGCAGTGGCACTGAATCATCCAAACTGTGCTAGCATATAGTAGTTGACTCAAAAAGCTTATTTGTTTCCTTATACTAAGCTAATAACAGCTCATTTCCAGATGTGTCCTGCTGGTGTGGTGGTGAGGAAGATAATACAATAAGATGAAAGAATTAAAAGTACATTAACAGATATGTATGCATTGATAATACCAAGCAGTATTGTGCATTAGAAAAGGAGCAAGATACAATACATTACGGGCATGAACTAGTGTACAGTGCAAGGTAAAACAGCACAAGGTGCTTAAGGTAGCTAAAAATGCAGTTTGATCAATGCAGTGAAACATTCCAAACCATGGTGTAAGAGTATGGGGGGAAGGGGCTCAAGATCAAATCAGAGCTGGAGCAACCCATGGGAGGGGGACATCTGCTAAGGACTTTGGTCAGGGACAGTTCCAGGAGGGAATTGTAATGTTATAAAAAAAGAGACTTAAGGATAAAGTTGGAAGAGGCAGAGCAGATAGACAGGGAAAGAGATGACCAAGTTTAAGGAAATAGTATGAGAAGAGGGCAGCTTGGCCAGCAGTATATTTCCTGTTGGTGATGGAAAGGGAATAGGAAACAATGCTATTGAGTTGGTAGGGTAGGAGATAAGAGAGGAGAGGAGAGAGGAAAAGCATGTAGGGAGGAAAGCAAGGCGGGAAAGAGGTAAGCCAGAATTTGGATATCCCGGAAGGACACTGAGCACGGTGCTTGGTATCAAGGGAGGGGAGGGAGTAGAAGGATTAAAGAGAGCAGTGGTTTATATAAGGGGGAACAGTCCAAAGCAAAACAGCAGGAGTGAAAGAGGATGTCCAGTTAGCAAAGCTGGCTCACTAGATTTCTTTTTCTCCTCTTCTGTCTCTTTTCTGTGGATATAGTAGAGCTATGCAGAATGAGAAAATTACAGATCCATAGAATTTCTTCGAAATGTTGTGAAATTCTGCAACTTTTTGTGGAATTTCATTGAAATTTCATGGAATCTTTAAAATGTATTAATTCAGTCATAACCTGGTTGTCTATTGAGCTAGAGCTCTGAAATTTGGCATGCTTAATATCTGGGAGGCATTCTAAAGATCTGCTAAACATCATCAAATTGGATAGATTGTCTCAAAGTTATAAGTGCTCAAAGTATTCAATTTTATCTTTTTGTGGGAAATTAATGAACATGTTTATCTGCATATATCAGCTGTCTTTTAGGGCAGAGATCTTAAATTTGACATGGTTACTTAATGACAGGTGCTCTAGCAATGTGACAAATTTCATGGCATTAGGATTAATTGTTTCAAATTTATATGTGTTCAAAATGTGTAATTTTATTTTTTGTAGAAAATGTTATGAACATTTATATCTGCATATATCTCAGCCATCTGTTGGACCAGATATCTTAAATTTGGCATGATTCCTTGATGATAGGGGTTCTAGAAAATGTGTCCAAACTCATGACATTAGGATGCATCATCTCAAAAGTATATGTGCTTAAAATCTGTCATTTTATTTTTTGTGGGAAATTTCATGAATAAATTTTTTGGAATGTAATTCAAGCACCTTTGGAGCTAGACATGTGTAAATTAGCATTAATAACCTTTTTGTTATGGTATAGAATCTTCTAAATATGGAGAGAGAGTTGGATTAGAAATTTTTAAGTTACAGGGGTTCAAAAGTATACTATATAAATATTTGTAAAATTTTGTGAAAACTCTGAAAAACATGGATGTGTGTAATGTCTCTGTTCTTGCAGGCATAAACTTAACATTTGACATGCATATCTAATGTCAGTGTATCCTGGTGTCTAACACAACTGGATAAATTTGTACTGGGAGATGAGCAACTTGTTGCTCATCGTGTCTTCCTGGTGAAGCATTTCAATAAATAAAATAAAATAAAATAAAATAAAAATTGGTTTAGCAGTTTTAAATTTGAGGGGAAAAAAAAAACAAAAAAATTGGTAACATTTTCTGAATTATATATGGTAGCATATAGAAGAAGCATCCAGAATTCTTCTTGTGGAATTCAACATTCACAATGCATGTATCACTATTTCATTTGATAAGCTGGGCTGAGCTTTTTGCAGTTCTGCTGTTCCTCTCTGGGTTACTATTCCCCCCCATTCTCTCTTAGCATAGCCAGATTGACTCAATAGAACTACTGATTCCACTGATATCTTCTTTGTTCTTTACAATGACAAAACCCCTTAAAACAAGAGTCACCTAATCCTTTTCCCATCAACCTATCCTATTGGAATAGCCAGAAGTCTTCCTTCCTTGTGCCCCAGACATTGTGTTCCCCCACTACATCTTTTTGAGTACCTTCTAAGTCCCAGACTTGCATATATGTCAGGCTTCCTGGATCACCAATTTATTGAGTCCGATCCTCATATATCCTGCATTCCAGTTGGAACTATTGACACTCTGTGCTTCCTTGCTCTAAATGAGGTGTCTACCATTTGTGTGCTACCCAGCTCAGCTGTCCATTTCTAGGGGAAACTATGCATCTACCTCCTGCAACTGGTGACCCCCTGTACTACCTGTCTCTCATACCCCTATCCTTTAATTTTAAACCCCCAGATAAGGCTGACTGAAATTAGTAAATAACAATTTCTATGGGATTTTCATGAAATTCCTCAATTGTCAGAAAGACTTGTAGAATGTGACTGTAAGTTCAGATGTTATTTTGCAATTTTTGGCAGCAATCAAATAATAAAATTGACACACATTCCTTTTTAAGGTCTAAGAACCTGCCAAATTTAATGCATTCTCTAGCTTTAAAATGTCAGGGGGTTTTAAATTTGAAATTTACATTTTTGCAAAGTTTAATTTTAAAATGTTGTGAATGTTTGACTACTTTAAATTCAGTCCCATTTAAAGTTATAAATGTGAGCTACCATATGTCAGAAATGACCCAATGGTATAGTAGCTTAAATGTTTCAAATCTGGTTAAATTTGGATTTGTTGTTTTAAAATTAGAGGGAAACAACTGAAAGTTAAATGTTGGCAACATGTTTGGCAGGCTACAGTATAACTCAGTCCCATTTGCAGCTAGAAATCTGTGACTATGTAGATATATAAATGTAGTGATAACCTGTATAGCTGTAACATGTTATAACATTTCAATGAATACTCTCAAAATTATACTAAAATAACAAAATCTAAATTGTGGTAAAATGTTTGGCTCCCTATAAGTCAGTCCCCTTTGAAGCTTGAGACTTTAAACTTGGTGCACATACTCATGAAATATGTTTCTGTACATCCTGAAATTGTGAAGAAATTTGAATGGGAAAATTTTAAAATTAGAGTGAAATAACTGAAAATTAAATTTTGATCAAATATTTGGACACCCATAATGTTACACCCTTTCAACCTACAACTCTGCATTTAGTTACACTTTTGTATGCCATAACTAACTGTCAGCATACCAAATTTAGTGTCATGGGGATGCGTACTTTTAAACATAGAGCAAAATAACTGGAATTTTAAATTTGGTAAAAGTTTGTGACATTTTCATGCAAATGCTGTGGTATTTCATAGAACTGGAATGGCAATTCTGCAGGTATTCCACTATTAGACTTTTATATTCTGCATAGCTCTAGAGTATAGCCATTGACCATGGTAACCATACCATATGACATACTCATCTTCTGTACTCCTCCAAGCCAGCCTCCTCCAAGCCACATCTGTGTGGGACTTCCTTCACTTGCTGTAGTGTTACATTTATTGTCTGCTTCTCAGAAATCCAGTTATTTCGTTATTTAGTTAGTTAGTAAGTTATTTAGTTCAAAGGTTTGACCAGAAAACATACTGAGCTGATAAGAGCTAATTTTCAGATGCATCCTGGGGGAGAAGGGGGGCCAGGAGCACAAGACAATAAGGTGAATGAATTACTAGTACAAAAAGATAGTCCAAATCGTCAGTGTCAAGCAAAAGAGTTTTTCAAAAAGTAGAAAATATAGAACATTACAGATGTGCAAACCAACATTCAATGCAAGGTAAAACCATATAGCAAGATACATTAAGGTAGGTAAAATCACAATCGAACATACCCAGTGAAGCAATCCCAGTGGAATGCATCAGGAGGAGGAGCGACTCAGAAGCATACCATAGCAGGGCACTCTGTGGAGGTGGGTGGGATGGGACCAGAAAGGTCTAGTGCAGGGACAGTTGCAGGAGGGAGTTGTAAAGTCACAAAGAAAAGACTTGAAGGAGAAAGGAGAAGAGGTAGAGCAAGTGGACAGGAGAAGAGAGCACCAGAGTTTATGGAAACGATATCAGAAGGCATGTGGCATGTGTTATGCGGTATGGAATAATTGACTAAACAGGCTTAATTTTTCCATGTTGTGCCTCTCAATTCTTCAGCTATAGCCATTGACAGCAGTGACCAGAACCTATGACCTACTCTTCTTCTATTCTCCTCCAAGACATCCTCCTCCAAGCCACTGGTGTGCAGGTACCTCTTTCACCTGCTGTGATGGTAAGTTTATCATCTACTTCTCGGGGAATCATCCAACCTGTGTTAGCATAGTTGACTCAAAAAGTTTCTTTTCTCCTCTGGTGTCTCATTTTTCTGCAGGTATAACTAGGCATTCACAGCAGCACCATGCGATGACCAGACAAAAACAAGCACAGCACCATGATAGAGCCTGGTACCAGCCAACAACAATCAAGAAAAAATATCTCTAGATACTCAGCCTCTTGCACCAGTGTAGAGCCCAGCACCAGCCAGCAAAATGCAAGAACAAATGTCCTCAAGCAACCCGGCCTCTTGTACCAGAGTAGACACCAGCATCAGCCAGCAACAACCAAGAACAAATGTCATCCATCAGCTCAGCCTCTTGTACCAGCGTAGACACCTGCATCAGCCGGCAACAAGCAAGAACAAATGTCCTCCAACAACCCTACCTGTTGTACCAGCATAGAGCCTGGCACCAGCCAGCAACAAAGAAGAACAAATGTCCTCCAGCATCCCGGCTTCTTGTACCAGTGCAGTGCCCAGAACCAACCAGCACCGAGCAGAACTACCACCACCTCCAGTAATCCATCCTCTTTACCAGCATAGAGCCTGATACCAGCCAGCAACAGACAAGAACAAATATCCTCCAGCAACCCAGCCTCTTGCAACAGTGTGGAGCCCAGCACTAGCTAGCAACAAGCAAGAACAAGTGTCCTGCTGCAACCTGGCCTCTTGCACTAGTATAAAGTCAAGCACCAACCTGCAACAAGTAAGAACTAATGTCCATATGCAATCCTGCCTCTTGAGCCAGAGTAAAGCCCTGCACCAGCCAGCAAAAAGTGAGAACAAATGTCATCCAGCTACCTGGCTTCTTCTACTTGCCTAAAGCCCAGCAGCTGCCAGCACCAAGCCAGTGCTACCACCACCTCCAGCAACTCAGCTTCTTGTGCCACAGAAAACACTGGACTTCGCGGACTTCCAGAAATGAGGTACAGGGCTTGGCTAACTAAATATCTTAATTTAATACTAGGGCCGGAGGTGGGTGGCTGCCGAACTCACTAACAATGAGCTCAGTGACCTGCCCTGTGACCTAATTTTCACTCTTTTCCAAAATGTAAATAGTTTGCGACTGGGGTATGCTAAACTGTGGTGCCCAACACTAAACTCAGCCAGAACTTTCTCCCAAATGCATGTGGCACTGGATTAGAGGAGGAGCAGTAGCAAACATTTTGAAATGACATCCATGAAAAAGCAGCAGATTTTCTTGCCAGTGTACAATGTAGAAGAACTGAAGAAGCTGACTCCCAAACAATCATGCAAACATCTGTAATGAGTCCTCTAAGTTGCCAAATACCTAGGGGAGTCTGTACCCCCCTTTTTACTAGTTCCATTAAAAAACTGGCCACACAAGTGGGTCATCAGGTTTCAACATCCCAATCTGTTACATCCACTCACAGGAGGCAGGATATGAACAGCAGCTCAAATAATGTTGTCAGCACAAAGACATGATTGCTGTTTATAGACAGTATCACACAGCTATTAATATGATCTACTAACACCACCTAGATAAAATAATGTGAGCACTTGAGGCTAGCTCCATTTTCTTTATTAAACATTTTATTTACAGGGGATGATGGCTCACAGAGCATACAGATAAAGGGTAAAATGATACTGGGTCACATTGTCATATGAAGGGACACTAAACTGCAGATTTTAAATGCTCAGACTAATCCAGGACCTTTAAATTGCATGAAGGATAGCACTCATATTGAAGGCTACTTCAAATATCATCTCCATCCCCATACCTTGAACCGTAAAACTGACACATTTTTAATAGGTGAACGGGCTGATGGGGAATGAGCAGCTCAGGGAGCCAAGCAGGGGCCCTGATGCCTCTGGTGCCTATGCATTTTAACTTAACATTTTGGGCAGGGGGGATGATTGGAAGCAGGGTATACTCACACAGTTAGCATTGCCAGAAAGGCAACCTGAGCACTGGCAGGAGACATGGTTAGGGGGGTGGGTTGGCTTCCAATGAAATAGCTGGTGTTTGGTTTATTAAATAAGTAGCATCAAATCTCTGCATATATAGGCCCCCACAAGAGCTATCAACACATAGCTTCAAAATTAATCCTGTAACAGTGATCTACAGTAGGTAACATAACCTCTCAAAGTTGGAAGAGTCTATTTTTTTTTCAAGAATACTAAGCTGGTGGATTAACCTCTGCCAATTCTCCAACACTCAGTTTCTCGACAAATTCTTTCATAGTTATACGTTCTATCTGGGTTTTTTTGTTTTCTCTTAATGTTACAGACACAGAATCTTCCTGGTTTTATTAGTTTATTCCTTAACATGGTTTCTTCTTATTGTTCAGGGAACTGTACTTCCCAAACAGGGATTCACTGACCTACGCAACCAGTATAGTGCTATGCTTATGTAACTGTTAGTTTTGGTTGTGGCCATTTGCACTCTCTATTCCAGAGGAATTACCACCATGTAGGGGTACGAAAGCAAGGAACTCTCTGAGAGGGTTCCACCCCTAGAGGTGCCTCGGGACAGTTCCCATGGCTAAAGGTACCTTAGGAATCCCCCTAAGGAGAGAGCGCTGCCACTGGAGGAGGAGGGAAGGATGGTGGGACAAAGACAAAATGTTTCACAGTGATGCTGAGAGGAACTGCTTATATAGCTCAGGAAGTGGGAGTGGCTGGCTGCTTGGTCACCGAACTACAGGCAAAGCCTTTCAATTCACAAATCTATGCAGCCAGTATAGTGTTATGCTTATGTAACTGTGTTAGTTTTGGTTGTGGCCGTTTGCACTCTCTATTCCAGGGGAATTACCACCCTGTAGTGGTACAAAAGCAAGGAACTCTCAGAAAGGGTTCCACCCCTAGAGGTGCCACAGGAGAGTTCCCGTGGTTAAAGGTACCTTAGGAATCCCCAAAAGAAGTGTAGTATCATCCCCAAAAGGAGGCAACATGATGCATATGAGCAAGTAGTAACAGTAACGTAGAAGCAGTAACTGCAACATAGTAGTAGAGAAGAATAGTGATGGCTTGCATTGAGAGAAGGGGATCCCTTAAGGAGAGAGGGAATGGCAGGACATCCTCCACCTCCACCCAACAATGGAACCTAGCTAAGGAAACTAGGGGAAACAACTATGCTAACTAAGTGTTATGACCTGAGGCAATGGAGGAGAGGAAAAAACCCTATGAGGAGGAAATCTCTGGGGATCCAAGGCCTAGGTCGCCTTCCCTTCAGGCTTGGGAAAATGTATTTAGTGACATCTCTGCAGCTGCAATTTGCAAAACCCAATTAAAGGGAGGTGGAAAATATTCCAGTTTGGAAGAAGGCTCTCACTCAAACCCTCTAGCGGGAACATCGTGGAAGGTTGTGAGAAAACTCTGCAATAATACGAACATCCAAGGCACAGGAGGAGAGCAACAACTGCTGAGGCACTCATCTGGCCTACCCACCCTAAATCAAACCAGATGAACCAGAGGCAGTCGTGGGGAGAATGTGGTGAAGGTGACTTGCTAGGGAAACCACTAAAGTCAATGGCCAACTGCTATAGTGGATCACTAGAGCCAAAGGAGATCGTCGTAACCACCCTTCACCACTAGTCTTAAATTGTACACCAGGAGCTGCTGTCATGTAGCAAGCAGCTAAAGCCAAGCCCGGGGTGAGGACATTCCCAGCTATGGGCCAGGTGAGAAGGATCCTGCCCCAAGTTGGACATGCTCGATGATGCGGACTAAATGCAGAGTGAGACCGTCGGCTGCAGGAACCTGTGCCAGATTAGAATGGCTGGCATGCCCCAAAATTGATTGAGAGCTGTAAAGCTGGTGAGCTGAATGGGCACAGAGTGTTGAGATCATAATGAGCGTTGAGTGCTGAGACCTTGCAAGGTAGAATGCAGATTGAGAGCAGTAGAATCCCTGGCGAAGCCAAGGGGATGGCACTAGGCATAAAGCAATGGTTTGTGTAAGCAAGGAGCAATGGTTGCATAAGCAAGTGGGGATCTGATAGGTCAGTAAGCAGTAGTAGTAGTAATAGGTGGACCTGCATAACAACTGTATAGCAAGTAAACAGCACTGAGTTAGGGGCAAGCCAGCCAGACACGAAAAGCCAAATCAAGTGACAAACTCTGAGGATTTTTGGCAGTGAAGACATGATTTAGAACAGAATTAATTAACCACATAGGCCACGACCCCCCAAAACACCTCCCAGTCACCGCCGTAGGACAAACAAGCACACAATGAAAGACTGAGAACCACATGCAGATATAAAAGCTAATTTAATAGCCTCAGCAGGAGCTTCAGCTAACCTCAGAGTAAACAAGGTACAATAGGAATGGGTGTAAACTTTGCAGCAGCAAGAAGCAAGTAGGCCTGTACAGCAGTAGTAAATAAATGAGTACACTGAGTTGTAAGTGCAAATAAAGGAGGCATAATGCTGTTAAGCATTGTCAAACAGGCAGTGCAATGAGATTGCAGCAATGAGGTAAGTAGAACAAGCATGAGTAAGCTGTATTGCTAGGTTCAAGTAATCTGAGTTTGGTGAGAGCAATAAAATATGCCACATGGACCAGCTATAGTTGAGTAACTGAAAGCTAGCATTATGAGCTCTGAATAGCAGTATGCTAGGAGCCTAGAAAAGCCCCCCCCCCCCCAAAAAAGGAAGGAAGCATACACAACTGAAGCCAAAATACAAACCAAAGCAGGAAAACAAACACAGAAGCCTTGCAGAGACAAGGGGGGGGGCTCCAGCAGGGAGGCCCGACCAGCTCAGGGAACAAACCTGCAGAGCCTTTAGCTGCAAAGACAAAATGCTTCACAGTGAGGCTGAGAAGAACTGCTTATATAGCTCAGGAAGTGGGAGTGGCTGGCTGCTTGGTCACCGAACTAGCAAAGCCTTTCAATTATGAATGATTTAACCAATGAGATGAAGAAGTTGAGTTTGGAGGTATTACACCTTTTTTAGAACATACTTTTGTGCTGTCTGTTTGTTGTTGACAAACTTGAAGATGTAACACAAACTGGTTGCAGTGAACAAGTGGTGGGTTCCCAACCCATGCATGATAAGCCACCCTTTGAAGGGGTACACCCTCCCTGGAGGATCAAAAGAATGGGCATGGTGGACAATCTTAATAAGTTAAAATGGAAGAAACCACTAATACACTAACATAGAATGTAAAGGACCTGAACTATAATATTAAAAGAAAAAAAGTATTTAACTACTTGAAAAAGAGAATGTGCAGCTGCAAGAAATGCATCTGAATGATACAGAGCACAAAAAGCATTTGGGGGGATGGGTGGGTCTTCTCCTCTTACACTAGTCATGCCAGAGCTAAAGTGATATTGGTGCATAAAAACCTACCCTTTTCAGTGCGTAAAACCACTACAGACAATGTGGGCCGATGGTCTCATGTATAATCAGCAGGTCTCCATATCTAGGCACATAACTATGATGATTATGGATTTTTTCCAGGAGCTTATCCTGCTCCTCAGCCAAATGCAAGGTGAGATGATTTGGAGGGGTCGGGAGGTAGATTTTAACATGATCTTAGATGATAACATGGGTTGCCTCTCTACCCACCCCATCAGCCTAATAAGGTAGCTGAAGTAGTGCAGCAGCAACCCATAGACTGGGCCTAAAAGAAAAATGGGGAACTTTGTAGACCACCACAGAGGAGTACTCCTTCCACCCCAATATACATCAGACCCACACAGATATTGACTACTTCATTGTTTCATGATCACTAATGGAGGTGGTACATCAATGTGAGTACCTCCCTCTCATTATATGAGACCAAACCCCATTTATACGGGGGGGGGGTGAACCTAAGGAACCAAATCTGAAGGGTAGACCCCATTTTATTAGACAAGGAAGATTTCCTGACACAATTTCATTTAATTTCATTTAATTTCCTTTCCTCTTATTTTTATACTGGAATGGCATGTGAGCAAAATTGCCCTTTTTCACAAGCATCCAGTGTCACACTAACAAATACAACATCAACATAGACTATACATTTACAAAGGTATAAAAACAAAACAATAAAAATATTTACATACACTTCTATTAAATAAACATTGTTTTAAGTTGTTTTTAAATATGGACATAGTCAGACATGGAACTAAAGAGAGTGGCAAACTATTAAAAAAGTGGCTCCCCTACATGATAGGGAAAGTTGTCCCAGTGTGGTATGACAAAATGGAACTGGAAAGGAGTGCCCCATAGTGGATCTGGTGGAGCATCCATTGAAAGGCCTCTGGAATAGGGAAACAATACTATTAGGCAAAATACCCAACTGAATTTTATATTAAAAATATTAAAGCCTTACTGTTAAATCTATCATCTAAAGAAAGCCAATTTAAAGTCTTATAGAGGGCCAAGTAGAGATTGTAATGGTGAGTCATCCTTGGAAGCTCAATAACAACTCGAATGATACTATGATAAGCTCAACCTTCCTTGAATGTTTGAAGAAGGTGAAGAGTAGACAAATGAGCCATAGTCAATCAATGGGAGCAAAAAACTATTAGCCAGCATAGTCCTTGTTTTGGGTATTAAAATTGGTTTCACCCCATATAAAATGCCAAGCCTATGATGTACATTTGTAATTAACTGACTTATATGATTTTCAAAGGACAGGTGACTGTCAAGAATTACACCAAGGTAATAAAACTCAGTTACTCTTTCAATATACTGTAGTTACCATCATCTTTAAGAATGAATTAAAAGTTAGTGGCTTTTCTTGTCCCAGAAAAAAAACATAGATTTTGTCTTTTTGCAGTTAAGGACTAAACCATGTGAGGAGAACCAGGAGTGTAGTCTACTAAAATCACTTTCGAGCTTGTCAGAAAGTAATGGAGCACTGTTACTTTTGCAAAATAGGATGGCATTTTCTGCATAAAGGATCAGTTCAGTGTTCTTACTAACGGATGTTGCAAAGTTTGAATTCACCATCAAAGTTTTGGTGAAGTCACCAACTTTTGCCTCCACAAAGCAATCCGCAAAATTTTACCATTAACTTGTAAATTCACCTATATAATTTCACCAGTGACCTTTGCAGTAACTTCACCATTAAGACAGAAAGTATTCTAACTTTGCTGGTGACTTTTTTGCCAGTAACTTTGCCATTGAGACAGGTGACGTTTGTTCAAAACAAGGTGACTGTCTGGTGGTGTAAGCAAGTGCTTGAGGTCACATGGAAACAACTCCTGTGGGTCACATGCTACTGTTCTATATACTGACTCATCCATGGATTTACTTTGCAGTCTGAGCTAATGAATGGAAGGGGACATATCTGCTCTTTTGATTCTAAAACCTAACCAAAAGGAAAATAACTTTTTTACCTTTCTTTTGCTTGTTGTGTATCTTATTTTTATTTTACAGTTTGTGAGTCTTTGTTTAGTTGTTCTTTACCTGTTATTTTCTTTATATTGAACTGTTATTTTTAATCTCTTTTAGTGTGCTTTTTTACTGTCTTTTTACTGTGTTTTTTTGGGGGGCTTAAAAATGAGTGGGAATGGTCAGAAGAAGAGGGATGTGCATGCAGCAGATGGGAGACACTATGTTTTTCATATTCAGAGGCCCATGACTCCGGCAGTAGGAGACAGCAGCAGCACCTAACCCCCCCCCCCCACACACACAACGCAGCACCACCAGCAGTAAGATGAGGCAAGGGCAACAGCATAGGAAGCTCCAGCCCAGCCAGCCATTGTACCACCACCACCACCACCTGTGCACTAGGAGGAGGATGAGTTGCAGCCAGGGCCATCTTCCTTTTCCCCTCATCACAGTTGGCAGCAGCCAAAGTCCCTTGTCTGGGATTTTTTTCTGTATTGACCCCACTGAAAACAGTGCGGTCACCTGTAAACTATGAGACACTGTTGTTCGGTGTGAGAAATTGGAGAGCCTTCTGGGAACAGGTGGGCAGTATACCTACCTAAGAGCAAGGCACCACAAGGATTGGAAGGAGGAGCATCTATGCAATAAAATTGCTTAAGGGGACAGATGTGGTGGTGTCACACCTACTGATTCTTTTATGCTGGGCAACATAAATAAATGTGATATGCAGGTGCAGGAGGGGGAGATGGGGGGACTGGGAGAAGGAGTACAAACAACAATACAAGTGAAGCTCCATTTCAACACATAGGGTTGCACCCAAAAATTAAGTAGTATCAAATAGAAGATTCAATAACACTGAAAGTCAAACTGAGAAATGGAATGTTCAAAATCTGTGAATTCAGCAGTCAGCCAACAAGTTTGAAGAAATCTGTTTAAAAAATATTTGCAAAACAATGAAGTAAAGCCACCATTTAACAAGTAGGGTTGCACCCCAAAAATACAATAAGTGATATCAAAACAGAAGATTCAATAACACTGAAAGTCCAACTGAGAAATCTTCTCCACCACATTGTACAGGATTACAAAGCAGAATCACAGGGTTAGGGGTGCACATTTTCCAGATCTCCTGCCTCAGCTGCTGACTGAAGCTCCACACTATCAGGCTGGGCACCATCATCACCGCCACCAGCCACAGGGACACCAACAACCTCCTCCTTGACCACTGTTCCTTGTTTACTGCAGCTTCCCTTGTCACCTTTCACATCCCCCACCAGCATGGCTGTCACAGATGTGGCAGAGAAAAATTTGGCTACACTAATGCCACCGCCGCCAACTACTCCTTTGCTACTACCAACCCTGGAACCCCAGAACATGCCACTGCAGACATAGTATTTTTTAACTGCAGCACTGTTTTTCCCCACAGATTTTGAACACGTCTTTGCTGCCTCCCTGGCACCTTTCCCTTTAGTACAGTGCCTCTTCCAAGCCATTTTTATGTGCTGATTGTAAATTGATTTGGGATGAAAAATTACAAAATGTAAATAAAGCCTGCAGCACAAATAAAAACCAGGAGCAGATAACACCTCACCCTAGGGATTCAGAGATCAGCAGTGTAATCTGAAAAAATAAAACACCATAGGGATTAACATGACACACACAACAGGGTAATATGGTTGAACAAGTTATTAACTATCAGCAACAGACAACACCTCCCCATAAAGATTCAGAGATCAGCAGTGTGATCTGTTAAATAGTGTTCTAATAGTATATAGTGAACCCCCCCAAAACTTGACCTCCAAATGTACTTCACTCGATGTGGTCAAGAAGGACTCAGAAACCTTACTTTTCAGTCTTTCACTGTCAACACAAATGATGAAAATCAGAAATACGTTTCTCTCAACTTCAGTGAGCGTAACAAAATCATCAAAACTCAAATGAAACAAATAGACAGAAAAAAAAGTGTTCATGTTTGAAGAACAAAGAAACCCTTACTGTCCTGTAAATAGTTTACTGAAATATGTCTCAAAGTGTCTACTGCATGCACAGTCTTTTTACCTGCTCTCCAGAAAACTTCTCCAAGAAGTACTGAACTTTGAAACATACTGGTACACAAGAGAACTGAAGGGAATAAACTATCTGGCAGAAATTATGCTATGACTATCGACTCGTTCTCCGTCCATTACACAAATCACTCTCTGCAAAGTGTAATAATTCACATCCTTTCAGATGGAGGCTTGGCAGCTAGAGAAAGCATGGCAATAATCATCCATCACTGTGAACAGTCCTGCAGAATTACTGATCTGCATCAACATACAACTGTCAGCAGTGGAGCAAACTGATTTCCACAGCTAATTTGATCTGGACACAAAACAACTTAAAAAGTCCTCACCCTGCTGTTGAAGATGACAGTACCACAATCGTACTGAGCCAGCTGTCTACCAGTTCAAAACAGTAAGACTGCTACCACAGTTCACAGTTTCCTGCTAAAAATGCTTTCAACATGTCATCCAGAACAACAACAATGACTGCAAGTTCCCCCTTCAATATACAGCATCTAACCATAATGGGTAGAATTGTGAACTTTGTACACAATATGGCACCGATGTCAGGAAAAACACCATGAGTATGAAAACCCACTAAACGTTTCCTTTCCTCACACACACTTATTTATCTTTTCACAGGTTTCATACCTCGCTGAATTCAACATGCTAACCCAACCCCATGCATTTGTAACAAACTCTAGCCAGTGCCGCTATGGCTGTGGTGAGATTCCAAAGCTCTGGAGAGCTACTGCTGCCAGCACACGTATGCACAGATCTTGTCCCAGAATACGGATCTCTGGGGGAATTTTCTGTGAAGTCCCCACCAGGATGCCCCACAATGATCTTTGGGGGAACTCATCACAGGTCCAAAAGTCATCAGGAAATATCCCTTGAGGGATACTCCTGTGGGATTCCAACACTCTCCTGATGTTCTTACTATACTGTCCCCTATGGGTAAAATCTCTAATCCACACCCACAGATCCCAGCTGCTTGGGATCAGTCCTGTGTACCTGAGGTCCCTTCCTGGTAGCCCCCAGGGTCTTACTCATTGGCATCACAATGCTTTCATAGCTGCAACATGTCTAGGACCTCCAACACTCTGAGCACACTAAGAACAGCTGCCACGCAACCCCTGCCATGCATCCAGGTAGGAGCTTACCTCTAGGTGTCTCCTGTGTCCCTGCCCCAAGTCCTGTTACCATCCACTCAATGAGCATACTGGAAAGTACCTTGGCTCTACCTGCCCCTTACTGGATGTGCCCCTTGGCTCCCTCAGCTGGCACCCACGCCCAGGGTCTCCCAGCCAGTCCCTTACCCCCACCTGTGCCCCAAGGGTACCTGGCAGATGAGAGCATTTGGAGCATCAAAGTTTCCTCCCAAACTCTGAACTTGAGAGTTCAGTGGCACCATGAGGGTACCCTACTGTTATTCTTTTTTGTTGTTGTTGTTTAACCATCCCAGGCAACTCATCAGCCCTGTCCCTGGATGTCTCTGACCGTTCTCTTTACTCTCTCAATTCCTGGTGGCCATGTTTCCCCATGAATTCACCCCCCCATGGTGGGGCGAGAGAGGGGAGGGCCATTCCCCCCACAGCTCACAGCTCAGAAAGGCCACCAGTTGGAGTGGAACGGGTAGGTCCAGGCATCCAGACAGGGCATCATGGAACCTGGTCTACTCCATTTTCCTCCAGCTGGTTTTCTGTCCCCCATCCCGTAGACCTTCCAAAGCCATGGCATACATAGAGGCTTGCATGCACATGGAGGCAAGCATGCACGCTGGGACCGTGACTCCTTATATCCTCCCTGACCATCGTCTGCCTGTCAGGCATCGGTGCTGCACCCAGGCCTTCACCTGGGGCAGCCAAGAGCTGGCACAGCACACCTCACTAGCCTGAGTGAGCAGAGCTGCCTATAGGCATCTCAGTCCTCTCTAGGCCCTCCCACCCCATCCAGCCCCTGGTGGCCCAACCCGGGTCAACAGCATGGCATGAGGTAAGGCACTAGCAGTGCCACTAGGCAGGCACCCTACTGTTATTCTGCACTACAGCACCTTCCATTATCCACTGAGGACCCCCCCCCCATGGCCAACATCTGATGAACAATCATAACCTACTATTGTAAGGAGGGGGTTATTACACACACATTTTGCTCCCTCTTTAGTTATTCCTAGTCTTCCTTTCCTTTTTGCTGGAGAGACAGGGTTGGCTAAGTGGTTCTTTTCTGCTGACAAATTCTATGTCTCTGGGTTTTTAAGGTAAATTAAATAATAAATAGATACTGTATATGAACTCTTCTTCAGGGCTTGGTCGACTGCACCTGCTTTCCTTCACCCAGTTCTAGTCACACCAGTCTAGAACAGAAAATGAAGTGATGGAAAGGTTCAGCACAGACAGGCCAACAACCAGATTAGTTGTACAGAATGCAAGAGCTACGAGGACAGTTGTTTTTTTCATATTCTGTGTTTATGTTCCCTACACTCCATTGTCCAAACTCTCTCTGGAATCCCTTGGGTGCCTGGCTTCCCTGGATCCTGTCCCTCAATCAGCTACCTACCTTTGTTCTGTCTCAGCTGTGCCCCTGAGTGGAGTAGAAGGGGTTGTACCCCTCAGACTGCATTGTTGTCATCAAGTGGCTGGCTTGTGGGATCCTGCTGTGGTGCCTTCAAAGGGTACCTCCCCTAATGCCCGTGATCCACTGGAGTCCATCATCTTTTGGACAATGGGTCCATTTTGCATTGTTTCCTCCCCTCCCCTTGGGCTCAGGCATGCTACGGAGGTCCCAGACATGTGTGCACACAAAGCATGCTACTGCTTTGAACCTCCAGCCTGCATCAGTATCTTCCCTCCCTCCAACACCCTCAACTGCATTGCCAACTGTGGTCACACAGGTGGCAGTATTGGGCCACGGAGGTGGTGGACTTAAATATCTGTTGTTTTGGTAGTCCTCCATACAAGGATGGCTGTCATTGAGCAAGTGGTGGAGTGAACTATTGGGGGGGATATCTGTGTTTAATTCAGTTGTGCAGGCACTGCTTTAATGTTTAGGTTTTTTGTGTGTGCTATAGGGCTAATAATGTGTGTGAGATTGTGATTCTGGGAACAGGGGTGGTGGGAGGATGACAGCAGTGGGAGGCTGAGAGTGGGACAGCACAGAAGGAGGCCCCAAAGGTCCACATGATGCCAATGGGCCAACCGGGCTGCAAGGGCCAAGTGACCCCTCGTGCGAGCGACCCCAAAGCGTGAGTGCCATGAAGCAGGAGTGTGGAGTCTGACTAGATGGCATCTGCATGGTGTCTGCAGAGAGGATTGCAGGCTGCAGTCCATTCTGGGACAGGGTAACTAGTGAGGTGAACTGCTGAGGGGAAGGTTAGAGACTATGACATCATACAAACCAGGGAGGATGTTGCAATCTGACAGCAGGGGGAGCTGAGAAATAGCATGGAGGAACGTTGGTTGGGCATGGATAGTAGACAGAGCATATAGGGGGAAAATAGGTTGGTCAGATGTAATGGGTGTGCAGCAACCATCTTCCTGGGAGCAATGTGGAGGGCTGGGTGTTGTCTAGCCTGTAGGCAGCTTGGGAAGCATAGGGAGGAAATAGGAAGGTTGAGATGGGAACTGGGAATGAGGTGGGAATGCAGCTGGGAAGGAGGGCAGGGGAGAGGGGAGAGGGGAGAGGGGAGAGGGGATAAGGGCAAGTCATGGCAGGAGACTAGGAGGACACAACAGAGGCAGGGAATGCCATCGCCACAGGGACCAAGGAGGGGGAGGAAGGAGGGAAATGGAAGGTGTTAAGGAGTGGCCACAGGGAAGGGAAAGGGACAGGTCAAGGAGGGAGGCAGGGGGAGCAGGGAATGGAACTACAAGGTATTGAGAGAGGGAGAAGCAAGACTTCTAACAGGAGCTGGCCTGGTGGCACTGAGGATTGAGGCACTGGATGCCACACCTCATGCCATGCTGGCAACCCAGGTTCAGATGCACACCCATGTTGCCAGGGGTTGGCAGGTGGGGATAGGATCGAGCATCTGTAGGACTACTCTCCTATCCCAGGGAGGGTTGAGGGTTCTCACCACTCTGCAGTGGCCCCTGGTAATGATCAGGGGCACTGTCAGAGTTGGTGCAGTTGGGGGCTGAGTGCAGTGAACATCGACATGTTGTACCTCAGACGTTATTGCACATCTGCACTCCAAGGGGAAAAATTAGGAGGATAAAAATAGCAGCACTTGACCGGGCAGCTAGATAGCTGCAACTTCCTCACCCGTTGGGGGCCTGTAGTGCAAGTTCACTTTAAGGTATTGGCTCCTGGCCTGTCACTGGGATTAGAGGAGGTCCCCTTTGAAGGTACCACAGCATATGCCAGCTGGCGTGTGGGGCGAGCCTACGGGCTGCCCTGGGAAGAGAAGCGGTGGCTGGATATCAGCAGGTCAGGCTGTAGGAGAGAAAAATAGAAATACAATACAAAAAAAGACCTCTAACAGGTTCACAGTATTGCAGGGTTTGGATGAAAAGGGGGATTTGGTGGGGAGAGCAGGAAGCAGGGACAGGCAGAATCCTGTAAAAGGGGGCAGGGGAGAGGAGGTGGGACAGAGGTAGGGAAAGGTAACAGGGATAGGAAGGTAGGCGAGTCAAGAGGAACGGAGGTCAAGATAAGCATGGGAAGGGGGATAGAGAGGTGGGAGGTATGGGCAATGTGAAAGAATCTCCAGGTGGGGAGAACAAAGGGGTGAAAAGGCTGGACCACGGGGTCAGCAAAGCAGGGAGCAAGTATGGGGAAGGGGAAGCCGGGTTACAGAGAAAAGGGGATGCTCTGGGGGGATACCCATAACAAAAGAGAATATATAAGGGAACAGAAACAGGTTGGGAACCATAGCAGAGGGGGTCAGGAAGGGAGAGAGACTGTTGTAATTGTAGGGGACTCAATACTGAAGGGACTACAATGGGGTAACAAGTATACAAGGACAAACAGCAGGATGGTGGAGTGCATGCCTGGTGTGACCACAGGGAGAGTGGAAAAAATTATACCGAAGTGTGTGGGGCAGGAACACAGGAAGCCTCACATAGTGGTTCATTTGGGCACCAATGATCTGGCAGGGTAAGAAGCGAATGTGGTGCAGGAAAGGTTCAGGGAGCTGGGGTGAATCTGCAGTGTGGTGGGAAAAACAGTAGCATTCTCAGAGGTACAAACCTGCCCAGAGAGCCAGTACTGTAAGAAAGCTGAGGATTGCAAAATTCAATACATGGCTGGGAAGTTGGTGTGAGGCAAATGGGTATGGGGTAGTGGGAGACTGGGGTAGGTCATGGGAACACAAGGACCTATATGCACTGGGCAGTCTGCATCTGAGTAAGAAGGGTACAAGGTTTCTGAAACACAAATTGGAGAGGTACTTGACAGATAGGCTACATTTAAATTGATGAAGGGAAGGTGGCAGATGAGGGCATGGCACTTGGCACCAGGTGAGGAGAGTCTCCGGACCTCTCCCCCCAGTAGGGAATCTAAAGGAAGGGAGAGGGCAAAGGGAGGGGATAGCAGAAATGGGGGGGAGTCACAAAGGGAACAGGGGTAACTAGGATCAAGGGTTGAGATGGAAGGTGGTCTCCTTGAATGCTAGGAGTCTGACAAACAAGTCAGCGGACCTACAGGCACTTATGGCAGAAGGGGAAGTAGCTGCCATCACAGAGATATGGGCAAACCAGTACCATGACTGGGACCTTGAGATCCCAAGGTACCAATTGCATAGGAAGGATAGAGACGGGGGAGTAGCATTGTACATAAGGGATGGGATAATGTGCACTAGGGTGGAGGGGGAGGAGGGAGCAACTGAAGCCCTCACAACTCAGGGGGAAAGATTTGGGTGTGGGTGGTGTACAGACCACCTACACAGGGCACAGAGCTAGACAGAGAGCTGGGGGAACAGATCAGGAGAGTAGGAGGGAAAGGGACCCCTGTAATACTAGGAGACTTCAATGTGCCTGGTGTAGACTGAGGCACCCTGGCTACCTCCTATTGCAGGGAACAGGTCCTCCTGGATGCTATCCAGGAGTGTTTCCTGACACAGGGAGTTACAGAACCAACAAGAGAGGAGGCCTTACTAGACCTAGTGCTATCGGATGAGGAGCATGTCCAGAGAGTTGAAGTGAGAGATCCCTTTGCAGGCAGTGACCACCACATGGTACGTTTCTACACTGACATCAGGAAGGAAGCAGTCAAGACAAAAATGAGAGTGGTGGAGTTCAAGAAGGCGGAGTTCACTAGAATGGGTACCATAGTGAAGGAGCACCTGACAAAGCTCCTGCCGCAGATGCAGATCAAAAATGGGCAGTCATCAAGAAAGAGTTAATAGAGGCCACT
Source organism: Neoceratodus forsteri (assembly GCA_016271365.2). NCBI lineage: Eukaryota > Metazoa > Chordata > Ceratodontiformes > Ceratodontidae > Neoceratodus > Neoceratodus forsteri. The sequence goes on from CM057456.1 coordinate 735,139,244, forward strand.
GACACCTGCATGAAGATTCATAAAAAGATCTCCATGTGTTGGAGACATAGCTGGTATAGCAGGAGTGTGGCAGATAAGGTGAAAGTAAAGCGGGTGGTTTTCTTGAAGTACAAGCATACCTCGAGGGAGGAGGACAGAAAGGTTTATGAAGAAAAATCTTGGGAGACAGGGAGGGAGGTTTGGGCAGCCAAGGCTGGGAAAGAACTAAGACTGGTGTAGGGGATTAAGGAAGGGGAGAAGGATGTCTTCTGGTACATTAGGGAGAAAAGAAGCAGAAGGGATGGGATAGTTAGGATAAAGAAGGACAGAGGATGGGCAGAAAAGGGGAAGATCAAGTGGAGGCTTTGAATGAGTGCTTTTGCTCTGTCTTCACTAAGGAAGTGGAAGGGCCAGTACCACTGGGAAGAATGGGGGTAAACCCAGGGTGGAAGGTGGATTATGAAGGGGAGACTGGGGTAGACAGGGTCTTAAGGGGACTAAGTGAACTGCAGGCGGGAAAAAGCACTGGGACCAGATGGCTTACACCCAAGGGTCCTGAGGGAGTTTGCAGGTGTACTAGTAGCCCTGCTGATGTACCTGTTTAACACCTCGCTGAAGGAGGGAGGTGTGTACCGCAGGACTGAAGAAGAGCTCACTTAGTTCCTCTCCACAAGAGCGGTCCCAGGGATGAGTCGGGTAACTATAGGCCGATTAGCCCGGCCTCCATAATGGGGAAGATTATGGAGACCACTGTAAAGGAAAGGCTGGTATCCTTCCTTGAGGAAAATGGTCTCCAAGATGACAGGCAGTACGGGTTTGTCAGGGGGAGATCTTGTCAAATCAACATGATAGACTTCTTTGACTGGGTTACAAACTTGGTCCGTACCATAAGATAGGCAGGATCTCAGCAACAGGAGCAATGACTGTGGTTAGAACTCCAGAGGGAATTAGGGTTGGGTAAACATTACAGATTCCAGTTCAGTGAACATGCAGTAACAGCATATTTATTTACATTGAGATAAACTAGGGCTTTTAATGATCAAATTACTATTATCTTCAGCTGTCAATGTTATCTAAGCTGGGATAACCGACTGCCCTAAACATCTAACTGCAAAGTGCTCACTAAAATACACTCCACTGCTTTACTTTTACTGATTATTGTCCAGTCCAATCCTTTAAAAATGGTTTAACATAAGCAGAGGGGGCCATTTTAAGGAACCCGTAACATTAGTTCTGGATTATGTTATGAGTGTTATGTGTGATGTGTTATGTTACTTCTGGTATCTATGGTTGCTAATGTATTAATTCCAGGATTTACATGAGTTAGAGTTTATTGGCGGAGTGGAGACTTTAATGGATGTTAGACTGGGTAAATTATTAGAAATAATTTGCCCTCCTTTTTTGGAGGTAACAGAAATATTGTGCATGAGATGCAGGTTTGGGTCCCACTGCTGCCCCTTAAGTTGTCTAATATTTACTTTAAAAAGTGAGAGTTGAATATTTATTAAAAATGTTAAAGGGTATTCAACATATGACCATGCCTCCTGAAGAAGCTGAAATGAGTGAAACACTGAGCCAGTAATTATGTGAAGATTTTGTAGCATAGACCAGGTATTTGTGCAATTAAGTGTGAAAATAATATATTAAATATTGCTGTCTGTTTTTTTTTTTTTTTTCTGGCAACCTGAGTGCATATTCACCTTTGTAGAACTTAGACTTCTTATATTGATTTTATTGATCATGGTATGTCTTTATTTAAAGGGCCACTTATCCCAATAAAATACTGGATGCTAAAAGGGAGCACCAGGAAAATACAAAGAGAAAAGACTCAACTAAAATGAGGGATGAAAGCCTCAGACCTCATTGGGACAGCTTTAGAAAATGTAATATTTAGACACAATTCAGCTTATATTCCGTATGTCTTTCTGTAATTATCACCTTATTTCTTTATTACTAAGACTATGTACATGATTAAAGAGCTGGTGACCCAGTCAGGAGAACTTTAACAAAACTTAATATTTAGACACCTTCCAGCTTGTATTTCCCATTAGTGCTGTATTTTTCTTCCCCATTATTTATTATTGAGGTCATCAGTATGAAAACAGGATCTTTGCTTCTGAAGAGTTTGTCTATTCCTGATGCTTTCTCTCTACCTTAAGTCGCAGACCACTGTTTGTGATATCACAGTTACTCCCATGGCAACAGATTGTGATGTCACAACAGAGGGTTATGACCTGAAGTAGAGAGCAAGCTATACAGGCAGATGGACTCTAAAGAAACTCTAAGGGACAACAATCATATATTCATACACATTTCTTTAGTAATAAATTATGGGGAGGATAAATATATAACATATAATGGGAATGCAGGCAGAATTGTACCTAATTATGTTTTTGTAACTTTTCTTTGAGGCGTCTGTAGCTCTTTAACATGATTTCTACCCTACTGTATCTGCTGTGGTTACTTGTCTACACCTGACATAACAATTCTTTTTATGACATCACAGTCTGTTGCTGTAGTGATAATTATAATGTTATAACTGGCTTACATTTTCTCTCATTGAAGGAGCAGGTTGTAATTTGCAGTTATAACCCTCGTGTTATAACTAGAGATGCAGCAAGGCCACTTCGTGTTGGCGGAGCACAATGCAAAGTGGCCACCATAAAGTGCTCACTTTGCCTTTTCATTATGACTTTGTGTTGTCATTCCGCCTTAATGCAAAGTAAGGTGAAGTGACAACAATATAGGCAGCCCCCCACACATCACATGGCTTACAGTACTGTAAGTCACATGCTTTAGCCAGGCAGGATTGAAGTGAGTCAGAAAAGCAGTTACTTTAACTTTGTCCTTTGCTGTTGTAGAAGGAGGAAGCCTTTTTGGTGAGAGAGGAGAGCAGTTTGTTTCTTAGTTGCATCGTTGTGATTTTGAGCACAAAAAAACAGCTTTTTTAAAAGCTACATCTTCATTTTTTTTGTACTGTATTGTGTCATTGTTTTTTTGCTACTGATTTTTTTTTATAAGTTTTGTTTTGTGTGTGTTTGTGTGTGTGTGTGTGTGACTGTGTGTGTCCATGTCTGAGAGTATGAGACTGTGAGTGTGGGTGAAAGTCATAGTAGTGAGGCATCGGTGATAGCCGGGGACTTGTGCGTGATGGACCTGGGACGAGGAGAGTCTGTGGCCCATCGGCAGAGGAGAGGAGCGCACACACGTGGGGGGGCGGTCGAGTGTTACTGGATCACTCCCGACTCTTGGGTGTTGCTCCCCCGTGGAAGCAGCAGCAGCAGCACCAGTGCTACCGGTGGCTGCGCATTACCAAGTCTGCCACTACCACCACCACCAGTAGCAGCTGCAGGGGCTCGAGCAGCACCCCCTCCACCACCTCCACAGCCACAGGTGGAGTCCCAGGTAAATGTAGGTGGTTCCAGCAATACATCTGTTCCCCCCCCACAGCTCCCCAGTGTGGCAGTTCATTAACTGTGTGGGGGAAGACAGCACCATTGTGGTTTTCCATCTGTGTGGTGCGCTGGTGCACCGTGGCCCCAGGGTGACACATTTGGAGGCCAGTGGCCTGCGTACACACATGGCAAACCACCACAAGGTGGAGTGGCAGGCTGCCACCGAAGGGGCAAGGTGTCCACTTGCTGGCCCTTCTGTGACAGTGGCAGAGGGTGCTGGGGATGAAGTTGTACCTTGCTGCTACAGCAGGAGGAGGGCAACTGCAGCAGCTGCTCCACCACCACCACTGCCACCACATCCACCAGCACCATCCTCTCCACCACCACCACCACTACCTAGCTTTCCAGTTGCAGTGGACCCCACCACAGTGCCTGCAACACAGGCCGACATTGCACTGGTGTGGGCTGCCCTTGAGTAAAGCAATGAGAGGGTGGGTGCTGTGCATTAGCAGGTTGATCAAATCCAGCAACAGCAGCTGCAATAATGACAATACTGCACCTGCTGCTCAAACACCACTGAATCCCCCATTAAGGGATTTTCTTCTGGCACCCCCACTACTGTGCTGTACTATTTTTGTGCATTTTTTTGTTGTTGTTTAATAATAGACATTTGCCCTTCTGTTGTTGCAGTGCCTCAGTAATGTTAACTTTCTGTTGTGGAGTGCTTGTGGACAAGCTAGTGTGAGCAGTACAAGCATGATGTGCTAAATTGCATGTGTGCAGTCAGTGTTGTTTCCTGTGTGCGTGTGACATCAGACATTGTGCAGCGTGTTGCAAACATATACTGCTGTTGCTGACTTGTTGCAGTGTTTATGCTATAAAGAATAGTGAACAGAATAATGTGTATTTTATTGTCACCATCATCATCAGTGGACTAACTGATACGATACTTTTTTAGAGGTGTCTGGCCAGAGTGCACCTTAGTCACATTATATACTGCACACATAACTTTTAGGAGAGCATGTGTTTTTTGTGCTATGATCTCTGCAAAGTCATGTGTGCACTGTGAGTGACTGAGGTGCACAGTGACCTGATACCTCTGAAAAAATATCATATCACTTAGTACCTGATGCTGATGGTACCAATAAAATATACTTCAGGTATTCTTTGTTATCTTTATTCTTGATACTGCAACAAGTCATACCATATATATGTTTGCATGAAGCTGGACAATGTACAGTATGCACACACTGGAAAGAACACTGACGGCACACATGCAGTTTAGCACAACATACTCACAATGCTCAGTATTCATGCTGTTTGCGAAACACTTAAAATCCAATTCATGAGTCCCGACAGAAAGTAAACATTACTGAGGCTCTATAACTATTTTGTTTGTGAAATAGACATGAAAGAGATTCACCAACTTACAGCATTGCACCCGATATATGGGCGCCTTACTTTCAGGGGAATGTTTCTTGCTCCACATGTCCTTACATAGTGCAATACATTTCTGTGAAAACCACCCGTAATTTCATTACAATGTGTCATGTCATGGATGAATTCCCGTTCTGAAAAGCCACCCAAATTCTGCCTCCCTTTCTCAGCAACGTTAGGACGTGATGCTAGGGAGAGCCCAGGTGCATGCTGCATTATAGTAAATGTCCGATTCTCCGGCAGCTTTCCAAATGTTTCTTTATGTTATAATGGTCAGTTTGTGGTGAAATGTGTGGGCACATTTCCAGTACCAAGAGCCTTGTTAGTGGAAACATGCCCACATTTCACCACAAACTGAACATTATAGCATAAAGAAACATTCAGATAGCTGCCGGACATTCACTATAGTGGAGCACACACCAGCGGTCCCCCTGGCATCACGTCCTAACGTTGCTGAGAAAGGGGACAGAATTTGGGTGGCTTTTCTGAACGTGAATTCCTCCATGACGTGACACACTTTAATGAAATTATGGGCGGTTTTCACAGAAATGTATTGCACTATGTAAGGACATGTGGAGCAAGAAAGATTCCCCTGGAAGTAAGGCCCCCACATATTAGGTGCAACACCATAACTATGTAACGTGGTGATTCTCTGTAAAGCAGCAGTACAACAATCTGTTGAGAACTCTGACCTATATTTTTTAATGCTATGTTACAACTTCCTTTACTTACATCCTGACTAGAATGATATTGTCATTTCCAGTATTTGAGTCTGCTGTACTATCTTTTTTCATGTGTGAAATAGTGAAAGGAGCAATCCTTTTAATATGGTGCTGACCAGGCCTTTGCTAGTATTTTCTGCTGCTTTTCTCCATCACAACAATTAGTTGTTATATATCACTTCTGTTGTCAATTGACAGTTATGCAGCAGGCAGTGTTTTATGACCACACAGAACAATATTTATTGAAAAGCAGCTGCAAATAAATACAAACTTGGTCAAACCAATATTGAAAGGTGTGCTTATTTTTTTTCATACATGACAAAAAGTAGTCAACTAAATAAAGCAGAAAGAGCTTGTGAAAAGAAATGTATCATTCAAGTCATGACTCGGAGGTAACTAGTGCCTGGCAATGTAAAATAGCATAAAAAAGTACAGTTCAAAATTGTCACCACATTCTTGCAATGCTGTTTTAATTGATAATGTCAGTATGACATCATGAGCTCACAATCACACAACACACAAAATGCATCTGCCTTGTGTCCAGAAAAGTGACAAGTGGTAACAAAGTGAAATGGGATTGTTTCAGCACATACAAAGTCCACCATAATTAATGGCACATTCAGCCATGTGTGCAGTGGTGGCACACAGTCCCCAGATTTTTTCTGCATGCCCAAAATGCATCAGCCTTGTGTCCAGAAAATGGACAAGTGGTAACAAAGTGAAATGGGAGCGTTTCAGCACATACAAAGTCCCCCAGAATTAATGGCACACTCAGTCATGCACGCAGTGGTGGCACAGAGTCCCCAGATTTTTTCTGCATGCCCAAAATGCATCTGCCTTGTATCCAGAAAATTGAGAAGTGGTAACAAAGTGAAATGGGAGTGTTTCAGCACATGCAAAGTTCCCCAGAATAAAATGATGACTGTGAGTGAACTGTTGCTGGTCTAACGTGTGCTGCGATTCCAGCAAATGCAATGTGATCATCTCAACTGGATGGAAAGGTGCCCTTTGTCTGTACACTAATAGTAGCCTTGGTGATGATATATATATATATATATATATATATATATATATAAAAATATATTTGTGTATTTTGTAGGTGAGGGGGTTGACATGGACATGTACTCATGGTATTGTTCTGTATCACAGGTCACAGATACCGTTGGTGTGCACATTCCAGTGCTCAATGAGAACTTTTTGTGTAGAAATTTGAAATGGATAACTCTCAAGCAAATGAAGGTAAGTATTTTTTTTATGTGGTGAGGGGTAGCATATTTGCAGGATTGTCTATAATGGTTTCTTATTTGGTTACTTCTTCACAGATTTCATCTGTATCCTTCTCGAGTCTGGTCATTAATGATGGTCATGGTCATCGAATGAAATGACTTCTGCATGTTGCATGTGTGTCCCAGCCCGGGGGGCACCTGATGTTGAAGAACTTCTTTGAATAAGGCTACTTTGACACAACAACAAAGCATCTGGAATTTTCTGAAAAAAATAAAATGAATGACTTCTTACAACTTGATTGTAATTTGTCCCTGGTTCTCAATCTCAAGTTACATTTCAAAACCACATCTTGTCAAGTAACACAACCTGTGTGTAACTTTTTCAGCACTGTCATGGTTAGAGCTGCACAGCTGCAAGTTCAGAACACAGTGCATGAATGATATCTTACAGAAATAGTTTTGGTGACGTACATATGTCACCTAGTTTATGAATCATACTCAGTCGCATTTGCTACAGTCTTTCCAAAAAAAATGAAATGGATGAAATAAAATCTTCATACTTACCAGAATGGATTTCAAATGGATATTCCATAGGTTCCTCTGTACGGTACAGCTGCAGTACCATTTTTACCAAGTATCAGCAAAGGAGAGTTTTTTGTTAACCTGTAAAAAAAACAAAATAAGTGTACCATATGTGTTATGACCTTTGCGGCTCTGAAAAGCTACAGAAAACAAAACATACAACTAAATGAAGTTAAAAGGCATAACAAACATTAGTACACATATTCACTTTATAGTTTAAATATTAAGAAGTGTTGTGCCTATGGCTGATGGACGTGGTCACCTGTTCGATTCCCTCTGCCTTGGCATGGTAAATGTAAATGTAATGGGGAAATATTGTCTGAATGACACTGGTGGTGGGTGCTGGTGGTGATAGATGTGGCACATGATGACATTCTTCGTTATATCTTCCTGCATCTGGTGGTGGTGGCAGTGGCTAACATCAGTCCCAGTGGTGGTGGTCCGGGGGGGTGGACAGACTTATGCTCAGTGGTGGCAGTGGCTAACATCGGTCCTGGTGGTGGTGGTCTGGGACGCGGACAGACTCATGCTCAGTGGTGGCAGTGGCTAACATCAGACCCGGTGGTGGCGGTGGTCTGGGGGGGCACACCACCTTTTAACAACTTCAGTTAAAACCTGTCAACATTAACCACATCATCATCCTCATAAAGAAAGCTGCCCTCACAGTCATCTATGTCTGAAATCTGACCACTGGGAAATTCTTTCTCCATTATGTCATCATCTATGTCAGTGGTGGGCCATTTCATGCTGCCATTGCCAGTGCCACCAGGATGGTCCATTTCCATATCACCAAAACCACCATGACTAGGCCGGAGTATGAATAACGAGGTTGCAGTCTGTGCTGGCATGTGCCTCTCATTCATTTTACTGAATGTTAGCAAACTAACATTTGCAGGAGACAGGTTTGTCCGACGATCCCTTACTATTGCACCTGCTGAGCTGAATACCCTCTAAACACTTTCACTGGAGGGTGAGCATGTGAGGTACTTCAGTGCCACTGCAGTCAGCTCTAGCCAGTCACTGACCTTTCCACTCCAGTACAAAAGAGGATCATCAGTTATTGTCAGTTGTCTGTTTTCAGACAACTATGACTCACCCAGTCTCTGTGCCACACTAAGTCCAGTGGTTGATGCATCATCCTGTTACCCAGAATCATTTATTTCACAAATCCCAACTTGGGACAAAGCCTCCCAAAGCGGGTTGACGCCGGCACTTTGGATGACAGACCACCTGGAACTACAGTCCCCTTCTCCTTGCAGGATATGCTTGATGGTCTTCCAGGTACACCTTCAGCTGAATCATGCTGCTGAGGTTTGGTGACCTTGGCACGTGACTTCTGTGCCTCATGAACCAAGCACACCAGTTGACCACTGATATTTTTTATGTGTTCAGGCCCTCCCTCCAGTATTGATGCAATTCCATGTTTGTATCATGGGTCCAGCACTGTTGCTATGGCAAAGTTGTCACTACGCTGAATGTTCACAATGTGACAATTCTGGTCAAATAATGTCAGCATGTGTTGCAGCAACATACTGCTAGCACTGTCTCCGGCAACATCAAGTCCATGCTGTACATTCACCAATGTCTGCCTCAGCACCCGCAGCAGTGGAATTGATTGACTAATGGAGGCAGACTCACCACTCACTGCCTGTGTGGCATGTTCAAAAGGCCACAAAATTGTTATTACAAAGTCCATGAGGTGCCACTGTTCAGTCGTCATAGACATGGAGGACCTGGAAATGTCACAGCTAGTGTGCATCACAAGATATTCTGAGATGGCTTTGTATGGTTCATACAACATCTCTGCCATGTATAAAGTGGAGTTCCATTGGGTGACAATTTCCAGCTTCAAGCGGTGCTGAGGCAGGCTGTTTTGCATCTGCAACTACAGCAGTTCGTCATGGGCCTTTCCGGATCGTGAAAAGTGAGAGCAGATACGGCATGCAATGGTCAGCATTTCCTTTACATCAGAGCACTGCAGAAATGCCTGTACCACAAGATTTACACATTGGGCCATGCACGAAACATGAAAAAAAAAACACCATTCGTGATGCATTTCACCACATTTGACCCATTGTCACTTGCTATGAACCCTGCTCTCAAGGACAGAGGGTTCAGCCACTTGTCAATTTCAGTCAGTACCACGTCCAACATGTTTTTCACCAGTGTGTGAGCAGGTCACATTGTGCATAGCAATCGTTGCATGCTGTCGAATTCCTGAAAGATTGCTACCACGACAATCCACCTTACTGCACTGATTATTCACACTGCCAACATCACAAACAACCCCCGGCACCTGTGCCCAGTGTGCAGTTATACACAAATATGAACTCCCCGCTGTCTTGCCACTTGTTCACATATCCATACTTAAATGGATGAATGGAGAGAAAGAATGTTGAAGGCATGTCTTACTGAGTCAGACACAGTACGGAACAACTTGGGCACAGCACGGGTAGAAAAGTATGTCCTGGATGGGACTTTCCATTTTGGACAGGCACGTGCAGCAAACCACCGGAACCCAGAATTCTCCACAAAGGAGAAGGGCAAAAGAAAAATTGCCAGCATTTCAGCTACAGCAGCATTAAGTTCACGTGACACTGTATGATTGGGGGGTACTTCAGCTTATGCGCAAAAACACTCTGTAACGTGGGCTGACTTAAACATTTTACACCGGGTGTGATGACATTGACAAATGGTTCTGCTCTGTGATGATTCTGAGTGGCATTGACAGGGGGGTGGAGTGTGGACGTTTGACGAAGACGGTTGCACAGGTTATGATGACAAACACAGAAATGCAGTTATTTTGCCAGATTTGCCAACCGGGGTAGACATACTGCATTCACTACCACCACCAAAACTGCTACTCTCACCAGCACTGGACAACATTCCAAAGCCATTATGCTCCTCCACCTCATCATGCCTGTAGCAATCCTCTGCTCTTATTACCGCACTTCTGCACATGTTTAATTTCCTACTGGACTTAACAGTCATGGAAGGGGGTAACATGATCGTTATGGTTGCTGATGTGGGTGACCACCCCCCTGTGGCATTAGCTGCCATCTTGTGCTGGGTCCACAGTGCCATGTGCCTATTCTTAAGATGTGTGTGCTGTCCTCCTGTGCCCAGATGGATCCCCTTTTTTACCTCGACTCACACACACAAGGCAAACCTGGCAGATTGCAACTGACTCATCATTTGCATCTTGAACAAACACATCCCAAACAAGGGATTGTGATGCTCTACTTTTAACCTGTCCATGATGCTGCTTATTTAACTCTGTTCTTTTAAGCACTGAAGTGGGGGGGAGGGGCGATGTGATGTTCTGGGCACTGCACACCTGGACTGCAACTGACCACCACGGCTACCTATTATTATTACTACTGGGTCATCATCATCAATTGAAACTGGTAAATCACAAATTTTTACTGGGAGGGGGAAATTACTGCAACCAGACTCAGACACAGCCACTTTGAATTTCTTTTTCTCCGGTTCCCAACTAGGGTCAATTACATCATCATCATATTCATCAACATCACACACATCCTCATCTTCTGCTTGGATGCTGGCATGTGGACTGCATGTTGCAATCACAGCAACATCATCGTCATCATCACATTCATCATCATCATCTACACCACCATCACCTGATATTTTTTTATCACACTGTGACTCACTGAATGGAAAATGATAGACATGAACCGCCACGATGGACGAAATATCACATTGTATGCTATCGTAGACATGATTATCAGAATCCTCAGGTTCAGTTACTGGGATATTACTGGGAAGTATGACATCATCTACACTGCCACTCACTTGCACTGCTTCACACTCCAGTATATTTTTGGATACGGTACACTGGTCAGAATTCAAACTTGAGGCAGCAATACTCATACTACCACCACCACTAACACCACTAACACTAGCACCACCGGCTGGGAAAACATCATCTCCTCCAACTATGAGTGAAGCTACTGATTGGGCTGTAAAAACATTGCAGGAGAAATACCTTTTATCACATCAGCAATGCACTTCTGCATCTGCGTACTACCATGCCCACAGACTATCTTACTGGCAGCAGTGCCATGGAGAGAACCAGCTTTGCTTGCATGTCTCTTTGCGGGCATTTTGGGGGATCAACAACAATATTACAAACAAATTTAGATTTTGGTACATTCACTCTCTGTCTGATTGGGGGGACGCTGGATGTGTAGCCAAAAAAACAACTGTGGCTTCAACATCAGATATAGACGGTCACGCAATGAAAACACCTTCAGTAACCAGTGGTGCTGAGGTCACAAACAATCCAATCTGGTAAAAAATTCCTTTTGTCAATGGGGGTGGGGGGAGCTCTGACTGCAGATTTTTATGGCAGTACAAGCAGCAAAACAGAGAACAGATACCACGATCGCATTACAAAATCAGGCAGCTGCAGTGGATAGTAGGTTCACACTGCTGTGCCTGCAATTAAACTAGTCTGTGGCACAATAAAAGGTGTATTATTTGATGTCATGCAACACCGCACACACACACACACTCACACACACAGAACAGTTTGCCTACAATGGTGAATGAGTAATGCATAGCAAATTGAAAAGTTCAGTAATATGCCACGTATTATAATGTAAACAACCTGAAATTATGAACTGCTGCACCAGATCCACACAACACACAATCAGTAAGACAATTTCAACAATTACTGACAATATTACAGTGTGTACATTAACACAGTCAGTTACATAACAAAAATATAACCAAAAAACAAAGAAATCACTATTTCTCCAACTTAAATCTACCTACACCACTAGTACACTCCTCCCCAAAGCACACTTTCACTGTCTTTTACTACACACATTTAGTGTTGTACATTAACATTGAAAATTCACACACAAACAAAAATGCTCAATGATATGAGCACAGGAGGGTTTCCTACAATCGATGAACTAAAGTTTGAGCCCCCCCAAAAAAACACAAAAATGCTTTTTTAACAGCTTTTAGAAGGTTTCAATTACAGACAGCTCTCAGAGCACACTGTCTCCTACAGCTTCCTACACACAATACCCCAAACTGAGGCTGTGCAGATCAATATAGAGCCCATGTGCCCTGAAATCCCATGAATCACTGCAAAATTCACCTTCGGAGCTTAAAAACAAGGCGAAGCGAGGCGAAGTGCATTGCTTTCAATGCACTTCACTTTAAGATTTGGTGGAGTAGTGGTCTGGGAAGTTGGAGTAATGCGAAGTCATTGTTCTCAATGGACTTTGCGTTACTCATTATAGCACGAAGTACTCCGCCTCACTTTGCAGAGCACTCTACAAATCCACCTTTGCTTCGTGAATCACTTCGCCGAGTGAATCGAGCCCACTTCGCCCAGCACTAGTTATAATGGCAAACATGCACCAACTGCTCCTTCTCCTGGCTCGCACTGCAGCTCAGAGCTCTACAAAGATGGTACGGAAACTAGCGGCCCCCCAAAAAAAAGGGCATCTGTAAAATAAAGCAACAGTCTTTCAGAACAATGTGTCTTCAATCATAACTTTTTGAGATACTCAAGTTCTTTTCATTGTTTCTTTCGTTGTCTTCCACTTCATTACCTAGTGTTGCCTCGGAGATGTGCAAATGACCAAACATTAATTTGCATATCTCCGCAGCAACACTAGGTCATGAACTGAAAGACAACTATAGAAACATTGAAAAGAACACAAATATCTCAAAAACTAAGTATTCACAACACATTTTTCTAAAAGACTACCACTTTCTACCAGTTACTTCAAGTTGTATTCCTTCTCAACAACCACTGATTCCCTTCCTTGCTCCTCTTACACTGCGACATTTTCACAGGGACTACCATACAGCAGTAAATGTTGTGTCACAGAACCTTTTTTTTATGTGGAGAAAAAAAACCTAAGCCAGCAATAACATAAAACAATGCATGAGGTGGAGTGTATAAACAAGAATTTAATGCCCACCCTCGGTGTGAGATGCATTAATAAACACCTCAGGCTTCAAACTCAGGGTTTATGTAGCATCCCACACCTCGGGTGGGCATTAAATTCTTGCTATGCACTCCACATGCATTATTGTGTATGTCATCAACTGTGGATTATGATGTCAGGTGTAGAAAATCTGCCAGAGTAGATGAAGTCTACATGACAGTGATCCTGTTTTCATGTAACTGTCCTCAGCAATAATGAAAAAATAGGGACATAACTGCAGAGAATAAAATAAATATAAACTGAACTGTTTCTAAATCTTACATTTTTCAAAGTTATACCAATGATGTCAGGGGCTCCTTAAGGGAGGGAAAATCAATAGGAAGGGAGAGAGGGATACACATAAGGGGCTACAAACCTTTGGGTATATTTATTAAATTATTGTTAAAAAGAACATCTCCTGGGTAGGATACTTAAGTGCATATAAAAAAAACAGCAGTTTTACTAGAGCCACAGTAGCTGTCTAGAGTCTGAGGGTCTGATATTCAAAACTTTGCCCCTGGGCTAAGTGAACACTGCCCGGCGGGAAAACTTAGCCCGAAGCACTAAGCAAGCTATAGTCGAAAGGAATATCCTGGGGCAAACAGCTTCTGAATATAGCATGGGAATGAGGCCGTGGAAACCGGGCTGGGAGTGCAGGGCAAACGTAGCCCTGCAATAAGACAGCACTGAATATAGCAACCAGGAAGTACAAACCACAACAACACAGTTCACAGTGACGTGAGAACAGATAGAGGTGAACTATGTGGCCAATGTGTGTGCCAGAAAATGCGTGGACCTTGTACAGCTGCAGGCAGCAGCAGATGTGAAAGAACAGCGATCAAACCTGTATAATATTCCCAGAACCGTTAGCACCACGCTAACATGTTAGTGCAGCTTTAGTGAGAAGCTAACCTGTTTGCTCAGCACTAAGATATACCATATTCAAAAGTGACATGCAAATGAGCCTACTTAGATAGTCTCTGGGCAACAGCCAAATTAGCATCTCATCATTCCCTGATTTGCATGCAGTTTGCCCAGCGTTAGTGCAGGGTCCCACAGCTCCACCTGTAGGTCAGTCTGGAAGTACAGGGGCTGGCCAGGTCTGGCTGCAGTTCCACCTGTAGGTCAGTCTGGCAGTGCATGATGGTTGCTGCAGACTATGTGTATGCAGTACAGCATAGCATTGTGTATCCCAGGGGACAACACAGCATAGGCACAGGCGGTGGTGGTGCTGCATGCAACCGTCACACTGTAGGCCATGCTACAGTGCATATTAGATACTACAGTAGCAAGGGGGGCGGTAGTGTGAGGGACACAGCAATGTCTATGGTATGTAGGGCAGTGATGACCACTGCACTGTACACAGTGACAGGCCCAGCTTGCAGGTGATCGTGTCCTCCATGTCTGGCATTTTCTAAGTGTCATGATCATATCTTAGGGTTGTGCAAGCCATGCTAATCCCACGCTAACATTGCACAAAGCACCAATGTTGTGCAAAGCTGTTTGCCCAGGGTTAAGACCAGCTTTTCCTGGGTGGTGATTTGTACCATGCTAAGGGTCACTCTATGTTACACTAAACACCTTAGCATGACGCTAGTCGCTGAATATCTCATAGCACCTGTATTCATGTTCACTTTACCCCTTGCATATAATTATGGTTTGCCCAGTGCTAATGCAGTTTGCGCACTCTATTCTGCATTTAGAATATGGCAGACCCACGCTATTCCCGCACTAATCCCATGCAAACGGTGTGTGCACCAAGCAAAGCTTTGAATATCTGGCCCTGAGTGTCATAATTAAAAGATGCCAAGAATGACTTGCTCTGCTGCTGGGGACCACCTCAAATGTGCAATGTCAGGACTTGCAACAGTTAGCTCTTAGAAGTGCTATGTAGTTTATGATGCCCACTGAGGTTCAACCACATCCTTAATAGTTTATGTTACTTACATCCTGTTCATTATTCCTAATTCTTATGAGATGCAGCAAACATGGAATATTTCCCAATTATAATATGCTGATTCCTCATCAGGCATCAGCACAGGTTTAGGATGGATGACAAAAGGTGCCAGAAGCAGGCAGAAACACCACCAGATTCAAGCACCTCTAGTCTCCAATATGGTAACTCATGGAAAATCCTTACATGACTACAGGATATTACCACCAAACTATTATTTAAAAAAGGAGCAAGTTACAAAAATATCCAACAAACACAAGGTCACAGAGAAGTCATACAGCGAATGCATATCCTGGGGAGGAGTACTAAGGTGCCATTAGCACAATCAGCTTAGTATGTCTAGTTTACCATAAGGTCAGATGGACACAGACTCAGGAAGGACAAAAAATATATATATAACCAACATTCAAGTAATGCAGGTGCAGAAAAAATTGGGCGAGTATATTACACATACAGCTAAAGTTCAGGAGAGTGCACTACATAGGCAAGCAGGGAAATTACATTCTGTATACCTACAGATGACTTTATACTTAGGGGGTCAGTTTGATTTTATCATTAAGACCTCCACTTCCAGCTGCACCCACCTATGCAACCATTTATGTAAGGTAAGGGTCGTCAGAACAGAGAATGTGTGCAGCCATGGCATATTCTTTATTTTTATTCTCAATCATCCTGAGGTGGAAAGGGTGGAAGATGACATTAGGACGATTGAGAATACAAATGAAGAATATGCCACAGCTGCACACATTCTCTCCTTTGTTATCCCCATCTTACATATATGGTCCTTTACTTTCATAAGGATCGAGAAAACATTGTTGGGACCAAGAGGAGGTGATTTGATTTAAAAAATCTGCCTAACAGAAGGATTTTAGAAGTGGGGGACTTAATGATAAAATCAAACAGAACCCTTATTTATAATGCCATGAGGATATTAAGGTAATTTCCCTGTTTGTCTGTTTAGTACACTCTTCTGAACTTTAGCTGTCTGTGTAGTTTATTCTGCTTATTTTCTGGACCTGTATTCCTTGAATGTTGGTTCTATAGATCAATATTGGCCGCTAAGTTTATGATTTCGCTAATAAGCAACATTTGCACAATTGTGTCATATGACATGGGAAAGTAATTAAAAAATCTATTTTGGACATATTTAAAACTAGAACTCTGGTCTTATAACAGTATTTGGGTCAGCCCCACAGTTTGGGGGATAACAGATGAAGTACACATCACAGCAAAACCTACTTGTTTGCAGTATCCCATCCAGCCTCAGCAAGGGGTGGTACATCACCTGTTCATTTGGTACTTGTCAGAAGTATTCAAAATAAAAAGGACCCTGATGGAAAGGCAGCACTAGCCCCGGCAGTTTCTGTAAGGAAGTGAGGCAGTGACGGTGAAATAGCATCACTGTAAAAGTTATGAATGAATTTGCTAAGATTGTTCATCAATCTCTAAGCCCCCTTGCCCCACCCCCCATCTTCATTGCATATTTCTGATGCTTCCACACTATCACCTTCAAAACAGCATTGGCTGTGTGAACTTTGCTACATCCTGACAAGACAGTATTGCTATGCAGGCCAGAATGTACCATGTTTAAAGAATAGCTGATGTTAACTTTTAATTAAAATTGCTGGAGGAACAGACATTTAGTTTGACTGTTGCGATGGTGTAGTTGGCGGTGGTTGGGGGGGCAACATGAAGTACACATCACAACAAAACCTACTGATCTCTAAACCCCCTCCCCCTATCCTCATTGCATCTTTCCAATGCTTCCACACTATCACCTGCAAATCAATGAAAAATTGGAAGGTCTGTTTCATAGAAAAATGTTTGAAAGCATAGTAAATGTGAGTGTCATGGAGCTCAGCTATTTGCAAGTAATAAAAGCGGCACATCTCATACTAAGAAATGTGCAAGGATCAAAATAACAGCCTTATGTAGCAGTAAAGAAAAACTGGTAAGGTGGTAGAAGCAAACAGGTCAAACTGCAAATGATAATTTATAGCTGCTGTTAATCTGTGCACCAGTTGCCAGTCAGAAGCTGGATCATTCAAAAGCTTGGCTGCATCTTTTAGCTGCTTCTCTGCAACTTGTTTAAGCACACAGTTCAGAATGAAAATCAATAAATGTGTATTCACCATATTCCCACTCATGATATGTATAGAATACAACCTCCTACTGCTTCACAATTTGAAAGTAGACTTTTTAATTAAATCACAAGCTGATAAAATCAAGGTCAGAGACACGAGATAGATAAGACGTTAGTCTCGCACCAACGTTGCTTATCTCTGTAAGCTCCAGTTTCTGATCTTGATTTTATCTACTTGTGTTTTAATTAAAAAGTCTACTTTCAAATCCTGAAGCAGTAGGACATTTTTTCTACTCAAGTCTTGAGTGGGCATATGTTGAGTGCACATATCTTTCCTAATTCTCATTCTGAAGTTCTGGACTGTTTCCAAGCCCCCCTTTTTTTTGACTGTACAGTTTAGAATAAGCAGAAAGCTTCCAAATGTTGTAAGTACATTACTAGGCAAGCTAAAACTAGACTGAATTAAAAGCTGCTGACTGGGATAAAGGACATCTTATAGATTGTATTGACTTTCCTGTTATACATCTGGCAGGGCATAAAAAGGAAAAACATCATTTATTATTTATTTGATGTTTATTCTTTATCATTTTAAATTTAGCAAAATTATCGTCTGAATTATATTGGTGCAATTATGTTATATCAGGGCTTGAGTGGCTTCAAATTCATTGCTACTAAACAAATGACACCTGTCACCTCAGATGGATTGTTGCATGTGCTCATAGCATTTCTGCATGGTTCAATGAGGCTGCTTTAGTTCTCTGATCTGTACACTAAAATCCATAGACTGCTTTGGGGTCTAAAGCAGTGAGACTGTTTTTTTTTGTTTGTTTTTGTTGGAAAACCCCGCCAGCCATTTATTTTAGAAACACCCTTCTACAAGCTAATTTAACAGAGGAGTAACTTAACTTAAACCCACTGGGAGCTAATAATTCATATCACAAGAGAGGCGGTGGGGTTTGTGATGAGTTTGTTGAGGACAAGTTGACGTGTAGGTGAGCAGCAGCTGCAGTTTTTATCCATGCCCTCCAGGAAACACTAACAGGTAAGCTAAAGGTTCATGTCTCATCTCCCCCACCCTCAGCGGGACAAAGAGCTGCAAGCCCAAGTATGTTGTATATGTAAACTAAACACTAAAGTGGTTTAAAGAGGTATAATTAGGCAAGGAGGGACAGTTCTGCAGGGATGATCAAGGGCTAGTTGCTGGAGTCTGGGCTACACTGTACTAAACAAAACATCTGTGTGCAATCTGCATTCGCTCATGCATGTACAGTGTGCCCTTAGAAAGGAAAGCTGCTTTTAGTTTCTATAAAGAAAATGCAAAATCCACTGTTGGACTCTCTTTTAGGATAGACAGCATTAAGAGTTTATTATAAAATGGAGCAGCAAGCCGCTTTGCTTTTCTTTAAGCTAGAACCAATCTGTATAGACAAGATCCTCACTCAGACTAAAACCTGGGAGTGGAGTGAGTTTACATTCTGATTCAACGCAGAAAGCCACCCAGGAGCTCCCTTAAGTAATGCAGGTTTGAGTTCACTCTGAAAAGAATGCATAAGTTAAAAATGTATAATGCTGCCCAGATAAAGAAGCTGTTAAGGGAGAAAAAGCGAACAAGAGAAAATAAAATAAGAGCATGGCAGCTCCTTGCTCATTCTCTCTCACTTTTTTGCCCACCCGCATGTTAAAATATGTTATCCTGGGGGCAGAGAGGATTTACTTTCTATTTTGAATTAGAAAGCTGCACTGAAGCTCCCTGACAATTTGGACAGCTGTGTTCACTCTGAGAAGAGTGAATAAAGTAAATACAAGGACTAGCCCAGAAGAAAATATGTACAGGAAAGAGAACAGATGAAGTTCAACCGCCGCTGCACCGAAAATTCTGCCCTGATACCCCGGGCACTGTTTTGACAGAAAAAAGTCCAAAGTTATTTTAAAATGTGCATCAGCAGACAGAAAATAAAGCACAAAGGGCTAAACGTAATTGTTTATGGCTTCCACTGAATGCCATCAACACGATGGCGGCACCAATAGAATGAGTAAGTAACAGCCAAAATAGTGTAGCTGTTACTCCATAGCAACCAATCGTAGTGGAGTGTTACAAGCTCCTTTGGACTTTCAGAAGGATACTGCCAAATGTCCAATGAAAGGTGCCACGATTGCCTGTTTTGAGTCACAAAAAGCAAAATGTCTGTAGGCTCCACCCACAGCTGTAAAAATGTTAACATTTCATTTTAGGATGGGCTAAAACCTTTGGTCCCTATTTTCAGCTCCTCAGCCAGTACAAAAAGTCATGCTTCCTGTCTATGCCCCCAACTACAATTAAAAACAAGGAACAGAATTACATTTGTTTTTCCACATGAGTACAGTCTCTCAATATCTTCATGAAATAAAACATCTACTTACATCACAGTACTGTGTTTACTGTAATCTCTCTCTTTATACAGTATAACAGTATAACAGTATCCTGTCTGTGTACAGTATGTCTCTTCTCCTCATTCCCACCCCTACCCCAATTATCGAAAATGTTTAAAAATACTTGCTTTTCTTCACATAGAAAATCTCCCTAGGCAAACTGGTATTAGTAAAAACATTTTTATTTATACAGGCAAAAAACAATTTGACAATGCAAAACGTTTGCACCATAGGTCTTATACAACGCCTGTTTTCATGGTGATCCTGTTATTGATGTTTATGTATGAATTACAAAAGGTTCAAAACATTTTCAATATTGCACATGTTACATAAGATACAAATATTATATCATACTGAAAAGGAAAATTTTATAGCAACACACAGACATATTAATGACAAAATAGTACACATGGCACATGATAACATGTTTATGCAAAAAGCAATATGATCTGATATCCTATGTCTTATACTAATCTAGTAACCCCTCATTTATCTATTGGGAACTACCAACAACAAGGTGTTACTCCAAACATATACATACATATTCAAGGTCCTGTTTAATTCTTTGTCCAAATTCCTTTATTGTTAAGTTCATTACTCTTAAATCCTTCGATAATCTATTCCAAGAACTAGCAGCTCTATATTTAAATTTAAATGTGCTGTATTTATTTTGAATCTTATGTAATTTTAGTGTACTATCCATATTTCTCAAACAATAATTATAATTTACCCATTCTAATTGTTTCACAAGTCTTTCAGGCGTTTCCAATTTCATAATTTTATACAATAAGGTATTCCATACTATTTCTCTTTTATGATACAATAGGATCCAGGACAAAGCATCATACAGGGAGCAGTGATGGACTGTGGGACTACATCGTAATATATATCTAGCTATTTTATGATACAATACATCCAGTTTATGTAGAGATTTTTTTGTAGAAAAACAATAAACATGTGATCCATACTCCAAAGTAGGAATAATCCGCTAATTTGCTAACAATTTACGATCATTTTTAGTCATACAAAATGTAACCCTTCTTAAAGCCCCCAATTTTATTTTAGTTTTCTTTATTATACTATCTATATGTTGATTAAAGCTAAGGCCAGAATTAATGTCAACTCCCAGATATTTATATATATCTGCCTGTGCCAATATCTGCCCATCTATAGTCAAGATCTGCATAGCACTATCCAAGCTTTTATTTTTAAATTTAGAAGTTTTAAACAACATCGTTTGTGTTTTTTGGTATTCATCAATAAATGTTTAGTCCTAAACCAAATTTTCATGGCTTCAAAATCAGACTGGAGCTTTTCTTCTACTTCCTGCATGTTTATCCCATCTGTGATTAACACCATATCATCAGCATATAATATGATGTTTGAATGTTTTATATAATTTGGAAGGGCATCATATAAACAAGAAACATCAAGGGGCCCAGTATTAAGCCCTGTGGAACATCACATTTCACAGAGGCTAACTCTGAGTTAACACCAGCAATGGAAACCAGCTGAGTACGATCTTTTAAATATGATGTAAACCATTTCAATGACTGATTTGTGACCCCTATATTTTTGAGGGATTCCAACATCAAAGGGTGGTCCACCAAATCAAAGGCCTTTGACAAGTCCATGAAGACCATGCCCATAGATCTCCCATCCCCTAAAGGAAGTCCATGAGTGCAGTGTCCATGGACTGACCCTTTCTGAACCCACACTGAACTGGAGTAAGTTTTTCATATTTTTCCAAGTATAACATTAATTGAGAATGAACCAAACTCTGATGTTTTTTTTCCCTTCACAGAAAAACAGATGAACTGTTACAGAATTTCCACAAAATCGATGTCTCTTTACACAGTACACATCTGCCATCTTTGTAGAAGAAAAACCCTTAAGTAACTGAAGTTGAGACTGGCAACTGAAACATCAAAAACATTCTGCAGTTCATAAAAAACAGGGATGCCTGACCATATTTTGTTTTCCATTCATCACAGCACAACAGACTTAACTGTAGATTTTCCTCAGACTCGATTGCTCTCAGTGAAGTCCTTGTTGCCCCCCTACCCCCTCTTATAAGAGAAATCATAACGTTAGCAAAGTCACAATCGGCAAAAAAAAAAATTGAATACCATATACAGTTTAAAAAACACAATGACTAACTAACCATGCTTATTTGTTAGATCATTACAGCACATCAGACTTAAAGTTGCTTTTCACCAAAATTGATCTCGTGCTCTCTCTCTCAGCACATTACTTTAGGTCCTCAACCCCACCACTTAGCAAAAAAAAAAACTTAACATAAAAGCAATCTCATGATCTGCCAATAAAACATCCCAGAACCTTCTGCAGTTTGAAAAGAAAACAACAGATAACTATGCTTTTTTTACAGATCATTGCAGTACAGTAGACTGCTGAGCAGAGTTACAGCGGGTTTTCCACATAATCAATCTATTTTTATTTTATTTAGTTGTTTAACCAATTTCTAATTTCCAATTGCTAATTTCTCTTAGCAGTAATCTGTAAACCTTACCCCCACTTAGCAAATGTAACATTTAGCAAGTAAATTTTCACCATGTTCATGAATTATCAAACATGCTCAGCCTGCAATACATATTTGAGTTCCTTACCAGATAGGTTCTGTGTTTGTGGTGAAGGGCTAGATGGCCTATTTTTGAAAGTTGCTATACTGCATATTGTTAAGCCCTTATGTTACACTTTTAATTTGTCCCTAGTCGCTGGACAGTTCCCTTACAGACATAATTATATGAAATGTTTTCATGCTGCACACATAAAACTACCCAAGTGATATGTGTGCTGCAAGAATGATTTAAATATTAAATTGGAACCAATCGCATGCATATGGCATGCGTGCAGCAAGCAAGTGTGGAAAGCATGATTTTTATGTTAAATTGAGAAAGACTGCATGCATGTGGCATGCGTACAAAAAGCAAGTGGTCACTAATAACTGCACACGTAAAAGTTAAGTGACTTGCTCAGGATCGCACCATACACAAGTGGGGGTTGATGAGATTCAAACCCAGGTTTTCATGCCTCCAAGTCTCCTGGCTTGTAGTTCAGTGCCTTTAACCACTAAGTCAAACTATCTGCACACATATGGCTTGCCTGTACTTCAATACATACTATATCTGACTACATCTGCACGCATGCGGTATGCCTGTAGCCACTGTTATGCTTTTCATTTTTTTTCTCTTACTTATCTCAGTTTCACTGTTGAACTGCAGCACACATACCAATGGGAACACATGTGTTTTTTCCCACCCTCAATACACAAACATACCCACAAAACCATTGAGTTACTTCTGTCTGGCCTGTACTCCTACTATTTTCTCTTCATAATTTTGAATACATCCACAGAAACAGACTTTAAGATGCAAACACAAAGTAGCAATGACTTGACACATGGCCAGCCCCCCCCCCATGCACACACACTGTAGCGGATACAGCCATGCTGCTACAGACAATTCACCAAGTATAAATATAAGTAAAATGTCTCTTACTTGAGTACTAGGGAGCCAGAGACAGGAGTCTTTAAGAGATGATGTCCAAAGGTCAGCGTGCTGGGGTGTATCCCCTTGAAATGAATGGAGTTTTTTTTATTACTATTTTATACATTATGATGGTGAGTTGGAGAATAATGAAGGCCACTGTTCTACTAAGAAGGCCCTTGTTAGTCGAGCGGTGGCCTTCATTAATCTCTGACTCTCTGTCAATAATGTATAAAACAGTGATAAAAAATACCTCCATTTGTTTCAATGATGTACAGCAATGCCGTCTCCTTTGTCCTTTGTCATAATGTGCCTGAGCATGGGGATGTGGAGGTCAGCTTTGAAGGGGGGGATGGCATAAACCTGGCTATAGTGGGGCTCCAATAGTCTGAGCATACCATACCACTCGACTGTCCGTGAATGCAAGGAATAGCTCTAGAATGTCTGTAACATCTCTAAAAGGCACAGCTTATTTGTTTTAACTGAAAAGTGATGCAAATCAGGAAAAATTCAAATGTATAGGATTTATCTGTATATAACCCAGAGCAGTGTGTCAGATGTGAGCTTAAACCTACCAAGTTACTAACCAATTTTTTTTCCTTGCTGAAGTTCTGCCCCCCCAAAAAAGGACACAATTTTTCTCCTCAACTCCATTCCATTCGATACCCATCCCCTATGGATCATGAAGCCACCCAAAGGTGAAGAAACATGAAAAACACATCAATATTTCAGTACTTCCTCCATCCCCAATCCCCTTGTAAAACAAATTATTTACTTTTACTTACCCAGCCATGTGGCCAGAACCTGAAGCCTTGTACAGTGTGCCAACAGCCCAGTTTTCAGTCTGCTCCCCCTCTCTCCTTCTGCCAGAAGCTGGATGTTAGAACCAACCATCACAGGTCCGCAACATGGTCCGCGACCAAGTCACCTCACCAACTGAGTCCACCCAGCCTGGATTGCTTGCTTCTTGCTTGGTTGCTGCTGTGGCTGCTGTCACAATGCACTGATAAAGGCCTATGAAGGCACCCACACTGCTGTCACCACTGCTTCTAAGCCTAACTTGCTGCATTGGGGGTCTGTGTTGGGTTTTTTTGCATGGCAAGCCTATTAGAGTAAGTAGGTAGCCTAGTCTTGAGTTAGCTTCTAGCTCACCCTCTGCCTCTTCAGCCACCAGGGGAGAAGGAGACTCACTAAGAGTAGACCAACAAAAATATGCTGCCACAACACTGCTTTTGTGAGTTCAATGCTCACTGACTCCTCCAAGCTGTAGTGTGCAGTCTATCTACTCTGTGGCAGAAAAGACAGTGTCGCACTTGCAAGACTCATGTGCTCTTTCTTGGCTGAAGCTTATCCACATCACATGTGATTTTGCCACAGCTAATAGGTGGAGAGAGTGGACAACACAATACAGACACAGTTGAGTCTGGAGAGTACCTGCAGTGTGAACACACACAGGCCAGGTGAGCATTTATTGTGCAAAAGAATAAATCCAAATTTAATTCCATTTTTGCCACACCATAAGAACAACCTAGGCACACATACGGGGGCAACTGCCTCTGCCCTACCTAAATGGCACTGCTGCGTAATGGTAGAAATTTATTCTCAGTTGCTGATGCAATGGTTTTGCTGTGTTCTGAGGTACTGTATCTCCATGTTTCATGATGTGTCCTGATCATCATGTGGGTTAGTGTCCCTCATTTTGAGTGACCATATCCCTCATTTCAGCGACAAAATGTGAGGTATGGTGCATGCTTCCAAGACCTGCTCAGCACAAAGAGTGCTGAGCATGGCTGTAGTGTATATGCTCAATATAGAATGACAAAGGGAAAGTAAGTGAGATGAAACAGTAATGGAGGAACACATTTATAGCACTAAATATGCATAAGGGATTTGCATGATCTAAAACAAAAAGGATAGGCTTCACAACACAGAGGCCCCTCTTCTTACATCTGGAATGGGGGATGTTGACTGGCCACATCCTAGGCATTTAATTCAGTAAGCAAACAATACTTTACAAATTAATGGCAATTTAATGACAAAAATCAAAAGCCATTAAACAACTTGCAAAAGGATCAGAATTAATGAGTTTACCTAATTTTTATGGGAATCCCAAAAAAATGTATTTTAATGACTCTAATTGCTAGCAGTAGTATAAGAAATAGAAACTCATGTGTTTTTTAGATGAGATTTGCACCAGCTTAGCTGCTGCACACCTGGCTAGTGTGCAGCATGTGAACCTGATTTGCTTTTTAGACCTGGTTCACTTAGGATCACTTAGTGCATGCGAACTGCATGCAAACATTGCACAATTGAGTATGTGGCATGGATTCTGCATGTGCAAAGCACACCTGTATTTCTGTAAGGGTTTCCTTCACAATGGCAATGTGCAAGAGTTGTCCCCATACCTAAGAAGTTATGTGCTGTGCAGCTTGAAGATTTTAGATCCATCTCCATATTGAACCTTTTGAGTAAACTTCTTGAAAAGTTTGTATCTGCACAAATTAAGGAATATCTGGAGTCATATAAGGTCCTTGCTCCTCAACAGCATGGCTTTTGGCGTGACCATGGGATGGACACTGCCTTGGTCATCTTCACGGACACCATCATCAGGGGCTTTCATAGTGGCCTTATGACTGGGGCGGTGTTTGTGGACCTGATCAAGATGCTTGCTCTGATTGTTCATGATTTGGTTTCTCTTAAACAATGCTATTGGTTTTTCTTCTAACAATGTGGGATAGATTTCTGATTGTTTAATTCATCATCAGCAATATGTTAT
Organism: Neoceratodus forsteri; assembly: GCA_016271365.2. Lineage (NCBI taxonomy): Eukaryota > Metazoa > Chordata > Ceratodontiformes > Ceratodontidae > Neoceratodus > Neoceratodus forsteri. Next base: position 735,165,288 of record CM057456.1, read on the forward strand.
TATTGGGACTAAAGTTTCTTGGACTGTTTCTTTATATTGCGGGGTGCACCAGGGGTTTATTCTGGGCCCTCTTTTGTTTTCTTTATTGATTAATTTGCTGCCAGTTCAGTGTATGTCCAGTAATACTTTACGCTGATGATTTGATTATTTTTTCTCAAGATAACTCCATATTTAATTTGTCTGAGTCCTTGAAATCTGATTTCAAGAATACGTTTTCTTGGTTTTGGAATAATGCCTTGGTGTTGAATTCTAGAAAAACTAAGTCTATGGTTTTTGGTACTCCTGCTATGTTAAAAGACAACCCTAAGCTGATGTTATTTGATTTTGAGGGTGTTCCAAATGACCAGGTTATGCTACTTAAATATTTAGGTGTCTGGCTTGATGCTTCTTTAACTTACACTCACGAAGCCAGACAAGTTATCAAAGCTATAAATCAAAAATTAGGAGTTCTTTATAAATTTTGCTCTTTTTTTTTCCTTTGAGACTAGAAAATCTATTGCTGTGGGGTCCTTGCTTCTTCATTTTGGTTATGTCTGCTATTTGTATTTAAATCTTAATAGTAATGAGTTTAAAGTACTGTCCATAGCTTATGACAATATCTGCCAGTTTATTTTTACTGTTCCATTTAGAACCCATCATTGCAATCTTTATCTACAGTTAGGCTGGTTATCTCCTAGAAGTAGGATTGATTACTTTTTAGGTTGTTTAATTTATAAATGTGTATCTTCCCTCTGCTATTTTCCCTTGTCTGAGTTGGTGGAAGTTCGTTCCACTCTTTCCAAGTTAAGATTGGCTAGTGGTATTTTACTAACAACAATAATTTACAGAAATCATTGTGGGTTGTGGTACTTTTCAATCACAGCACCCTCTTACTGGAACACTTTGCCAGTGACTCTTCATCTCTCTTTATCTTTAGTTGTATTTAAAAGGAAGCTTAAGTTATTGCTATTGGAAAACTCAATTTGTACCTGCTAAATTACTTCTTTTTTTATTGTTTCATGTTGAATGTTATCTGTTCTTGTTGTTGTTATTGTAATTGTCTCTGGGTCGGACCTGAAAAAGGGCCTATTCCAGTTTCCCAACCTGGTTAATAAATTTATAAATAAAAGAAATAAAAAATAAGTATTTCTTGTACACATAACCAACCCTTTTTTTCTTCTCGCAGGTGAGCATACTGCAGTGACGACAGCAGACTTCATGGAACCTCCCTTGATCCAACCATAGCTTCCTCTACAACACACCAAAGACTAAACTATTACAAAAAAAGAACTGGAGTTCAATGTACATGTGTGATAGCTCGCACATGCATCCTGGGCTCCAGCGACCATCTTGGACACGGTACACTGTGCCATGTTCCACTGGTCCAAGAAATAGTGTGCCCATGGTGGACTGTTTTGGAGTTGCAAAATGATCATTCTGCAACTCCAAAATGGAGGTGTTCCAGGATGTCAATCTGGTAGTTCATTTTTAGAGCTACCGCAAAACGGCTGTAGGCTCCAGCCACTGCAGTCGTAAAAAGGATTTTTTTAACAGAACACAGGGATTAATAAACTAACATAACAGTACAAAAAAGTACCAGGAACAGACAACACCTCTCCCTAGGGAATCAGGGATCAGCAGTGTGATCTGAAAAAAAATACTATTTATTTTATTTATTTAGTTTTTGTTAACCGGGTAGGTGCACTAGCCAACAGGTGACTATTTTCAGGCACGACCCGGGAGACACAATTACAGTACAAAATAGGTCAGTTTAGTTAACATAATACAGGCAAAGGTACAATGGTACAAGTACAGACATATGATTTTCAAAGGCAGGCATACGGTTTCAAATAGGCAGAGGGTACTGGTGGGGGGGTCACATTTAGGGGGAGAGAGAGAGGAAAGGGAAGGTAAGGGAGATTTTAGGACAACAGGGGAGGGTGTGAAACTGATGAAAGGTGGAGGGCAATGAACGAAAGGATGGAAGATAGCAGCTAACGGCCTTGTGGTGCTGGGCAGGGATACACAGCTGGGCTCATGGAACCAAGGGATGGCAGAGTGTGGGGAGGGGATGAACAGCAAGTAGGAGGGAAGAGTGTTGCAGAAAGCAAGAGGATGAAACCAGAAGGTAAGGGGCAAGGAGGAGTCAAGGGACACAGTTTCAAAGTGCAGCATTTAGTGGGAAGGCACAAAGGGATCCAATAGCAATGGAGCCGGATCAGGAGAGGTGGCTAGGCTGAAAGCACGTATGGCAAGGGGCAGCGTAATTATGGCTTTAGCGGGAAAAGGCACTAGGAAGACCGGGGCTGTGGAACTAAAACCCGTCTGGGCTCAGGGACTCATGCGGCGAAGTATGGCTAGTTGTGGCTTTTGTGGAAAAAGGCACTAAAAGGACCCGGGGCTATGGAGCTAGAACTCGGCTGGGCGCAGAGACGCATACGGCAAAGTACGGCTAGATAACGTCAGGTAGAGGGGAAGAGTGTTGCAGAAAGCAAGAGGATGATGCCAGAGGGTAAGGGGCAAGGAGGAGCTGAGGGACACAATTTCAAGGTGCAGCATTTAATGGGAAGGCACAAAGGGATCCAATAGCAATGGAGCTGGATCAGGAGAGGCGGCTAGGCTGAAAGGCACGTACGGCAGGGAGCGGTGCGATTACGGCTTTAGCGGGAAAAGGCACTAAGAAGACCCGGGGCTGTGGAACTAAAACTCGGCTGGGCTCAGGGACTTGTGCGGCAAAGTACGGCTAGTTACGGCTTTTGCAGAAAAAGGCGCTGAAAAGACCCGGGGCTATGGAACTGGAACTCGGCTAGGCATAGAGACGTATACGGTAAAGTGTGGCTAGATACGGGTTGGTGGGAAAGGCACAAAAGGGGTTTTGGAACTGAGACCAGGTAGGACTGAGGGGGAGAGGAGTGAGAGGGGAGGGGAGAGGGAAAGCAAGAGGGACCAGTACCCATTAACAATTAGATACATCTTAGGGTTTAGTACTACACAGTAGAACTGATGTAAGGATAAAACAAAAGAAGGATTATGTCATAATTATACACAAAGTCAGAAGAGAATAAACAATGTTGGATATGCAGTAAAAGGTCAGAATAATATACATATTACAACGTTAAGACAATTAGGCAGCAAACATGATTGGAATAGAGTGTCCATATGAGAGGTTTGTAAGCATTACATTGTAAGTGCAGGCAGTCTTATAGACAGTTCATTAAAGTGCAATCAGACAAACCAGGTTACAGAGCAATCGAGGGGAGGTAGGCTATTGAGTATATGGCAAGGGAGGATTGATTTAGACAGGTTACAAAGCTTAAGTGGGATCAAAACAAGTGCAATGGTCCATAGAGTAGAAGTATGAGCGAAGTCTCCACTTGAAGGCTAGGTGTGATGGAGCACTTCTCAGATCCATAGGCAGTAAGTTCCAGGCGAGAGGGGCAGCACACCTGAAGGCACCAGCACCCTTGGAGGTAAGGCAGTGGGGAACTGATAAAAAAGACTTGTCTGACGATCTCAGGTCACGCGATGGTACTACTGATTGAAGTAGTTCAGACAATGTGGCAGGTTTTGACACTGATTATGGAGTCTGATAGGCTGCAAAGGTAGTATAGCCTCATGGAGGAAGGGGATAGCCAACCTAACCCTTTGTATAGTTAGCAATGGTGCATCAGACGTGGTACTTTAGCTGCATATCTACAGACATTATTGTAGGTGGTGTCCCATTTCTGTAGAACAGTTTTATTTGCCATAGTGAGGATAGGTGCACAATAAGACAGAGTGGGTAATAGGATACCCCTGGCAATAGCAAGTTTGGCGGTGGGTGTGAGCATAAAGTTCATCCTGTAGGCAGCACCCAACTTACAGTTGACATTCTTACACGACTCCTGGATATGCTGCTTCAGATCAAGATTTTGGTCAAGCTGTATCCCAAGATAGCGGAAAGAACTTACAATCTCAAGGGTGAATCCATTGATATCAGGAATTGTCAGTGGAGATGTGCAGGCTCTAAGCTTATGCTTTGATCCAAAGAGCATGTCCTTAGTTTTGCTAGCATTGAGTATAAGGCGATGAGCTTCAAGCCAGTGCTGTGTAAGGTGGAAGGCTGATGACAGTGTGGAATTCAGGTGAGAGGTGTTGTCAGAGTGAGCATATATAACAAGATCATCAGCATAGAGTAGTGAGTTGTCTGACGTTATTACGGTGGGCAGGTTGTTGATAAATAATGAGAAGAGAAGTGGACCAAGAATAGAGCCCTGTGGTACGCCAATATTGATCATGGTACTGTCAGAGATGGCTGAGTTAAGCTTTACAGCTTGAGACCTGTTGGTGAGGTAGCTACTGAACCAGGACATTACTGGGGGTGAGAAGCATAGGTTTTTGAGGGTAGCAAGCAGTAGTGGATGATCAACAAGGTCAAAGGCCTTTGTAAGGTCGATGAACAGAGCACCGGTTAGCTGCCCTTTGTCCATATTTGAGAGAACGTCTGATGTGAATTTAGTCAGAGCAGTTGTAGTACTGTGGTGCTTCCTGAAGCCATGCTGCGCTTCACAGAGTGCATTAGTGGAGTCAATAAATTCAGTGACCTGGGTGGCTACTATCTTTTCGAGTATTTTACTCAGTACCGAGAGTATGGCAATGGGTCTGTAGTTTGACAAGTCATTTTTGCTCCCTTTTTTGAAAACTGGCATGATTCTGGCAGCCTTCCAAATCTCAGGGACAGCACCTGTAGAGAGAGATAAGGTGAAAATCCTGGCAAGTGGGCGGGATATGAGGTGGGCAGCTATTTTCAGGAGACGAGGTTCCAGGGTGTCAGAGCCCGGGCTAGTGTTCTCAGATATCCCCAACAGTAGTTTGCAGACTTGATTTCCAGTAACCCTTTTAAAGTAAAACAATCTTTTAGAGGCAAGTTGTGGATTGGAGCTTATCATGTTGGAGTATGGTTGAGAGTTATCAGGCAGAGATTGTAAGAGGGCGTGATAGCAGATAGGTCCGAGAATTGCTGATTGAAGGCATTGGCAATGGTGAGGAGTCATTGCAGTGGACCCTTGTAGTAGCATGTCCGAGGGGTGAAGGATTGAGGTTCCGAGGAAGGTTTTATATGATTCCAAAATCTTCGAGGATCATTAGCAGAGCTGGTTAAAAGGTCTTGGCAGTATCTGCTCTTCGCAAACCTGATATGTATCTTACATTCGTTTCTATGCTGTTTGTAAGCCTGATGATCACAGGGCAGCCCGGTGGATTTATAATGTTTCCAAAGTTTGTCCCTGAGTTTGAGCTTGTGGAGAAGATCTTTGCTCAGCCACCTAGTTTGTTGCCCCCTGACCCTTCTCTTTATCTTAGGTACATGCCTCCTTTGTACCTCCCCAAACCTGCTGAGGAAAACATCCAGGGCAGCCTCAGCACTTGTTGCACTGTAGATGTCGGACCAGTCAATAATAGATATGTCATTGAGAAATGCTTGTACATCAAGCGCTGCAAAGTTGGTAATGGTGATGAGGCGGGACCGCGGAGCAGGCGGCTGACACTAACGCCAGTGACAGACCGTGGGAGAGTGGTCTGTCAGAGAGTCCGCAAGTACAGTGGTTTTGGATACATGGTCAGGCCTGTTGGTGAGAACCCAGTCTAATAGCATTCCTGTCTGCGTGTTAGTCATTCTCGTGCATTCTGTTACAAGTTAGTGAAAGTTATATTTTTGGACCATAGATGCAAGGTTGCCTTGATTCAGGCCTAGCCAGTTTAAGTTGACGTCCCCCAACAGGATACACTCATTCAGTTTCACGGATTGAGACACATGTTGTAGTAAGATCTGGAGACTTTCCAAACCTCCAGTGGGTGGGTTGTACAAACACAGGATGTGCAAGTGTTTGGCTCCTAGGGACAGTGTAGCATGTAGCGATTCACAGCGCATGTGGGGGCCAGGATTTGGAACCGCTATGCTAATAGTATGTAGCGAAACCAAAAAAAAAAGATTTTTTTGAACACAACACAGAGATTAATAAACTAACTTGACACTGCAAATTAGTACTAGGAGCAGACAACACCTCCCCCTAGGGAATCAGGGATTAGCAGAGTGATCTGAAAAAAAAAAAATACAATGTTAATAGCCTGAAGTGAAATAAAAAAAGGGGGGATTTTTTTAACACAACACATGGATTCATAATTTTATTATTTATTTATTTAGCTTTTGTTTACCAGGTAAGCATACCAGACATTCAAGTGCCTATTTTCAGGTGCAACCCGGGAGAATTACAAGGGACAAGGTACAGGCAATAACAATACAGAGTTAAGACACAGTTATCAACAAGGAGCAGTCTGGTACAGGATTATTATGATACAGAGTCAATGCACGGCAATCAACAAGGAGCAGTCAAAAATAGGATTAGATAGCAACTGGGCCAGCAAGTGGGATACCCAGTTAGTGGGCCCAAGGGGCAAAGAGTATTGGTACTTCAACAGTAAGGGAGGAAACAATTGCAAAGGAATTGCAGCAAGTGGAAGGGGGTGTTGGGTAAAACTCAAGGCTGCTTAGCCTGACAGAGGGACACTTATCCCTAACAGGATGTGACAGAGTGAATCAAACACATACGCAGTAGTCAAGGACATTGAGGCATCAGTCATGACATTGCCAGGGAGCTCAGGGATTCACAATTATTTTCCCTAGGCACATGCGGCAACTGCACAAAGTCCAAGTGGCACTGGGCTCCCCCAACTCAGGGTGGGGGCACTGGGTGCAGGGGCAGGAGGATGCTTGCTTCAAGTGACCCCAGAGGGAGGACCTGAAGCTGGTGTGTGAGGGGGCAGATCTTACTTGGGCAGGGAGAAGGTTCCATGTTCTAGGACTGAGGGCAGCAAAGGCATGATCCCCTGCAAGGGAGTGAGTTTTGGGGACCTTGAGAGCTTGGGAGTAACTGGGCCTCAGCTGATAGACAGGGGGGACAGACTTGAGCAGTTCTGCAAGTGCCGGTGGGGTGAAAGGTCTGACAATATTGTCAGTGAGGTTTCCCATAACAAAGGTTAGGTGGTTGTCGGGGGAGAGCCACCCTAGCCTATAGTAGAGCTGACAGTGGTGCGTGAGGTGGGTAGCTGACAGGGCGAAGCAGCAAATGTTATTGTACGCTGTATCCCATTTAGTAAGCCAGGTTTTTGGAGCATTCAGGAAGGAGGTGAGCCCATAGCAGAGCATGGGAAGTAGAACCCCTTTTGCAAGACAAGTTGGGCTGCACGGCTGAGGCAACTTTTGGTTGTGTAAGCCAGGCCCAGCTTGCAGTTTGTGGCCTTACATGAATTGCGAATGTGCAGGGAGAGGTCAAGCTGAGGATCAAGGGTTACTCCCAGGTACCCGAATGAGTCAACCACTTTTAAGGGGGTATCATCTACTCCAATGACTATGAGGGAGGCAGGGCATGCTCTTGTCTTGGCCAGGGAACCGAATAGCATGACCTGTGTTTTCCTGAGGTTGATGACAAGCTTATGGGCCTTCAGACAAGACTGGATGAGGTCACGGTCAGTGGTCAGTCTGGAATCGATGATGTTGATGTCCTGTGAACTGGTTGGTAACATGAGGTCATCAGCATACAGGGTGGAATGCCCAAAGGCAGGGACTGAAGGCAGCTGATTGATGAAGAGGAAGAATAGTATAGGGCTCAGTATGGACCCTTGTGGCACCCCACATGTAACCTGTGTAAGCCAAGAGAGGGCTTTTTGGAACTTGGTGTACTGCTGCCTGCCCAATAGCTAGTTAGCAAACCAGGCTAGGACTGGAGGGGAGAGGCTAAGGGACTGAAGTGTGGAGCCCAGGAGTGTATGGTCAACCAGGTCAAAGGCCTTAGACAGGTCTATGAAGATGGCATCAGTCAGTTTGCCTTGGTTAGTTGCAGTTCTGATCTCAGAAGTGACCTGAACAAGGGCAGTGGAAGATCTATGTCCTTTTCGGAACCCATGCTGGGCTGAGGGGAGAAGGCCATGGGTGTGGATGTAGTGTGTGAGCTGAGAGGCCACCATCTTTTCGAGCAGCTTGCTAACTGCTGACAAGATTGCCATGGGGTGATAATTCTTAAGAATTTTTGGATTGCTGTGCTTGGGGACTGGGACCACATGAGCCACCTTTCGTACAGCAGAGATTGTCCCAGATATGAGAGACACATTGAGGATGTGGGAGTTAGGCCAAGCCAGAAAGGGTTCCCCCAGGCAGAGCAGTTTAGGCTCAAGATTGTCATGCCCGGCCCCAGTGTGTGGGAAGAGTCCAGCTAGAAGCTTCCGTGTCTCACTCCAGGACACAGTTTTGAAGTAGAGGGGGGAGTTAAGAAGTCACAGCTTCTCCAGAGGGGTCCATCTCACTGGTGGCAGGAGATGGAGGAATGAAGGCAGACAGGTCAGAGAACTGGACATTGAAAGCATTTGCGATAGTCAGGGCATTGTTACAGCTGACTCCTCCAATTTGCATGTCGGAGACCTGAGCACTGGTAGGGCCACTCACTGTCTGTTTGATGGTATGCCAGAAACTCTTTGGGTTTTTGGCTGAGGCTTCAAGGGAGGATTTGCAGAATTAGCTCTTTGCTGAGCAGATAGCCCTCTTACAGGAGTTCCTGAGCTGCCTGTATTCCGTGAAGTCAGAACTGTCTCTGGAGGCCTTGAATATTTGCCAGAATTTGTCCCTGAGTTTCATTGGGGCAAATGGGCCACCATGCAGCCATTTGGTGACAGTGCCCCTCACCCTCCTTTTTGTGAGGGGGCATGCCTATCCTGTAGGGGGAAAATATGGATAGGAAGCCTTTGAGGGCAGCTGAGGGATGACTGGTGGCTGTAACCTGGGACCAGTCGGACCAGCTAAGGTCAGCAAGGAAGTCATTAGTGTTGAATTTCAAGTAGTCCCTCATCTGAATAAATTTACAGCGGACCCTGGGTGTGAGGATTCTCCAAATGCAGTAGGTTAGGGCAGTGGTCCAAGATGGAGTCTGGGAAGAGGCTAGACGCTCTGATACAGTCCGGCCTGTTGCTCAGCATCCAGTCTACAAGGGTACCTTTCCTCCCTGTGGAGGATAGTCTGGTTGGTTCAGAGATAAGTTGGCCAAGGGCTAGGCCTGACAGTAGGGGCTCATATGACTTAGAGTTGCCACCCAGCCAGTTTAGGTTGAAGTCTCCAAATGCAAGGAGTTCACTAGTACCCACTTTAGGACTGAGGCAGTCATAGAGGTAGGAGAGGCCATGAGCTCCACCTTTTGGAGGGTTATAAACACAGACCAGGTGGAGCTTTTTTGAGTTGCCCAGCAGAAGGAGGGCATATAGGAACTTGCATGTGGAGGAGGCAGAATGGGGCATGACAGACACATTAAGGTGGGTCTTGTAGTAGAGCAGTAGCCCACCCCCTCTGTTGTTCCCCGCCCTATCCTACATGATAGTGTTGTACCCAGAGAGGGTGCAGACAGAGTCTGGGGAGGTTGGCTTAAGCCATGTTTCTGAGATCCCAAGAATGTCTGGATTATAGTGAACAAGCCAAGCTGTCAGCTCAGTGAGGTTAACTAGGAGGCTGTGTACATTGATGTGGGCAACTTTTAGGCCCTTTGCATTGTGCCACTGGAGTGGGGATGGGGGGGAAGACATGTGGGCAGGGGGACCCAAGGGAAGGACAATTATCAAGACCTGACAATGAAGGGGAGGAATAATCAGGTACAATTGAATACTTAGGTGGTCTAGTCACAGAAGGACAGATTAGCAGCTACACTATAATACTGTTGAAGGCCAAGTGACAGGAGGACAACACAGATTCAGGGAGAAGGTGGCAATAGCAATGGAAAAGATATTATCTGACAATGCAGTGAGCAATTTGGAGGAAGAGGGATCAACAGTATAGTAAGCTACCCCTCCAGTGCGGAGCCTACGACCTATTAATAACAGTGGAGACAGGGAAGGAAGAAAATGTCTGCCCATTGAGTGGCCCAGAACAGTAAGCATGCCTCCCGCAATCAGTTATGTCAGTTAGCTTAATATGCAGCATGCAGTTTGCTATGTCCTATGTCTTTAACTAAACAGCTCTACAGGCAGCTGTATGGGAGACAGCAGATAAGGTAACACATTCAGGCAAAAAGTTATTTTGATAAGCATTGCATTGTTATTGAGTTACTGTATAAGTGTAGATAGCATTGCATTGTTGTTAAAATACTGCATAAGAGAATAGTTAGGAAGGAAGTTCTGTAGGTTTGTCCCAGGTAGCAGTGTTCAGTGTGAGCAAGTCCTGCTGATCTGATTGTAGAAGCAGCCGATTGCCCCCCCCCCGGTAGTAGGCGGGATTTGAGCACTTTTAACAGGAGTAGGGAATGGGATGGGGGGAGGGAAAATTCAACCCGGTCTGTTCTGAAGTCCCAAAACTCTGCCGACACAGCACAAGACCTCTGACACCACCAAGAAGAGAGAATTCAGCTTTTCGGCTTTCAGGTAGGAAAATTAAGCCAAGATGAAGTAATTCAGCTTCTGGTGCAAACAAAAGCAGCCCATAGAGGAAAAATTCCACCCCACAGAGATTCAACCAGGTCTGATTCCTCAAGTCCATTGCAGGGGGAGGGGGCCCTGATGCAGGAGGTCTCCCTCTCAACCCCCGAAGATCCAATGATGAGGAGAAATGCCTAGCCATGGGGCTTGCTCTCAGTCCTAAGATCTGGCTGAAATAAGCATCATGACTAGATGGAGCAAATCAGGCTGTAGTGTTGATTTTCAAAGTTTGCGCCCAAAAATTTCACCCACAGAGATTCGGCCCGGCCTGGTTCTGCAAGTAACTTCACCACAGAAATTTGACCCAGTCTGTTCTAAAGTCCCAAAACTCTGCCGACACAGCCCAAGAGCTCCGACCCCACCAAGAAGAGAGAATTCAGCTTTTCGGCTTTCAGGTAGTAAAATTAAGCCAAGATGAAGTAATTCAGCTCCCGGTGCAAACAGAATCAGTCCACAGAGAAAAATTCCACGCCACAGAGATTCGGACAGGTCTGATTCTGCAAGTCCATTGCAGGGGGAGGGAGACCCGATGCAGGAGGTCTCCCTCTCCGCCCCCAAAAATCCAATGATGAGGTGAAATTAACATGACACTACAAATAAGTAGCAGAAGCAGACAAGACCTCCCCCTAGGGAATCAAGGATCAGCAGTATGATCAGAAAAACTATTAACAAGCATTTGTCAATGCCAGATGTTCGCCACTGGTATAGAAGCCATAGGGTACTAAATGCTTTGCATGACTGTGCAGTGTGAATGGTGGTAAAGGACATGCTGGCAGAGGGTTCAAATAAGGCATTTTGTTTTAAAAAAGTATGTAAACTGCCTTTTTTAATTTAAGATTATTTAGATTCTGTAAAGGAAGCTGCAGACTGTAGAGAGAGGAAAGCGAGTGAGTTCCATTGTTGTAGTGTAGCACAACCGAGCAATGTTAATGCTAGTAAAGGGCATGCTGCCAGAGGTTTAAAATCAGCCATCGTCTGTTAAAAAAGTATATGATCTCCTTTTTTAAGTTAGGATTAGCTAGATATATGTAACAGACGCCACTGACTGTAGACTAGTGCTTCTGTAGCCATGGAAACACATGTACACTTGCACACCACCTGTGAACTGTGGTAAAAAATTCCTTTATCAATTCAAGCACATCCACACAGCAAAGAAATAGGAGTAGAATCAGTAGCTGCACCAGTAAATCTGTGTGCAGATGATTTATTAGTCTGTGTAACTCACAGGCACAACTCTCCCAGTTCTAATGTAGGTAACTGAAGTACTTGGTGCTATGGCTGGGTATAAAATGAACTTGCCCAAATCCATTGTGATGCCCCTATGCAGCTGTGACCAGCATGACATGCAGTCCGGCATCCCATTCCAGTGCAGTGCAGAGGGGCTTAGATATCTGGGGGGAATATTACTTAAAGAATCCATGGTTTATATGAGGCTAACTACCCCCACTCCTAGCAAGCAGAGCTACTCTGCAAATCAAAAACACTCCCACTGTCATTGCTGGGAAGAGCCAGTGTTTTGAAAATGATGATTCTCCCCAAATTTCAGTACTTATTCTAGGTGCTGCCATTTCCTGTGCTTGACAAGTTTTTTCAACAGCTTAAATCTAGGTACGCAGATTGTCTGTGGGCTAATAAAACACCCAAGATCAGCTATGATTAACTCACTTTACCACTGGGGAGGGGAGTCTGAAGTATCCCACTTTGAAAGATATTGGGCGAAACAGCTGGTGGGACTACAGGGCTGGTGTAAAACTGGGTGTGAGAATACAGGTATGCATATGGAGAAGGTGCACATAGGGCAACTGTGTTTAACTGACTTGCTATAGTCCACCACAGGGAAGAAAAGACAATCTACTGAAATCTGAAGTTAAACTGTGGGACTGGGAAAAAAAATTTAAGGGACAAAAAGTACAACAAATGTGGGAAGTTTTTAAAATGTTCCTACATGACTTAGTTGGGAAATTAATATCAAAACAAAATCAAATACGATAAAAATGACAAGATCCCAGCATGGTTTAATGCCAAAATTCATTAACTTATTAAAAACAAGCATAAACATTATCGTAAGTTAAAACTGTATGGAAGTATCCGCTAAAAAAACTTACTTAGATCAAAGCAAAGGGAACTTAAGTGAGAAATAAAAAAAAGCAAAGTAATCCATGGAACTTAAACTAGTAACCAAAGTAGGAGACAATAAAAAGGCCTTCTACAATTATATTAGTAGCATGAAACATAGTAGTACCATGATAGGCCCAATCATAAAGGATGATCATATTATATCAAATTGTGATACGATGGCTGAGGAATTCAATGTTTATTTTTAAAGTGTGTACCTCCCTAGAGAAAGTTTCACAACACAAACTGAGGGTAATTTGGAAAGTAATATGTCAATTACCACAAAGAGGGTTGCCCAAATAAAGGGGCCAGACCACATTGTCCCAAGGCCCAGACTTGTGGTGTGGGAGAAGCTAGGAGGCAGAGGAGGAGGGGAAGGGAAAGGGTGAGGGCTAGAAGAAGGGCATGAGGTTTCAAAAAGGGGAGGACCCCATGAGGTCACAATATGGGAGGAAATGGGGGCAGAGTGGAAACAGTGAGGTGGCAAGCCAGGAATGGCCATGGGAACTACAGGGGTAGGGCTAAACTGGACAGTCATAAGGGACTGCACAGCCAGGGGAGCTCACAAATTTGCTCCACAAGATTTTCTTCTGGAAGCACGTTCAATTTGGTTGCAGAAGCTAGTGGGCAATTTTTTAGTTAGGTAATAAAAAAAAAATATAAAACACAAATGAGAAAAGCGCTTGAGATAAGTGTTAAATTTAGGTACAACAGCTGAGAGGTAGATTGGCTCGAGAAACCAGGAGGCCAAGCAAGTGAGTACTTCACAACCGGAGAAAAGAGATAAGGCAGCTCTTCATTGCAAATTAAGAGGGGCCAGTAACAGCCCGAAGTGCAGATATACATGCTTATTGAGGTCGAGTTGTTGGGCATTTGCCTGCCTCCTGATGGGGGGTCTTTTGCTATTGCTGCATTTACTCACCTGTTGTGTGGGTTTTTGGGTTTGTAGGGTGGTGTGGGGGCTTTCCCCATCAGATTCAGAGTTTTTCTGCCACTTGTTTTGGCAGCGCTCGCTCGCTATGTGGGGCCCTGTTGTCTATGGGGTTTGGCGATCCGCATAGGAGCCAAGTGAGCAGGGTCAGTAGCATGTGGCTGGCAATAGCTCAAGGGGCACTGTGCACCTGATACTTATGACTCGGGCAGGTGCCTTTACTTATGGCTCGGGCAGCTCCCTAGAGCAGAGATGCTGGTAAAGCTGGAGAGGCACTCCGAGCGAGGGTACAGGGTAGAAGAAGTTCATCAAAAAGGAGATGAAACAGCGAGTAGATACAGACCCGCGGGGTGTAGGGGGTGCCTGGGGGGTTTTATGCTGGTAGAAACAGCGTGTTACATGGCTAGGGATTGTACTGGGAGGAGCTAAAATGACTGAGGGAGCGCGAGAGAAATCCATGGCCTACCACATGGAGTGGCATGTGACGTCACTGCCCTGCAGTATTCAGAGCAGCAGAACCAAGCGAGGATATGGACCTGCGGGGCTTAGGAGGGCATTTGGGGCCTTTTCTTGTGACAGAAGCAGCAGTAGTTATGGTCAGATATTGCACCTAAGGGAGAAAATGACCGGAGGAGCGCGAAAGAAATCTGCTTCCTACCACGGGGTATGGCATGTGATGTCACCGCCACATGGTACCCGGTGGTTGAGTTGCTACAATAGCAAGGTAGCAGCACATTGGGACTGAGGGGTTTTTCAGGTGGAGCAAGCCATTCCCCCCGAGGCTTGTGCAGAGCGGGTATTTTACAAACAGCTTCCCATGCAGTTGAGGGAAATTTAGGGGGCAAGTTATTCCACTGGGTACTAGCCACACCCACTGTATCAGGATGCCTCAGATTCGGGACCATGGTCCAGGAGTAGGGGAGGAAGTTCAGTCAATGGGCAATGGTGGGCCAGCTCATCAGGTAGTGGGGGAATTAAAAGGGGAATTTTTCTTTGGAGACTGGGATTGCCTGCTCAATGGGGACCAACAAATGCACCATGAAGTGGTGGCAGGCGAATGAGGGATGCACAGCATGGGGACAATAGGCCGAATACTGGAGGTGGCCTCGGGCAGCAGGGGGACCATACCTGTTTAGCAGCAATTGGCAGTTTGCTGGGCTGGGGGTGAGGTTAGGATGATCTGGGGGGGTGAAGGTAGCTAAGCACCAAGGGAGAAGTTTTGGAGACAAATTTGGGACACAGGCCTGAACTGGTGGTTCGAGCCACAAGGTAGCAATGAAGCACAGTGGGCAAGGCCTGAGCTTCAGGCTAGCAAGCAAAGAAAAAAAAAACAAAAAACAAAGGTCAGCCAGTACAGGGGGCTCACGGGACATTCGCCATGTTACAGTTCTGGGGGCTAGGTTACCCCCCACCATACCTCGCAGTCTCTTTCACTATTTCAGTTGAGGGGTTTACCGGGGCAGTAGGCAGCATATGGAGTGGCAAAATGGCCCAGAACTACAGGGGATTAAAGACCTGGGGGGAAAACAAGCAACCCCCACTGGTATACGGGTTGACCATGAGCAAGTCAATTAGCATCACCTAGCCTGCCGGAAGGGAGTTATTAATGTGTGCATGATTTTTTCAGTAGCTACTCGAACCAAGAGGATGGCACCAAGGAAGATGAAGCCAAGTAAAGAGGTCTGCTGTCGAGTGGTGATGGACCTGGTGGACAAGGCAAACAGATTGTTGGAGGTAGCGGAGCCAGATAGCGGGGAAAAAGGCACAAAGTGGAAGGGGAAACAGGGGAAGAGGCACGGAAGGAACAAGAGGGTCCCAAAACCTCCAGGCAGACTGGAACCCAGGACAGGGGTTCCGGAGCTGGTGCCAACAGATCCTCTACCACTGCCCCCCTGTAGCCCCATACCAGAGCCGGTACTGGCCCCTGAACCCACACTGGTGCTGCTGCCACAGCCTCCTGTGCCTGTTCTTCCGCCACACTTTCCAGATCTGGTACTGCCACCACCAGTCCCAATACCCACACACAGCCCACCAGGAGTGCCCAGGCCAGGACACAGCAGTCCACAGCCAACCACAGCAGGTAATCAGGTGGTGACACTTGAGAGTAGTGTCAAAGAGTATGTGGAACAGATGTTGAAAGCCATGGGGGATAGTGGCCTCGGGCAGTTAGAGAAGGCCTTGGGAGAATTAAAAGGGATGGGGGGAGTGAGGGGTGGGGGGCCTTACGATGGGCAGAGAAGTTGGGGCACCTAGGCTATGGCTAGGGGACCATGTGCCCACAGTCATGAAGGAGAAGATATGGAAGGGAGAATATGTCAACATTTTCGCCCTGGCGAACTTCGACAACATGGATAAATACGAAGAGAAAGACAGTTTTCAAAAGAAAGACATGGCGGCAGCAGTAGTGCTATTAGGAAAAGGGGAGGAGGATAAGTCGTGGAAAAGAAAAATGTGGGACAATAGGTCCACAGGTTTCACCTACTTCACAGCAATTGTTATTGAGAAGCGGCCGGAACTTGCTACACCACTCCTGACTTACTCGCTCATAATCAAGAATGCATACAAAAAAAGGGGCTATAGTTGGCTGAAATATGATGAGAAATTAGGAAAAAGATGGCACATTTTGGAGATGTGAAATGTGACACCAGACAAATAGATCTGTGGCAAGAAAAGGAGGCTGAAGGGCATAAAAAAGGGGTGTGTGACTCTGAAGGCTTGTTGGGGATTCAACAGGGCTTCTTGTTTCTGGCCTAACTGCCGATTCTAGCATGTGTGTTCCAAGTGTGGGGGGTACCATTCAGTGTCAAAATGTAGATATAACTGGGAAAAAAAGTCTGGCAGACAAGACAATTCATACCAGCAGCCCTTTCAGACCAATCAAGGTACCTTTCGGGGGCAGCACTGGGGGAGAGGGAGCCGCGGGCGAGGAGTGGGGAGGAGAGGGCACAACTACATTCGGCACCAGGACAACTAAAAAGCCATCAGGCAGTGGTTTCCGGCTGGCCCGCACAGCCACCAAGGTTGAGGCCATGGAAGAGAGTTTGAGGGAATACCCAGACCAGGAGGCAGCAAGAAAATTGCACACAAGTTTTCAGGCAGGTTTTAGTCTACAGTATAGGGGAAAGAGGAAGGGGATGAGGGCAAAGAACCTCAAGTCCATACAGGGGAAGGAAGAAATGTTAGAGCAAAAAGTTCAGAAAGAAGTAATGGCAAGGAAGGTGGAGGGATCATTTGCCACCCAATCCCCCGTTGCCCAATTTGAGAATTTCACCCCGAGTTTAGTCTCCAAGAAACAGCCAGGTGATTACAGAGTGATACATCACCTGTCCTACCCCGATGGAGATTCAGTTAATGATTACATTGGGGAGGAAGATAGCAAGGTAACATACACCATCCTCAAGGAGGCAGTCCAGCTAATTAGGTCTAAGCAGAGTGCTTGGTTAGCCAAGATGGACATAGAAGCAACATTCCGATTGCTGCCAGTTAGGCCGGAGGATTGGGATTTGCTGGGTTTCCAAATGAGGGGCATGTATTATTTTGACAAAACCATGCACTTGGGGTGCTCGATAGCATGTGCTACATGGCTGCAGTGGGTGTTCCAAAACAGGTACAGTCATCAGACGGTGGTACACAACCTTGATGATTTCCACTTCACTGGGGAAGGGCAAAGTGAGACGGAAAGAATGTTACAGGATTTCAAGGGTCTGTGCCAGGAACTGGGGGTGCCACTAGTGGAGGATAAGACAGAAGGGCCTAGCCGGACAATAGAATTCTTAGGGTTGGAGCTGGATAAGGTCCAGGAGGTGTTCAGGCTGCCAGAACAGAAGGTCAAGAAATATGGCAGCTATTGGAGAAAGTCAGATGTAGATGGAAGATGCAGCTCCAGCAAGCACAGCAGCCGTTGGGGAATTTTTTTTTTTTTATTTAGGTTGTTTAACCAGGTATAGCACACTAAGCTGAAAGCTTTTTTACAGGAGCGACCTGGGAGCACAAGGAGGTTAAGTGACTTGCTCAGGGTCACACAGTATGCAAGTGGAAGCTGTGGGATTCAAACCCAGGTCTGGTCTGCTGGATGTCACCAAATTTGCAGCTCAGAGCCTTAGACCACTGCACTATACTGCCTCATAAATGAATTTGAACTTCACCTGAAGAGCCATTGCCCCAGGGCACACTTTCACATGACATCTGGCATGGACAACGTGGGGGGCAACACAGCCACACCATTGGATAGACATCAATAAGGGAGTAAGGGAGGATTTTGGGGTATGGAAGCATTTCCTCAAGACGTACAATAGGCAGACCTTCTGGCAGGAAGAGTGGGTGTATAATACTGACCTGCAGCTGTACATGGATGTGGCAGGCGGGATAGGTATGGGGGTCTATCTACGGGGCAAATGGTTTGCCGAACCATGGCCAGAGGAATGGGTCCAGGTGGGGGTGATGAGGGATATCACCTTTTTGGAAATTTTCCCTATATGGGTAGCCATGTTAATCTGGGGTGGGGAACTCAAGAATAGGCAAGTCACATTTTGGAGTGATAATAGGACAGTGGTAGAAGTCCTGCGCAAAAAAAGAACAAAATCTGACAGAGTCATGAGGGTTTTGAGCAGGATGGTATGGCTAGGTCTGACTTTGAACATGTCATTTAGAGCCAAGCACATTGATGGAGTAGACAATGTGATAGCTGATTCCCTCTCCCACTTGCAGATGGACAAATTTCGGACCATTGCACCTGGAGCAGAGCAGTGGTAGACCACCATCCCTGCATACGTATGGACGATCGTATTGGGGGAGCTGAAATATTGTTCCACAACTCCTGGGCCCCCAGGACCCTTAGGGAATATGAGGCCTCCTGGAGGGCATTTCAAAACTTCCAGGAGCAGTACGGTGGCCAGGTAAGTGGGGCAGTGGTGAGGGAGCAGGTGGCCAGATTCATAGTGGTGGGATGGAACCAGAACATGGCGCAGGCAACCATGGGGGTTCACCTTGCAGCAATAGGGCAGATATGCAAACTTAGAGGGTGAGAGGACCCTAACAAATGCAATCTAGTCCACAGAATGATGCAAGGCTGGTTGTGGGGAGCAGATAAGAAGAAAGACAATAGGAAACCAATCTCAGAGGGGCTGATGGCACTGTTGATGGAGGCATTACACCGCATCTGCAGCTCAAGTCAGGAAGTTGTATTGTTCAAGGCCCTTTATGCTACAATGTATAGCGGGGTGTTTAGACTTAGCGAAGTGGTAGGCCATGGCAGACAGATGGATGGGGGGGGACTCCATTGGAAGGGCATAGAATGGGCTGGGGACACGATAGCGGTACTCTTAAGGAGGTCAAAGAGAGATCATCAGGGTCTGGGCACCAAGGTTTGGTTGAGAAAACACCATAACAAAGTCATCTGCACAGTGGAAGCTCTGCACGTGTACGCGGCAGACCACCTAAGAGGGGGAGTCCCTAGTTATTCATACACGGGGATGGCAGACCAGTGCCCAGGTACCAGGTGACAGAAGTATTGCACAAGAGCCTAAACTTTGGGGGGAACTAGTGGAGGGATAATCCTCTCACTCATTCAGGACTGGGGCAGCCTCTGTTATGGCAGCACAAGGCAAAAAGGCCAGGGGAAATTAAGCAGAAGGGCAGGTGGACTTCTGACTGTTATAAGAGGTACATCTGTAACATCACGTAATAACTATGTCTCTTTTTTTCCACAGCGGTAACAGAGGTGGAAGAGGTGTAACTGGGGTGAAGGAGAGGAAAAATGGTATAATATGCTAAACAATGTGCTTATGATTATACAGGGACAACAAGAAACCTAGAAGTATGTAACTGCAGGCATTCCTTTATTCACTGGGTGGAGAAATGGGCAGCCAAGAGACAAGGGCGAAAGCAGCTGTACCTGAATAGTGATACAATCTGTTTGGTATGAAAAGGTCTACGGGGAATGAAGTAGGCCCAGCTGCTATCAAAGCTGAGGGAGATCAGGAAGGACCATAGACAGCCAGACATGATCGTGTTACATCTCGGTGGAAATGACCTGGGGAGGAGGCCCTGGCTGGACATTTTTTATCAAATAAAACAAGAGCTTCAACAAATAAAGGAATGGTGGCCAGAGGTTACTCTGGCCTGGTCTGATATCACGCCCCAAAGGGTGTGGCGACAGGTAGAGAGCCACAAAGGGATGGACAGAGCCAGGAAGCACATGAATGCTCGGGTGAGCAGACTATTTGAGAGTATGGGAGGACTGATCATACACCATGGTATATTAGAATGGGTAGATGAATATTTCCGTGAAGATGGGATATACTTTATTGGGCCTTGGCCTAGCTCTGTTTAACTCAGAAATTGTGGATGCCATCAAAACATGGCTGGCGCAGAGATAAACACAATCAAAAAAAAAAAGAGGTAAGGATATGATAGGGTGTAGGTGAGGGAGAGAAAAGGGGGGAAGTCCAACTCGCGCCATCGCAGCTGGAGGTGGACTAGTGGAAAAAGGGGATGAGGGCAGGGAAAAAGGGGAGAAAAAGGAAAACACTAAAAGGTGACAAAGGACCGATAAGTAAGATGCAGGGGTACAGTGTGTACGCTCGTACCCCTTTCCTGCAAAAGAGGAAGAAGCCGGGCCCCCCTATGATGTACATCTGGAGGCAGAAGAAGAAAGTAGTAGAAGTGATGAATTGTAAAAGAATGTGTCTGTATATAATAAACATAAATATTAATTTGAAGAGATTGTAAAACTGAAAGTGAAGGAAATGTATTATGTCTTGTAAACAAGGATATCTTAAAATATTAAGTAAATTAATTGCCAAACTGAGCAACCATACACAACTTGTCTATGTCTTTACTGGAGGGGCTCTGGGGACAAAGAGGATTAGTGAGAAACTACAAAAGTTAGACCCTATAAAATCAGCAGGACCGGATGACTTGCACTCCAGTCTATTAAAAGAGCTCTCAACAGTACTTTGTGACCCCATACATGCAATTTTCCAGAAGTCCATTAGCACAGGAGAGATACCAGAGGACTGGATCATAGCAAACATTGTACCAATCCATAAACAGGCTCTGGTCAGAGCCTACACATCTGCATGAAGCTATTAAGAGAGCATGGAGGTGATGGTGGAAAGGGTCTCCACGTTATGGTGTTGAGGGTGTAAGTGTCCGCTCTATATATATATATATATATATATATCTATACTGTATATATACATATATACACACACACACATATATATATATATATCTATACTGTATATATACATATATACACACATATATATATATATATACTGTATATATACATATATATATATATATATATATATATATATATATATATATATATATATATATTGTAACACAGTGAGGGGGTTGTGTTGCACTGGATCTTGTAGGCGGGGATATGAGCACACTTTGCACCACGACACAGGATATTCAGGGTAACACAGCACTATGACTGTATGTTTATTAGTAAAGATACTGAGAGAGGTACATTCAGAAATAACGCAGGATGTAAACAAAACAAAAGAAAATAATACCTGGCTCTTTGTTGAGTGCTACCTGCACAGTGAATTTTCAGTTCCCTGTCTATAGCCCAGATAGCTAAACTATTTCCTGGGGCAAACAAACAAAATCAGAAAAGAGTCTCTTGGTCTGTGTTTCAAACGAAGGTCATTTACCAGTGTTGGGTTTTCAGTCAGTCCAAAGTCAAGATCCAATTCGTAGTCGCACGCCAAACAAAAGGTCAAAGCCGGGAAGTCAGTTGATTCAAATTTCTCTTTCTTTCTTTCCTTCTTCTTTCTACAAATGCTCACCAGCCACCCTCCATGTCTGTTTCCTAATCAGGTACTGAGCCCAGAGCAATTGTTTGAGCCTTCTCTTTTATGCAGGCAGTCACTCTCCTGCACCTGTTCTCCATCAAGCACTCAGATAGATGGAGTTGTGGTGCAATGCCTTCTGGGGCTTGTAGTGTGTGCACCATGCTTTGTAGTCCTGGCAGAGAGAAAATGGAACAGAAGTGCTGGGAGGTAACTCCCTTCCACAACTCTGCCTAGTGCTGTGTTACATACCTCCCCCCCTCAGCTTAGCCCCCTCGGGCTGAGCGTCAGCAGAAAAGAAGGAGTGGATCCAGGAAAGAGCATCTGCATTCCCATGCTTGGCACCGGCATGGTGAACCATCTGAAAATCAAAGGGCTGTAAATTCAAAAACCACCAGGTAACACGAGCATTCTTTTCCTTAGCCTGTCTCATCCACGTCATGGGAGCGTGATCGGTAACAAGAAGAAACTTACGGCCCAGCAGGTAATACTTCAGAGACTCAAGTGCCCATTTGATCACCAGGCATTCCTTCTCCACCATGGCAAAGTGACCTTCACGTGGTAACAGCTTGCGGCTCAAGTATATTATCGGGTGTTCTCCACTGATGTCCTGTGACAGGACTGCACCCAGACCCGTGTCAGATGCATCAGTTTGTATGTTCATGGGTTTGGAGAAATCAGGGGAATTCAGGACAGGAGAGGCATACAGTGCCAGTTTCAAGCAACAGAAAGCTTTGTCTGCTTCCGGAGTCCATTTCACCATGTTAGGTTGGCTGTTAAGCGTGAGGTCACTGAGGAGGGCTGCTATAGTAGCAAAGTTTTGAATAAACCTTCTGTAATAGCCTGTGAGTCCCAAAAATTCCCTTACTTATTTTTTATTGACCGGTTGTGGCCAATCTTGAATGGCAGCAACTTTTTTTTCTTGTGGCTTTTTAAGGCCTCTTCCTATTGTATAACCCAAGTACTGTGCTTCACTCACCCCTAAGGCACATTTTTTTGGGTTGGCTGTGAGCCCTGCTTCTCGGAATGACTGCGTCACAGCTTGCAGTCTCTTCAAGTGGCTGTCCCAGGTGTGACTGTGAATAATGACATAGTCTAAATAAGCAGCAGCATACTCCTGGTGGGGTCACAGCACACGGTCCATCAGGCATTGAAATGTGGCTGGGGCTCCATGTAAACCAAAAGGAAGCATTGTATATTGATACACGCCATCAGGGGTGGCAAATGCAGTCTTCTCTCTGGCAGCTTTTGTCAAGGGGACGTGCCAGTAGCCTTTCGTCAGGTCAAGAGTGCTGATGAAGCGGGCTGTTCCTAGTCTTTCGATGAGTTCATCTACTGGCAGCATTGGGTATGCATCAAAAGCTGAAATCTTATTCAGTTTTCTGAAATTATTGCAGAACCTGATTGATCCATTGGGTTTTAGGACAAGCACTATGGGGCTAGACCAGGCACTGTGAGATTCTTCAATTACTCCCAGATGTAACATCTGTTTAACCTCTTCCTTTATCGCAATTCGGCGTGCTTCTGGTACATGATATGGCTTGAGGTGTACCCGTTTCCCTGGAGGGGTCACAATGTCATGAGTGACGAGTCGAGTGTTGCCGGGCAAATCAGAGAACACATCTTTATTTCTGTCAAGGAATTCGAAGATGTCGTGTTTCTGACTTGATGCCAGGTCTCCAACCGTCACTGCGTCTCTGGGGTTTTCCTCATCTGGACAGGGGTTTGTTTCACTCCAGAAATCACGGTCCACCCATTTTTTCAACAAATTAATGTGATATATTTGTTCAGGCTTTCATCTATCCGGTTGTTTTACCTTGTAATTGACTTGGTTTATTTTTTCAAGTACCTCGTAGGGTCCTCTCCAGGTGACCAGGAACTTGCACTCGGAGGTGGGGACAAGCACCAACACTCTGTCACCGGGCTGAAACTCTCTGGGTGCTATGGGATGGTTGTAGGCTCTACTTTGAGCTTCTTGGGCCTTTTGCATATGTTCCTTCATGATGGGCATTATGGCATTAATGCGCTCTCTCATCCCTTCCACGTGTTCAATGATGGTTTGGTGGGGACAGGGATGGTGCTCCCATGTCTCTTTTGTTATGTCAAGGAGATCCTCATGGGCGGTGGGCATACAGCAGTTCAAATGGGGAAAATCCTGTGGATGCTTGGGGCACTTCACGGATGGCAAACATTAGATATGGCAGCAACTGGTCCCAGTTCCGTCCATCTGTCTCCATGTTTTTTTTAATCATACTCTTTAATGTTTTATTGAATCTTTCAACGAGCCCATCTGTCTGCAGATGATACACGAACATGCGCAGCTGTTTGATTTGGAGGAGCTGGCACAAATCCTTCATTATTCTGGACATGAAGGGTGTTCCTTGGTCAGTGAGGATTTCCTTGGGTATCCCGACTCGGGAAAACATCTGCACTAGTTCTCGGGCGATGCTCTTGGTTGTTGTGTTCCACAGGGGAATGGCTTCAGGGTATCTGGTAGCATAGTCTACTACCACCAGGATGTACTAAAACCCTTTTGCAGACTTCACCAAGGGTCCTACCAGGTCCATGGCAATACGCTCAAAGGGTGTTTTGATGATTGGCAGAGGAACTAATGGATTTCAGAAAGAGGGTTGTGGAGCTGTCTGCTGGCACTCTGGACAGGAGCGACAATATTGTTCCACCTCAGCATGGACCCCTGGCCAAGAGAAATGATTCAGCAGTCTCTCTTTTGTTTTATCCATTCCTAGGTATCCTCTCAAGAGGTGGTTATGAGCCAAATGCATTACAGTGTGCCAAAAGGGCTGGGGCACGAGCAGCTGCTCTGTCAGTATGTCAGCTGTTTTGTGTACTTGATACAGCAAGTTGTTGTTCATAGCAAAGTGTGGGTAGGGGAGGGACTGGTCAGGGTGGAAAGGCCTCCTATCCACCACTTTCACATTTCCTCTGGCATGCTGGAGTGTAGGATCTTCCAGTTGTGCTGTTCCAAATCTTCCTCTGTACTGTGCCCATGCTGGTGTGAAAAAATTGCCCCCTTCTAAGTCCTCCAGAGTGTCTTCTATGACATCTGCTCCTCCGTCTTCCTCATCATTGTCTTCTCCCACGAAGACTTGTACCATTGGTGTTGATGTATTTTTTTTTTTTCTTCAGGTTTGTCGGACACTGTATACACTCTGTCGTCCTCATTGTCTTTGACTTCCTCTTTGTCTTCCGCATTGTCTTTGTCTTCCTCTTTGTCTTTGCCTGTGTCTTCATGGTCTTTGTCCTCCTCTTTGTCTTTGTCTTTTTCTCATTTCCAAAGTCTTTGGAAAAATGGACAGTCTCGTCCTAACAACACAGGGAAAGGCAACTGCTTTACCAATCCCACTGTTCCAGTAAACACACCTTCCTTTGTTTTTCATTCAAGGTGTGCTGTGGGATATGTCTTGGTGTCCCCATGGATGCATGTGATGGAAATGGGGTTGTTGTCACTCACTTGGCTGATGGGTGCTAAAAAGGGGCTGACTAGTGTCACCATACTGCCGGAGTCCAACAATGCATCCACTTCCTGGTTCTGGATTTGGACTGGACTGATGCGAGGAGGCTGACTATGATTCCCCAGGAGGACAGTGATGACATTACACTGTTTGGGCAGGGTTGCTTCTACTTGCAATGGCTCATCTTTCTTAGGACAGTTCCAAGAAATGTGTCCTGGTTCTCCACATGTGAAACAGGCTCTGGTATCTCTGTCCATCACTCCCCTTCTTGCTTCAAACAAGTTCTGGCGCCCTCTGCTGGTGCTGTAGTCATCTGGTCCCCTGGCTTCTTCTCTCCCTTCCGGCTGTGTTGTGTGGTGGATGGCTCTCTTGTCTTGCTCCCAGAGGGTTCTCTTGTCAGAACTGATCCTCTCAGGTCTGGTAGTCTTTAAGAGCTCAGCTGTAGCGTGATACCTTTCCACAAGGTCTACCAGGCCCTCTGCTGTGCTAAGGTTGCCTTGACTGATGTTTTTTTTTAAATCATAGGGCAGTCCTTTGGTGAAGTGATCCAGCACCACTCTTTCCACCACTGCAGTAGACGTCAGGATTTCAGGTTGTAGCCATTTTCATGCTAAGTGGATCAGATCAAACATCTGTGAGTGGGGAGCTTTCTCTGGTTGAAATGTCCATGAGTGGAATCGCTGAGCTCTCACTGCTGTTGTTACTCCTAGGCGCACAAGGATTTCCTTTTTCACCTTGTCATAGTCATCAACGTCCTCTGGTTCAAGGTCATAATACGCCTTCTGTGCATCACCACTGAGGAAGGGGGCTAGAATGCCAGCCCACTTGCTTTGAGACCTTTCTTCTCTGTTTGCAGTCCTTTCAAAAGTTTTCATGTTGGCTTCCACATCATCACTGGCTGTCATCTTCTGCAGGAAATGTCCAGCTACAATGGAAGACGCACCTGCTGGTTGGGCTTCCTTCCCTTTTGCCACCTCTGCAGCAAGCCGCTGTAGCTCCAAGTTCAACATTTGCTGTCCCCTCCATTGCTCTTCCAGCAGCAGTCTGTTGGTCTCCGCCTGTTGTTGGTTTGCGGCTTGCTGGGCCAGGTTCACTTGTACAAGCTGCTGCAGTAGATTCTCCATGGCTGTTTCAGTGTGTTAGTGTTGTTGTTATCCACACAACCCTGCCTGCATTCTCCACCACTGTTACACAGTGAGGGGGGTTGTGTTGCACTGGGATCTTGTAGGCAGGGATATGAGCACACTTTGCACCACGACACAGGATATTCAGGGTAACACAGCACTATGACTGTATGTTTATTAGTAAAGATACTGAGAGAGGTACATTCAGAAATAATGCAGGATGTAAACAAATCAAAAGAAAATAATACCTGGCTCTTTGTTGAGTGCTACCTACACAGTGAATTTTCAGTTCCCTGTCTATAGCCCAGATAGCTAAGCTATTTCCTGGGGCAAACAAACAAAATCAGAAAAGAGTCTCTTGGTCTGTGTTTCAAACGAAGGTCATTTACCAGTGTTGGGTTTTCAGTCAGTCCAAAGTCAAGATCCAATTCATAGTCCCACGCCAAACAAAAGGTCAAAGCCGGGAAGTCAGTTGATTCAAATTTCTTTTTCTTTCTTTCCTTCTTTCTACAAATGCTCACCAGCCACCCTCCACGTCTGTTTCCTAATCAGGTACTGAGCCCAGAGCAATTGTTTGAGCCTTCTCTTTTATGCAGGCAGTCACTCTCCTGCACCTGTTCTCCATCAAGCACTCAGATAGGTGGAGTTGTGGTGCAATGCCTTCTGGGGCTTGTAGTGTGTGCACCATGCTTTGTAGTCCTGGCAGAGAGAAAATGGAACAGATGTGCTGGGAGATAAGCCCTTCCACAACTCTGCCTAGTGCTGTGTTACAATATATATATATATATATATATATATATATATATATATATATATAGATATATATATATATATATATATATATATCTATATATTGTGTATGTGTGTGTGTGTATATATATATATATATATATATATATGTATAAATATATTTATATTTATAAAATGGGTAGGCTAAATCCAACAATGTGATTGGCTAGTTACCCATGCATGAAATATGTTCCATGCTTGGGTAAAAAAAGGTCTGGCAGTAAAAAGGCCAATATCCATAAGCCATGGAATGCTGGCATTTTTACTGTCTGCCATCTTTACATTTGCCAAGCAGGACAAAAAGCTACCATACTTAGATTATTGTAACAAAAAGCGAGACGTAGTGTGAAAAAAAAGAAAAAAATCAATAAGCCGTTTAAATGTTCCTTATGCAAATGCTGCCTTTTTTAATTATTTTTTTTTTACACACACACTCCGTAACGCAGCTCATCAAGCGCTCGCCAACTGATAGGGGAAACTCTGGTGCCTCTCACTCATGCTTCACAGGCTAAAATGAACATCCCTGATAACAGTTTAAAAAAAATCTACTGACTTTTACATTTGTCCCATGGTCTCGCCAACCGATCGGGTAACCTCTGTTGCAGCTCGCTCTCCCACTTCATAGGCTATTTGAGCAAGGCTGTGATGTGCTGTCTAGTGTCTAGCGAACCGAAAAAAATGTGCAGTTTCAGGCGTTCAAGAGTGGCACTTGGCTGTGGAGAGGCAAGTACAGATCGGCGTGTGTGTGTGCGTGCATCTGTAGACTCTACAGTTTACAAATACTGCCAGGATTGTGTCTGGCCATGTAAACTGTGGTGCAGCTCTATTCATTGTTTTCCTCCGTGGCAAAAGTACACTTGCTTCTTTAGTAACACCAGCGTGTGTGTGTATTCCGCTAGCTGCTACTTCGTGGGAAAAAAACAGTTCTCTCTCTCTCTCTCTCTAGTTCTCTACTTTCAAAGAGCTCCTTAATATTAAAAACTCCGGAACACTACATGTTAAAAAACAAAGCAAAAAAACAAAACAGTACTTGTGAAGGGGGGAAGAGTGTGCTTGCATCACTTTGTCCAGCACAGACATAATTACATCACAATGATGTCATTATGTGGTAGGTGGAAGGACCATTTTATCTTAAGTCTACAGAAACAAATACTATTTTCCATATTTAAAAACAATTTTTCTAACTGAAAAAAGTTGTAAAACAAGAGGACCCATTTTATAAGCGCAATAAGACACTCCAGGTGTGTGCATGGAACAAATTTTACCACCGCCCAGAGCTAAAAGGCACTCAGCCAAGGCCTCGTGCCTTATTACGCCCCTGGCTGTGTGGTAAAATATGTTCCATGCACACCCTGTCGTGTCTTATTGCTTACATGTATATACAGGTATTATTTTCTTGACCCCTCTACCCTCCCTGGTTAAATTTATTACAGTTTATTCAACGGAGTGATTTCTGATAGAGATTTGCTGTTTCAGAAAAAGAAATCAAGAATTAAAATCAGGAGCAGCAGTGTGGCACACCCTTTATTCTGAATTAGAAGTTAGTGATCAGTAAAAAGGAAACTTGAGGAAATAAGATCAAATCTACAGATAGCGGAAGCTCAATGGGCAATTAGGAGTTGGTGATGTCATTGTGGCCAGGTCAGACACAAAGCTTGGATAACTGCCAGAGGGGGTTGATTTATTTAGCAGCTAATTCATTGACTTGTTGGTGGCTTTTGTATTGCAAGCAATCAACCCAGCGGGGGAGCTTTTCAGAAGTCTGTTATAACACCACACTGCTATTAAGTGTCTGCTGTGGGCTAGCTCTATGCCTGTACTGTCTGAACTGATTCTGAACCAACAATGCTTTACACTACCCTTTCTTAAAGGTATCCAGTCTTATCTTTTGTAGATGTCTAGGTTGCACTTAAAAACTTCTAGGGGTTATGGACATGGCAGTGTATCTCTCTCTCATTTGTTCATCTTTTGCTGATGCAATCTGGTCTATGGTGGCAGGGTTGCAGTTCGTAACACTTACATACAGTCTCCATCAGCAAATATACCTGCAAGAAACAGACAGTGACAAAGGAGAAGTAATGTGGAAAGCCCCACCATTATACTTGAAGCCACACCAAAAAGAACATTTAAGAGACTGACTGCAGTTGGAAAAAGTGAGTACATGCCTTTTATGAAAACTGGTCCACAGAAGCACTTTTGGTACTTGAGCACTGGTCTTACATAGACACAGATAACTTTGACTGTAAAGCTCTTGAAAAGAGAGGTGGAAGAAGGAGGTAGGAGGAAAAGGAGAAAAATAATAGAGTGGATAAAATGTCATGTTAAGATAAAAAGGTGTGGGTTTTTGAAGGAAAGTCTTGAATATTTTAAATTCACAAGGTCATAATCAAACAGGCTATGTTTTTTGCCTTGGGCCTTAGGAGACCTGTAATGACAAAATAATATAACAAGTTTAAATTTAAAACATAAAACGCTGCCTAAAGGAACTATTGTGTACTTGCTTGAGACAATCCTCTGCTTGCAATAGTATATACTTGTAACTGACAGATTCTCAAAGAACAGGGAGAGAAAAGCCATGGAAGGGATAGAAAGAACAGATTTAACAAACGCAGGTAAAAAGGGTAGCAAAGTCTCTGCAAATTTTACATTACAGAAGGTTATCAGTTTTAAAAGCAGAAAAAGAGGAAAAAAGGGAGAGTGGCATTTAAACAATTTCTGCTATTTAAACAGGCATAATTACAGGATGGAAGGCCCAAAGCAGTAAAAGGAGCAAACTTAGTAAAATAATACACAGATCTATTTTGCACTTCAAAAGGTTTATGTCTTAACTTACTGATACCAAGAAAAGATTTCTGAAGTCTGATGTTCACCAGAAGTAGATACTGCAAGTTCAAGCATGAAAAAAAAAAACACAGCAGAAAGATCTGAGGCCAAATGCCGAAAGTTAAATTTAAGGCATCCGTGCTTTTAAATGACATCTTCGGACGGTCAGGAAGAAGACTGGGGGGGGGGGCAGTTTGCATGGGGCAGTTAGTGACAGTAAACCGAGCTCACTGTCTCCCAGTCTTTAAGGACAATTACAGGTACAGACATCACTACAAGTGGGGAATTGGGGTTGTGTCCCATTTCATTTTCCTCGAGATCAGATCTGCTGCTTGTCAGGTTGGCGAACATTACTGACACTGCACTACTGGGATCATAAAGGAAACATCTGTCCCACACACTGACTTTTCGATAAACAGTGTTGGAAATTGAGGGGGGGTCTGGGGAACCCACTATCTTTGATGTACGATCGGATATATTTATCAGGACTCTGGGAAGAAGAAGTCGTTCGGATTTGTCTTCTGGTCGACTTGTGAAGGTTTGAGCTACACATAGCCGCCAAGTCGGGTAAACAGCAGCAGCCGCCGGTGTAGAGCTGTGGAAACCCGTGTTGTTTCTGCTGCTGCAAAACCCAACTAAGATGACAGTGTTTGACATATTTTCAAATAGCCCCTCAGCACCTCCCCATGTCCACTTCTGGTGGTTATACTAACCACTTCATAACCTTCCACAGTACCATTACAACATTTTACCTACATAATTTCATTTAACTTGGCTGGACATTGTGTGGAGTTGAAAATGTTCTCAACACAGTAAGACAAGCCGAAAGTGCATTTACAGAGGTGCAGTCCTGTGGTGCCACATCTGTCCTTTTGAGTGCGACTTGTAATGTTTTAAGGGTTTATGCTACCTGCAACCTACATATTTAATCTAATCCTTACTGTGTCAGACACACTTCCTGTAAAATCTTAATTTCATAGAAATGTGTTGGTACATGCTAAATAGTGACAAGGTGGTGTGGCAAAACGGTGATCCAGTTGAGAGCAGCACATTTGTGGTCACATTTACTCACAGTATATTGGAACAGCAAAATAAAAACAAACAAAAAGAGAGATAGCAGACCCTTAATTACCCTGTATTCAAACACTTAAAAAATGCTGTAGCTGTTATGCTGTTGGAAGACAAGTATGACAGTTAACAGGACATATTAGATTGTTAGTGAGTTAGGGGTAGAGTTGGGGTGGGTTAACCATACTCTCGGGGGGAGGACCTCTCAAGACATCAAGCGCCGAGAAAATAGGGCTCTTCAACTACTATTCCTCAAACAGTCTGCGTAGTAATAGGGCTGTCCGTGGAAGAAACTATTTTAACACTTCATCATGTTGTACGGACAGAAAACATGACGTAGGTCCTTTTTGGATGCAAAACATCTGCAGGCTACGCCCACTGCAGATGTAAAAAGGGTCCCAATCTTTGTGTGCTAAGTACAGACCGATTAGTCTCACTAGTATCATAGGGAACATTTTTGAGGGCTTTGTTGAGGATGAGATCAAACAGCAAATTTGTGATCAAGGCAAAAATGACATCCACCAACATGGGTTCCAAAAGGGAAGGTCATATATGACCAGTTTGATTCAGTTTTTTGATCTCATAAGTGAAGCCCTGGACAATGATATCTCAGTGGATATCTTATATACAGACTTTGAGAAGGCATTTGATAGTGTCTCTCATGGTGAGGTTATAAACGCATTAAAAGAGATTTATTTATTTACTTTATTTAGTTTTTGTTGACCGGGTAAGTGCACTAGACAAATCCTGCCTATTTTCAGGCACGACCCAGGGAAGGGGGATACAGATGAATGCCAACTGACCTTGAACCAGATTAAGCTGTTGGTGGTATTTTTAGTGAATGAGGGAAATTTGGCCAGGACACTGGGGAAATTCCCCTACTCTTTTCGATAAGTGCCATGGGATCTTTAACATTCACCTGAACTACCACCAATCCAGGCAGATGGGACCTCGGTTTAACGTCTCATTCGAAAGACGGCACCTTAGAAGTGCAGCACCCCTCTCATGCTGCACTACAGTGTCAGTATTGGGATATTAACCCAAGTGCCAGATGTGGGAACTGAACCCACAACCCTCTGATCTCCCGGCCTCAGAGGCAAGTGTGCTACCTACTGAACCACTGACACTTAAACCTGAAACTTAAACTTAAACAGATAAACCTAGACGGTGTCATAGTGAAATAGTTTTCTGCATGGTTAACAAATAGAAGGCAGAGAATGATTATAAAAGGGCATGTGTCTGATTATGTACCTGTGACCAGTGGAGTTCCCCAGGGATCTGTGCTGGGGCCTAGGCCTACACTGTTCAGTATTCTGGTGTCATCATTAACCATTACAAAGGGGGCATGGATGGAAAGTGTGCTGATGATATAAAAATGGAAGCATTGGTAACAAATGCAAATAATACAGGAAAATTCCAGGAAAACATTGAGGGGTTGAAGGGGCAGAGGCTTGGCTTGAGGGGGCACCTACAGTCACTCAGGGAGAGGAAGGAGCAGCCTAGAGTGGGAGGGGGCACACAGGTTCTGCCGTGGGGGGGTATGGAGGAGGAAGTCTCTGTAGGCAGGGTGTGGGAAGCCCTCAAGTCCCTAAAAAAGGACAAAATCCCAGGTCCTGATGGTAACTACCCCAGGGTGCTATGGGAGTTAGCAGATATCCTGGCTGCCCCACTGGTGGACCTTTTTAATGCTTCTCTGCAGACGGAAAGGGTTCCCAGGAACTGGAGGCAGGTGCATATAGTGCCCATCCACAAAGATGGCTCTAGCTGACATCAGTGGTGGGGAAGTTGGTAAAGGCCACCCTAAAGGAGAGGTTGGGTGTATTCTTGAAGGACTCCTCAATGATAGGCAGCATGGCTTCGTCCTCGGCAGATCATGTCAGACTAACATTGTGGAGTTCTACGAATGGGTGACAGTGGCACTCGATCAGGGTAGACCAGTGGATGTCCTCTTCCTGGACTTCAGCAAGGCATTTGATTTGGTCCCTCACACAGGCCTGCTGGAGAAGCTGGTTGGGATAGGGGTGGGGACACAAATGGTCAGGTGGATTGGCAGTTGGTTGCCTGGGTGTACCCAGTGGGTGGTAGTGGTGGGGGGGTGGTCTTGTCTTCTGGGGGGTCATGAGTGGAGTCCCACAGGGATCAGTCCAAGGTCAGCTTCTTTTTAACACCTTTATCTCTGATATCGGTGGGGTATCAAGTGCAAAATGAGCCTCTTTGCAGAAGACTCTAAGCCTGAGGTGGTAGTGGAGGGGGAAGAGGGCAGGATGGTCCTGCAGGGGGACCTGGACACCCTGGAAGGGTGGTCACACACATGGAAACTAAAATTTAACTCCAGTAAATGCAAGGTGCTTCACCTAGGGAGTAGGAACCCAGAACATGTATACACCCTGGGGGGGACATTCTACAGGTCTCGCCTGGGGAAAAAGACTTGGCGGTTCTTGTGGATGTCAAAATGAATAATTCTGAACAATGCAGGAGGGCCATGGCCAGGCAAATAGAAAGATGGGCTGCATCACCAGGGGGATCACCTCTAGAAGCAGGGAGGTGATTCTGCCACTGTACAACAGCCTAGTTAGACCACATCTCGAGTACTGCGTGTAGTTTTGTAGACTGCACCTAAGGAAGGACATTTTGCTCCTGGAGCAGTTCCAGAAGAGGGCAACTATAATGATCTGGGGGTTGGGGGATAGGACATATGAAGAGCAACTTGGGGAGCTCAACCTTTTCTTGCTGAAGGAAAGGAGGGATGGGGGGATATGATTGAGGTCTTCAGGTACCTGAAAGGAATAAATAAGGTAAACTTAAGTGGTTTCCTTCAGAGGAAGGAGAGAGGAGTCACTAGAGGACACAGCTGGAGGCTGGAGGGGGGAAGCCTCTGGGGGGAAAGGAGGAGGTGGTATTTCACTGAAAGAGTGGTGGAACCATGGCCTGCACTGCCTGAGGAGCTGGCGGGGGTATCTATGATGGAAGGGTTCAATAGGGGCTGGGACAGGTTTAGATGGGGAAAAGTGGGGGAAGGCCTGTTGGGGGGAACTTAGATGAAGACAGAGATGGTACCCGTTCAGGGTACTGACTCCTGAGCGGACTAGATAGACTATTAGGCCTACCCTGCTGGCATGTTAGTATGTTAGTATAGTAAAAATGACCAATAAAAATAAATTTCATTTTAATTTAGAGAAGTGTATGATTAAGAACTTGGAGAGAAAAAATCATAAATTTAGCTATAATATAAAAGTTTATAATAATAATAATAATAATAATAAAACTTTATTTATACCATGTCTTTCTGAAAGTCAAGGTGCCTTACAATAGTTACAGATAAGAACAAGATAAAAACTAAGATTACAGAGCTCATAAAATTACAGTAGCATATCAATCAGGATAAATCTTAGACCATAAATAGGTCTTTAAGGCCTTTTTAACTTGTTTTCAACTGAAGACCACAAATTCACACAGAGATCTGGGCATTCAGATAGCAAACACCCTTGATTACACAGAAAATTGTGTTATGGCAGCAAAAAAGGGATATGTCATTTTGGCTTGTATAAGAAAGAATATAAGAAGTAGAGCTAGAGAGGCCGTGATGTCACTGTATACATCATTGGTGCGCCTGCATTTGGAGTATTGTGGCCAGTTTTGGTCACCTTACTTGAAGAGGGATGTGGCAAGACTGGAGGGGGTTCAGAGGCGGGCTACAAGGATAGTAATGGGAATGGACAGGAAGACATATGGGGAGAGATTGTCAGCCTTGGGGATGTATTCATTCCGGTATTGCAGATATAGAGGTGACATGTTTGGTATTCAGAGCATGTCAGGAAAGTGATTTGTGGGAATGTTTGGGGCTTCAGAGGAGAACAGCGACTATTATGAACAGAGGGCACAAGTTCCAACTGGGTAGAGGACCATTTAACAAAAGACCAAGAGAGCACTGGTTCTCCCAGCGAGTAGTTGTAAAGTGGAATGCCTTGCCACCTGAAATAGTATCTAGCCACACCATAAGAGGGTTCAAAAATGCACTGGACAATTACCATGGGAACAGGTGTTTCCAACACATTATTTAAAGTGGTATTGGTCTTTTATGGCTAACGCTAATTGACCAATAGTCATCCTATGACTCCTATGAATATGATATTAACACACTTGTTAAAAACCTCG
Organism: Neoceratodus forsteri; assembly: GCA_016271365.2. Lineage (NCBI taxonomy): Eukaryota > Metazoa > Chordata > Ceratodontiformes > Ceratodontidae > Neoceratodus > Neoceratodus forsteri. Next base: position 735,200,038 of record CM057456.1, read on the forward strand.
CATAAGGTACACAGACTAATGGAAGTGGAATCACTCCACATCAGCCTGACTCCACTATGGGATAACCAACTCTACCCCGAATTCTTAAAATACCCAGGCTTTAAATGACAGGAACAATGTTGGGAACAAAAGAGAATAACCCTCCTTAGCCACCTATTTGAAAATGGGAAACTAAAATGCTGACTGAAAATGTCATAGACCGCCCAGAGGTGCCTCTTTTCAAATATGCCCAAATCAGACGCTATATCGCTACAATCTTGGGTTCATCAGCTCAATTGCAGGAGCCATCTGGCATACACAATGCTCAGGATACCAGGGGGCTGGTGTCTAAACTCTATAGGCAGCAACTGCTGGGGATCCCAGGAGAATGAATAGTCAGGCAACTGAGACAAATGGCAACAAATACTGAATGTAGAGATCCCAGAGGAGGACTGGTCAGATATCCTTAGCAATGGATGAGAACCCCAATACAATGAAACTTTAAATTAATCCAGTTTCTTCCTATTCAGCAGGCTTACTACAACCCAGAGAGACTTTTTAAGCTTGCCCCCAGAAACAAATGTCTATGGCCCTGGAGTAAGTACCAAAAGGAGACTTGACCACAATTTGACTTGACAGCAACTCTCCCCTTTTAGCCTATTCCCACCGGTTAGCCTACACCCCCTTGCTACTGTCCTCACCTATGTCTACCCAAGCACTTACATTGATCACGATCAACTGTCATTACAGTGGTGCCGCCTCTTACGCAGCATGATATGGGTTGCCGCGAAGAAATAAAAAAGCAGTCTCCAGTCTTATAAGCTCCTTAAAGAAAGTTATACTTCTGCTTCTTCTCTGCTCAGGAAATGTGGAGCTCAACCCTGCCCCCCCCCCCACACACACAGCTTACCTCGCCTATCGATTTTGCTGAGGCCACAGGTCTCAGAATGATGATGGTCAACATTTTAAGCCTGCCTAAAAAACTTGTACAGCTGCAAGCCTGGGCTGCACACGTTAACCCAGACCTTATCACCTTATCATAATTACTGAGTCGTGGTTAAAAAAGATGAACACTGATCAACAAGTATCACTGCAGGGCTACAATTTATTTAGAGCAGATAGAGAGTCTAGAGGCGGGGGTGTGGTTATCTACGCCAAATTTAAGTACTTGGTCACCAATATTAGTTGCAAATCTCTAGCGAAGGAATTTGAGTTAGTTTCACTGAGTCTTCATCTCCCCTCCTCAGAATGTATCACTATCCTAGGTGGCTATAGACCCCCGTCTGGTGGTGATGAAGTCCTTAATCTTTTGAAATCCATGTTAGTAGATGCAAAAACTGAAACAATATTTCTAGGAGATCTAAATATGGACTGGCTGTCACCTAAATCACACGGCCTCAAATCCCTTTGTGACGAGCTAGGTCTTGGGCAATTAGTCAGTGAACCTACTAGGAACAACACTCTAAATACTGCCAACAGTTCCATTCTAGATGTGGTACTGACCGCCCACCCACACAAAATATCTCATTTGGCAGTGTTTCACAATGACATGAGTGATCATGGAATTGTTGCTTGCATAAGATCTCAAATTAAGGCCCGGCCGCAACCCATCTTTATAACAAAAAGATCCTTTCGCAAATTCAGTGTAGTAAACTTCCTATCTGACCTGGAGCATGATCAGATGGCAAGATCTTTACCTAGCCAAAGATGTCAACAAGGCAGCTTGCATCCTTAATGACAAACTCACTACAATAATAAATAAGCATGCCCCTTTCATCAAAGTAAGTGTGGAACAATTCCAACCCCTGGTTCACCTCGGATCTCAAGGCAGCCCTTATAGCTCGAGATAAGCTCTGGGCTAACGCTAGACATTCTAAAGAATCTTCGGATTGGCAGGCCTTTAGAACAGCCAGGAATAACTTGTGAAAAACTTCACTCTGCTAAAGATAACTATTATATTTCTACTCTCGAACAAGCTAAAGGTAACCCTCATAAATATGGAAGACTATCAAAGCTATAGAAGGACGGCCATGGCCCCTCTGTCCAACAAAGATAGTTGCAAGTGGCAAGATTGTGGAAAACAAGTCCCTAATCCTGGAGGAACTTAACTCCTACTTTGCCACAGCTGGATTAGCTTTGACTCGTCACCTTATGCTGGTGCTGCGGTGAGCCAGCATACCTCCGCCACATCTAGTCCTGCACAGCCCCTTCCAACTGCGCGAGATAACTTTATAAAGAAGTAGAAGATTCTCTTCTTAACTTAGACACCAAAAAAAGCGCAGGGGACGATGGCTTGGAACCCTTTTTCCTAAGGTCAGGCTACACTCATCTCACTGCCCCAATTCTCCACATCTTCAATCTTTCCATTACATCTGCTACTGTGCCGTCCTGCTGGAAATCAGCACATATCCTCCCTCTATTTAAATCTGGTGACCCATGTGATGTAAACAACTATAGGCCTATCTCCATATTGCCTATCCTTTCTAAAGTTCTCAAAAAACTGATCCATATTCAGTTAAAATCTCACTTGGAAACCTCTCTCATTAACCCAGCTCAATCTGGCTTCCGGGGTAATCATAGCACAATCACTGCACTAGCAAAAGCAACCAATGATTGGATCTCTGCTATAGATGCTAAGAAGGTAACTGGTGCAGTCTTTTTGGACCTCAGCAAAGCTTTTGATACTGTTGATCACAAACTATTAGTCAATTGCCTTGCAAAGTTGGGTGCCACATACCATACCACCCAGTGGTTCTCTAGCTACCTAACTGGAAGATTCCAAAGAGTAAAGGTGGAAGGCTTTTTTTCTGCTGCCTTGCCAGTTGCAAGAGGAGTCCCCCAAGGATCCATCTTAGGCCCTATCTTGTTTTCTCTGTACATTAATGACTTAGATGCTAACATATCTACGTCCAATCTGCACTTTTTTGCAGATGATACTGTGTTGTATACTTCTGGTTCATTGTTATCTGAAGTCAAGGGAGTGCTTCAAGTGGACTTCGTACAACTTGAGCATAATCTAATAAAGGCAAAGCTTCTGCTCAATGCTAAGAAGACTAAAGCGATGATATTCTCCAGCAGTGCTGTCTCAGGCCCCCTAATACCCTTGCCCAAGACTTCATTGTCACCACGCTAAACGAGCCTCTGGAAGTTGTAACCAAATTTAAATATCTAGGTATCTGGATTGACAATAAATTATCTTTCAGTGACCACGTCGAAGATGTCTCTAGAAGGTTAAAAGCAAGGTTAGGTTTCTTCTACAGAAATAGGCCCTTTTTCCCCCTTGAAACTCGAAACAAGCTTGTACAGGCCACTTTTCTCCCCTACTAGACTATGGCAAAGTAATCTATTCCTCCACCACTCTTGCAAATCTAAGTAAACTGGACATCCTTTATCACCGTGCGTTATGGTTCATTACCAACTCCCTTACGCTCACACCACTGTGACTTATATACAGCTTTGGTTGGACATTCCTTACTACTAGGCGCCTGCTCCATGCTGGGCTATGGACTCTTAAACTGCTCCTGCAGAAATTGCCAAGCTATCTCTCTTCCCTTATTAGTATCTCACATAGTGCATACTCGTTAGAAAATCTGACTTTATTATGCTTGACATACCAAGGACGCAGACTTCCTTTGGTAAACGTGCTATTGCATATGCCCTTCCCTCCATTTGGAACCAATTACAAACCGTACTGAAACTAACTAGCACAGTTTCAATAAACTTCTACAAATCGCTAAGTTCAGCCAAAATAAAAGACACCTGTAACTGTCATTAAGTCTCTTCCTTCCCCATGTGTGCCGTATTTATCCACTGGTAAGGTATAATTGATTTGTCATATTAACTGCTTTACCTTCCCTTTCTACTCCTGGCTTTATCTTTGCTTACCCTCCACTGCTACTCTATCAAATCACTCCTCCCCCCCATATCAGTTGTAGACTGTTGTTTGTTCTAGCTGCCAAAATACTGTATATGTATTGCACACACCAGTCATCATGTTTCATTTATCAGTATGCAACCTGTAAGTCGCTTCACTGTCTCATATCAATGTTTACCACCTGCGGTCACCCTATGTGCTGCCCTTGTGTGTATATCCAGCCTGTATCATGTAACGTGCATTTCATGTATATACTGTTATTACCTACCTGTGTTTGTACTTTAAGTGTTTATGTCACAGGACCTCCTTGTGAATGAGCTTGCTCAATGGAGTTTTCCTGCATTAAACTTGAACTTGAACTTGAACTTGAACAATTACTAAAATATTGGCAAGACATAAAAGATATTCTATCATAAGTGGTTATCACTCCAGTTAAATTGTAACTAGAAATGGTGCTTCTGAGTGACTTGGAACAACTAGATGGCATTAGGAAGGGGGCACAGAAAATGTGTCTGTATAGCTATTGTCTGTGCTAAACTAGGTATTCTTACAAAGTGGAATACCGAAGACCCCCCTTCCCATCAGCCAGATGTGGTTAAAGCAACTGGGTGAATGCGCTGTGCTGGAGAAAATTATCTACAAAGCAAGGAGGAATACGGACACATAAGACAAAAGATGGTTGGCATTTGAAAAATTCTTGAATAATAGGAACCAAGCCACCCATGGTGAGAAAGGTCCCAGTCCCAACTTAGGCAGGGGGATGGGTCACACTGAACCAAATTAATCTAACAAATGGCTCTTGTATTGTTAATGTACTTGGAAGCTTCTTCAATCGACACTTTGTGTACAGTACTTGTTACTGGTATCACAACAACTCAGTGAGTGTCATTAATACATGTCAAATACCGCGCATTGAAAAGCATGAAAGATATGTGCTCATAGCAGCAATTATACTGTAGGTTGGGTACCACAAATGCAGGAGATAATAACCATGCAGTGTCAATTGGTCGACAAGGGAGTATATCACCTGTGTTGGTGTAACGTCAGATCTCGGAGTTGATTATATTTGGTTAGGGGGCCAAAAATTATTGGAGAAAGGTTGCAGCTATTGTTCACTGATGCTATGTTATGGAACTTGTTTGGCAAGTTGAAGTCCTCTAGTACATGCCACTGAGTCGTGCTGGCAGAATTCTGTGGAGATTAGAGTTACTGCCTCTGTGTGCACATTCTACACCTAGCAGACCTGGGTTCTATTCCAGCAATGTGAGGAAGGGGTTAATCCTCTGTGTTGCATGCACAGCTCTCTCCTTCAGTTGTGTCCCCCCCAGTTTTAATAGTAAATTCCCCCTGGCCCCATGTTGCACTCACCCTGACTTGCGTCTCCACCCGCTGATGTTGCATCAGTAAATGCCCCTGCTTCTCCAGGTTGTGCCACCGTAGTGACTCTGAATTTCTGTGGTGGTAATGTGCGCTGACATTACTTTTCTGTGATTTCCTTTTTTTAAATTTGACCAGCATAGTATTATTGCTTTTTGCTGTCTTTGTTTCGAGTTTTTTTTACTGCACTGTTTTGCTTTTTGATGGCTTGTTGTAGAACCCTTGTTACTTAATCATGGAGTAATGTTATAATTCCCAGTTGAAATTACTTGGTTTTAACTATTTTCACATTTTAAATTTTTTTTCCTTTTTTATATATCAACATATTTACTAGGATGAAATCTGCACACTGTAAAAACACTCAGTGTATGATTATATGTGAGTACCTGTAAGAAGGTCTTAATCACTGGTGTATATCACTGCATAGTTATTACTGTATATTTTGACCTTAAATTTGATAAAATATTTTTCAAAACTGATCAATGAGGAGGACTGAACAAACAGATGTTTTGGGGCCATGCTGATCAGACCTCAGAGTAAGATAGGTCATCACTAATAGCGTGGAGGATAAGGTAAGGCTTTTTTTTAAATGTTGGCTAACAGGCTTATGGTACACTGCCAAGAAAACAAAGTTTTCACAGCGCACACAGTGTTTTTCGAGTGCTAGGACTAAGGTGAGGCACACCTGTAATTACGAGAAAACTGGCAGGACATCCTGCACAAATGAAAATGCTATTAATCCCAACTGGGAAGAACCCAACAGCCTCAGCACTTCGGTCGAATGAGCTTTGTCAGGAGCTGACGAAGCTCATTGGAGCGAAGCGCTGAGGCTATTGGGTTCTTCCCAGTATCTATATCTGTGAGTTAATGCAGCAATAAAGCTGTTTTCTTTACCACACACTGTGTTTACCTTTATTTTTGGATTAATAGCATTCTCATTTGTGCAAGACATCCTGCCAGTTTTTTTTATGGTACACTGCCCTCTACTCAGCAACAATTGAATATCCACTGCCTCATGCCCACTGTCTGCCACCAAGCCATTATCAGGTTCAAATAGTAGGCTCAAATAGGAGTTGGAGACCCATTAAGTAAATCAAACAAATTGTGGATTTTGGATTCTGATTCTGCTTCCAATTCCATCAGGCAGCATTTGCAGAACCAGAACCAAATCAGAATCAGAATTTAAAATGATGAAATATGCATGTGCATGTGTGTGTGTGTGTGTGTGTGTGTGTGCACCATTCATGAAACAACTGCATATACACTCACTTCCCTGCACCTGTAGTGGACTTTGCAAGTGGCCCACACAGGTGTATAATCACACACATTTCCCCAGACCTGTAGCAGACTTCTCATGTCACCTACCCAGCTGCATCATCACACAAATTACACCTCAGTTATAGTGGACTTCTCGAGTGGCCCAGCAGGAACAGGGGGAACAAACAGCAGGATTACAGACTGGTGACATTTGATCCCTGGAGAGCAGCAACCAGCACTGCAGCTTATTATTTTCTCCTATATGTACTATAACAAATAAACTACACCTAACTAAACATATACTGCATAAGGGTGTAAAGCTATTTCAGGCACTGGTGATAAATATAAACCCTTTGTTCTTCAGACTCATGTTTTATTAATGTTAGAAAAGCCCCTTAATAGATTTATATCACTATTTTTATTGGTGAGCATTTTTAATGCACTGATTATGGATTGCTAAACAAGTGCTACAACCACACAGTTGTAATTATGTATAACAATAACCACTCTCACTCAATCACACTGTTTGCGATGTTGCCATTGACAGATGGAGCAAGTCAGATGTGGCAGGCTTTAGCAAGCAGGTAGCAGCACACAATTGTCAGTGTTGCTCCATGTGTCAAGGAGCTGACATCAGTGAGTTGTGGTTGGAATTTGCTTTTTTAAAAATATCTCAAAAAAGATTTTACCATCCACTTGTCCAAGGGAAGGGGTGGAGGTATGAGGAATGAGAGAAGATAAGACAAGTGGTCAGACAGAGCAAGTGGTGAGTGGTGAGTAAGGGGCTGGAGAATCCCACATTTATTAAAAATGCTCAAAACTAATTATAAAAAAACAAAACATGGGTGGGTGTATGTAAACCAGAATTTTATACATGCACCTTCAGTGTCAGATGCTTTTGTAAATCACTCAAGTTTCACTCTTAGGGTTTATGTAACATCCCACTGCTCAGGTGTGTGTAAAAGTAAGTAATATACCATGACAGGGTGTGGGTGATACTGGTATTTACCCATGCCTGATGTGGTTCAATGCCGAGTGCGTAAACCACACCAGAAGTGGGTAAATCCTGGCATCACCCACATCCTACAGTGGCATATTGCAATTATACAATGCCCTTTTTTACACAGAAAAATATTAAATAAAAAGTCATTTTTTATTTTAATTTATTTTTAAGTGTTTTTATTGCTCCGCCAGAAGAAGTAGTCCTTGGTTACTAGGGCTGCTGTGATAATATGCATGCAAAGTATTGCTTTGTGCTTCCCAGCCCCGTGCTTTTTTGGGGGCCAAGAAATATTTAAATATGTGCCCCGGTTGCTTTTTTGATTGTGTCCTGGCTCTGTTTCTCTTGTATGAGCTGAGACAGCCTTCAGTAGTTGCTGATTTTTTGTTTGCACTATGGAGGCACTGCTCTGTTTTTGCACATTGTGCGCTTGTGCAGTAGCGTACCTTGTTGCTGCACTTACTGCGAGTCATTTTCAGGCCTGCTTCTGTAGTGAGCTGAGGAAAGGAAGGAGGCTGTTTTGTTGTTTTTTTTAAGTGTCACTGCCAAATATGAAATTCATGGTTTGGGTTCAGTGTTTGGAGGGTGTCAACATGTTGTAGAGGTGGCAGACAGTCGATCACAGAAAAGGACTCAACTGTATGTCTAAAAGTAGATTTCAGACATGAGGTAGGTACAACAGAAAATGGACCTATGAGAGAAAATGTTTTTGTCTTCTACCAAGTGGGTTTGGGTGCTCTTTGTGCTGTATTTTATTGTTTTTTATGACACTTCCAGCATGATTTTTGGGTCTTGGTTTAACGAGGATCTACCATGTTGGTTGTCATTTCTGTTTTCGGGAGTTGGATTGATTTTTTTTTGAGGTTGCTAATGTGGCTGGCTGGCACTTCTTGTGGGGTGATTGTAGGATTTACAGGTTATAAATCATGCCAGTCAGCCAATCAGGAACCAATATTTTTTATGCCATTGTATAATTCTGGTCAAATGCACCGGCGCATGCATTATTCTCTATATTATGTACAGTTGACCATAGTTCAGTTCTATTGTAAATTATATGCACAAAATCTATGTTAATCAACTAAAAAGCCTCAAAAGAAGAGAAATGTGACATTAGGGTACAAATACTACTGCATCTTGGTGATGATGTGGTGTGCTGTTGTTCCTAGAGATTGAACGACTGCATGATGCAATACTGGTATACCCCCTTACATTAGGACTGTCCACTTAAATCAAGGAAACCTGCTCACATAGAACACATTCTATTGTAATAAATAGATGGTTACTTTTTGTTAGAGACTCAGTGACATCTAAACCACTGGAATACTATTGTTCGGATATCACATTAATGGTATTAAATCAAATGTTCATCTATTAGACAAATTCTTTTTTCAAGTCCTTTGTTGCCCATCCTTCATTGCATCATTTTATTTTGCAATAAATTTCTGAATCAGTTTTTGTTATGGATTGCAAATCTCCCACCCAGACCTCCCAGCTGAGAAAATGCCATCCTCCTCTCCTATTAACATTTGAATAAAAAAATCCAGATTTCTGCATCAATGGCTGGTGGTCATTTCCTCTTGCTCATTGGTGCTCAACAGTATCTTTTGCTGGTTAGGCTGCCCCCCCTCCAGGTTAAACTCTCCACATTGCAGTTGCTGAAAGGCGGGGAATGTTTTGGCCTTCCCAATTAAAGCAATTATCATAGTGATGTGACTTTGGCCATCTCACATTCGTTTAGACCTTCCTCAACTCAGATTTGGGTGACCATTGAACTTGATTTTCTATCAGACTATCCAGTGGAATGTTGGTTTCTTGATGAAAAGTGAAGGAATCTCTGGATTGATCAAACAAATCCCAGGCTAGTTGCTTTGGGTTCCATATGGTGATCTCTGGTCTGAAAATGGCACTTTAAGACAGCGCTCTTTCCATTACTTCCCATCCTGTACCAGCCTTCCTTCCTTCCTCCCTCCCTCCCTCCCTGCTAATCTAGGTCCTCCTTTCCATGTCTGGTACAGATCTAGACTAGGGCTCCTGGTTCAAATTTTTATCTCCTCAGGTTTTTGCTCAAGTCAGTACCTCTGCAAAATGTATCCAGTGAGACTGTCATATCCATATAGATGTTTCCAAGTTCAGGAAAACTTGTTGTCTTTGCATCTCTGTTTCACTACAGTGGAGGAGTTAACCCTGATTTTAGGACAGATAGGCTGCCTCATTCTGTAGCAGCAACAGGGCTGCACTATTTTCATTTGATATCTACTGATGTGGCACTCTGATCCTGAGGAACCCCTTTTGGCATGTACAAAGTAGTCTCAAGAAATTAATTACCCCATTTCAGTAACCCAGTGGGAGAAATCTTGTATTTCATGACATTAATGACCTCCTCCCCGGAGTGGAGGGAATACACAAGGATGCACTTGACCTGCTTCATTATTTACCCTGTTATGCAGGTACACCAGGATACTGCAGTTGCTCCAGTATGCTGGCATAAATGCAGTGAACCATATCACAAGCCCACATGAATGGGGCAGAATTCCCTGGACTACAGTGAAACCCTTTGTAATCTTGGTCAGGAATACTCCTCCTCCTGTTCTTTTAGAAAGCTCACTGTTTTACAACTTAAAATCCACCAAGAAGGTCCTTGGGCTTCCTCTCTCTGTGAAAGAGGTGCAAACACAGTCTTGAGTCTGTGTTCCTAGGAGATAACCCTCTTGGCCACTGTGCAGCAAACTAGAAAACCCACAGGCATGTGCAGGCCTTCGAGGATGCCCTATACACCCTATATGTGTCTTTCTGCAGAAACACAGAGACTGGTTCAAACCCATGCAGACCCCTTTTGAAAGACGTAGTGTATCCCATCCCCTTTGTTTCACAGAGTCCCTTCTTGGATTCTAATTTCGGTAATGTCTGGCCCTTAAGCTTTAGACAGTCATAGATTAGTTTGAATAAAACCTTTGCCAACACAAAATAGATGCAGGCAAAATGAGTTTAAAGTAAGCCAAAACCTCTACTAATTGGTAAATAAGTACTGAAAATAACATACAAGAAAATTATATACTTTTCTTAATATTGGTTACAGGATATGGAAAAGTGGGAAATATACAACAAAACCTATACTGTAAAATACTGGTGTAAGCATCTACCTTGCCAAGTCCTTGGTTGCTGAATTTGAAGTGTAAAGTGTTCTTCCAAAGGTAGCTAAATTCTTGCCTCTTGTAGTGGTTCAGGGAGCCAAGTGCAAAAGCAGTCTGGCTGGTTAGCAAGTTTTTGAAAATCTGTCCCAACAGTCTGTCTCTCCAGGGTTTTTATAGGATTTTTCTAGGCAGTATCCAGGCAGGATTTCAGCATTCTCCCCTGCAGTTGGCTAGCTTCTGTTGCTCGGCTGTCATGGCCAATCAGGTTGTATATTTCATTTTAAATTCCAACTTTCCAGCTCTGAGCTGGAGGAGTTTTTTTTCTTTCCAGAGACAATGCCAGTTTAAACCAGCCTTGGGGGGGGGTAGCATAACTTCTCCCCACCTCTTTAATGGCTGGCTTCTTAGGCTGTAGTCACCTAACTCAGTGCAGAAATTTAAAAGACAATGGGGCATAGCTGGTTACATTTGGGAACCCAGACAGCCTATCTCCATTCTGCTGCTCCCTGGCTTTAACGCCATTACTAAGCAAAGTGGTTTTCATGGCATCCAGCTATACTTAATTGGCCTTTTGTTTCCCTTAAATGCTCTTTTTAAACCCATTTCTGGGGAATGCAGCAGCTGTATGGGTTCTGCCTAGTAACAGGGATCATCCTTCTAGTGGCCATATTTTCTTTCTACCCATAATCCCTAGCAAGTTAAACTGGCCCACATGGGCCTTCCTGATGCATTACATACATAAAATGATATGAAATATAACTAGAACAAGAAGGTACAGCTTTATCCTGCCACAAACCATATGCTATATTTTCATATTTTCTGGACCTGCTCAGTCCAACAGACTTTTCTACAATCTTTGAGAGTCAAATTGTCTCAAGTATTCTCACAGCCAGTCACTCTATAACCTTCTGCCTTTATCCTTCTACATTACCTGATGTATTATATAGGTAGTGCAATACCTTATGGATATATTATTATGACAGCCAAGAACTGTCTCACCCAGCCTTCGTTCTCTCCCCCTATCCCAACCATAATAGAATGGTTGGAACAAGTCTATGAAATATCTTTATTTCCTTATTTAATTGGAAATACACATTTGAGCTACCTAGCTGATTTACAAAAGTTCCTCATCAAACAGATGGAATTTATATAGGTTGGGCAGATACAGAAAACAGGTCTAATGGAGCCTTGTCACAGTGAGTTACAGAAAATACAACTGCGTACCACAAAAGAGCAAATGTTGCAACATTATCAGAAATTACATTATGTGGTCAAAACATCATGGCATAGAGCAGGCATTCTGCTGGGTCAGAGTATAGTACCATCTGGAGCTTTATGAGAGAGCCTTTCTCAGCCACAGACTGAACATGGCAATGCTAGGGAGGATCAGGAGGGATTCCAGTAGCTCATTTAACCAGAGTGGGGCTCTGTAGGTGAAGGAGCATTGAGCCAGGCTAGTTCTCTGGAATGGTACAGATAGTACATTCATATTACTAATCCTGATTGAGTATTGATTTTTGGCACGGCATGGGAGGTTTTATATGGCGGGGGTGGGATACCCATAAGCACTTTTATACCTAGCAGACAGACCTGGTATTTAAGCCTTTCTTGTAGAGGGAGTCAGTCAGATTGGAAGTATAGGGCACAGGTATGTGTGAACCTGTCTGCTCCCAATATGAACAAGCAGGCCTTATTTAGCACCAGTCTGACCTTACTGAGGATTGTGTCTGTGGCTACGCCATCAACCGCCAGACCATAGTCCAGCACAGGGAAGATGGAGCTGATTACTACAGAATAAATATATCTCATGGAGACTCCTTTGCTTTGCAAAGAAAAGTAGGAAGGTAGGGACTGCTGGACATGCTGGTTGCTTTACAGTGCCAGGGAGGATGCCTCTCTTTGTCTTTAAAATGATGCTGTTGTCTAAGGCCTTCTCTCTACAGTCATTTTGCTTCATAGGATAGCCCACACAGTGATATTATTTAACCCTTATGCAGGCTACAGATTGACCTTCTAACCCAATCTCTCCTTTTAGCAGTTAGTGCCAATATACAATACGGGTATTACTGATCAGTAATGGTATTTTTTCTGTGGTCTATTTATTTATGTTCCAGTTTACCGTTATCAGATAGCTGGTTCTTCATGCCAATAAACATTATACTGTCAAGGGGATAAGGTGCTCAGGGGGCTGAGCGTCAAGATGGCTGCTGTGCTGCTCTGCTTCCTGCCACTCCTTGTTTTGTTCTGTGCTTTTTGGCATCAGCTGGTTTCAGCTAAAAAAAAGTATTATTTTCTTTTAAGTTTCAAATCTGTTGAATGAAAATTATGGTATTTTGGTTTCAGGTTGATAAATATTAGCTTTTGGCTGTAAAATTCAAAAGTATTAGATTGGGTGTGTGGTTATGTTGGCCGACTGCAAAGTATTTTTCAGCGTTCCCCCAGTCTAGTTATCAGACTGAAGAGAAAAGGTGCTGGACACATGGAGAATCAAGGAGAAGAAAGAATATGTTGATATGCCTATTTTTCTTCAATAAGAGGTATACCATTACTGCCTTAGGCTGGGAGAGTCACGATTTCCAATGGTGTGAAAATGTTACTTCAATCAGTGGAGCATTTCCTCTGATTTTTTTCCACAGGTGCTTATGTGGACTATCAGAGCACAGTAAGCTTTAGTGGGTAAGGACCCCGGTCACCTTATTGCCGACCCCAAGGAAAGGGAGATAAGATTATGTTCCTCCTACAAGATATTTTTATAAACCTCACAAGAGATGCCATTGTGGCAACAGATACATGGAGGATGGTGAGGGGGTCATTTCCCCATGAGGTAGTGAACCCCAGCTTCCTTCTGCTTAATGATTTGATTTGCAGTGTAATTAAAGGACTAAAGGTAACAGAGTATGAACACTTTCATGCGGCTTAACGGTTACCTTTGTGGAGTCTGTATCCTGACAATGTGTACTTTTGCTTTACTGTATTTTTTAGTATACTTTGTATGTATTCTCATTGTGCATTGTCATACGGTCTATGCTTGTGTCTATTGCATTTTAAAATCAATAAACACAAGTTTAAAAAAAAGGATTGCAGATAGCGAACTTTGTCTATGGACCACACACAAATGCTGCATTATTGTTTTTTGAAGTCTGACTGCAGGGTAACTTCATCCCATGATTTCTGAACTCTCTATGCAGAGCTTAAATTTTCTTGCATATATGGTACCTGCAGGATCTCACCTCAACACATAGTGCAAAAAAGCTTCAGTGCACTATACTCTGTTTAATTAACAAGTTTTTGGCTGCTTGTGGGACGCCTTAATGGAAACAACCTCACCAATCTATAATACTCTTTTTTGATATCTGCTAAAATCAACCTTGGAATCATTGTATTGGAAGTAGATGTGCTGTACTGGTTTTAAATAGATGACTTATTGTTACAGGGACTGACATGGTTAGCGGTGCCCCCTGTTAATGCTTATCATGTTATTTGAGAAAAGGGGATTGAGGTGCTAAACAGAGATCAATTACCTGTCTGAAATGCAATTACAAATGTTCTGTACAATTTGTTTGTGCTGCTTACCGGTGCTTCTATTTTCTTTGAACTATAATTTTTTACCAGGGGTCATTTAAATTTAATAAAGTAAGGTTGCACTGACCTATGAGGCAACCTGGATGGACTGGTGCTTTTGGAAAGTGTACAGAACTGCGGAAAATATTTTTGAAAATTAGAAATTAGATAAGCAGCCAGAGTTATTTTGAACAAACTCTGAATATGACTTTTATCAAGGAGACACCTTTGTACACTGATGTATATGCTTTTATGTTATAATTCATATCCTGAATTATCCAGAATTATTTAGGTATTGTTTGATACAGCCTAAAGACTTACAAGTAGTTACATGGTGGTATTTCTATGGTAAATTTGGGGAGGAAACCCAGGAAAAATTGCTGGAGCTTATTCCAAAATGGCTACTAGGTTCTATGGTAAGTGGATATCACTAGCTCACATCAGAGTGGCATAACTGAGGCATGCTTGTAAACCCATTACTGGAATCAGGATCTGAGCATGGAGTAAAATGACCTGATGCATAGTTATAGATCTAGTCCTCAGACCCTAAATTTGTGGCCTATAGTACAGGCTGGTGGAGTGCTTGACCCAGGGATCTTCTAAGGGGGATACAGGGCAGCATGCACTGTCGGGTATCCACATTGGGACCCAGGAATGGGCCCATACTGGTAGTATGTAGGCACAAAATGGGTGATGTGGCAATGACCTGGTAGCTTGTTTTTGGGACAGAGTAATTATATGCATTAGTCAAAGATTTCTGGCATAGGACTAAATCTACATGACTTGAATCTGTAATTTGCTGGGTCTAAAGATGGTCATCTGAATGAGAAATGTATTAGAGTGGTAAATTGCTCTCTGGGAGAACCTGGGTAGGCCATTTCCCACCCATAATGCTGCAGTTTACTTTTCTGGATTCATGTCCAAACCGAGTGAGAAAAGTAAATCATAGGAAGGGGATTAACAAAAGGTTTATTTAATTTTTGACTTATAAAACATTAGATTAGTTGACTACTTTTGATCTGTTTATTCTAGTTGCTGATGTATGTATTTTGGGAACATTACATGTACTGATTAATGTGGACTGTTGTATGGCATTTCTGAATGCATTTTAAATTCAATAATGTTGTAATGGTTTAAATAACTGATCAGCAATAAACTAACTAACTGTAAACATTACATCAGTTATGAACAAAAGGCAATGTTGAGAACCAGGTAGGAAGAATATGTAGACACCAACCAAGGAACATAATTTCTTTTTAATTAATGATAAACAGGTGAAGATGATATCTTCACTAGAAAAAAATCATTGATTCAGCTCTAGATGACTGTGTTGAACAACAAGAACATGTTCAGCTAGTAGGGGCTGTAAACATTGAGAGGGAAGATATAATTTTGGAAGCAAAAAACTGTTTGGACTCTAAGGAAAATGATGATTGGTGTACAGTAGAAAAGGGTAGTAAAAAGGTAAGGAGGAATATTGGTGGGTATGGGCAGATTGATCTTCAAAATAAATATAGTATTCTTAGTACAGTAGTAGACCAAGACAAAACTGTTAAAGTAGATCCAAATACTAGTGACTGAAGGGAAGGTCATGTGGATATGATAGGGTACAATAATCAGGGGGTACAAGGAAATCATATATTAAAAAACATTTTGGTTATTGGTGACTCCATGATTAGAAACATCGATAGAATATTATGTCACGGTAGGAATGAGTCAACAACTGTTAGTACCCTACCAGGAGCAGATATAGGGGATGTTCGTAAAATGTTACCAGGATTATTGGAAAATACTCTAAATCCAGTCACAGTATTGCATATAGGTACAAATGATGTTGGAAAAGGGGCACTATTGGAAATTCAAAGGGACTTTGAGGCCATTGGGGAAACCCTGAGGGTACATGGATCCCGTATCTTGATATCAGAGATCCTGTCCATACCTCGAGAAGGAGCAAGCAAACATAGGGACATTAGACAGCTAAACAGGTGATTAAAAAGGTAGTGCCATAGGGAAGGTTTTGTTTTCATCCAACACTGGGACACCTTCAGGGACCTAGGCTTATTTGGGAAGGATGGGCTACATCTAAACAAACATGGTTCTAGAATACTAGCTAAGGAAATACAGAAACAAGTTGATAACTATTTAAACTAAGTACTAAGGGGGTAGAGGGCATCCATCGGACTTCGAGGACATCTGAAAAAAAAAAACTACTTGAGAACACTAGAGTATATCAGGACTAGAAATGCCTCTCCATAAATGCTAGGAGCCATACAAACAAATTTGAGGAATTAGTCTGTTTGTTAAATACTGACAATGTCCAGATATGTACCATAACTGAGACTTGGTGGTCATCCACTGACACCTGGGACCATCATATACAGGGATATGATTTATATCATATGGATAGAGTGGGTAAAAAGGGTGGTGGTGTAGCACTATATGTATCCAACAAAATAAAATCGGTAGCTATTGAAGTTCCAAAAATACCAGGCATTGAGCATTTGTGGATTAGGATATTGCCATCTAAGGGCCCTAATATCAAAATTGGGATAATATATCAACCTCCTTCAATTTCCACCCAAGATGATGAGGCAGAGCTAACATTTTTAGACTCCTTAGAGATTACAGAAAATATTATACTTTTAAGTGACTTTAACCTCCCCGGTATCAATTGGTCAAAGCAAACAGGGGAGACATCCTATGAGCTAAGGTATCTGGATTCTTTCTTATTAGCTGGTTTTGATCAGTATATAGGGAGTAACACAAGAAGGAAAAAAACATTAGATCTTGTGCTAAGTAATTTAGGAGACCTAATTAAGAATTGTTGCACTTCTTCACCACTCGGTTCAAGTGATCATTGTGTGATTAATTTTGAATTGAGCGGGGTTTTTTCAAATACTTCTGGCTTAATCATGGTTTGGAATTTTAATAAAGCTAAATTTAATGATATGAAAATGGAACTCCTGGATTGGCAATGGAAAAAGGATTTTGAAAATAGATAGTTAATGGAAAACTGGGATAGCTTGGAGAAAAAAAATTATTGACTTAATAGATAGGTATGTCCCACTAAGAAAGAAATACAATTCTTTGGGTAAAATTCCCTTGTGGCTATCTCCCAAAATTAAAAATTTGATCAAAAAGAAAAAAGAGCTTCTATAAAAGCCAGAAAAAGTGAGTGTGCAACAAATTGGGCCATGTATAAAATATTATTAAAAGAAACTAAAAGAGCTATTAAACAGGCAACTCGAAAACATGAGCTAAATTTGATTACAACAGTGAAAGATAATCATAAATCTTTTTACACTTATATCAATAATAAAAAGGGAAGTAAAACTACTGGGGGGCCCATTAAGGACCAGGATGGTGAATTAGTTGAGGATTGCCAAGCTATGGCGGGGCTTTTCAATGCTTATTTTTCATCAGTATTTAATAGTAAGTCAAAAAATAACAGACACCATCTGACAAATACTGATTATAAAATTGTTCTAAATAAAAAAGATATTGAGGGTAGACTAAAGCACCTGGACCCGAATAAATCTCAAGGACCAGATGGAATCCATCCTAGAGTTCTTAGGGAATTGGCAACAGAATTGGCAGAACCTATAACAGCATTGTTTCAAAAATCTTTGGACAACGGGGAGGTGATTGAGGTATGGCATAAGGCAAATGTGGTCCCTATCTATAAAAAGGGATCTAGACAGGAAGTGAGTAACTATAGACCTGTGAGTTTGACTGCTGTCCTGGGGAAAACATTAGAAACTATTATAAAGGATCAAATAATGGAGTTTCAGAAATCAGTAGGGGATTGTGATGATGCACAACATGGTTTTAAAATGGGGTTATCATGTCAAACTAATCTCCTGGAGTTTTATGAACACATGAGTGGGGCCTTGGATGATGGTATCTCTGTGGACGTGGTGTTCTTGGATTTTTCAAAGGCATTTGACAAAGTCCCACATGGTCAATTGATTGATGCTTTGATAGAACATAAAATACCAGGGTACATTACAACCTGGGTAAAGGCATGGTTGAGTGAGAAAAAGTAGAGGGTTTGTTTAAAAGGAATTTACTCTGATTGGTTGGGAGTGGAGAGCGGAGTCCCCCAGGGATCTGTTCTGGGGCCCTGCTTGTTTAATATTTATATACACTTATTGTCTGGAGGAGGGGATGTTTGGGAAACCAAATTTGCAGATGACACTAGAATTGGCATTAGTATCAGAAATGGTGAAGATGTAACGAAATTGCAAAAAGTCTTATTCAAAATGGAAAGTTGGGCTAGGGAAAAAAAAGTTATCCTTTAACACCGACAAATGTGTAGTGATGCACTTTGGGAAAAAATTAAAAAAGCTGATTACTTTTTAAATGGACATATTGGGTAAAGTAGTGGAGGAAAGAGATTTGGGTGATTTGGGTGATAAAGTGACAAGCGATCTCAAGTTCCACCAGCATTGTAGCCAGGTTATAAAGTCCGCTAGTGGTATTCTTATCAACATCAAGAAACATATAAAGAGTAGGAAGAGGGAAGTGATTGTGCCTCTCTTTGGAGCACTGGTGAGGCCGCAGTTGGAGCATTGCACACAGTACTGGTCACCTGGTTTCAGGTTGGATGTAAAGAGATTGGAGAGGGTTCAGAAGAGGGCTACCTGGTTGGTAGCTGATGTTAGGGACCTGGACTATGAGGACAGATTGGAGGTCTTGGGGATGTTCACATTGGAGTATAGACGATTGAGAGGGGACATGTGTAAGGTGTATAATGCACTTAAAAATACAAGTCTAAGGGATAAATTGGGACTTACATTAAGGGAACAGCGATATGACACTAGGACACATTCATGGCAACTTAAGGGGCAAAATTTTAAGAACACAAAAAAAAGACACTGGTTTAGTGTTAGAGTCATTCCAGTGTGGAATAACTTACCTGAAGAGGTAGTCACTAGTAAGACAATATTTGAGTTTAAGAGGAAACTGGACAAATATTGCATAGCAAACAAAATAGGGAGTTATCATAATTAGAGTTAACAGCGAGCACAATGGATGTAAGTCTTCTTTGCTCTGAAATTACCTATGATACCTATGATACCTATGGTGTCATGTCCTTTGCTTGATGGTTGGGTGAGGGATTAACAGTAAGTAACATAATAAACCTAAGCTTTTGTTTTGACAAAGTGTGATAGAAAGGGGTGACTTGGGAAGGAGTCAGCAGACAGTGAGGGTGAGTAGGGTGGGAATTATTTTGGCTGCTCTGAGTTGGGATTTGTTTTGGGGTTTATTCTGTGATCTTCCAAGAATCAATCTTCTCTTTGAGTCCCACTTTTGGTTTTTGGAACTGGAGGTGGTAAATTCCCATGGGGAAAAGCTTTTTGGCCTTTGGTGCAACCAGACAGCACTGGAGCAACACATGTGCCAGTGAAGATAGGTGGCACCAACAGACCAACTGCATCAGTTCCTTTTTTCACACTGTCGAGTGTGCACATGTCAGGAGCATAGAAAATTTTCAGGTTACTTCCAAAAGGCCTTGTTTTTTATGGCTACAGGACAGAGCTCTGCAAATGTCTTGCTATCACAGTAGAAAAAAGGAGCTCATCAGATTCTGAAGGGATGTCATAAAATTAGCCTTGCATTACAATCACTCCCGTAGAGCAGTCTGGTAGGTCCCTGCACTACACTACTTTCAGTCTATTTGAAAAAAAAAGCATTTTTTTCCTTTCACTCTGACAGTGCTTTTAAGTTTTGATGGAAAATAATGGTCACTAACAGTACAATAAACTTCTACAAATCGCTAAGTTCAGCCAAAATAAAAGACACCTGTAACTGTCATTAAGTCTCTTCCTTCCCCACGTGTGCCATATTTATCCACTGGTAAGGTATAATTGATTTGTCATATTAACTGCTTTCCCTTACCCTTCTACTCCTGGCTTTATCTTTGCTTACGCTCCACTGCTACTCTATCAAATCACTCCTCCACCCTTATCAGTTGTAGACTGTTGTTTGTTCTAGCTGCCAAAATACTGTATATGCATTGCACACACCAGTCATCATGTTTCATTTATCAGTATGCAACCTGTAAGTCGCTTCCCTGTCTCATATCAATATTTACCGCCTGCGGTCACCCTATGTGGTACCCTTGTATGTATATCCAGCCTGTATCATGTAACGTGCATTTCATGTATATACTGTTATTACCTATCTGTGTTTGTACTTTAAGTGTTTATGTCACAGGACCTCCTTGTGAATGAGCTTGCTCAATGGAGTTTTCCTGCAATAAACTTGAACTTGAACTTGAACTTGAACATGTAGTTCAATCTTAATTTGTGCATAACATGACTTGTGTGATAATGTGGTTACTAGCTTCAATCTGAGCAGTATTCTCTTTTAAGAAATATCCGTAACATATGGTCTTTAGTAAACATGTTAACTTATCAGTGTTTCCCAGCCATAAATTGTAATTGAGACTAAGGAATGAGGTTCAGATTTCAAAACACAGTGTAACGTGTTGATATCAGTTCAGGTGAGGGGCAAGAGTTAAAAAAGTGACAGCAGTAAACAACAGACTAACTTATATAAATCACTTAATGGGTTTTTTATATTGGTTATTCTGGTTATTGTTTATATTTTTGAAATGAATTGATGAAAGTTAGTACAACAAAGAAGGCTAAGAAAGGGATGTTGCATGCAGACAGAGACAAAGGGCTTGGTGTGTGTTTCCCTGTATGGGAGAGTGTGTGTGTGTGTGTGTGCGTGCATGCATTAACCCTTCCCTGGTACATTAACCTTTTCCTAGTCAGTTTGCAAATGGCTGTAATGCTATGCTGTAGTAGTGTGCACTGTTCTGAACATGAAAGAGTGCATGTGTGTAAGTGTGTCACAGTGCTCATCCTAAATACAATAAAAGTTAGGGTTAGATGTATAAGTAAATAAATGCCATACAAGGCAGTGTATGTGTGTTAGTGTGTGTGTAGTAGTAACATATTTTATTCATTACATGAATCGGATACTAAGTTGAGCAAAAGCTCATTTTCATTGAGGTCCCATACATTCACGCATAGTAAATTTACTTTAATCAATTACAGTAGCTTAATAACAATATCATCCTGTGTCTGGTGGTAAACAACAAGGCAACAATTTTTTTTTGGCTGTTCTAAGCGCCTTTTTTTATGTTAGGAAAACTACTAAACTTGTCTACTGGTCTGAGGTGGATTGGGATAGAATTCCAGAGTTTAGGCCTCTGTACAAAAATGTTGTCTGGAAATGCTCTGTGTGTGTAGACAGTGCACTGCTATGTTATGGAAAGGGAAAGGGGAAGTTGTTTAACCAGGAAAGGCACATTATTTATTTATTTATTTAAAAGTTTTACCTGGAAGGCATGATGAGCGGACTACCACTTGATTCCAGATGCATCCTGGGGGGGCGGAAGGGAGAATACACATATAGAATATTGTACAACAAGCAAGCATACAAAACATACTGAAAGATTAAGGTACTAAATTGGTAGATTGTGCAATTCATAACAACTTGTGATCAGTGATACATCACTATGAGTAACCACAAATGGATAGCTAAGCCCTTGATCTAGTGTGAACTTAAACTGCATGTGCAGGTGGAGGAGAAGTGCTCTTTGAGGAGGGAGCTGAGGTGCTGTGAGGGGGGAGCATGCTGAATGTCCTCAGGCAGGGAGTTCCACAGTTTCGGCATGCAAGCTCTAAAGACTGACTGGCCTACTGAGGAGGCCATGTGTGGGACATACAGAAGCCAGAAGTCGAACTTCCTGAGTGAGTATGCAGGAGGGGTTTGGGCTGTTAAGGCAGAAGTGAGGTAAGAGGGCAAGTACTGATCCCAGAAATTGGCCATGAGCCTAGCACAGTGGGAATGTCACTGATCCAGGAGCGAGGGGAAGTCCAGGGACCGCTAGAGGCCACAGTGATGGGTTGTGGGAGGACAGTCCAGAGCAAAACAACAGAAGGTGTGGAAAAGTGGATCCAGTCTAGCCAGTGTGGACTTAGAGGTGGCACTGTAGACTACATCCCTGTAGTCAAAAATAGGGAAGATCATTTTCTATACAATTGCCTTGTGAGCTGGCAGAGGGATGCAGCCATGGTTACATACATACAAACATAGACAGTGTCGGCAGATAAGGGCATACAGCCCACCCAGTCTGCCCATTTGTGTTTGTAAGTTTACTTTATATTTTCCTAGAAGTCTGTCACCCCTTAACCCTGACCTCCAGAATTCCTTTATGTCTATCCCATGCATTCTTAAATCCCATGATTGTTTCAGCCCCCGCCACTTCCTCTGGCAGGGTGTTCCACTTGTCCACCACCCATTCTGTGAAGAAATTCATCATCACGTTTCCTTTGAATCATCCTCCCTCCAACTTCATCTCATGCCCTCTAGTCCTGGAACATCTTTTTTGCTTAAAAATAATGTATTCCTGCATCCTGTTCCTCCCTGTAAGATACTTGTATGTCTCTATCATATCCCCTCTCTCCCTCCTCTCCTCCAGGAAGTACATATTCAGTTCCTTCAACCTGCCCTCATAGAACTTGTGATGCAATCCATGTACCATCTTTGTTGCCCTCCTCTGAACCTTCTCTACCCTGTCTATGTCCTTATGTAAGTAAGGTCTCCAGAACTGTACACTGTACTCCAGGTGGGGCCTCACTAGTGTCTTGTATAGTGGAATTATGACCTCCCTTTTTCTGCTGGTGATGCCCCTGCCTATGCATCCCAGCATCCTATTTGGTTTACCTGCTGCCTTGTCACACTGTTTCCATACCTTGAGGTAATCAGAAATGATAACCCCAAGATCCCTTTCCTGCTTGGTGCATGCTATATCCTCACTCCCCTCAACTAATATATTGTGCCAGGGTGTTTGTGCCGCATATGCATTATCTTGCACTTCTTTGCATTGAATTTCAACTGCCAACCCCTGACCATTTTTCAAGTTTCTGCAGGTCCCTTCTCATTCTGTCTACACCCTCTGGTGTGTCTACTCTGTTACAGAGCTTTGTGTCATCAGCAAACAGAAAAAATCTGTCTTCTAGGTCCTGCGCAGTGTCACTGATGAAGATGTTGAATAGGAATGGTCCCAGCACTGATCCCTGTGGTACCCCACTGGTCACTCTTCCCTCTGTGGAATGACAGCCATTTACCACCACCCTCTGTGTCCTGCCACCCAGCCAGTTACCTACCCACTGCACTACTGTCCTGCCCACTCCCATATTCCCCAGTTTGTGTAATAGTCTTTATGTGGCACAGTGTCAAAGGCCTTGCTGAAGTCCAGATAGGCCATGTCCACTGCCCTCCCTGATCCACCTCCCTAGTCACCAGTCAAAAATTCAATGAGGTTGGTCTGACATGACCTTCCCTGGTGAAACCATGCTGCCTTGGGTCCTGTAGTCCATTGACAACCAGATGTTCCACCAATCTCTCCTTCAGTAGTGCTTCCATGATCTTCCCCACTACCGAGGTGAGGCTGACTGGTCTGTAGTTCCCTGCTTCCTCTTTGTTCCCACTTTTGTATAAGGGGATTACATCTGCTGTCCTCCAGTCTTTGGGTACCTCCCCTGTTTCCAGTGATCAGCTAAACAGGATTTTGAGAGGTTCAGCCACCACCTCTCTTAGTTCTTTAAGAACCCTGGGGTGCTCCCCATCTGGCCTCATTGCTTTATCAATTCTTATTACTTCCAGTTCCTTCAGGACCCTTTCACATGTAAAGGGACTTGTGTCCATTTCTGCACCATTCCCACCCCTTGTACTCCCTTCAGACCCATTACCTTCCTCTTTCTCAGAAAAGACTGAGAAGAAATACCTGTTCTATATGTCAGCTTTACTGTTGTCATCCTCCACACGGCCCCCATCCTCCCCCTTCAGTCTCACTATCCTTCCCTTTGCCTTTCTTTTTTCTGATTTTGCAATGTGCTCTTCTGTCTGAGCTTTGGCTTCCCTTACAGTATAAGCCACCCAACCTGGGGTGCATTTGTTTGTGTATGGCATCGATATGTACAGAAAAGTGAAGGTGCTGGTCAAGCCAGACCCCGAGATATCTAAATGAGGTACAAGCCTCCAAGGAAGTCCCATCTAAGGTGTGGAAGGTGGGAATGGAGGGGAGTCAGAAAAGTCTCTGCCTCATGCCAAAGATGAAGGAGACTGTTTTCTTGGTGTTGAGAAAAAGTTGATTTGAGTGAAACCACAGCTGAACATCATTGAAGTCCTGCTGGAGTCTGGATGCCACTTCCAAGGGAGAGGGGCCTGATATATACAGTATATCGTCTGCATACATGTGAATGGATGTGTGTGAGCAGGCTGAGGGCAGGTCATTAAGGAAGATGGAGAACAGGATCAGGCCAAGGACTGAGCCTTGGGGCACTTCTGAGGTGACAGGGAGTGGGTCAGAGGTGGAAGTGCCAATTCTGACTGATTGGAACCTGCCTGCCAGGTATGATTTGAACCAGCTGGTGGCCTCCCTGGAGAGCCCTACATGGGAGAGCTTGGACAGCAGAATGGCATGAGAGGCAGTGTTGAATGCCTTTGCTAAGTCAGCAAAAATGGCAGAAGTGATGTGACCTTTGTCCATGCCAGTAACAATGGAATTGGTGAGTCTTAGGAGAGAAGTAACGGTGGAGTGAGATTTCCTAAATCCAGACTGGTAAGATGTAAAGAAAGAGGAGGAGTCGAGGAAGGAGGAGAGTTGTGAGAGGACTAGGTGCTCCCGGATCTTGGCTAATATGGGGAGGAGTGAGATGAGGTGGTAGTTGCCAGAGGAGGCGGGGTCGCCACCTTTAGGAAGGGGGATGATGGTAGCATGCTTCCAGTCTGAAGGGATAGAGGCGAGAGAGAGAAAAAGAGGTTGAAGAGTGATGCCAAGGGGATAGCGACAGCAGGGGCCAAAAGGTAGAGCATTTTGGAGTCCAATCCCAAAGGTCATTTACCCTTGGAGGGATTGAGGGTGAGCAGAGCATTGAGTACTTCAGATGGAGTAACCAGGCAAGAAAAAAAGGCTGGGTGAGAGGTTTGAGTGAGAAGGAATGCGATCACAGAAGGGTGTGGGGTAGGCAGGAAAGTTGATAAGAGAGAGGCCGAACAGTTAGTGGAAATGGTGTTGAAAACAGAGGCCACAGCATGGGGTTCTGAGACAGTGGAGTCGCCTACATCTAGGACAGGGGTTTGGGGTTGGGTAGGAGGGGAGAGGAGAAGAGTGATTTAATCACCTTCCAAAACTTAGCCAGGTGATTTATGTTGTTATGGAAGAAGGCATTGAAATTGTTGGCTTTAGCCTGTTGGATAAGCCTTGTACAGGCATTTCAAAGTGTGCGGTACTGTTGGTGTTCCACGGGGGTGCTAGATACCTTGTAGGCTTTCCATGCTTGGTCCCTGGCTCGGAGGTGGGCCATGAGGTCTGCTGAGATCCAGTGCAGATGAGCTCACCTTACTCAACCCCTTCTGAGTGGGGCATAGTAGTCCCAGATGGCAAGGAATCTGGACTTGAAGTAATCCAGGGCAGAATTGATAGAGGTGGCCTTGGGGATGAATGACCAGTCTGAGTTTGCTAAGTCATTTAGGAATGCATCAAGGTTCAGGAATTTATAGGGCATGGTGAGGAGAGATCTTGGTGAGGTGCCTTGGCTCTAAATATCATCCTTATCAAATATATCATGTAGTAATTGCTTACAGAGTCTGGTAGGAGGCCAGAAGCAATTATCCTATGGGAGTGTGAGGTAAGAGCCTAGTCCAAGAGCGAGTGGTTCTGGGTTTTGTGGTTCAGACACATGGGCTCAGTGATCTGTTGAAACAGGTATAGTGCTGCCACTTGGCTGCAGAGCTTGGTGCTAGCACCAGACAGCCAGTTCAGATTGAAGTCCCCAAGGATATGGAGCTTGCCCTCGATGTGAGGGATTTTAGGGTACCCAGGTGCTATAAGACAGTGGGCATGGGGGAGTCTGGGGAACAATAAGAGCCTGCTATAAATATGGTAATTGAGTGGGGTAGAGAGATTTTTAGTAGCAAGGCATCAATGGATAGCGAGGGCACAGTTAGCGAGACTGGTGTGAACTGGAGCAGGGATGAGATGTACATGGCTATGCCGCCGCATCTCTTGTTACCTGGGTGGTCATGATGAATGATGGAGTAGCCAGGAATAGCTAATTCTGCATCCTGGTTTTGTGGCTTCAGACAGGTCTCAGTGATAATCAGGATGTCAGGATGCAGGGTTAGGACAATTAGTTGTAGCAAGGTAAATTTTTGTAGGATGCTGCATATATTTAAGTGGGCTACTTTTAGACCTTGTGGTAGTTGGAGATGGGGGAGAGGGGTTGCGACAGGTGGAGGGGGTTGATCCAAGGTTTAGCTCAACATCCCCAACTAGGAGAAGCAGTAAAGTTAACAGCAGTTTTGTTTTAGGTATGGCCCATAGTGGCTTGTGGTGAGCAGAAGGAATCTGGGAGGAATGTGAGTAGATACCCTGAGTAGGGAATTTTATGGCTGGCAGCCCAGCGTGAAAGGAAGAAGGGAGGATGGTAGGACTGGGAATCCAATAATGGGGGAGAACGGGGCAGGGCTGTCCAACAGTGGGGGTGGTACAGTGGTGTGGCAATGCACTTGGGAGTTAATTACTAAAGGACAAGGCAGCAATTCAGGGAAGGAGGAGGGTGGGAGGGACGCTAAAGGTGCGAGAAGAAATATAATAGTTAAGTAAAGGTGCATCATGGTGATGCTGGCTGGGTATGGGAGTACAGGAATGGCTTGTAGCAGCCACTAGTGGTGGCTGCAGATAAGCTGCAAAGGGGAAAGTTGGGTGATTGGTTATCACTACATGTGATCCTACCTATATTTGGTAGTTCACCAAGGGTGGTATGGGGGGGCAGCGGGCCTTGCACACACACGCCTCCTCCGCTCCACAAAATGAAAGAAGCTGGCATGCCTCTCGTCGTACCTGAGTTCGAGTTGTAGCACAGGAGAGGACAGGACACTGTGGGCCCTCACGACCACCAGTGGGGAGCTGAGGAGAGAACAGAAGGGGAGGTTAATTTAAGCAGGTAAAGAGGGGTGGGGCTAGTGAGTAGACACTGAATTAAATGCAGGGGAGTTGTCTTGTCTCTGCTGTTACAGCAGCTGAATTAATTTGAATTAGAATATGATTTGCATTTACTGGAAGGACTCAGGAAGGCTTTCACACGGTAGGGCAGACCCAGCGTCTACTGGCTAGAACTTAAATTAAGCAACCTGTAGAAATGTATCCAATGCTGCATAACTTGGTTCACTGTAGACTTTTAAAAGACTCAGATACTGCTGCTAAAATAGAATTGGCTTAGGAATTAAATAAAGCAAAATCTGCACAATTCTCAATTTAAAGCAGTTAGAAATACATTTCATGGGTACTGTAGCTAAAACAGTTCTGGCTTAAAATTCATGAAAGCTCATATTATGAATATAGCCAGCTCTGCTCAGTACACACTTTATAACACAGTGGGCATCCCTTATGGTAATTATTAACTATTACCCTTCCCTCCCTGATAAGTTGTGTGATCTGGAATTATGTGCCTGTTAATGTGTTATTTGCCTATCTTGTTGTTCCATTTGTTCCTCAGGTTTAAATCTAGGTACCAGGATGCTCCTTAAGTTACTCCTCGCAAACTGGTTATTTCCTCAATCATCTCCTATGTAGCTGGCAACCATGGACTTTTGCAGTTTGCTTCTTTTTCCTCTGGAATCTCTTCGAATAGAGGTGGCTGTCAGTATAGTACCCTATAATTATATGTTTGCACATAAACCTGATGTATTATTGAGCTTTACTCATCACACTGCTGCACTCCTTTAATTTGTTGTACATTCATATTGCTCTAGTGCACTGTATGAGCCTGGTTGTGTCTGATAATATATTCAAAAAACTCAATAAAAATTACTAGCAATAAAAAAAACACAGTGGGCAGGATTAACAAAGGAGATGCATTCAGCACATCTCGGCTGCCCTGATGCAGAGGAGATGTGCTGAGCGCAAACTGTGGCATTCATAGAAGATGCGTAGAGGAATGCCTCCAGCACATCCCCTCTGTGAATACCACTGTTGCACCCAGCCCTGGCTGCTCCGCATCCCCCATGTTGAGCTGGGAATCCAATGGGACAGTGCATCACAGGATGCGCTGCACCCAAAATTGCCATTCACAGCCATGAAGGTGCAGTGAGGCAATTTGCATATAATTATGGCCCCATTTGCATGCATGTCATTCGGATGCACCTAGTGGATTGCGCTGGATGTCCTGCAGGGCCTTCAGGACAACCAGAGCCCAATACCCTGACCAGTGGTTTCGTGGCTCCCCCCCTGCCCATAATGAGAAATCCTTGAAAAGTGCACCTGTCAGTGCCCTGGTGGTATAGTGGAACCATATGCTGTCATTCACAACTATGTGAATCACAAAGTTGTGAATGACAGCATACAGTGCAGGGTGCAAGCCCACTGGTTGACATGGTCCACCAATGAGTTTCCAGTTGTACAGTATGCTGTCAGTCGCAGACAGCACAGTTGGCAAGCAGCTGTGGCAGTGTGTGGGTGGGTTGTGCTGCTCACTGCACTGATACTACTACTACTTGGACATGGGAGGAGGCTGGGGGTGCCTGAGTAAGTGGGGAGAGTGGTGGGACCACTAGACCACCAGGGTGTATGGGTGGGCAGGTTTCTCATTGCAGTTGGGGCAGGGATGGGGGAGGATCCACTATGTCAGCAGGGCACTGACAGGTTCACTTTACAGGGATATTTTACTATGGGCACGGAGGGGGGGGGTTCCACTATACCACCTGGGACCATAATGGGTGGCAGATGATGGTATAGTGCTATGGGCTGGTTGAGGGAGAGATTTGGACTGCCAGGGTGTGCAGGCTGCTGTGCTGCTGTCTGCAGTACAGCAGCATGCATGTGGGTGGCCACCCACTTAAGTCTACTTTTATTTTTTATTTAGACTTAACTTTGGGAGGCACATCCCTGGACATGCTCAGGGGATGCTCCTCCAAGTTGGGCTGTGAATGGGACTGCACTCCGGATGCATGGGCATGCCCCCTTCACAGCGCCTCCAGATGCACCGCATATCATTATGGGCAGTATGCCGTGCATCTGTGATGCACTGGCGCATCGGGGTTGTGCCAGCGCATCAGCCCCCTCCCTGAATTGCGCTATGATGGCACATGTCATGGATGCGCCAGCACATCTTGGATGCACTGGGCACATCCCTTTTGTGAATCCTGCCCAGTAGATGTAATTCAGCTCTAATGATTACAACACAGAGATAAATTTAAAAGCTCCCATTGAAATGGGGGTAAGACTGCATGTTACACTGTAAGCAAATAAGCAGCCTGCCCTTGGCTATGTAGAAATCAGTTAAAGCACCCCGTAAAAAAGGGGAAAAAGTGCACATAATAAGTTAAAGCAGCTAAAATAAAACTATCTGCATTGCTCTGTCAATGGTTAAGGCAGAGTAACACAGAACAGGCCAAGTTTAAAAAACTGGCACAAAACCAGAGTCCGTTGTTCCTGCGCTGCCACACACACACACACACACACACACACACACACACTCACACTCCTCTGTTCCACAAACTGAAAGAAGCTGGCATGCCTCTCGTCATCTCTGAGTTCGGGTTGCAGCTCTTCATTAGGCTGAAGCCTGTTTCCAGGTGTGACCTGGGAGCACAAGCAAGGGC
Source organism: Neoceratodus forsteri (assembly GCA_016271365.2). NCBI lineage: Eukaryota > Metazoa > Chordata > Ceratodontiformes > Ceratodontidae > Neoceratodus > Neoceratodus forsteri. The sequence goes on from CM057456.1 coordinate 735,229,904, forward strand.
GTAGCTACCGATATGCCTGGCATGCCACGGCGTGCTGTAGACAGTGCGAGGGGGTAGCAGATGCGAGGGGGTAGCAGAAGCCGGCCAGCGTGCACTTAAAAACATTTATTTGTCTTCCGCACTTGTTTTTGGCTTTTCGCGGGCTTTTCCAAATTCCAGTGGCCCAATAGTGCTCGGAGGCGCAAGACCGAGTCTCAACTTTCGATTGGGGGGGCGTGGGTGTCTCCGATGACGTGCACACCACGCCTACAGCAAGCTGCTTTGTCTGTCCTCAATCAGGTCCGTTAGCGCGTGTGAGGAGGCGTACCTAGTAAGGGGCGGGCCAGGTGGGCTCTATAAATTCCCCTGTGGGTAATGCTTCCTCTCATTTCAGAGGAGCTTTTGCCATTGCTGAACTTGCTGTTGTTTGTCTTGTCAGAAGCTGTACTACAAGCCCGCCGGTGCCGTAAAGGCCGAATCCGAAGGGAGGGACGGAGCATTTGCACTGCACTTGAGGCTTGAGCTGGAGAGACGAGATAGAAGAAGATTGTAGGAGCACCGGCGCTGACACTAGTCTGCCTGACCTCCCCCAATGGTGCTTTCGCTATGTGCCTGCCCTACTATTCCAGTCAACAAGAAAGAGGAGAGGATTAATTTGGACACCAGCAGCACCTGAGCCTGACTGTGGAAAAAAATCATCTGTTTACCAGGACAGGTATGTTTTTTCAGTGGGTATTGAGACAGCCTGGAAATGTTTAATGCAGCCAATATATGATCGGTGGCTCTGTTTTGGGGCTATACAAATGCATAAGTCCCACCAGTTCCTGTCATACTCTCCTATTCTTGATCTTTTTGTTTAGAAAGGGAATGGTAGCTCATCATGGCACTTAAATATGCTGGGTCTCCACAGCAGTCAGCTTTATAAATGTAATGCTAAGCTACTGTTAAAATGTTTAGTCCTTCTTATTGCTATGTTATGTACCCTGGAGACCTTAGGAAGATTGGACTGATTTCTGAAGCCCTCAATGTGTGTGCATCTTAATTCAAGCCCCCTTTTTTTTTCCTTTAAAAGGACAGGGCTAGCAATCTTTGAGTGGTTGCAATTACACAAATTGTTTATCTTGGTTGCCTGCAAGTAGCCACATTCCCCTAAGGATAGTAATAACTACACTGGTAAACTGACATAAGGGGAAGATAGGAGGCAAGAAAGAAGCACATAGGGACATTTACTCACATTTTGACTTCTCTCTGGTTAAAGAGAAAGTGCACTGGAGAAACCCTAGTATTGTGGCACTGTGGGAGGGACCAGGGTGAGGCTGACTGCGGATCCCTCTGACTTCCTGGTCATATAATGGGACATCAAGAGCAAGATCAGTCTGTTTGCTGGTGATACCAAGGTAGACGCGGTGGTGGATGACCTAGGGGGATGGTTTGGGTTACAGGATGATCTGGCAAAGCATGAAACCTGGCAACCGGGGTTTAATGCCAAAAAGTGCAAGGTGCTGCATTTTGGGATGAAGAATCCAAGAAGGAGTTACCCGCTGGGGGGAGTGCAGCTAGTCCAGACGGAGGAGGAGAAGGATCTGGGGCTGCTCATTACAGGGTCAATGAACAACTCGGCACAATGTAGGAAGGCAGCTGCAAAGGCCAACGAAATGCTGGGTTGTATTGCAAGGGGTATATCCTCGAGGAAGGAGGAGGTGATTCTGCCACTGTTTAGGTCATTAGTTAGACTGCACCTGGAGTACTGTGTGCAGTACTAGCACCCGTATCTGAAGAGGGACATTGAGTTACTGGAGGGGGTGCAGCGCAGGGCGACAAAGATGACCAAGGGGCTGGGGGACTTATCATACGAGAGGAGGTTGAGGGAGTTGAACATGTACTCACTGGAGGAGAGGAGGACAGGGTGACATGATTGAAACCTTTAAATACATGAAAGGAATAAACAAGACTGGTATGGAGGGCTGTTCAAAGTAAGGAGGGAGGGCCACCAGGGCCATGATATGAGACTGTAGGCATGAGAGGTTCAGGAGGGAGATGAGGAGCGCATTTTAACAGAGGTTGTGGCTGGGTGGAATACATTAGCTGCAGAAGCGGTATCAGAACAGTGGACTGCTTCAAAAGGGGTGGGACAGGACAAGGGAGGGTTAATGAAGAGGAAGGGTGGAAGTGAGGACAGCTGCAGAATAGGGGTGCTAGCTGCCCATTCGAGCACACTGATAGACCTCTAGGCCTTTATCTGCTGGCAAATTTCATATGTTCATATGTTCATATCCTGCTAAGAGATGGGAACCGTGGCAACTGGTAAAGTGTTGAGTAACAGGGAGATGGTTGGTTGATCTCATAAAGGTTCATAATTGGAAGGGAACGGGGCTTATCTCCAGTTCTTTAGAGACCAGCAAGGGGTTCCACTGGGGGCTCCAGTTCACAGATTTTGTGTGACCCCTACCAGAGGGACTTGAGGAGGGATGTGTGTGTGTGTGTGGGGGGGGTTTATCAATGAGCTCTGTACTAAGGTCGGACAAGAATGGGTGGTGGGACCCTAATTGACAATACCTTAGAACACGTCAATAAAGAACCAAGGATGATATTCCTGGACTCTCTGCGACCTTTGCAATGTTCATGTGTACAGGATGTTTATTCTGTATGGTTTAATAGGAGAGAGTGTAATTTGGTTAGTAATTCTTATCCCTGGGGAAAAAGTGATTACCTAAAGGATCTTCAACCTAAGACACCAAATTTTAATGTTTTGGACATCCTCATTAATTTACTTAAATGCTTGGGAGATGGGGTTAGCCCAGCAGACAACGCCAGTTCTTATGGCTGTCCCATTCCTGTTTTCAGGGTGACCCACAGTTCTTCTGGCTCCTTATGTGTATTCTGACTTTCAGTAGCTTTGATATTTTCATTGACATGCACCTCAGTCTCTTCTGAACAATACATAGCCAGGTACTGAAGTCTCCCAAGTGTGGTTACTGGTAAACCACGTCTCAGTAATTGCTACTATGTCCAGTTTAGCCTCTGACATTATTGCCTGCAGGTCTGGGATCTTATTTCCCAGGCTGTGAGCATTTGTGTACATGATTTTCCATTGGCCAGATTTTGGTGTGTCAGTTGTTGGGTGACGTTTGGCATTACCCCTGTGCGTCGTATGGGGAGACAAACCTTTTTCCTTACCTGGTGATGCAAATGAACTGCAAACATGCTGAATCCCTGCTTGACCAGTAGCTGGGGGGGGGTGTTCATCCAATTTGATGTATCTGGTGCTGCACCCCTCCACCTCTCACGCCTGTTTGGAAGCCCTGTGCTGTATTTTTTAATGCTTACAATTGTGTGCACTGCAGATCGAATTGGTGTGGTGTGCACCACCACAGAAGCAATTTTATTTATTTTATTTATTTTAAGAATCAGTTTACAACCTTTGAGCCAGAGCTCGTTTCAAAGGTACTTCATCACATAAAGACATACATTACGTTTGCGTTACATAGCAAAGATTTGCAAAAATCAATAGGCATTCACCAGAGGTGCCACGACACATTGTGGTCAGACAAATACAATTGGGTACAGGGTACATGTAATTGATAACAGGTATTACAAGTCGGTATCAAGTGAGCATTCTGGTAGGTAAACATTGAAACAGCTGGCACTGGCCAGGTTAAACCTAGGCATGGTGTACAGGGAAGTGGTGGAGGGATGGTTGGTGGAGAGCTGCCGGGGGCATTGTCAAGAGAAAAAAGAGGTGGAGGCTATGTTCAGAGACAGGAGCAGTTACGAGTGCTGAAGATGTGGTTCTGAAGTGTGGTTTGAATGTGGAGATGGTGATGGCATTGGTGATGGTGGCAGGGAGAGAGTTAAACCAGGTTGGGGCTCTATAGCTGAAGGACCTCTGGCCACGGCTGGTTCTTGTTCTGGGGACCTTTAGAGTGGTCTTGTAGGAAGACCATGTTGCAATGGTGGGAGGGCTCTGGTGGATGGATGCCGTTCCCCAGAGAGAGCCCAGGTAGTTTTGGTGAGGAGACAGATCTGGTATCGGAGCCGTTCATCCAGGGTAAGCAGGTTAGCATCGACATATAGCTGACAGGTGTGTGTGAGCCTGGGGCACCAGTAATCAATCTGCACGCTTTATTCAGGGTTAGGTGAATTTTGTTGAGTGCAGTGGTGTCGGCAGCACCGTATACTGGTAGACCATAGTCTACAAGGGACAGAACAGGATCGATGTAACAGCTAGTCCGGAGAGCATTTGGGAAGGCAGGTTTTATGGCGGAATAGGATGCCGAGTCGGTGTTGGTGGCTGATGTTAGGCGTTGATGTGGTTGTGAAATGTGAGGCTGAATGAAGGTAACCCCAAGGTATTTGTAGGAGCAGACTTGTTCCAGTGGTTGGTTGGTGCTTGGAAGGATATAGAGTGGGCGGTTGCTAGCTTTGTTTTGGGGGTGTGAAAAGAGCATAGTTTTGGTTTTGTTAAGATTGATGACGAGTCTGCGCTCCTTAAACCAAGCCTTGGCACTGTTGAAAGACTGCTGTAGGGAGTCCTGTAGGGAGATGGGATTACGGTGGGTGGCAAAAAGGACAGCGTCGTCTGCATACAGCAGAATTTTGCCAGAGCATGCACTGGGCAGGGTGTTCAGATACAGTGAGAAGAGAAGGGGGCCCAGGATGGAGCCTTGGGGGACCCAGAGAGAATGGGACGGTATTGGAGAGTGTGCTATTAATCTTGACACACTGGGATCGAGTGTCAAGATATCTAGCACATGCCAGGGGCCAGCCGAGAGACCAGTGAGGCAGAGTGCATCCAGCAGCAGTGGATGGGAGACAGTGTCGAAAGCCTTTGAGAGGTCAATGAACACTGCACCAGCTGGGAGCTGGTATCCAAGGAGGAGTGTAGGAATTGGAGAATTCAATAAGGGCAGTGCTGGTACTGTGACCCGCACGGAAGCCATGTTGCTCTGGGCATAAGATGTTATGTAGCCAGATAATCAGTGATTTGAATGGCCACCACTTTCTCCAGGGCTTGAGAGGGAGGGAGGATGGAGATTGGCCGGTAGTTGTTGGCCGTGACCTGTCACCTCCTTTATGAATAGGTGTGATAATGGCTGTTTTCCAAGCTGTGGGGAATTGTCCCAGGCAGAGTGACTGGTTAATTAGGCTTGTGAGAGGTGCAAGGACTTCATCTAGCACCAGCCTGAGGATGCTGGGTCCAGTGAGTCACTGCCGGGATTGTTGCCATTGAGAGCTTTGATTAGGATGGGTCTGGCTTCCCGGGTGGAAATCTTTTGCAGGAGAAAGCTGGGGTGCTGGAGGACAGGGGGAGTTTGGCTGGGGGGAGGGTCAAAGAAATTACTAGGGAGGACTGAACTAAGGTCAGTGAAAGTGGTGTTGAACCAGTTAGCTATGGTGGCAGGCTCGGTGGAGGTTGTGCCATTTCTAGTGAGCTGGATGGGGCAGGGAGCAAGCTTTACCATTGAGTTGCTTAATATTATCCCAGAAGGTCCAGGCTGAGCCCCAGGAGGAGGTAAGAGAGCCTGGTAATGGTCTGCCTTGGCTTCCTGATGGCCCATGAGCATTTATTTCGGGCTGCATTGTATGCTTGCCTATCAGACAAGACGACCTGTTTCAGTGGCAAGGTGGCAGAGGTTATCCCGGTTTCTAAGTAATTGTAGGAGGGCCGAGCAACCCAGGGTGCGTTCTGTTTTTGGACCAGGTTTTGGTTAAGGGTGCAAAGAGATCACAGGCCATGTTGAGGTGTGAGTGAAAAGGTGAGGCAGTATCAATGTTGGTTGCCTGCTGGAATGGGGACCAGTCTATCTGGGTGAGGAGTGCCTTAAGTTTCTTCAGCCCACCAGGGTGGGAGGCGCAGGAGGGTGGTCTGGCCTTTGGGTTTGGGATTGGGGCTACCCAGTGGAATAGGATAGGGGAGTGGTCACTCAGGAGTCTGGGAGGACCTGGATGTTTTGGATTTTATGGGTCGGTTAGTTATAATAACATCCAGCAGGGTGCTGGTACCACTCTTAGGGTTAAGTCTCGTGGGCTGGGTGACGAGTTGTGTCAGATCTTGGGCTGCAAATGAGTCTCTGGTGGTGGATGAGGAGGTGCTGAGCCAATTTACATTAAGGTCCCCCACTAGGATTTGTTCTGCCTTATGGTGGAGGGTGGCCAGGTAGTCCATTAAAGATATCAGGGCTGGGTGCTGGTTCTTTGGGGGAACGTACGCTGTGGTGAGATAGAGAGGGCACCTAGAGGGGTCTGGGGTGAGTCTGAGGGTAAGGGCCTGGGCCCCATTTATGAGGGCAGGGGTGGGGAGTGCATGTCCAGGTATTGTGTCCCTGGTGTAGATTGCACAGCCTCCCCCTCGTTTGCCTACTCGGTCCTCCCGGTATAAGGTATAGCCTGGGAGGGAGACAAATGAGTCAGGAGTTGATTTGGACAGCCAGGTTTCAACCAGGGCTATGATGTCTGGTTGGTGAGCCAAGGCCCAGCACTGTAGGGCGTCAAATTTCTTCAGCAGGCTGCATATGTTCATGGAGGCTACTCGAAGACCAGTGGGCTGAGTGGGTGGATGGGAGGGGGCAGGGCCTGGGTTGGGGTGTATGTTCCCTGTTAGGAGTAGAAGGAGGAGAAGTGCTCTGGTCAGAGGGAGGAAGATGGAGAGTTTACGCGGGAGCGATAGAATAAGGAATGGGGTTTGGTTGCACAAGGGTGGGTGGTAGCACAGGCAGAGAAGGCCTGAGTGATCAAGTGCAAGGGGCTGTGGGGAGGACAGGTGATGTCTGGAAGGGGTGAGGTGGAGAGGAGCATATGGGATGTGAGGAGGAGGGAGGGTAGGAGCAGTGGTAAAGGAGGCGGGAGGACAGGAGGTAGGTAGGAACACTGGAGTAGTGAGGCTGAGGGTTAATAGGACACTAGGGTATGTGGAAGGCAAAGGAGGAGGAGGAGAAGAGATTGACTGGCGAGCAGGGGATGCATGTGCATAGTTGGGAAGGCTGGTGGAGCTGAAGTGAGGAAAGAATGGGGGGACTAGGATGAAAGAGGGAAGATAGTAGTGAGAGATCACCTCTGAGTCTAGTTGCTGCTATGGTGTGGTGGTAGTGTATGTGCCTGAAGTGCATAGAGTACCGGGTTCAAGTCTTGATCAGGGTAATAGGAGAGAGCTAGACTAGTGGTTGTAGCAGTAGGGAGTTGGGTTCAGGTTTGTAGAAGCACTTAGATAACACTTTAGTTGTGTCACAGGGTTAGTGTGTTCTTTATAGTTATGAAATCCTGCAGAAAAATATGCAGGTGTTCTAGGTGAGTGGTGGAACTGTGGACTTTGGAAACAAGGGTGCAGGGTTCAAGGCAGCAAGAAGAAGAGGTAAACTTATATTTTGGCAGATTGGGTAGGTAAGTGATTAAGAGGCTTAGAAAGTAGTAATAAGGTAGGTACTGTGGTGCAGAGGTAGAGCAGCTGACTCTGACTGCAAGGGTACTGGGTTTGAACACAGCTCAGAGACAGAGTGTAGACAGGGCCAATTATTTAAATCTGGGCAGGAGGGAGTGAGGTATGGTTAAGAGCATAAAAATAGAGGAAGTTGTTGGCCTGGTTCATTGGCTCAGAGGATAGTCAGTAGAATTTAGAGAGAAGGGTACCAGGTTTGATACTAGCAGTTGCTTAGAGATAGGCTGAAGGATGAGTGCAGAAAGTAGGTAGTAGAAGGAATCCAAGGGAACTGCAATGACCTCTAGTAGGACAGCTGTGAAGTAGTAGCTAGGAGGGATATAGAGAGGAGAGAGGAGCTAGAGTGGAAAGTGCAGTGACCCCTAGTGGTTGGTGCCTATAACCTGCAAATGGGAAAGTGGACACTTAGTAAAAAGGAGGGTAGGTCACGTGTCACATCATGTGACCTGCCAGCAGCAATATATGGAGCGCCGATGGTGGGTGGTGGGGAAGTGCCTCACAACAGTCAGGCTGTAGTGCAGGACACTTTACCTCTTCCAGGCTCTGGCAATCCCCGATTTCAGTCTCTGCTGCTGGGCTGAGTTCTGAAATGTACTATAAAACTGTAGATCACCACTGGGGACTGGGGACTGGGGACTGGGGACTGGGGGCCGGGGTGGAGCACATATCAAAAAGCAACTCTGCAAGGCCACTTTTCAATCCTGACTCCTAGTATTGAATTTCAACAGCGGCTGAGTGGACATGGAGAAATCGGATTTGGAGCATTCTGACTGATTGTAAGATGTGGGGGTAGCTGAGAGGCGTTGGTGGGAGGACATATTACATATTAGAAGTGTGTTCTTTCTCTGCTGTAGTTTTAGCTCATAAGAGGATATAATTCATGGAACTATTGGTCAATGTTTAAAATGCACTCTGCAGAAATGTGTACATTGGGAACTGCTTTTCTGAGTGGTGTGCTTCCCCCACCTAATAAAGGTTTGATAGTGGTTGTATGTTTTTTCTTTATGTAGTGTTACTGTTCCTTGGTCCTGAATGAGCACTTGATGCCTAATAGTAATACCTAAAGTAACTCCTGCTGCTGTTAATGCTGTTAGAATAAGTGCTGGTCACAAGAGGGTTATTGGAACCCATAGCAGTCACGGTAGCAAAGGACCTTTGTCCCACAGGTGCGACAGCAGTGTACATTAAAAATCTGGCTTGTAGAGCTTCTGATACAGTAACAGTTTGATAGCAGAGGTAATAAGTTTTTGCACTCTGAGGGTCTTTTGCCTACGCTGTTTTGGACAGTAACATGTTTGGTACATGAGTATCTTGGATTGAAGCCAGCTAGTTGATGGAAAGAGGGTAAGTTCTGAGCCTATCAGGGAGCTGGAAAATGGCATAGTTAGTCTTGTAATTCATAATAACTTGTGCATATGGAACCATCTTTTTATGACTATGAAATTACTCTGTAGCCTGGATTCAAGAACCTTATGGTCTGGATCACTGGTAAACAAGACGGCATCATCAGCATATAAAAGGATGTGACCCTAACCGGAGCTAATCCTGTGAGACGCGACTCCCCAATTGTGCTTCTCAGCCATGTCTTTGACATTGTGGTCGGCATTAAAGTGCCTCAAGGGTATAAAACAGGTGCAGGGGAGACACTGTGCAATGCTGCTGCTGGTCAGACAAGTCTGGACTCTGAGATGTAGTCGAATGGTCAGCGACAGGGGTGACTCGAGTGCTGAGGACATGCCGGTCATAGTGCTACAGTGAATAATACAGCTGTTGCACATCAGAGTGCAGGCAGTAGCTGTCCCATTAGGAAAACACAGTTGTGATCCTGCAGTAACCATCCATGTGGAAGGAACTAGTTGGTCTCTAACAGACTGTGGAGCTGTGTGCTCTGTTACAGAGCAGTTGCTTGCACGGCCTGAGCTGTCTAGGTGTTCTCGGATTTAAACAGTAATTTCTTTATGCTACTTGAAATCATACAGCCCTGGTATTGTTTCCGTTCCTTTATTCTGCTTTGGATGGCCCTGTCAACTCTATCTGTACAGGGAAGCAGTTTTTCAATTGCAAAATGGCACATTCTAATTCTAATTTCTATTTTAAGGGTGCCATCTGCGAGGTTGGGTACAAGGGACATAAGCTGTGGCGGTGTCTGGGTAAAGTGTGCTACACAGAACAATGGAGTCCATTAAGAGAAAGCAGCCATCTGGGTCCCAGGTGCGAAAGGCCAAACGGGCCAGAATGGAAGAAAATGCACAAATGTCTAGGCGGATGCAGTCCTTCATCATCCGACCCACATCCACTGCAGGGTAAGCTTTTTTGATGGTACCGATTCATCCACTTGTGTGTAAACAAATATCTAGTGTCAGTTTACAAATTTATTTACTTATTGTTTTAGTGGTAACAATGCAGCTACACCACAGATGCAGGAAGAATTAACACAAGAACCTGTGCAGATTCCAAATGCATCTGCCACTGAAACCAAGCCACCACGGAATCCCAGACCTCACAACCTGCATCCCAAGAACCTGATGAGGCTGACCTGCACTCTGTGATGGAGCCTGTTGAGGCCGACATTGTGCCACTGACAGATGTGCAGATACCTACTCTTGTTGGAGAGTTGAGTTGAACCAGCCAGACACTGAAGACCTTGGCTGTTTGGATCGTGGCTACCTAACTGATGCACAGAAGAAATGCATCCTTGGAATGCAGTGGCAACCACCATCTGGATTTCAGTTTCCTTCCCGGCTAATGGGTTCTGAAATTGCCAATCAACGCTTAAGGAGATTCAATCCACAATACCTGCAAACATACACATTTGCAAGATATTCAAAGTCTTTAGATGGTGTGTTTTGTGCCCATTGTTTTGTGTTTAGTACCACAAGTGGCACTGTGTTGATATCCACTCCAATGAGGGACTGGTCAAACAGTAAGAAAACCCTTGAGAGGCACAGCAAATGTAAAGAACACTTGAATGCCACTGCTAAAACAGATGGTTTTCTTTCTGTCTGTGATAGCACGCTGGTGACTGCCTACCAGTCTCTAACTGCCAAAATACAAGGGTGTCCCAGCAGACCAACCGCTTCCTGGCGGATTGTGAAAATAATCTTGTTCTGTGGAAGAAACAACATTGCTCTGCGAGGAAAATATGCAGATGGAGGAAACTTCCAGGAACTATTACAGTACACAGCAGAACTGGACCAAGAATTACAAGATCACCTGAGACTAGCTCCCAGAAATGCAGTCTACACATCTCCTCAAATCCAGAACAAGCTGATCCAGCTTATGGGCCTGCAACTGCAGCGAAAAATCTTACAAAAAGTCAAAGAAGCTAAATGGTTCAGCCTAATTGTAGATGGTACAACTGATGTATCAACCAAGGAACAGATATCCTTATGCGTTCACTACGTCCACCACAACACCATAGGCGACACTGAGATACGTGAAGATTTTGTAGAGTTCACGGAAGGCTTCGACAACACAGGTCGAGGACTGGCAGATCTCTTTATGTGACGCCTGTCTGCCTGGGGCATTGACATCAACATGATGAGAGGGCAAGGATATGACAAGGGCAGTAATATGAGTGGTAGATTTAATGGGGTCCAAGCAAACATTAAGGCTGTTGTGCCAGAAGCCTTGTATACAGTCTGCAAAGCACACAGCCTCAATACTGCAATTGTTCACTCCTGCTCCATGAGGCAAGTATCAAACATGTTTGACACTACCAAAAAAATTACTGCCTCATTAAAGGCATCCGCCAAACGGAATAATATTTCCCTTACAGAACTGAAGGAATTTCGCAACATCCCCAATGATTATGATGACCCTGCAGATCACATCAGAAGTATTCCTGCAGCAGGCAACACAAGATGGATGAGCCAGGCTGACTGTTTGTCAAGGTTTAAGGAGAAATACTTGGTGGTTTGTAGCACACTGGAGAAGATGTCAGAATTTGAGGATGATGCTGAACGGTTTCTTTATTCCATCACCAAATTTGATTTTATCGTGACCCTGAGCTGTGTTGATCACATTATGGCCTTGACAAAACCCTTGCACCTTTATTTACAGCGTGTGGACATAGACCTCATTCAAGCGTCCGAGAGGCTACTACTTTGTGGGAAGTATTGAGGGGCATGAGGGAGTCCTCTGAAGCTCATTTTGGGAACTGTACACAGACATCATATCACTGGCAGCCTCAGTGTGCACTGATGAATCTGTTCCCGCACCTGTGGAGAAGACAAGCATACGCAGCAACATCAGTGCCACTAGCCCTAAGGAATATTACAGGCTCAACATCTTTATCCCATTTCTGGATCATGTCATTTCTGAGCTACAAGAGCAGCTTATTGAGTGTCGGCCTCTTCCTTGCTCAGTACCTTGTCCCAAAAAGTTACATTTGCTAATGCATGAGGAGCAAGTGTTGGAGCTCTATAATGCATACAAGGTGGATTTGGGCAGCATGGCAGAATTTAGGATGGAGCTTGTAAGATGGCGTGCAAAGTGGTGAATATTCCAGTGAAACAGAGGCCAGAATCTCTAATTACAACATTGCAGCACCTAAACTCGGCACTGTATCCGAACATCAATGCTGCATTATCCATCTTGGCAACCATGCCAGTAAGTGTATCAACTGCAGAGAGGTCTTTTGTGCACTCTGACGGTTGAAGACATGGCTGAGAAGCACAACTGGCGAGTTGCGTCTCACAGGATTAATCTGCTGCACATCCACAGGGATATGGAAATTGATGTGGAACAATTGTTGAAGGACTTTGACCCATGCCAGGACAGGCGCTTTTCTAAAGATGACCCCTGCTGTGTCTGTTTGTAAGGCAATAAGTGTGTCTGGTGTGGGTGGGTGTGTCTCTGGTGTGGGTGGTGTGTCAAGCTTTACTGCAGTGACTTGTGAGGAATGCAAAGTGGGTAAATGTTCAGTAAAGTGGATCTGACTCCCAAATCAGAGTGTGAATGTCCCTGTGGGACTGGCTACCTTGTCGTGGTACAGAGGCTTGACACAATTGAGAAATTGTAACTAAAAGCCAGTCTTGGTCTGACTGAGTGAGTGCATTTCATCTTTACATTGTCATACAGAGATGCTGCAAATGATGTGGAGCAGGGGCGGGGCATGGAAAAGCGGTGGAGGGGTGGGCAGGGCATGGAAAAGTGTTTGTGGCAGGCAGTTAAGATGATAGTGGCTTGGGGTAGTAAAGGGGCAGACCGAGAGGGGCATGAGTGGTAAAGGGGTGGCTTGGTGTACAAAACTGAAATGTCTGGCTACACCCCTGAGCACAAGGTAGTTAAGTGACTTGCTTAGGCTCACACAGTATGCAAGTGGGTGCTGCGGGATTCAAACCCAGATCTCCAGGTTTGCAGCTCAGTGCCCTTAACCACTGTGCTATACTTTCCTGCCAGCAGCCAACATCCTGAACATCTGGAGGTGGATCTACAAAGTGGCTTTGCATCTGCAGAACAGTGATTTAAGGACCATAAACTGGTCTTGAATTATAAAAAAGACCAAGACCATGATGTTCTCCACCCCACAAATCAAACACAGAGCCTTCCCCCTTGCAATTATAAACATTGGAGGTGCCACTCTCGAACTTGTTTGGCATTTCAAATACCTAGGCATCACTATTGATTCCACCCTATCACATGCTGACCACATCGACATTACTGCAAGGGCCATCAATACCTGAATCGGGGTCCTATATTGGCACGTGCACTGTCTCACACATGAAGCCCTGAGCACTGCCATCAATAGCTCAATTGTCTCACTCATCGATTATGGGCTAGTGAACTATGGATCTGCAACAGACACAGCCCTCCACCACATCTCAGCAACACTGAATAAAGCCTGCCATCTCCTCACAGGTGCTGCTAGACTCACACACACCTGTGATCTCTATACCATGGCTGGGTGGCTACAGCTCAGTGGAATAATCAGATACCAAACCTGCATCCTTACCAAAAAAGTCTCCTTAAACCTTCTACCACCAGAAGTACAGAACCTACTGACCCCTCCCCAGAGCACAAAGCAAACCAGAAGCACCACCTCTCTGGTATTCCATGTGCCAAGATGCCACACTACCTTGGCTCAGCAGGGTTTCTCATACTGGGCACCCTTCTGGACAGATGCTCTACCTCTGGACATCTGTGATGCAACAATTGTTTCTTTTAAACACAAGCTGCACCAACACCTTTTCATTATGGGTACCTGTGCCTTCCCCCTCTAAATCCCTCCTCAAGTTAGTAATCCCATTGCCATGGTCTGTAATTACCCACTAGCACTTCTTAACCCTGTTACTGTTCCACTGGGTAGCCCTGACATTGCACTTCACTGACTCCCCCATCCTCTCTCATGGCTCTGCTATGCCCAACCCCACCTCTCTTCCCTACCCCTCCATCTCCTACCCCCACCCACTCCTTCCTCTTACTATTATCTCTCCACCTTCTCTCCCCATCTCCTCCCTCTGTCTACTCTATTGATTTTTGTCTCTCCTTGACGCGGGCATACATTGTACAGTGCCTCAGTATAGTGTAACCATGTACTTTATCTATATTGTTGTACCATAACATGTATTTGTATATTTCCCACTGAACCACTCTGTATCTGAATGTTTATGTATCACTCTGTACTTGTTAACTGATGTGGAACCAATTATCGAACATCCACTCACTGATGTTATCCAAGAATTTAATAAATAAAATAAAACAAAATATTGCCTCCTTTACTGGAATTTACTGTTATACTGGAATATATATGCACATATGTGTATATCAAAACAAAATAGAGTGCACAGAAGGATAATTAGGTGCTCTGGTACCTCAAAAATTCCAAGCACACCAAAAGCCCTCAAAAGAGGGACGCCAATCATTGTCAAAATTAATCCATAATTTATTGTGGAACAAATGTGCAAGCAACCAGCCCTGCCTCAGGAAAAAATGTGAAAGCAACCAGTTCTGCCTTTCTACATGTACCAAAGTGTGATACTAGGGCTGGGAGGACTGTTCCACAAGGAATCAGAACCTTCACCCCAGATCCAGTGCTTAACCATTGACTCAGATAAATATGGGCTTGGCTGATTGCATCTGGTTCCAAATCTGTGGTTAAGCAGCATGTAACGCACAATATTTTCTCATGGTGGTTCATTCCCCTCACCTCCCTCTTGCCAATTCTTCCCATCGGTTCTTCACTTCCTCCCACAGCTTATCTGGACTAGTCTGTGACTGGGGGAGATGTTACTCACTGTGTTGCACCATGGAAGGGGTTAACACTGAGTCAGTGGGTGGGTGCCGGCAGGTTGCAGGCCTTCACATTTGTGCTGGAGGAAGCAGTCAGCATGATATGCTCTATACAGAGCAGCCACACAGGCAGCCAGCAGCAAGCAGCCAATGAGAAGTTGCAGGAGAAGAGGTGCCATGTGACACATTATTGCAGGCTATATAACCCTGTTTCATAAGGTGCTTTTACACACAGGTTTCTGTGATGGAATGACTGTTACGGAAACAGTATTCCGTTATATCCCTTGGTGTAAATACATCTGTTTCGTTCCCTTGGTGAACGTTGGTCCAAACTGCAATCTCTGCTTTTCGCGGTTTGCACATACGTGTTCCGTTTTGTCTGGCTGTGTAAAACAGCCATTCCGGTAGCACTGAAGAAACAGCCACTATAGAGCAGCAAACTCTAGGGGAGCTGAAACAAATGGAGTCAGGGGTTGCCGGAATACTCGCAGGGTGTAAAAAGGAACTAGGACGCAACAGAGTACAATGGCACCACACAGGTAAGACTGATTCCATTTTAAAAACCTGTGTGTAAAAGTGCCTATAATGTGCAATGCACAAACCACAGAGAGAGAGAGAGAGAGAGAGAGCGAGAGAGAGTAGTAGAGATTGATAGGTCAATTGGATCCACAGATTGAATGGGCAGAGGAGCCAAAGGCTGAAAAAAGGCTAAAAAAAACAGAATACCAGAACTTGTATAATGTTCAAGGCCACTATTTTTTGGTTTTTATCAGAAAACCCGGTAAAATTCCAGAGTTAGGGCTGCCTGAACACCGGTAAAAACAAAGATTTCATGGAATCTGCCATTTTATACTAGATCAGTAATTCTACAAAACTTTTATTTTTCTTATAATTGCTTCCTGAACTATTTTCAACTTGCTTTATTTAATGCTCTGTATATTAAGCCTTCTTTTATTCTGATTATTTATACACACACTAAAAGAATGACAGCAGAATCCCGGTAAAATCCAGAAATTGGAACAACAATCACCGGTGATATTCCGGAACCTGAAGTATTGAAAATGGAATTTTAGTGTTTTAATCACCGTAAATCAATGGCCTTGGACTTGAAATAACTATTTATCTCACCAGACCCCTTCACTAAATAAATGGGGCTGTTTCTGAGTAACTGCTTTCATATGGCAGTACACACTGCTGTTTATAGGCCTAGGAAACATCAGGCAGCCTGACTGTGTGTTGCTTCTAATTATTTTGCAGTAAAGAAGGATTTATAACATTTAAGAGAAGCAAGTGATGAGAGAGAGAGAGAGAGAGAGACTGGTGACCAGAAATGGAAAAAAAGAAGCCAGATAGTGTGTTTGGTGGCTGGTTAGCTGTCTGACTCAGGTAGTGCACTGCATAATATACAGTACAGTACAATACAATACAGAAGCAATATTAAAGTGAAAAAAGCAGATTAGAGGGATAGAGTGCAAGAGGGGAAAAAAGATCAGATGGTATTGCTGTGCTGGTTGCTGTGCCTGGCTCCTAAAAAATACTTAAATGAGTGCAGTTAGTGGTGCCTGTTTTGTACCTACTTGTAGACTGCCAAAATATACACACTTGGCAATAAATGTGATTGTTTTTATTTTTGTTTATTTGTTTAGTGTAGGATTACAAGTACCTTTGAGCCAAGGTTCTTTTACAAAGGTCCCATGTCAGGGATAACATACAACAAGGAAACAACAGTGAAATTACAGTAAAACAATTCTTGTACAGCAGTGCTATTGAAAGAGGTCAAGTATAGGAAGAGTATGGTGTAGAGGAGGAGGAGGAGAAATGTAGGTGGCTAACATAGGCAGTTATAGTAAAATGGAGAACACATCAGGACACAAGCGACCACCAGGAGTGGGTCTGATCTCGCACCCTGGGGTGGCAATGACAGGGATGAGAGGATTGGGGAAGAGAAAGTAGATGCAAATTCATAGAATGTCAGTAAATTAGTTTGACATAATCTAGACTTTGTGAATCCGTGCTGTGCTGATCTATCATATTTTGGGCAGTCCGGTGTTCCAGAATTAACTCTTTAATTAACCCTTCCATAAATTTTCTGATCAGGGATGTCAAACTGATAGGCCTAAAATGTTTCAGCCTTGTCCTTGGGTCTTTTTTAAAGACAGGGACAATTGTGGTGATTTTTTTCAGTCATTAGGGACTACTCCTGAATCTACAGAGGTTTGTAGGATATGGGTAATAGGTAATACCAGCACATCCACCAGTTCTTTCAGAACTCTAGGGTGCATGCCATCAGGGCCAGGCGATTTACTAACCTTTAGCTTGTTTAGGTGCTCATAGATATTTTTGGGGTCAAAGGCTATTTCCCCAGGTATTGATGATGTAATACCCCTATGTACTCTGGGATCACAATGATTATAGACTGAGCAGAAATACTCATTTTGTATGGCTGCCATTTCCATGCTTGTTGCCGTCTGTCCAGTTACCTTAATAAAGGGACCAATAGTACTATGTCCAGTCCTAGTATTATTAATATAAGAAAAAAAAGCTTTTATGTTATCCTGCACTTTGTTTGCAAGTTCTAACTCAAACTGTGCTTTTGCTTTCCTTATATGTACTTTGATCTTCTGTAGGCAGCCCTTATAAGTTTGATAGATCCCCTTTGTTAGTTTGCTTTAATTTTTTATATAATCTGTTCTTTTTATTTATTAATCGTTTTATAGAAGCATTCATCCAGACTGGTTTGTTCCTCTTTGTTTTGTTATTGTACTTCGGGGCACTAGGAATGAATTTAAGGAATAAACTTTCTATTTTAGATTTTAGAGAGTCCCACGTGCCCTGAATTGTTTTGTGTTCATACCTGTTGCCCAGTCCCAATGAAGAAGTACTATGAAAGTCTGCTTTATTAAAATTTAACTTAGAAGTAGTTCCAGTTTGGTTGGAGTTTGACATTTCCTTTATTTTGAAATGTACTGAATTATGATCACTGTTACCCAGAGAACTTTTTACAAGGATTGTATTTACCAAAGTCCCCATATCTGTAAAAATCAGGTCCAGGATATTATTTCCTCTGGTGCAGTCTTGGAACCTTTGTTCGAGTCCCCCTGATCCATGATGTCCAGGTACTGCCTATCAAGGGGACAATTCCCTTGCCCATTTACCCAATCTGTATTAGGCAGGTTGAAATCTCCAGTCAAAAGAATTCTGTTGGCTGGGTTCAAATCACAGTTCAAATCACTAATTCCCCCCAGTATTGCCATGTCATCCTCGAACGACGTAGAGGGAGGCCTGTAGAGTAACCCTAAAATTATTTTTGTGCTGTTATATGGGAGCAGCTTTACCCATAATAACTCCAAGGAACTTGTATCCCAGGATAGGTCCTCAAAAGTTATAGCTTCTTGTATGTACATTGCCACCCCACCTCCCTTCCTGTACACCCTAGACCTAGAGAACAATTTATACCCTAGGACCATTTTCTCCCACACATCAGTCTCACTCCACCATGTCTCTGTCACCAGTGCAATATGTATATTTTGAGAGTGTAGTATTAGTTTAAACTCATCAAATTTGTTTACTAGACTTCTTGCATTAATAAGTATAGCATTCCATTCTGGGACTTTGCTTGGGGGGGGCATTTGATGCACTTTTAGGATTATTTAAGTTGTTAACCATGCCCCCCCCAGTTTAAATGAAATTTTACCACTTCCAGGATTTTTCTACCTAGAATCGTAATACCTGCGAAGTTAAGATGCAAGCCATCTTGTTTAAATAAAGCTGGTCTACTGAATGTAACTGAGTCATCCGTAAAGCTGATACCTTCCTCTCTGCAATATTGTCTCAACCATCTGTTTATTAACATGATCTGGCTATTTCTACAGGAATTATGCCCATGCATCAGTAATTTGCCAGATATTATGATTTCCCCACCATGATTCTTAACCCTTCTTACTATATCCCTATATTGAAACTGGATGTCCTTCAGACTGGTTCTTCTGGCATCATTAGCTCCTATATGAAGAATCTCCAGGAGGTCAACTGTGTTCTCAAACAGCCCATCCAATAATGATGTAATGTTGTGAAGCCTTGCTCCAGGTAATGAGCTAACTGTTGTATGTTCTTTGTTTCTATAGCAGACTTATGTGTCTACCCCCTAATAATAGAGTCCCCAATTACTAATATGTCCTTGTTCCCATCACCATGCTCCCCATATTGATCTATGGTTTTTTGCCTGTGTAGTTCATTATTTTGGGCAGGACTTTTGTCAGTAACCTGTTTCCTTATTCTATCTAACATGGCAGGACAATCGTTGGGTAGGCCTTCATACCTGTTATGTAACTTAAGTGGGGTATCCAGTGTGGGCCCTGACCTGTTATCTAAAGTAGGCCCAATTACTAGTCCTTTAGTTTTCAGAACCATCCTCATTACTATCCTTGAAAACCTGAAGGTTTTCAGCAGAACTTAGTTTTTCAGTCATCCTATTACTGATATCACTAACTGTCTCATCAATTAATTCCTCCAATCTAGTAATATCTTTCTGAGTTTGCAGCCTTTGTTCCAAGTCTTGAATCTCCCTTAATTGGGCAGCTATCTTTATGCATTTATCGTAAGTAAATTCCTGACTGACAATCTCCTCTGTAAACATTTTACATTCTCTGCATGCTTTCTTCCCCTTCCCTTTTTTTGGTCTACATTGAGCCATTATTAGTGATATAGGTTTAGTTTACTCACCAAACTTTGTTTTGATGATTTTTGTGGGAATCCTTTCCTTCTTATACTGCTCCCCAGCTGTCCACCAGTGTCCCCAGCAGACACCGCGGCCTTGCGATCTCTTGGCGATGTCTCCACGCCCAGCTACGTGCGCTCACTCCCGCTCGTGTGAGAGCTCATATTAATCACAGCTGGCAGACAAAAAGTCCCTCTGTGTCACTTCCTGTGCCTTAGCCCCTTGCAAAGAGTGATTCAAAAACAATTAAAAGTTATATATGCCACCTCATGTGGTGGTCTTATGAATCCAGTAGAAGCCTTCCCCTGCTTCTATTTCACAGTTGTAGAGCTCAAGTGAGGATATTCAAAATCCTAGTAAAGTGAAGCGCTGGGAGTAGGGTAGACCTCCACAGCCCCACAATGCCCCAGAACTAGGAAGCAATCCTCAGCTTGTATCCCATGGCAATGGCCCAAGATTTACCTCCTCTCTCCAGAGAAACGCTATACCCCTTAAAGTTAAGATCAGTACTGAAGTCAACCCAGCAGAGAGTTTGCAGCAATTTAAAAGCTGCTCACATGGGAGCTTGTATTTATCCCAGCAGGCAGACAGGAAGTCCCTCTGTGTCACTTCCTGTTCCTTAGCCCCTCACAAAGAACATTTCAAAAACAATTAAAAGTTATATATGCCACCTCATGCAGTGATGTTATGAATCTTATGAAGGTGTACTGGATGATAAGGGGTGGAAATTGCAAATGAGGAAGAAGAGAAAGCAAATGTTTCTTTAGTTGAGGAGAAGGACAGTGTATTAGAGGAAGGGGATAAAGCACAACAGGAACAGGCCCAAGAAAAATCCAGTAAAAAAAAACAAAACCCTGAGAAGGTGACTGAGCTGAACTGCCTCCCTGGGAAAACAACTAAAAATATATCATCTTTTGTTTGGTCCTACTTCTCCATTAATCCTTTTAATGAGTTGATAGCAACATGCACTCATTGTAAACAGGTAATCAGCAGGGGTAAAAAAGGAGCATTGGGAATTTCACCTCTGACAAGGCACCTAAACAGATTCCTTGAAAAATCAATTTTTTGGACAGTGGCACAGTGGTGGTGCTACCGCTTGCAACGCCAGTGACCAGGGTTCGGGAGCAATCCTGGGCCATTAGGGGCTAGAGGATGCTCTTCTCCACTGGTGGAGAAAGGGGCGCCTGACATCATTGCTGCAATACTGTCACCTGGGTGACCACAGGTGTCAATGCAGTCAAGGGCACCATGGTAGGGATAGAAGCAGGATGGGGACTGGCAAGGCAGCACACTTTGCATGCGCACACCCTTTGGTCTCCCTAGCATGCCTGCATCTTTGGGGCTCAGGTGAAACAAATGAAAAAGGCAGTCCTTCTGACACAGGACAACTGAACCTTGGGGGACCAAAGGAGCCCAGACCAGGTCTGTACAGCATGCAGGATGGGGGTAGGGGGGGTTACACCTCTCTACCCCCACGTACCAGGTGGAGCAACCAGGGCTAAATGGAGGTATGTGGCAGTAGTGGGTAGGTCAGGTGGAGCCAGGGACCTTGATGTTTCCACAGGAAGATCAGTCAGTAGTGAGCAAGGGAGCATAAAAAGAGAATGGAAAAAAAAGAAATCCATTTTTGAGAATAGAAGAGGAAGTGACAATGATGATAGCTCACTACACTCAGGGGTAACTATGATAGACGATAACTGTGGCAGTCTGCACAACAGTACAGAAGCACCTCCAGCACTTCTTTCCATTCAAATGACTTCTAGTGTTACTGATAGTGGTCATGTGTTCAAAAGCCCTCCACCATCAAGGAAGTAGCCTACTGTCTCAGAAACATATCAATTTTATGCCAAATATTCCTCAACTCCCTGTTACAATAACAAAGAAAATTTCTGAGGTGATAGCCATTGACTTGCTGCTTTATAGCATTATAGAACATGTAGGATTCAGGCAGCTGCTTGAGTACATTGAGCCTCGATATAATATACCATTGAGAAAATATTTCTCAACAAGTAATCAAGTTGTTGACAGAATGGTGTATTTCACAATAGATATCTGGACAACTTGTCAGCCTGAACCCTTCATGTCTGAAACTGCACATTGGCATGTATTGCTGATACTTCTTTTGATAGCAGTGAAATGCAGTATGCTGTTCAGAGAATGTTTTATTTTCCATCTGAACATAACTCATATAGCATTGACGAGGAGCTCAAACAACCAATACAGCAGTGGCTCACAACACAGGGACTGTCAGTTAGCTTTATAACTGCAGATAATGTGTCAAACATAAAGAAGGCATTGGAGGAAGAGGGCTTTGTGCACATCCACTGCTTTGGACATTGCTTGCATTTCATAGTTTACAGTTTTTTTTTTAATTTCATGTTTATTGAACAACATGGGTACATTACACATATCAATGCACAATCCTCTTGGATACAGTCAAATACAGTAAGAGAAATTTATATATAGGCAGTCATTTGACAATCCCTGAATATTTATGGTCAAACAACCCAGCACGAGGCATATGTTCAACTGAATGGACATAGAGTCTTTGAGACTGGGACAGGGAAGCTGGTCAGGAGTCCTGGTAAAGGATCCAGCAAGCCCATCTTCTAATGAATATAGGGGCCCTGAGGTTGACCTTGTATGTTAGTTCTTCCATATGTTGGAGGTCTTGTACTATACTAACCCTTTGTTTAAGGTCTGGAGGGGTTTCCTGTTGCCACCAGTGTGTAATCGCCTTGTAATATATGGATCATCAAAATACCACTGAAAATGATTCAAAAAAATCATTGTACTAGATAGCACAGAGCACTCCACTCCCAATAATACCACACTTCACTGCCAATAATACTATCGTTCAAACGAACGATAGTATTATCATGAAAATGCCACAGCGCATGTCCAACTCTGCCTGGCAAAAAAAAACAGTTGCCATGAAGCCACATCCCGTCCTGCATATCCATAGTGATGGCGTGCATCCTCATTGGTAGCTTTTTTCTCAGACCAGGCCAAACAAAGTAAAAAACATGGTGGCAGTTTCCTCTCCCTTAAAGAGAGAAATTTGCAAACTTAAGTATTTTAATTTTTTTTTTTTTAAGCATAGCGTTCAAAAGAGTATCTGCCTGATCCTGCATTCACACAACGATGAAAAAAAGGTAAAGGTAGGGAGTGCCTAAACAACATTTTTACGAGTGACAGAGTTTTCAGTGCTACCTGCAGTTGAGAAACACAGCGTGTCGTCAGTCTGGTGGGCGGCAAGCCCGTTTCACATAAAAAAGTCACTGCCTCCATATATTGCAAAAAATAACAGATAAATGACTCTATATTATAAGGCAGTCAGACCATATCGAGGTTTGGGGAACTTTGGGAACCTCTCGAGCTTCGCAATCGAGGTTCCAAGTCCCTCAAACCTCTCGATGGTCTAACTGCCTTGTAATACATAGTCATCTATCTATTATTCTATTTATGTGCAGCTGTTGTCATAAATAGTGTGAGTCAGCACACTCCACTCCTGGAGGAGGCAGCCCCAGCACTGTATATTGAATTGTGATTGCTGTGATTGCTTCTTATAATCCCCTCCAGGCATACTACCCTCAAGCATCCCTCCTCACTGCCTCAGCTCCTCCTCCTCCTCTCCTACCCCCCATTACTGGATATAGGAAGAATCTGTCTCCTCTTCCTTTTCATCCCCCCCACTCCTCCTCCCCCCTTGCTAGTTCCCAAGTACCACATACCCAAAGCAATGCCCTCCCTATTCTCCCCTCCTCCCTCTCTCTCTCTCCCCCATACTAAACCCTCACCACCACTCTTTTTTTCTCTTTTCCCACTAACCCACTCCTAACAAAGCTTCACTGAGCTGCCTATGACTTGTACTGTATAATTAACTTGCAACACAATTCCTTGACAATGCCTTTGGCTGCTATTATTGTAACCTTACATGTCTTTTTTTTTTGTAAGTTCCATTGTAATCATCATGTCATGTTTTGTACCTTATTGTCCATATTGCCTTGACGTGGAACCTTTGTAAAAGAGCCCTCGGCTCAAAGGTGTCATCCGAAATACAAATAAATAAATAAAATAAATTGTAAGGTCAATTGGAATGGAGAAAAGAGAATGCAGGGCAGAGGTGATCTGCCGTCAAAAAGGTAGCAATGCCGGGCAGTCCCAAAATATATTAGAGTGATGTGATTGTGTGGCCCCACACTTTCTCCAGCAAGCCTGTGAGAAATTAGTGTTCCATTTTGCTTAGATGGGAGGTGTGCAGAACAAATGGGTCTGCACTTTTCATGTGAACTCCTGCCAAAGGGGTGAGCTAGTGGTTCCTGTACCAGAAGCAAAAATCTTAGCCCATTCCCAATTATCAAGTACTAACTCATTCTCCTGTGACCACTTTTGCCAATCGCGAGTAGTTTGGGCTCCATGCAGAGACTGTATGGTTTTATAAAGGGCAGAAATAAGCCTTGTTTTTGTTTCTTGTGACAATATCACTGCTATGGTAATCATGAGGACAGGAACATCAAGGCTTTTGTTAGCACTGCTAAAAGAATATGCACTCATTTCAATCACTCGAGCAAAGTCTGTCATCTTACTTGAAAAAATACAGGAGGAGCACAAATTACTTTTGCACAGACTGATCTAAGATATTTCTATTACAGTAACTGGAATCCAACCTTTCCTGTGTTCCAAGGCCAGTGGACTAAAGGGAAGCTGTCAGACAGTACACCTTGAAAAACAAAATTGGAGATGCAGATGTTTATATCACTATACCACAGTGGGCCCTGCTGGAGTTCATAATTTTACGCCTTCAGCCATTTGAAGAAATCACCAAAGAGGTGAGTGCAAACACAGCAGCTCTGAGCCAGGTGATACTTTTATAAAAAATCTAAAATTCCGCTTGAATCTGATTAGGGACAATTTAGAGATTCTGGACAATTTCATCCCACATGCTGCCACTGCTGACACAAACAGGTTGCCCACCAGAATGCGCACAAGTTCTGACTAAACGTATAATTCATAGATAGAGACATACATACAGTACATAGAACATGTTGGCAGATAAAGGACATGGGCCCTCCCAGTCTGCCCAATTAAACTTTTTTTACTATTATTAATTTACAGGCCCTGCTAAACCAATGTCACAGTATCTGGCCCCCTCTATCCTACCCTACAATTCCTTTTGGTCTATCCCAGGCATTTTTGAAACCACTTACTGATTTCACCACCACCACCTCCTCTAGGAGCCTATTCCATGTATCCACCACCCTTTCTGTGAAATAGTACTTCCTCACATCCCTCCTGAATTTACCCCCTCAAGCTTCTGATTGTGTTCCCTTGTTATAGAACACCTTATTTTCTGAAACAAACTGTCCTTATGTACCTTATTAACCCCGTGTATGGTATTTAAATATTTCTATCATATCCGCCATACCTCCTTTCCCCCAGAGTGAACATATTTAGCTCCTATAATCTTTCCTCATATAGCTTATGTTGCAGACCCTGCACCATTTTGGTGGCCCTCCTCTGGACTGCCTCCACTCTGTCTATATAATTTCTGAGGCATGGTCTCCAAAACTGTACACAGTACTTGAGGTGGGGTCTTACCAGTGATTTATATAGGGCAGTATAAGCTCTCTCTTCCTGCTGGAGATATCCCTACCTATGCAGCCCAGCATACTACTTGCTTTTCCCATTACTTATCACACTGTCTGCCTACTTTTATTTATTTTTTTTGAAAGTCTATTTTTGCACCGACCCGGTGAACTCTCTTGGGCATCCTCCAACACCCCCCAGCACTACCTCCATGCCTGAGAGGCCTCCAATTCCTGGCACCAGTCTGGCTATCCCCCTGGCTCTAAGCCCCCTGAGGTAGAGTTGCCCCATCCACCCAGCACTCTCTATCTTGAATTCAAGCCGGGCTGGGCTCAGCCCAGGAGAGGAGGGCAACTGGCGGTGGAGTGTGGCTGAGTGGGTGGAGGTGCCATCACCTATCCCTGAGTTGGGGATTTTCTGTGTATATGTTTCCCTCAGGAGTGCAGCATGCAATGATATCTGCACAAAGCTGCCTGCTGATGTCTGCCGCACTCCGGCCCCCTCTTTCTGGCTGGTGATCATGCTATACCCCCCCATTTCCATCAGGGGTCGCGATGGCACTGAGCAGCCCCAGAATCCCTCCCAAGGGAGAGGAGAGCTGTCCTCCAGATGCTCAATCTTCTTCCTCCCCTGCCAACCCCTGGCTCCCCGAGTCTGTCCCTGAACCCGGGTCGCTGGTGTGGCACGAGGTGTGGCGTCCAGCGCCTAAACCCTCAGCACCACTGTGCTGACTGTCTGTCTACTTTTAAGTCATCCAAAATGATTACCTAGAAACACAGAAGTTGTAGGCAGAAAAGGACCTCCTGGCCCACCTAGTCTGCCCTAAAGTCCCTACCTGCTGTGCTAATGTAGACACTAATTGAATTCTGGCCCCCCCAGCCCTGTTTCTAAGGTCCTACCATGTCTAGCCTATGCATGTTTGAAACCTGTTACTGTTTCGGCACCCACCACCTCTGCTGGGAGGCTGTTCATAGACCTGTTTGGTCTCTGTCAGTTTCACTCCACCCATCCTATATGCCGCTCCTGGGTTCCTATGGCCTAGATGCATTATTTTACACTTTTTTGCATTAAAACTCAGCTGCCATTCCCTTGACCACTCTTCCAGTCTCGTTAAATCCCTACCCATTCTATCCAATACCACCCCCCACCCCCCGGAGTGTCCTCTTTGTTACAGATCTTAGTGTTATCCGCAATTAGGCAGAGTTTCCCTTCTAGTTTTTCCATTATGTTACTTATAAAGATACTGAAGAAAAAAATGGTTCCAACACAGACCCCTGAGGCACCCCACTGGTCACCTTCCATAGTTGCTCCCCTCTTCTCTACTGTCACTTTTGTGAAGAAGGATAACATCAGCCCTTTTCCAGTCCTCAGGGACCACAACAGTCTCCAAAGAGCAACTAAAAAGGTCTCTCAGAGGTACAGCCAGCACTTCTCTTAGTTCCCTCAGCACCCTCAGATGAGCCACATCAGGCCTCATAACCTTATCTACTTTTAAGTTTTTAAGTGATTTCTGGACTTTCCCCACCATAAACAGTTCACTGTCTATTTCCTTCTCCTTAAAGTTTGTGGTGCCTTTTTGTGGTCCCTCCCACTTCCTTTCTACCATGAAAACTGAGCAGAAGTATTGGTTAAAGATGTTTGCCTTTTCAAGATCAATTATCTGTACAGTTCTCCCTCTCCATCTCTAACTGTACAATCCCTCCCTTTGTCTTCCTTTTATCGCTAACATACCTACAAAAAATGTCTCCTTCAAAATGATCAAAAAAGGTGCTGAAGGTGAAAAACTGTGTAAAATGCTTCAGTCTGACCACTACTTTTCAGCAATAATCTTGGACCCACAATACAAATCAAAGCAACTGCTTAATGATGATGAGATTCTTGCTGAGATAAACAGGCAAGAAGTAGTTGATTATGTGCATGCTATAAGGGAACATGGTACAGAATCTGATTCAGAACCTCCTCCGCAACACAGCACACCTTCGGGCAGCCACTTCCTCCTGAGTTCTTGCATTCTCCCCTCTTCTTCCTCCTCTACAGCCACTATGGCAGGATCATTTTCTTCTTCCAGGATTACCTGAATGAACACAGTGAGCATAGAAAAAAAATACACAACATCAATAGGATCAGAGTCTATGGCATTTTTTGCTAACAGTAGCTACACTTCCCACATGTCTTAGGTACTGAATCTGTCCTGGATAGTAGGGTACTGCTTACCACTACTAGTCAACACTCACCAACTACCTAAAATATTCTTTTACCACTTGTAGCATGATGCAAATACAAAATAATTGCTGTTTGTTACAGCAGATGGCTTAGCTGAATGCGTTTCTTTGGATAATAGTCACAGTCCTCCATATCTGGCTATGCCTACATTACAAAGAAAAATGTTAGTATTCATTCATTTGATTGTAGTATGATGCAATACTGCATTTTTAATACAGTGACTGATTGGGCTGAGATTATATTTTATAGTACTTGGCAGCAATGGGCTGTTGGAACTAGGTAAGATGCATTAAGTGTGTTGTCAGGTGCACAGCACACTTTAAATATTATTAACTGTGACTGAGTGATGATCAGTAAAGTAACATTTGTTCAAAGATGTTGACTGGTAAAAGTAGAAAACAGCCACCTGTTGAACCAGTGTACCATAATACACTTAGAAGTACAATACAACTGCATTATATGGGCAGGGTGGGTGGGCTCTTACTGCTGCTTATTTGATCATTTATAACTTCTAATCTGGTCTCCTCTGACACAGCCAGCAAAAGAAAATAGTTTTTTGGCCTGGTCTCCTCTGACACAGCCAGCAAAAGAAATACTGTATTAAGCCTTAAAAATACCTTGTCTGCTTAGTATTGGTATACATCTCTCTGTCTCTCCCTCTCCCCCTCACAGCACTGTATCATCACAGTCTTTTGTCCCAGAGGTTCCAAAACAAGAAGATTTTAGACTGCACTGAAGATTGTGCACTGTACAGTACTTTAAAGTAGAAAGAATGAGCTCTCTCTCTGGCTCTCCCAGCACTCACAAGGGCCCAAGCAGATGTGTCAGCATTAAGTGAGAGGGAGCACAAAGAAGCTAGTGTGTGTGTGTGTGTGTGTGTGTGTGTGTGTGTGCGCGCGCGTGCTGTTGACTGAGTGTTCTACATCATGTGTCATAGTTATCCCTGTCCCAGATCCCAATGGGAGCAACTGCCTGGCTTGTTTTTTCCAACATTAGAAGTTTAACTTTATTTGTCATGCAAATAACAGTTTAAAGCATTCCATTTTCTCCTCTCTGTTAAGTACTGTATTAAAACATTTACCCCATTTTATGCATTTTAATAAATTTATTGAAACATTTATAAGTAATCAGAACTAACCAGGACTAATCAGAATCCCTTCCCCTTGTTCTGGTTTTTATTTAATAAGTGTCAGAAATTTACCAAGTTCTGCTAGCCCTATGTGGTACTGGGCAAACTAGACTGCCTATTTCTTTGTTCTTGCTGTGAGGGAAAAAAGGAATTTTTGTATACATAGAAACAGAATTTGTCAGCAAATAAGGACCACTTGGCCTACCTAGTCTGCCTATTTTTTTCCTGCCTGCGGTCTCCATAGACCCCACCTGATCCCCAGTTATTTCTTTATCTCTCATTTCTTTCCAGTAAGATTCTGTTATGCCCATCCCATGCATTCTTGAACCCAACCACTTTCTTCATCCCCACAACATTGGCTGGTGGACTGTTCTAGGAATCCATCACTTTTTCTGTGAAAAAGTACTTCCTCACATCTCACATGAATCTACCCCACTCAAACTTCATAGCATGACCCCTTGTTTTTGGGCACCTTTTTTTCTGAAAAATACTTTCCTCCTGTACCTAGTTTTCCCCCTTGAGGTATTAAAAAGTCTCTTATCATATCCCCCCTTACTCTCTTCCAGGTGTATGTATTGAGTTCCATTAGTCTCTCCTTGTAGGGCTTTTGATGCAGACCCCCACACTATTTTAGTTGCCCTCCTCTGGACCACCTCCACATTGTCTTGAGATGAGGCCTTCAGAGTGTTTACATTATTTTAGGTGAGGTCTTACCAGCAATCTATACAAAGACAGCACCACACCCCTCCTTCTGCTGAGGATACCTCTCCCTATGTACCGCAGCATCCCACTAGCCCTCCCAACTGTTTTGTCACACTGTCAGGCCACCTTTAGTCATCAGATGGAGGCTGTCCAGAGGAGGGCATCTAAAATGATGCAGTGTATACACCAGAAGACATACGAAGAGAGATTAAAGGAGCTTAACATGTATACCCTCGAGGAAAGGGGGGGCATGATAGAAACTTTCAAGTACCTCAAGGGAATCAACAAAGTCCAAGAGAGTAGCATCTTTCCGAAAAAGAGATGTGCAAGAACAAGGGGACACAATTTGAAGATAGAGGGGGGACAGCTCAGAGGTAATATGAGGAAGTATTTTTTCATGGAGAGGGTTGTGGATACATGGAACAGCTTTCCTGAAGAGGTAGTGGAGTCAAAAACAGTGGAGGAATTCAAGAATGCATGGGACAGACATAAGGCAATTCTAGTGGGGGGTAGGAAGAAGTAGGCTGTTAGTTAAGTAGGATCAGCAGCTTATCCATTAGGTAGGGAAATGGGCAGACTAGGTGGGCCAAGCGGTCCTTATCTGCTATTAGATTCTATTTTTCTATCACAGATTATTGCCCCCAGGTCTCTGTCCTGCTTGGTGGTCGTCAATAACACTCCTCTCATTTTGTACCCTTCCCCTGGGTTTCTGCACACCAAGTCACACTGAGACCCAACTGCAATACCCTTGAATACTCTTTGAGTTTTCTCAGGTCTCTGCTCAAGCCCCGGAGTGTCCACCCTATTGAAGATTTTGGTGTCCTCAGGAAAGAGGCAGACCTTCCCCTTCAGCTTTACTACAGTGTCACCTATAAAGACAATATAGAGGATTGGTCCCAGCACTGACCACTGAGGCACTCTGCTGGTTACTCTCCCATCCTTGGAGTGAACTCTATTTACCACCACCCTGCACCTTTCTCCAACCAATTTCTTACCATGTTTACCACCTTTGGACCCAATCCTAAACTAACCAGCATGCGTAATAGTCTCTGATATGGAACACTGTTGAATGCCTTACTGAAATGTAGGTAGGCTACATCCACTGCTTCATTCTGATCTAATTCCTTTGTCACCCAATCAAAGAAATCTATCAGATTCATTTGACATGACCTCCCACCCAAGAATCCATGCTGTCTTGTGTCTATTGACCCATTAGATTCAAAATATTCCATTATTATTCTCATTCAACAGTGATTCCATTAACTTCTCTAACTCTGATGTCAAGCTGACTGGTCTATAATTGCTAGAATCCTCTCTGCAACCACTTTTGTGAAATGGGACTACATCTGCCCTCTTCCAGTCCTCTGTAACCACTCTTGTTTCAAGCGAGCTATTAAATAGGACTGTCAGAGATGCAGCAAGTACCTTCCTTAGCTCCTTAATTACCTTAGGATGTGTGCTCCCATTGCTTTGTCCACTTTCAGATTAATGAATCCCTATAGGACACTCTCCTCTAAAAAGGACTAGTGTCCATCTCCCTCCCTTCAGAGCTCCTGTTACTCTTTTGTGGCCCTTCCCTTTCTCCTTCTATGCTGAACATTTGAGGTTGTATGCCTTTTCCTGATCCTGATCTGCACCGTGCCCTCCATCCCTTCTGACCCCTACAATCCCTTCCCTGGTCTTCATCTTTTCACTTACATGCCTAAAACATATCTCATCCCCTTTTGTTACTTCTAGGGCTATTCTCTCTTTAGTTTGTGCCTTTGCACTCCTTACTGCTTTCCCTGCTTTCTTGTGTTTCCCCTGGTACATCTCCCTATTTCCTTCCTCTGCATCACCTTATAGCTTCTGAATAACCCCCTTTCAGCCTTTACCTTTTTGGTTCCCCTCTCAAGAACTGTAGCTGTCTCCTTTTCCTCTTACTTTTACTCACTTGTTTGATGCAGAGGTTTGTTGCCATCACTGTGCCCCTTTTTAGCTTCACCCACTGTTCCTCCACCCCACCCAGATCATTCCTCAGGCATTCACCCATCTTTATAAAATCTCCCCTCCTGAGGTCCAGAACCCACATCCTTGTGTGGCTCAATTCCACAGCTGTCCTTGTATTAAACCACAATGTATGGTGATCACTGGTCCCCAGGTTGCCTCCCACCTTGATGTCTGCCACACTGTCCCTGTTAGTGAGTACCAGGTTCAAGTATTTCCCCATCATGTGTAGATTCTCTTACTAGTTGAATGAGGAATGAGGAACACCCCTTGCAGGGAATTCAGGATGTCCTGCTTCTAGTTGAAGCTGCAACTAGGATGTTCCAATCTACCTCTGTAGTTTGAAGTTCCCCATTAGCAGTGTCTCCCCTTTTTTGCCATCTTGCCAGTGGCTTCCGCCAGTACCTCATCTACCTCCTCCCCCCCGTGCTGGAGGTCTGTAGCTCACACCAGTGTGAATAGTGGCTCCATTCCACTTCTCCAGGGTAACCCACAGTACCTCTGCCCCCCCCCGCATTCATAGGTTCATAGGTATAATATGAGTTAAGTGGGAAGATCCCAAATGTAAACTCATCGCCTATTGGAGAAATTTAAATTTCTTTTCACTCATGTGATTATCCAATCCATACTTAAATTGTGACAAGCTATTACTGGCCATAACTTCAGTAGGTAAGGAGTTCCACAACACAGACAATCGTTGCATGACAAATTTATTTCTCTTACTGGTATTATTGATTTCAGTTTGAAACTTAATTTTGTGTGATCGTGTATTATATCCTGTTGTAGCTTTCTGAAGACAAAGAGCCTCACATAAGGCTGCATCCTTTGAGGATCTATATGCAAGGCACATATCACCCCTATGCTGCATATTCAAGTGGAAATAACTAATGATTTCAAACGTGTACTATAATCTAAATCTGATAATCCTCTAACTTTCTTAGTAATTCGCCGTTGTACTTTTTCTAAGGCAACTATACCACCTACCGATGTTGGAGTACAAAAGGGGGCACAATAATCAATTTGCGATCTTACTAAGCTGGTATATAATGGTACCAAAACTTCAGAATCTCTACTCTTAATATGTCTAAAAATACAAGATAATGTACCGTGGCACTATTTAATGATGTTAGTATTGTGTGATGTAAATTTTAAATCATTCTTGATTGTGATTACCAAATCTCTTTCAGATGTAATTGGTTGTAACTCATAGTTACTGATCTTATAAGTTGCTAAAGCATTATTTTTCCCAAGTGCATAACCTTGCATTTGGCAGGGTTAAAGGCCATTTTATTTAATACAGACCACTTAACTAAATTGTCAAGGTTAGTCTGTAAGATATCGACATCCACAGAATTATTAACAATACAACCAAGCTTGCTATCGTCTGCGTATTTATGAATCCAGATGCCATTTGTTGTTTGCATATCAGCTATTAGCAAATTAAATAACAAGGGGCCCAATACTGAGCCCTGTGGGACACCACTGCTCACATCTCCCCATTCTGAATAATGTCCTTTAATACTGACTCGTTGTTTCCTGTCAGTTAGCCAGGAATGTATCCAACTAATTATATTAGCATTGAAACCCAATTTTGCTAATTCTCTAATCAAAATGCCATGAGGTACCGAATCAAATGCCTTTTCATAATCTAAGAATATTACATCTACTGGGAAGCCTTGATCCAATGCCATACTTACAGGTTCGAAAAAATGTATCAGATTAAGCTGACATAATCTTCATTGCATAAAACCATACTGGCTAATATCACAGAATCCTATATTTTGTAAGTGCACTAGCATTTTGTCCTTTAATATTCTCTCAAATAGTTTACCCATACACGATGTTAAACTAACTGGCCTATAATTACTGGTGAGTTGTTTATTCCCATTTTTATATATTGGCACAATAATAGCTGTAGTCCAATCTCTTAGAGCATACCCTTCTTTAAGGGATGCATTAGATAATAAGGTAAGTAAATCCACTAAAACAGAATCTAGTTTTTTAATAAAGATAATTGGAATTTCGTTTGGACCTGCTGAAGAATTGACATTAGTGGCTTTAATAGCTGCTAAAACTCCATCCGATGTTATCAGTGGATAGATATTACTAGCTTCAATATTAGCTGTACAAGAAGTATCTTTCACTTTAAAGGCATTAAGAAAAGTTAATTAAATTCTCTAGCCATGTCCGATTCATTAACAAAAAGCAAATTGTTTTAATTAAAGGACCAATAGTAGGTGCCTTTCCTCGTAATGAGCCAATATAGTTCCCTGTATCTCTTTTGTCTGTATGCTTTCCTTCACATAAAGCACCATATTCCCTCCTTTTCTTCCCACCCTGTCCTTCTTGATCAGAGTATAGCCTGTCTTATCCATGTCCCAGTCATGATTTTCAGTGCACCATGACTCGGAAATGGCCACAATATCCAGGTCAGCCTCTACTATCACAGAATCTCAGAATCACAGAAATCCGACGGCAGAAAAGAACCCCACCAGCCCATCTAATCTGCCCCTATATCCCCCCCTTCCCCCCTCCTCTACTGGATCCCAACTTTCTCCCCTCCTCCCAACCCTATATGTCGGTCCCATGCCCTCTTGAATCCCCCTACCATTTTGGATCCCACCACCTCCTCAGGTAGCCTATTCCAGGTCTCCACTGCCCTCTCTGTGAAGAACTTTCCCCCTCACATTGCCTCTGTATATCCCTCCTTCAAGTCTGAAGCTATGCCCCCTTGTTATAGCTCCCTCCTTCCTTCTGAACAAGCTCCCCTCCTTCACCATATTTATCCCCTTTAGATATTTAAAAGTTTCAATCATGTTCCCCCTTCCCTTCTAGTCTCTAGTAGATATAGATTCAGCTCCCTCCACCTCTGTTCATATGTTTTTCCCCTCATCCCATGCATCATCTTGGTTGCTCTTCTCTGAACCCTCTCCATCCCCTCAATGTCCTTACATAGGTATGGTCTCCAAAACTGTACCCCGTACTCCAGGTGTGGCCTCGCCATTGTTTTGTACAGTGGCATTAGCACCTCCCTCCCTCCCTCTGCTAGTTATGCCTCTTCTGATGCAGGCCAACATGCCATTTGCCTTTCCCACCACCATGCTGCACTGTTTCCCCACCTTAAGATTGCTCAATATAATAACACCCAGATCCCTGTCCTGCTCGGTTTCTTTAATTTCTTCCCCCCAAGGGTGTATGCTGTTCGAATATTTTTCCACCCCAGGTGCATCACCACATATTTTTTTGCATTGAATTTTAGTTGCCAGGTTTCCGACCACCTCTCCAGTTCTCCAGGTCCTGCCTCATGGCTTTCACTCCCCCTTGAGTGTCCATCCTATTGCAGATTTTAGTATCATCCACAAATAGGCACACCCTACCCTCTAGTCATTCTGCTAGGTCACTGATGTATATGTTAAAAAGTAGGGGTCCCAGTACTGACCCTTGAGGCACCCTACTCATCACTCCCTTTACCCTGGAGTGTTCCCCATTTACTACCACTGTTTGGCTCCTTCCTGCCAACCAATTTTCCACCCACCTAGTTACCTTCTGACCCACCTCTAAGTTCTCCAGATTATTTACTAGTCTTCTGTGCAGGACAGTGTCAAAGGCCTTACTAAAGTCCAAATATGCCATGTCCACCACCCCTCCTTTGTCCACTACCTGCATCACCCAATTGAAAAACTCTATTAGGTTGGTCTGACACGACTTCCCATTCGTGAAGCCATGCTGTCTTTCGTCCTGCATACCTCTGGCCTCCAGGTAGTCTACTATCCTTTCTTTTATTAATGTCTCCATTATCTTTCCCACTACTGAGGTGAGACTGACAGGGCAGTAGTTTTCAGCCACCTCCTTGCTTTCCCCCCTAATCAGAGCAACCACCTCCACACTCTTCCAGTCCCCAGGCACCCACCCTGTCACCATGGACAAATTAAATGGTCTTGTCAAAGATGCTGCCAGCTTCTCCCTCAGCTCACGGAGTATCCTTGGGTACAAGCCGTCTGGCCCCATTGCCTTATCCATCTTTAACCTGCCCAACTCCTCTCTTATGCTATCAACTGTGAACACTCTAGAATCCACTCCCCCATATACTCCTCCCTTCCCCTCCAGTTCTGGTCCTCTACCCTCACCCTCTTTCATGAAGACTGAACAAAGTAGCTATTTAGTATTTCCGCTTTGTTGAAGTCCCCCATCCAGTTTTATTCCTCCATCCCCCCTCAATCTCACTATTCCCTGCCTCATCTTCCTTCTTTCTCCTACATAGCTAAAAAAGGTTTTATCTCCCCTCCTGGCCTGCTTTGCTATTTTCTCCTTAGTGACCACTTTAGCCCTCTTTATTTTATTCCCTGCCTCCCTCCTCTTCTCTCTATATATGCCTCCCTATCCTCCCTACCATCATGGCCTCTAGATCCAGAATTGTATTTCCTAGACTTCTAGCAATTGCACACATGGCCTTCTAGATTCTGTTACCACACTGATTATTTCCCCTCTTTTTTTCCTTTTTACCCTCTCTCCTTCTCTCCTCTGTTTTTACTGCTCTCATTTCCATTCCCCCTTATTTCTACTACTCTGCTTCCTTGATTAATTGGCACCCGTGATACTTCTCTCCCCTCAGGTTCTCTGTACTTTATACTTTAGTCTGTGGAGGGACAGTTACTGTGTCTCCAATTTCTTCCCCCCAGCTAGTTTAAATATTCATCAAATTAATATTTAAACTGTTCACTGAAGACTGCAGTTCCCCTCCTGGGTGGATGCAGATCATCACCCCTGTAAAGGCTCTTATCCCTCCAGGTTGAACCACAGTCCCCAGTATAGTAGAACACCTCCTCTCTGCACCATTCCTTCAGTCATAAGTTGAAGGTCCTGGTGTAGTGATTCCTCTCCTTCTCTTTGCCATAGACAAGCACCACCTCTGCAAAAGCCACTGAATGTGCTACCTAAGAACTCCCCCCAATGCCATGAACTCTCCCTGTACTATCCCATCCCTGTCCCTAGCCAGGCCAATGGTCCCCAGGTGGACAATGATATCCAGCTCTGTCTCCCTTCCTGCTACCCTAGTGATCCTCTGGTCCTACTTCCTGTCCCTCTGGGAAGTGGCACCGCATAGGTACCTAACCTCCCTCTCCCCCATTTCCTATTTCCAGATCTATCTCCCTCACAATTGAGTCCACCCATCAGAAACTGTTTCCTCCTCCTTCTCCTCTGGAGGCCTCTACCACCCTTCTTGGGATCTCTGCTACAGAGGACCCCCCCATCCTCAGTAGTCCCTACCATGGGTGCCTCTTCCTGGCAGTCCTGCCCTGTCACAGCAGCATATGAATTATATAGTGGTGCCATTGAGGAATGTGTCTCTGACCCTCCACCCCACCCTTCCAGAGCCTACCATAGTCCAGCCACTCCTCCTCCTCCTAGGCACTATCTGAGATAGCAGCTAGACTTGGTTGACATTGGGTGGGGAAACAAGGTGCCTGCATCCTAACCAACTCAGCCTGAAGTCTAGCAATCTCCTCCCTCAACCCAGAGAGGTACATGCAAATGGGGCAGCACCACAGTCTCAAGAAGGTCTCTCTGAAATCTGCTGCCCCATAGAGAAGGCACTGCACCACTCCCAGCATTCTCAGTTCCTACACTTCCCTTTGATACTGTATTTGAAATTGAGATTTAGTATTTGCTGTATTGGTCCTTGTAAGAACAGATCCAGAAGCGAATGATTTGATACCTTTTTTCATGTACCAACATATGTTGGTCCATTAAAAGGTATCAAATCATTTGCTTCTGGATCTGTGATATTTGGAAATTCTTATGTACCCCAACCCCTGAAAGGGTGACACTGTTTTTTCCCCTTTTTTGGTTTATTATGCCCCTTGTACACCTACCCTAGAGTGTTACTTCTATTTCCTATTTTGGACTACCCTTTATCTTCCACCTATCCCTTATGCAACTTTACCCCTGATAGGATGAAGTTTTTCCCTACTGTTGTCTGTTATTCCCTTGAACACCAACCCTAGAAAAGTTGTTTTTAATCCCTAGATAGGAAGGCATGACACAGTTTGAACACCTACCTTAGATAGGGTGTTGCTTCTATTCCCTGTTTTGGCCTACCCTTTACCTATTACCTTTATGATTTCAATAAACTTAAAGATAAAATGCGGTGTGGTCAACGGTGGCACACCAAGAGAGTGTGGTCTCCTGCCGACTGCCGACCCACACTGTTGCCCCAAGTGTGTCACCTGTAAACTTGATCCTTTAGCTTGAGGACAGCAGGGGAGGACTGCTAGGTCAAAGCCCACGTGCAGAACTGTTATACTGTATCCCCTAACAGAAGCAGGCTCCAGACTGGAGCAAGGGGCAAGGCTGCAGAGATGACCGGCAAAGCAGGAAAACTGCTGGCGATGATAGCTGCATAGCTGCGGTCACAATGTTCATTTCACAGGATGCGGCTGTATTCCTGTAGTGGGTAAGCCTGCTGGCCTCTAACTCCCCTGACTCCCTTTATAGTAAGACAAATTGGGCAGGATTCATAAAGCTCAAAAATGGACGTAAGCAAAAGTTATATCCAATCCAAAGAGGTGAAACTGGACCGAAAATGGAGACTGAATCCAAAATGAGTGTTGCCTTTACTCACAATGGAAACAGCATCCAAAATGTATTGTGACTTACATCCAAACCTTAGCCCAAAAAGTAGAGTTAAAAGTGATGCAAATTTGTGAATATGGATGTGAGGATGAAGCTGTGCCTCTACATTTAATGAAATATCCCCAATAACACAATTCACAAACACTTGTGGCTGGCAGGCTAAATGTGAATGAACATAGCCAGTAAACTACAAAACAGTGGTGAAGCACGGTGAACATTTCACTGGCAGAAGGCAGCATACAGTAGCTTGAGGCTCTAGCAACAGTGCTCACTATAGCAGGAGGGTGAGCTCACACTTCCAAATGCCAATGCAAAGTGTGGACCTGCAATAAGAGCAGCACAGGTACTGTAAATATGCTGGGTCCAGTATTTTGCCACTGCTTTACACCTGCTGGGTACATGATCCAAAGTTTCTGTTGTGTCACATCAACCACCTTTGCTGGTCTGTGTTTGGAGGGGGGAGGTCTGGGAAATAAAGTGGCAGCAGAACATGAACAAGGGGGTGCTTCACAATGCATGCAGGGTGCTGACCTTCTCCATACCTACAGCATGACAATATGTACTCTAACCACCATGGTAAAGAGAAAAAGAGGGACACTTGTAAGTAAAACACCACATCAGCTAGTGGTGAATGATTGTTCTGTTTGTTTGATGTTTTGCACTTGTAAGCAGGTGAACAATTTGCCCGTTTACACAGCAACAAATATATAGACAGTACAATTTATATAAAAAGGCAAGTTAGAATAACAGCCATAATTTACAAAATAAAAAATATAAACCACAGAGTTCAATAACAGCTGCAGATATTTTGTATTGCATTATTATCATTACTATTATTATTTTGTTTTTGTTGACTGGGAAAGGAGAGTTAGACACTTCTGCATATTTTCAGCCTCATCCTGGGGATAAGTGGGGAGATGCAGATGGAAACCAATTGAAAATTTAACGGATTTAGCTGTTGATGGCATTGTAATTAGGATCTGAAGCAAAAAGCAAAGGTTAAGATGGGCAGACTGGGTGGGCCAAGCTGCCCTTATCTGCTATCAGATTCTATGTTTCTATGTTTAGGGTAATGAAGGAAATTTGGTATGGTTTCTTTAATATCCACCAGAACAGGCAGACATGACCTTGATTTAATGCCTCATCTGAAAGATGGCACCTCAGGAGTGCAGTCCCCCCACACTGCACAACAATGTCAGTACTGGAATTTTATTCCCATGTTCCTAGAGTGGGGCTAGGTTCCACAACCTTATTACGTCATACCAGGCTAACACAGAGAAAGTCACAGATGAACAATCACCTGCATGATAAGTCATTTTAGACCGTTATAGTAACTGAAAACAGCTGTGACTGCATCTGCTGGCCTACTTGTGCGCTCTCTCTCCCTCTTTTCTTTGTACATGCTCACTTGCTGACTCTAAGAACGGTTTGTTGCTGTGTTGGTCCTTGTACAAAAAGATGAACAAAATGGGTGATTGGATACCTTTTATTGGACCAACAAGAGAGTCCCAGAATGTTTCAAGCATGTTGGTCCAAAAAAAGGTATCAAATCACCCATTTTGTTCATCTTGCTGACTCCTAGTTCTGGTTGATATCAGACTGTAACAGATACTATAAAAAGTACAGTATGGGTGACTGTAAATACTCATTTTATTTTTCCACTCCCACTATGTGTTCTGCCTTTACAAGCCACTCAAACTTTGTTCTCATGTTTATGTAGCAAACAACCTTGAGTGTGTAAAAAAACAACTCATATCACACAAACTCACATACATCATTCTATATTTACTACCCAGTTCTCAGGTTTCAAAAACTTAACCAGTAATTAACACACTTTGTAGAATAGGACTGAGTAATTCTAACACCTTATTTGTTGAAATCTGATCACATCAGGTTATGCTAACAGTTCATAAAACACGGCTGGAGGGCTATACTAAACAAAACCAGTAACACATACCTCCCACAATGCAACAACTCTTTATGCACATCTATGCCCCTTCCCCCACAGATGTGCTCCCCTGCTGCAATGAAAACAAAATACATTTTCTTATACTGCAACGAAACATAAAAAACCAAAAACTGCAGTACATAGAGTGCAGTAAGCCTAAATCTGCCAGAAAACCAATCCTACATTTGCCAGCAAC
Source organism: Neoceratodus forsteri (assembly GCA_016271365.2). Taxonomy (NCBI): domain Eukaryota; kingdom Metazoa; phylum Chordata; order Ceratodontiformes; family Ceratodontidae; genus Neoceratodus; species Neoceratodus forsteri. Next base: position 735,269,671 of record CM057456.1, read on the forward strand.
AGTTACTTTAGCTAACAAACAACATCCCCACCCCCCCCAAAAAATAAAAAAATAAAACTGGAACAATTTTCTGCAGTTTTACAATAACAGAACCAGGGATTAAATTAGGTAGGAGCCCCCACGCCTTACAAAATTATATTAAGAGTTTCTGCACATCTGTATTGTTTTTCCACTGAATTCAAAAGGACAGTTCCACCACTTACAAATGACTGTTTCCTCATCTAAAAATCTAGATGGGAGAGTTTCCCTACCTAAACATTTCCAATGTAATGACTGAAAAGAATAAAGATCTTAACATACCAGGTACTACTGATCCTTTTCACCATTCAAAAGGAGGCAAGCAGGAAGTAACATGGCAGACATAAACTTCCCTTAATTATTATTCATAAGCTCACTTATTATTAAATTATTCCTAGGACTATCATTGCTCTGATATTTATTCATTTTTAAAGTACCAGGAACACTTATATTGCTAGCCTTTAGAGCCCACAGCAAAATCAATGCAAACACAGTCAAATTCATTTTTCACTAGAAAAGAACTTTGGTAAGTGGAATAAGACTGTTAAGATGTATTATACTCAGTGACATTCCTAGTGGTAGAGATTCCCTCAGCTTTAAGATTTGGTAATTTAAATCCATCACTTATGATGTTATGGGGGTAGAGAACATCCTCTTTTATGTTATTTCTTACATAACAGATGGTTTGCCAGCTTTAATTCTTTTTTTATGTTTTAACCCTTTCAGTGCTGAATGTATTTAGATTCTGGATCTATGTGTGTGTGTGTGTGTATATATATATATATATATATATATATATATATTTTTATATATATATATATAAAATTACTGGTGAACCAATATCAACCCATTTTTAGCAACTTTGGAAAGTCATATCAACTCATATCAACCTGCAGGTTGATACGACTTTTACATCCTTGCGCTGAGAAGCATACACAAGCACCAACCAATGAAACTGTCTGAGGCAGCACAAAACCATTCTCAAATGTAAACAGAAACTCACTCGTAAAAACCAGCATGGAGACCTGCGGCAAAAACGCTCGTACTTCCTTACTAGTAGGCACGCCCCCACACTAGCATGTTGTGTGCTGTCAGTCCTAGAATAAGCGTGAGGCGGGCCTACTAGTAAGAATATAACATTTAACCTCGTGTCTCGTCGTGAGTAGTAATTCTGAGAATTTATTTTAGCACCAGTTATTTTAAAAGAAAACATATGTAGGGAGTTGATATGGAGTTTTCACACCTCGTTGTGTGATAATAGTAAACCTCTCGAGCTTCACTCTCGAGGTTTACATATTATCACACAACTTGGGTGTGTGAAAAAACTCCATATCAACTCCCTACATATGCATTATTCTCTATATATTTATACAATGGGGTGGACTTATATTCAGTGTGATAAGTGCGTTTATCTGAGTCACTGTATGTATAAATACATTTAAACTACAGTGACCATTTATACACACAGTTACTATGTCACAAATCTCTTTAGAATTCATTTAGAATGTTCAGCCTCAGAACCAGTATTAACCATATTCAAATGGGAATAACTTTAAAGCAAAAAACAATAGCATGGTACTGTGAGCACGAAAAATGTTTAGCACAAAAATATCTACAAAATGAGTGGTGTTTCATTTATAGATACCTTTTAGTTTTTTTTATAATTATCAAAAAATAGCATAACATTCAATCTTCTTTTCACTTTTTTGACAAACAAATGTGAATAACTTTAAAATGAAAAAAGGTAGCATAGTACTGTGAGCATGACATTTGTTCAGCAAGAAGTTTTCTACAAAATGAGTGGTGTTTCATTTAATAGCAACCACTATGCTAGGCAGCCATACTCTAGGAAAGTTAACCAAAACTCCCAGAAATTAACATTTAAAATAAAGATAAACAGTCAAAACCAAATGTTCCTGCACTGATAGAAAGCATCCCTATTGCATAAATGAAATACACAATGGTGAGCTGTCAGATAAATTATTTATTTACACTTGTGCTGTTTGACCTCGGACACCTCACTCATGGCTTACGCCACTCGTGATGTTACCCAAGGTCAAACAGCGCTTGTGTAGATAAATGATTTATCTGACAGCTCACCACTGTATATCATATATATATATATTTATGCAATGGGGGTGAGGATAAAAAGTGACAAATAACAGCAGTATTTTTGGCTGGTCAGACCTACAGTGAGAATATTGCATTTATTCTCACTATAGGTCATTTATCCTCACTATAGGTAATAACCAGGCACAAACTGCACTTCACCACAGCTGCTCAGAGACATTTTGATTGGTGGGAGCTGGCAGCATGAGCAGTATAATCAAACTTCACCTGCTCACTTCCATACCAGCTCCCACTGTCAGTTTCATTTCTCTCCAGCATCACACAGAGCACTTTCACTTTCTCCCCAAATCTTTTTCAGCATAAAATGCAACTCTAAGTAAAGTCATTCAGAAAAACGTAAATATTAAACTTCTACAAACCCCCGCCACCCCCACCATGCCACATTGCACATTCACAATTTTTTTTTTTAAATCCTGTCTCCACATTTTAAACACCATACCAACAACTCCACATTCTCCAAAAACATATGTTCTCTGGACATTTGTCCAACCTCTACCCACATCACATATTTACAAAAAGTGTTCTTTTTTTTCTCTTTTTAAATTCCTGCACACACTACAACTACTATTTTGAACCCTCCTGCATACCAGCATCAACACTGTGCCTTCACCACCACTTTCCTTCTGCTCCTCACCCGATACACTTGCCAGTCCTCAACAACAAATGCTCTCCTCTGAATATTTCTCAAACCTGCCCTGGATAGCACTGAACTGTTCCATTGGGCTAAATGAAGCACAATGAACTCCTCCACAATACTATAACCCCTGCTATTTGTAAAATTCCCTGACATCCTTTTATACAGCACAATGGTACCGACCATCTTACCTCCATGTCCAGACCACCTATGACTGAGTCACACTACCTCCAATAGCTGACAACCAGCTTCTCCACCAGGTAGAAGGTGCCACAGGCAGCCACTCCTCGAGAGTTGAATCCCATGTGCCTCAGTACTGACATAAGACACAAACAGCAGGATCAACCAGATAAATGATCCATAACAAAATAGCCAGAGGAAAACAAAAAAATATGTATTTAAAATAAATCAACTGCCATCCAGAAACCTTGCTCCCTTGCTAACCAGGAGCAATACTGCCATGTTTAAAAACTTATTTAGCCCTCCCACGCACTACAAACAACCAGTAAAATGCCACGTTTGGCAACGCAAGCACATACAGAGCCTAGCTACCATCCCTACCTACAAGAAAAACAGCAATAAAACAATGAAGTAGAAAAAAAATCAAAAAGCATATATAAAAACACATTAAAATGAAAACCAAAGCAACACCATTGCATAAATGACATACGCAATGGGGCTACTGGAAATATCCCTGATATTCCCCCACTCATGCAGTTTGACCTTGTGACCTCACTCATGAGGTCATAAGGTCAAATTGCACTCAGGGGAAATACCAGGGATATTTTCAGTAGCCCCATTGCATATCCCTTATATATATATTCTATGCAAAAAAACTTCATTAATGCATCATTTAGGGTTCTTCTACAGTGAAAAAAGTGAGGAAATTAAATTTTAGGGTTCCACCCCTTGCACCCTTGCACCCTAGCCACCTCCACCAACAATCATCGGGGTGTTCATTGGGATCGTCGGCCCTAACTCTCAACCCATTCCATGTGTAAACAAGCTGAGGTGGTGCAGTATAGAGAGTGGGGTGATAGGGCTGACGACCCCAATGCACACCCTAATGCCTATTGGTGAGTGCGGGCTGGGGGTGGGGTGCAAGGGTTGGAAACCCTAAGATTGAATTTTCTCACTTTTTTCACTGTAGAAGAACCCTAACTGATGCATTAACAAAGTTTTTTGCATATAATTTCCTTACTTTTTAAGAAACAATAGAAAAGTAGAAAGTTGCACAAGTTGGTGGAGCACAGGCCCTTTTGGGCCCCGCGCTCCCACCAACTTGTAAGTGTCAGGCCACATTACACACCCAATCACTAAAAAGTACATTGACAACAGCAAGGCCAGCCACCAAGCAAATGTTAATCTAGTAGAACAATAAAAAACGCTGTCCACAAAACGTAAACTGCACCACACAATATCTTCTCAAAAAATATATTGTCCGACACATAAACACTGCAATTAACATCTACAGGACATGCCATCAACACCCTCCAAATTTCAAGTAAAAAGACCAAACTGTGTCTGAGATATAACATGTCAAAATTTGACATTTCCATTCGTCAGAGTGGCACAGTTCCACACCTGTTGACATTTAACACACACAACAACTGAAAACTACATCCATGACACTAAGGCTAGGCACCCTATCAATTTCAAGCCACCAGCACAATCCAAAACACTGTCTGCAGCACGTAAAGTGCTTCATGCAAAATCTCCTCAAAAATAATTTTCTCTGTCACTTAATCACCATTATTCACATCTACAGGATATGCCATAAACATCCTCCAAACTTCAAGTAAAAAAGAACAAACCACTTTTTAGATATTCAATGTTAAAGATTGGTAAAATTTCCCATCTATTCCATTATAAAAAATCTGGCCATCTTGTCCCTCCCTCGCAATCAAAGATGGCGATCAAATAATCTCACGATCAAACACTTTGCAGGCTCACGATCAAAGAATTTGCAGGGTCATGACCAAAGAATAAAAACTGTTGTAATTTAAAAAATTCAAAGATTTGTGGTAAACCACCACCATGGTTCATCAGAACAAAGCCTCCTGAGTGAAACCCCACCCACATTTGTCTTCCTAGGACACCCCTGAGCTGAGAAAATTGATTTCTTTAACAGACCAGCTCATCCCTCGCTTGTGATGCACGATTGTGATCAAAGAATCTCGCAGTCAAAGAATTTGCAGGGTCATGAACAAAGAGTGAGGGATGAGATGGCCAGATTTAAAAATGTATTTTCTCAGCCCAGGGGTGTCCTTCAAAGTTAAATGATGCTGGGTTTTGCTCAGGGGCCTTCAGTCTGCCCCATCTGAATGTAAAAAAATCATGTTTTAAATATCCCTGGTAGTCTAGGGACCCCCATCATAAAAAAAATAGATAACAATCTGTATTCATCCCCCCCAATGTCTATGTCCTAAATATTTTTTTTTTATATGCCTGGTAGTCTAGTGGGCCCCCTGATGTGTATAAAATGATAATTGTTATTCATATCCCTCATAGTCTAGTGCCTCCATCATAATAAAATATATAAATTTCTGCAATTTCCTGGTAGTCTAGTGGCCCCCCTGTGTATTTTATACATATTGCTGTTTTAGATCCCTGGTAGTCTAGTGGCCCCCCTCCATCATAATAAAATACATAAGGATTTTGAATTTCCTGGTAGTCTAGTGGCCTCCCACCCCTCCACCCAGCCTTGCCAGCCCACAGCACCCACCCCTTCTCCAGTCAGTGACTGGAACAGCCCATCTCTCACCTCCATGGCCAGCCACTGACAGTGTGTATTATGAGTGCTAATGCAAAGATGTGCTCTGAGAGTGATTCAGGTGCCTCTTTGCATTAGTGATACATAATACACACAGTGTTGTAAGGAAATGAGAGAGTAAGCTGTGCCAATCACCGACACAAAGGTATAGAAATACTATGGCCCCTGGCAACTGAGTGGAGAGTGAGAAACCCTGGGCTGCAAAATCAAAAATCACTGTCATATTGTATGATGAGAAGAAACAGCTAGACCACCAGAAGATATGAAAAAAATAATTATAATGTAATACACATTGGGGGAGCCACTAGACTACCAGGGATCTAAAACAGCAATATGTATAAAATATGCATGGGGGAGCCACTACACAACCAGGAAATTGCAGAAACGTATATATCTTATTATGATGGGGGGCACTAGACTACTAGGGATGTGAATAACAATTACTGCTTAATACACACCGGAGGGGCCACTAGACTTCAAGGGAAATAAAAAAACAACATTTATGAACATTGGGGGGGCCACTATAGATCGTTATACATTTTATCATGATGGGGTGGGGGCCGCTAGACTACCAGGAATATGTTAAACATGTTTTATTTTATTCAGATGGGGCAGAACGAAGCCCCCTGAGCAAAACCCAGCCTTATTTAAGTTTGTAGGGCACCCCTGGGCTGAGAAAAATGTTTTTTATATCTAGCCATCTCGTCCTTCACTTGCGATACATGATTGTGATCAAAGAATCTCATGATCAAAAAATTTGCAGGCTCACGATCAAAGATTGTTAGCGCGCCTCGAACAAAGAATTTTAAACCTCAGAACTCTATTTTTTGACCAATTTAGATGAAACCAAAGGCATGGTTCAATAGATTGGAGTCCCCTGAGTAAAACCCATCCAAGATTTACTTCATAAGTGACCTCTGAGCTGAGATATTTGTGTTTTTCCAATCAGAAAATGAAAAACAAGATGGCAGACCTCGCAATCAAAGAATTTTAAAAATCCTCAGAGAGAAAGATTCTTGAACCGTGAGGCTGCAAATTCTTTGATCGCCAGGTGGGACGAGATGGCCAGAACTCCATTGTTCGTTCACAAAACATACATATAAATTTTGCCTTTGACTTATAATGGGAACTTAAAAGTGGCATAACTTTTGAATGCCTTAATATTTTTTCACCAAACAAAAAGCGGCATGTTCGGCCACCAAAGTTCTTTCAATTGAGCCATCTTGCAGAGTGGCATGCCACACAATGGCCATGCAGGGCCATGTCTAAAATCCCAAAAGCTGCCTCCAAAAATGGATAATTTTGCATTTTTCAGCATTTTGTTACGCAAAGACCTTAAGTCTGACCAAAATGTAATTTGGCAAATCAAGAGATCTATCATGCCCCACCACGCATTCCAAAGTTCAGGCAACTACGTTGAATGGGTCAAAAGTTATTAATGCCCAAACTTTTGACTTTAGTATGTAAGTGACTGCTGAACCCTAAGTATAGTGGCGCAATCGCGCCACTCTAATTATGGTAGCACGGTAAAAAGGGGAAAAACTGTCAACTTTGGAGTGCCATAACTTTGCTGCCATGTAATATTTTTTCAACACAACACTGAAAGGCACATCTGTGAGATGTCGGCCATGCTCCCTCCAAATTTCAGCCCAAAACTCCCAACCTGCTCTTTTGCATCGCGAGTGTCGAAGAATTGCTGTCATTTTCCCACAGACTAGAAAACTACTGTCGAATTTGAGAAAGCTATTACAAAATTTTGTGACACTTTCGTGAGCACGAAAGTACTTTGCGAAAGTACTTTTTCCAGAAATTTGAAAAACATATTTCTGGGGTGTTTTACCCCAAAATAAGGACATGGCTAGCATCCTCAGGGTCCGACTAGGTGAATACAAAAAGAATTAGGTTGCTAGAGGGTCCCAATTTTAAATGCCAAGCATTTTTGTGATCACTAACTGAAAACTAAATGGCAGATTTGTGACAGTAAATGGGCTATTTGGGATAGTAAAAGCTGCATTTGTGACACTGTCGAACTTTTTGTTAACTTTTCCCTTTGACTTATAATGGGAACTTGTTTTTTGAATAACTTTTGAACCGTTTAATATTTTTTCACCAAATCTTCAAAAGGCACATCGGGGACCTAGGCAGCATGTTCTCTGAAGTTTTCGGACTGGCCACAGAAACTGTGTGACCTGTAGGTGAGAACAAAGAATTCGCAAAAAAGCGTAAATGCACATTTCGTTGGTGCTTAATAACTCCACAGCTGTATATCCGACCAGTACGAAACTTGGCAGATCCCAAGATCGACCACCCCAATCATGTATACCAAATTTCAGGCAAATCCGTTGAATGGTGGCAAAGCTATTAAGGTGCAAAGTTTGACCCTTTAACCTTAAAATGGCTCCTCAACCCTAAGTATGGTAGCACTACCGTGCTGCCATTATATATATATATATATAGATCTATATCTATATATATAGATCTATATCTAGATATATATATATATATATATATATATATATATATCATGGTAGCACGGTATTGCAACCATAGTTAGGGTTGAGTAGCCCTTTTCACCTATTAATAACTATGCCACCATCCAATGGATTTGCCTGAAATTTTTCAGGCTCAGGACGTAACCATAGATCTAGGGATCTGCCAACTTTCTTACTGGTTGGATATATGGCTGTGAAATTATTAAGCGACATCCATGAGCGCAATTTTTTTTTTGTGCATTCTTTGCTTGCACCATTAGGTCACACAGTTTATGCGACCAGTCCAAAAACTTCAGGGAACATGCAGCGGGGGTCCCCAATGTCCCTTTTGAAGATTTCATGAAAAAATATTGAACGGTTCAAAAATTATTCAAAAAAGTTCCCATTATAAGTCAATGGGAAAAGTTAACAAAAAGTTTGACACTTTCACAAATGCATTTTTTAGTGTCGCAAGTGGCCTTAGTAGTGTCAAAAATCCACCATCTTGTTTTCAGTTACTGATCACAGAAATGCTTGGCATTTAAAATTAGGACCATCTAGGGACACAATTCTTTTTGCGTTTACCTATTCGAGCTCTGAGGATGCTAGCCATGTCTTTATTTTGGGGTTAAACACAGCAGAAATATGTTTTTCAAATTTCTGGAGAAAGTAGTGTCACACCTGCGACACTTTCGCAAATTTTGCGAAAACTTTTGCAAATCACGACACTATTTTTCTAGGCTATGGCCAAAATGACAGTAATTATTTGCCACCCTGCTGCAAAAAAATGGTTTGGTCTTTTGGGCTGAAATTTGGAGGGAAGACAGCCAACATCTTACAGATGTGCCTTTTGGTGATTCAGTGAAAAAATATTGGAGGGATGCAAAGTTATGGTACTCCTAAGTTGACATTTTTTCCCATAGACTAACATGGCGTCGTCTGCAGTGCCTTTCGGGGCTCGTATCTCTGAAATGGTGTGAGATACGGAATTTTCGATGCAACACGGGCCACACATCTAGTGAAAACCTAGCCAGGAAACTCATGAATCATGTGAAATAATTTTTTTTTCTACATCACATGGTTTCTGAGATATAAACAATTTAGTATCCCAACAGCTCGTTTTCTGCTCCAAGGCCCACTATTATGCATACATTCTTTGTACACACTGTGTTTCTCTATGTAGCTGTTGGGCAAAAACAGGGTGTGTGCTTCTATTACTGTTACAGTTAACATTTCCACTTGTGTTACCGTTCCCATGTAAACCACCATGTGCGTTACCATTTAAGTTCCCATTTGCGTACGCGCTTGCGTTCGCGTTTCTGTTTCTGTTTCCTTTGGCATTATTTCTGTTGTTAACATTACCATTTGCATTTCCAATTGTGGTACCGTCACTGTGCGTGTCACAGTTTGTGTTTCCTTACACGCTTGTGTCTCCTTTTGTGTCACAGTTCACTTTGGCGTCACTTTGTGCTTGCGTTTCTACTAACGTTTGTGTTTCCATTTACATTTCAGTCACCATGTGCACAACCATTAGCGGTTGCATTTCTCTTGCACTTACCATTACTATGTCACAAAGAAACCACTTGGTGGGAGCGCGGGTCCCGAAGGGCCCCACGTTCCCACCACCACATTCCATTCACTGTTTCTACTGCACATTCTCAAAAAGAAGGGAAATTAGAGGCAAAAAAATACATTTAATGCATCAGTTAGGGTTGTTCCACAGCAACAAAAGTGAGGAAATTCAGTGTTAGGGTTGAAATCCCCCGCTGCTGTCCCCATCCCGCCACCCCAACCGTAGCAGGGTGTGCATTGAAGTAACATGGGTCCTAACTCTCACCACACTCCTATACCTCAGCTTGTTTCACATGTGATGGGGTAAGAGTTAGGTCCAATGATCCCAATGCACACACCGCTGGTGGTTGGGGTAAGCTGTGGAGTGCAAGGGGTTTTCAACCCTAACACCGTACTCTCACTTTTGTAGGTGGAACAATCCTAACTGATGATTAAATGGATTTTTTGCTCTAAAAAATATATATATATATATATATATATATTATAGTATATGATAGTGCCACTATAGTTAGGGTTGAGTATGCCATTTAAGGTTAAATTGTGAAATTTTGCATCCTAATAACTTTGCCACTGTATGATAGATTTGCCCAAAATTTGGAAGACATAGAGCAGTACTATATATCTCTGGATCTGCCAAGTTTCATAGCAGTTGGATATACGGTTGTGGAGTTATAAAGCAACATTCTGTAGCGCATTTATGCTTTTTGCACATTTTTTGCTCGCGCCTACAGGTTGCATCATTTGCGTGACTGGTCTGAAAACTTCAGGAAACATGTGGCCAGTGTCCCCAATGTGCATTTCAAAGAGTTCATGGAAAAATATTATATGGTTCAAAAGTTATTCAAAAAACAAGTTTCCCATTATAGTCAAAGGGAAAAAATAACATAAAGTTCAACAGTGTTGCAAATGCAGTTTTTAGTGTCGCAAATTGCCCCTGTTGTGTCGTGAGTCAGCCATTTTTTTTTCAGTTAGAGGACACATAAATGCTTGGCATTTAAATTTGGGACCCTCTAGGGACACAATTCTTTTTGTGTTCACCTAGTAGGCCCCTGAGGATGCTAGCCATGTCTTTTTTTGGGGGGGTTCTGCACCCCAGAAATATTGGTTTTTGAAATTTTTGTAAAAAGTAGTGCTGCAAAGTAGTGTCACACTCATGACACTTTCATGATTTCATTTGCGAAAGTGTCGTGATTTGCAACACTATGCCCAAGATAACAGGAATTCTTTGCCACCCTATTGTAAGATAATTGTCTGGTCTTTTGGGCTGAAATTTGGAGGAAAGAAAGCCAACATCCCACAGATGTGCTTTGGTGGTTTGGTGACAAAATATTGTATGTATGGAAAGTTACGGTGCTCCAAAGTTGACGTTTTTTCCCATAGACTAATATTGCGGTGTCCGCCACGCCTTTCGGGGCCCGTATCTCGGAAACGCTTTGAGATACGGACATTTCCTTGGAAAAATGCTAAGCCCCCCCCCCCAGTAGGGGGCTAAGCAGAAAACTAGCAAGACATACGGTTCCTGAGATATAAGCAATTTAGTATTCCAAGTGCTCTTCTGCTCCGGGGCCCATTATTATGCATGTATTCTTTGTATTCACTGTGTTTCTCTATGCAGCTGTTGGTGAAAAAAAGGGTGTGTGCTTTCGTTACTGTCACAGTTAGCGTTCCCACTTGTGTTTCCATACCATTTGCGTTAGCGTTCCCATCTATGCCACCGTATGCATTACCCTTTTCCTTTTTGTTTGCGCTTGCATTTGTGTTGCTGTTACCATTTGTGTTTCCATTACTATTTCTGTTTGCGTTTTGTTTTGCGTCACTGTGTGCATTACCATTTGTGTTTGCATATACGCTTCCATTAGTCACTATTATTTCACTACTCGCAGTGTTGCACAGGCTAAGCTACAAACTCTCTTGGGAGGGTGTCTCTTCTCACCCCACTGTTGCTTCTAATATGCTCACTCTCTCCAAATGGCCCATTGCGACCTTTCCTCTCTTGGCCTCCAACAGAATCACCTACCGTGTTGCTTAAATGCTTCAGAAATCCCTTTCTCCAATTACCTCCCTGCCCACCCGGTTACCTCACCGTAAACTATGGTACCTGCTCCTCCTATTATTATTGATAGCAGGATATGTTGAACTAAACCCAGGACCTGCTGATAACATAGCCCACCTTGCTACAGCCTGGAAGGACCTAAAGCGGCTGTGTATTGTACACCTTGTTGAGAGGTCTAAACCTCACTTTCAGATTCTTGACGATATCAGGAATGCAAGTAATCACAGACACGTTGCATTACAGTAATAAACAAGTTTATTACTACCAAGGGATAAATCACGGTTGCCCTAAGCAGTTCTTACCAATATGAACCGGGAGCCAGTGCTAAGCATTCCCTACACCTCAAGGTTTCTCTGTTGTCACTTGGGGTCTCGGGTCTCCGAGGTGTAAAGCTTGTGCATTACATTATATACCTATGATAATTACTATGGTTACCAAAAGGCAGAAACATTTCTAGTTACAGAGATAAGTCCTATTGGCTAAATTAGAGGTGGCTCCATGGTCCAAGATAACATTATACAATTCTGTAAAGTCATCAGTTTGAGAACAAAAGAGTTCTTATACAGAGTCTTACATAACTCAGTGTAGTAGTACAAATCACCAAAAGATGGCAATGCTGTCTTACGTATTATAATTACTTCAAGGACGGAGGTGTCTAGGCATCTGACAAGTAAGAAATACACAGAAAATACATGGCAAAATATATGTGTATTAGCAAGCAAAGTGTATTACAACAATATGCATTCACATCCTGACATCTACTCTTATATGGTAGATGCCCTTAGCCCTAAATATTAGTATAACCTATACCTAAGTGTTAACTGTCTACAGTGTACCTCTGAGGGTACCAATTAGGGTGCAGGGACCTCGTGTAACATTCTCCCCCTTGTTGCCTCCAAGGGCAACACAGGCAATTGTGTAGGGAAAGGACAGGAGCAGTGGTCATTTACAAACCCGACGCGCGAGCCTTGTAAAGGAACTCGAGCTGCTCACGGTGTTGGCGTAGTGTGCGCCATAGGCAGCAAAGCATTATAGTCAAAAAGAAAATTAAAAATGCTTGTATAACAAAACCTTTAAAAGTAATCTCTAGCCAGGTGTTAGTCAATGCGTTATTCATATCTCCATCATTAATCAAGGCGAGAACAGCTTCATTGACTTCGGTCATATTATTGCTGATGTGGATGAGGTGTGTGTCTTTCCTGTCTAAAATTGATTTCAGTGTAAGTGTGAGTGGGTCTATGTGTACATTAAAGTTTTGCAAGTATTCCGATAGTGTGAGTAGATAATCTGGGTTACCATCAATAATATCTGCATCCAACAGGGGGACGGGGGTTACAACAGTATGTCCAATAACAGTCTTCTGGTGGGGGACAAAACAGAAATTGGGATAATCAATAGCACAGGTAACAGAAAATATGTGTAGGATTTATAGTTCCTAACTACACAGTACTCGCCATTGGAATTAAACTGTGAGTGCACAGTAGGCAGTCTCCACTTTTGCAACTGGACAGGGAAGGTGTATGTAGTCTTCGAAATCCATGTTGACGGGAGATGAACCTCCTCATGATAGGATTGGTAGAGCTTATCTGGAGCCAAAGTTGAGTCAAAAGAGTTGGTGCCATTCGCAGTGATGTCATCATCCATTGTGAAAGTCCAATCAATGCTGTCTGGAGAGTAGCCACAAACAGGTTGGATAACATCAAACACATCACATCTGCACAAGTAAATATATTGCTTTATCACACAGCAGTCCGTGTGCGGAGCCACCCAGGCATCCAGGAAAGAATGGTAGACCAGTAGAGGTGGTAGATCCAGGCGTTCTCTGTAGATGTCTTCATCCAAATGCCCAATCGAATGAACCAGTGCAAGCTTGTTGAACAAGGCTGTAGTGGGATCAAAGTGTGGTAAGGAGACAGTGAAAGAAACAAACATGGTATCTGTTATGGAACATTTCTTAGCAGTGAAACAAGGACCAGTATTAGGGTGTCTGGTCACAAACCCCAAATTCCTAGCTGTGGAGAGAGGAATAGTCAAAGTCTGTTGCATACACATGGAAATACACCTAGTGGTTTTACACCTTGGACAATACCATTTGGAAATGCGTCTATCATGTATGATGTCAGGTATTCTTCCTGATTCTAGGTCACGGAAGAGGTTATTTATGGTAGTGATGATATAAGAGCCATAAGCAGAACAGAGTATCTCTCTAGCAATGTATTGTTTATCTGCTTCCTTATTGCTCTGTTGTATGAGTGCGTCAATCTTATCTTTAGAATCAGTGAATGCCTTAGCAATGTCGTGCATGTTGCATACAGTGTATCTGCCTTCCTGGCTAAGGCCATCCACACCACGCAATAATGGAGGTAAAATGTTTTTCCTGTGTGGCTGTTGCCAGCAACAGGTCGTCCACATATTGTAAGAGACATTGGTGGGTAGATAAACTCTCGAGGGCATCCATCATGTGGAGATGGAAGAGGGATAGACTGTTATGGAATCCTTGTGGCAAGCAAGTCCACATGTACTGTCTTCCTTCAAAGGTGAAGGCAAACTTATATTGACTCTTAAGGGCCAATGGCAATGACCAAAAAACACTGGAAATGTCCAGGGCACTGAACCATTTCAAGTCCGGGGTCAGAAGTCGTAGTACATCTGGTGCAATGCCACAGTTGGGAAACAATTGGGGGTGACCTGATTCAGTTTCCTGTAGTCAATAGTAAGTCTCCAGGTGCCTGTGGGTTTTTTTTATGGGCCATACTGGGAAGTTGGTGGTGGAAACACAAATTCTAATTACTCCTTGCTTGAGAAGTGACTTGATCGTTTCTCTAAGGGAAGGCAAGGCTTCCGTTGGGAAAGGATATTGCCTTCACAGTTGCCCTAAGCAGTTCTTACCAATACGAACCGGGAGCCAGTGCTAAGCATTCCCTACACCTCTAGGTTTCTCTGTTGTCACTTGGGGTCTCTCGGGTCTCTGAGGTGTAAAGCTTGTGCATTACTTTATATACCTATGATAATTACTATGGTTACCAAAAGGCAGAAACATTTCTAGTTACAGAGATGAGCCCTATTGGCTAAATTAGAGGAGGCTCCACGGTCCAAGATAACATTATACAATTCTGTAAAGTCATCAGTTTGAGAACAAAAGAGTTCTTATACAGAGTCTTACAAAACTCAGTGTAGTAGTACAAATCACCAAAAGATGGCAATGCCATCTTACATATTATAATTACTTCAAGGACACAGGTGTCTAGGCATCTGACAAGTAAGAAATACACAGAAAATACATGGCAGAATATATGTGTATTAGCAAGCAAAGTGTATTACAACAATATGCATTAATATCCTGACATCTGCTCTTATACGGTAGATGCCCTTAGCCCTAAATATTAGTATAACCTATACCTAAGTGTTAGCTGTCTATGGTGTACCTCTGAGGGTACCAATTAGGGCGCAGGAACCTTGTGTAGCAATCTGAATATCAGATAGTCTACCCCACAACTTAACCGAACTAGAGGCCTGGGCTACTCAACATAACCCTGACATTCTATGTCTCTCTGAAACCTGGCTAAAACCCTCCACCCCTGATAATCTGTGCATGTTACCTAACTATAAAATAATCCAGCAGGATAGGTCCACATCCAAATGAGGTGGGAGTGTTGCAGTCCTCTTCAAACCTCACCTATCCCTACACCTAAATGTCTCTCTCACCCTCTCACATTGTGAAGCTATTCATACTACCCCACAACTAGGCTCTAAGAAACTGCATGTAGTGTGTGCCTATAATCCCCCTAAGGGTAGCACTGCTGGGCTCAAGGAACTATTATCACAAGTGGACATGGTCATTGATCGAAATGAGGTCCTCATTATGGGTGACTTAAATATCAATTGGAATAGCAAATCAGATCAGTCCTACCATACAATGGTTTATGGCCATAACCTCCACCAGCTAATCACTGACCCCACAAGGGTTTTGGCCCCCCCCTCGTTCTAGTACTCTAATTGACTGGGCTCTTACGAACCATCCTGATAGCATAGTCTCTCCTGGTACCCTGCCAGACGCAATAACTGATCACTCCTCAATATACTGCATCTGGCGCTCTGCTAGACCACCATCTCCTCTGCCAAAACTCATTACCTTCCGTAATCTGTCTAATCTTAATCAGGCAAATTTTTTGCTTGACCTCTCAATGATAGACTGGTCTCCTATCTTTACAGCCCCTAATGCCCATTCAGCCCTTGACTACTTCCTGGCTAGGTTTGGATGCCTACAGGACATCCATGCCCCCAGAGTCATTCGCCGCATACGGGGAACACAAACTAAGTGGCTCACCAAAGATCTCTGCACTCAACTTAGGGCTAGGGATAAAAGCTGGTGGCGTTTCAAGGCCTCAGGGCTCCAAGCAGATTTTAACGACTATAGGATCCAGAGAAACTCCTGCAAAAGAAACATCTGACTAGCGAAAAGCTCTTTCTGTAAGAACCTACTAATGAAATCAGCTGGCGACACTAAGAAATTCTGGTCCAATATAAAAACCCTTCTTGGTGCCAACAAAACATCCACTACAAATGACATGCTGATAAATAACATACATTATAATAATCCTGTGTCCATAGTCAATGCACAAAACTGCTATTTCACTGATCTATCGAGCTACTCAGCCTCCTTCCTCCCTAGTCCCCCCACCTCCAGCTCCATGGACACACAACCTGCACTCTCTCACCCACTGTTCCGGTTTCGTACCGTCACCAGTAAAGAAGTTCTAAAGCTGTTACTCTCCATCTCTGAAAGCACTAGCCCTGGTGCTGATGGATTGGAACCAAAGCTTCTGAAAATTGCTGCCCCTCTTATCGCCTCCCCATAACAAAAATCTTTAATTTATTGATATGTCATGGCACGGTTCCCAACATTTGGAAGATAGCCAGAATTACTCCCATCCTTAAGAAAGGTGATGCTAAAGAAATGACAAATTATCGACCTTTTGCCATTCTTTCTGTCCTTGGCAAAATCCACGAAAAACTAGTGGCAACTCCAACTTCAGCATATCTACAGAAGCATAACCTCCTCTCAGACTCCCAGCATGGTTTTCATAAAGGCCACAGCACTACCACTGCCATCCTAAAACTTATAAATGACATTTATGGTGCAGTGGAATCTGGCTTACTGACAGGGACCATATTCATTGACCTTACGAAGGCGTTTGACCTGGTCAACCACTCCCTTCTCCTTACCAAACTTTCCTCGCTTGGTTTCTCTGTTGACACAGTTGCCTGGTTCAACAACTACTTACCCAACCGAACACAGGCTGTAACTTTTAACTCAGCCATGATTAATCTTTCTCCCGTACTGTTGGGAGTTCCTCAAGGCTCCATACTTGGCCAGCTACTTTTCTCTATTTTTATAAATCACCTCCCATCGGCTTCTCCTGACTGCTCATCCTTGCTGTATGCAGATGATCTTGTCATCTACCGTAGTGGAAGTAATGTCATGGATATAAATCGCTCCCTAACCGAAGGCTTCCACAGTTTTCAAACCTGCCTAAGTGAAAACTATCTTGTTCTTAATGCAATTAAAACACACTCCATGCTTTTCGGCTCTCCAGCCAGACTCAAATCAACTCATAACTCCTTTCAAATCTTATGTGCAAATGGCTCCCCTGTAGTTAGTACCAACTCTTTTAAATGCCTGGGCATCATCCTTGATGAATCCCTGGACTTTGACCTCCACATCACCACCACCCGCAAATCGAGCAACGCAAAAATTGGAGAAGCCTACCGTACAAGCTATGCTCTCACGCCATCTGCCAGGCTTGCTGTGGCACAAGGTTTTCTGCTTCCAGCTCTGTCATATGGCTCAGTCACATACCTAGGAGCTTCTAAGACCTCACTCCTCATATGGGACACCACCTACAATAGCATCTGCCTCTATGCTTCTGGATCACCACGTCTCAAACATCACTGTCAGCTTTATGCTGAACTAAAATGGCCTAGTCCCACTGCCCACCGGCTACTAGCCTTTGGCTCCCTACTGCACGGTATAACCAGTTCAGGTCTACCCAGATATCTCACCTCACTGTTATACTCCCAAACCCCCACCTATGGTCTCCGATCCAATGACTATGCCCCTCTTTTCATCCCCAGATGCAAAACCACCATGGGTACACATGCTTTCTTTTACTCTGCACTTAAGTACTGGAATGCTATCCCACAAACTATTAGCCTAGCTCCCACCCATGCTAGTTTCAAGAAACTCCACCGTGAATATCTACTGGCGTCAAACCCCAGTACATGCTTCCATCCACCATAGCCCAGTACACTCCGTTCCACCTTCCACCCTATGCTCTCCTGCACTTGCCTTCTCCCTCTCACCCCTTTTCTCCCTGTCACCCATCCCTTCTTCCTCTCTCAAACATTGTGTCATATGATGGCACTTACTGTTGGTCTGGACCCTCCTGATAGCTCTAACACAGTCCTATTTACACTTGTTTTGTTTAGTTTTACTTTTCTACCTGCACTGGCTATATTTGTTGAACACTATATAACAATCTTCTTGTTAATATTGTTTGTATCACTGATTATCCTATTGTCTACCTCTCCCTTGTGCTGCATCACATTGTACTGCAAATGTATTTTTCACTTGTATACTCCCGGGTCGAGCCTGAAAATAGGCATCTCTGTGTCTAGTGCACCCACCCGGTTACCAAAGGCAAATAAATAAATTTGCACTTCCTTTGATGTCATCGTTGCAGTTACCATTAGCATTTGCATTTCCTGTTGTGGTACCGTGACCGTGTATGTTACCAGTTGCGTTTCCATACATGCTTGCATTTCTGTTTCCCTTTGCGCTACTGTCTATGCCACCATGTGCATTACCCTTTGCGTTTTTGTTTGTGCTTGCGTTCACGTAACTGTTAACATTTGCATTTCCATTACTGTTTTTGTTTGCGTTTCCTTTTTCATCACCGTGTGCATTTCCCTTTGCATTTGTGTACGTGCTTCCATTTGCGCTTGTGTTTCTGTTTATGTTTCCTTTGGTGTCATTGTTGCTGTTACTGTAAGTGTCTGTGTTTCCAATTATGTTACCATGCCCATGTGCATTACGGTTTGCATTTCCATACACACTTGCATTTGCATTTCTGTTTTCATCAACATTTGTGCTTGTGTTTGTATTACTGTTTGCATTATTGTTTATGTTTGCATCACCAAGTGCGGCAGCATTTGTGTTGCCGTTACTTCACTATTTATAGTGCACATTCTCAAAAAGAAGGGACATTCATGACAAAAAACTCCATTTAATGCATCAGTTAGGGTTGTTCCACAGCGAAAAAAGTGAGGAAATTCAGTGTTAGGGTTCCCACCTCCCTTGCACCTCACCCGCACCCCTCCCCCACCAACAGGCATTGAGGTGTGCATTGGGGTTGTTGGTCCTAACTCTCACCCCATTCTCCTATACTGCACCACCTCAGCTTGTTTGCACATGGGATGGGGTGAGAGTTAGGACCGATGACCCCAACGCACACCCCGATGTATGTTGGTGGGGGTAGGGTGGGGTTGGGGTGCAAGGGTATGATGGGCAGGTGTGTGATATGGAAAATATTCTCACTCTTGCAGTGTGAGCTCTGGATACTCATGAGTGCCGAAGGCAAGAGTGAGAGTGAGAGTATCCAGAGCTCACTCTGCAGGAGTGAGAATATTTTCCATAGCACACGATCTGCACATCATGGGCCAGATATTTAAAACTTTGCCACAGGGCTAAATTAGCATTGTCTGGCATGCTAAATCAGCCTGGATCCAATAGCCCACTATATTCAAAATGGGTAGCCCTGGTCCTAAACCTGCTGAATACAGCATGCTATCTATAAGTTCAAATAAGTAGAAAAGCCATTCATTAGATTAAAACTTGAACATGTGGAAATCCACGCTGCAAAATATACCATGTGGAGGAAAACTGGGCTGAGAGTGCAGTGCAAAAATAACCTGGGAATAAGACAGCTGTGAATACACCAACCAGGAAGTACAAACCACAACATCATCCCAGTTCACAGCGATGTGAAGGAAGGTAAATGTGAACTATGTGGCTAATGTGTATGCTAGCAAAGGAGTGAAGTCAGTAAAGCTACAAGCAGCAGTGCATGTGAAATTACATTATGCAAAAATGTACAATGTTTCTGAAATGTTTGCATGGCGCAAACACGTTTGCAGAGGTTTAGCACGGAGCTAAGCCATTTGCCCGGCACAATCACGTTTGTCTGGGGCAAAACTTTGCTATATTTGTACATGACATGCAAATAAGCCTACTTATGTAATCTGTGGGCAAACATCCAGATTAGCATCTCATTATGACCTGATTTGCATGCAGTTTACCCAGCACTATTGCAGGTTCCAAAAGCTCCACCTGTAGGTCAGTCTGGCAGTGCATGGTGGTAGCTGCAGGCTACAGTTGTACAGTATAGCACAGAATATTGTGCCCCAGAGGACTACACAGCACAGGCACAGGTGGTGGTGCTGCATGTAATTGCCAAACTGTACTTCATGCTACAGTACACAGCAGACACTACAGTAGCAAGGGGGCCAGTAGTGTGAGAGATACAGCAATGCTTATGGTGTACTGCACTGTACACAGTGACAGGCCCAACTTGCAAGTGTTTACTGACAGTGGACATTAGTGTTACGCTGTTGTGCTACCCACAGATGCTGCACCACTGGCATGGGATGCTCACAGTGACATACACAGGGCTGGCTGTGTGTTGTGATGTCTGTACAGATGTGCAGTATGTGGATGGGGGCACATACCATCAGACAGGCACACTGGTGTTGGTGTATTCTCAACACTGGCCCATGTGCACTATGTGGCTTGTCCCAGCCTTGTGGCCACACCCAATCTGTGGTGCAGACTGGCCACTTGTACACCTTCCCCTCAACATCCTCCATGCCCACAGTGCTGCATGTGTGTGTGTGCTGGTGTCTGTTGGTGTCCACCAAAGAGTGGTCTGCAGATGTGTGCTGTATAGCCGCACTGCCATGGTGTCCACTGGGAGCTGGGTCACCACATACTGCCTGGCATGGCTGAGACCAGTGGCAGATGATGGCATCATAAGGATGCCATCAGTGAGCAGCATGTTTCCTCTATGTCTGGCTTATTTCGGTGTGTCATGCTTACTGGATAGGATCACACAAAGCTGCGTAAAAGTCATGCAAAGCCACTCAAAGCCACAGTGTCACACAAAGCTCATTTGCCCAGTGTTAAGACTACCTTTTCCTGGGCGGTAATTAGCACCACACAAATCGTTGTGCGAAGTCACGCAAAAACACTTTGCACAGCACTATTTGCTAAATATAGTATTGCACCTGTATTAATGTACATGCCCCCTCAGTTTGCCCCTTGCATACATTATAATTTTGCCCAATGCTAATGCAGTTTTAATCACTCACCATTTACCCTATTTTGGGAAGCAGTTAGGAGGGACTTTTATGCAGCTGGAAATGGGTGGGGATTTAAATTTATTGGTGACCTATGTTGGGAGATGAAAGTAGAGAGGAAACAGGATGCAGCTGGGTGGGGGAAGGTTTTCCATTTGTTTTTGATTTTTCAGCTGTCTTGGCAGGTTTCCTTGTTGTGTAATGACATGAAATATGACTATGGGTTTTTCTTGCAATTACAGGACAAGGCTATAATCATATAAGACATTCCTATGGTCTTCTGCCATGTAATTATGGGCTGATAAAACCCCCTTATGAAAAACTACAGTATGCATGCCCAAATGGCTAATTTAAAAACACTTTAACTTTTTTTTTATTTTAAGTTGTATAAAAAACTTCAAAATTACCATCCCTGGCTAAGGATATCATGACTGTGAAAGCTTCAGGTTTCCATTTTTATCTTCTTTTTTTTGAGAAATCACGTTACAAATGTAGTGTTTGGGAAATTGATAATTTTACTCTATTTGACCCTACTGTTACTATAATATGACTTAACTGATTTCTACTGAGTGTGTAAGATTTTCCAGATCATGATCTCAGGGATTAACATGATAAAGGTCATGTGCAGGATTTTTAAAAGGCAGTATGCAGGCAATATTTCTGATTTCAAGCACAACATATGTCATGCCAAACACATCAAAACATTTGGATGCTGTTTTCAAATGTTTTAATGCATTTGCATCAGTTTCCTCAGTTTACAGGAACAAAATGATGCATGCATAATTTCTGAGTATAATTTCCAGCAAACATGCCTAAAAGTCCACTTTTTAAATGGTCTAACTTAAAATGTTCAAATCATGGGAATGTATTAGGAATCATGATAGGAGGGCTTTGACAGTCTTACCTCATGTCTCTAGCACTAAAGATGGCCAAATTATAAGCAACCAGAAATCACAATTTTAAGTAGAGGCACCTACTCAGCCCTAACACATCACTATAGGGGATTACCAGATTAAAAAAGAGGTTTGAAAACAAAAACCTTCAATAACCCTTTTGGGTTAAAATTAGAATGAGTTGCTGTTGGAAAAAGTTTATTGATGGGTTGCAACCCAGTACAATGTTAAAACATACTGTACATACAAAAACATATAAAAATACATAAAATACATAAATGTGTTACATTTACAAGTCCAAATAAGTAGAAAAGCCATTCATTAGATTAAAACTTGAACATGTGGACAATCCAAGCTGCAAAATATACAATATGGAGGAGAACATTATTCTATGACACAAGGCAGTACAGAGCACTTTAATCAAAAAATGCACGGTGATGGAGATACAATTGTCTGGAAAAATACTCTACTAAAAGCATTGAAATCAGAACATTATCAGTCTGATAATCCCAAATCCTAATGAAAAATGAGTCCATAAGGATAAAAAATGTCCATGTCTTGAGCAGGGATGACATAATTAGATATGGGTGAAGTTCACTAAATTTGCTCCATGAATTAATCCACAAATTTAGTGCAATTTATGAAATGCAGATGGATCCATGAAGTGCAGAATTTCATCAAGAACTTTGGAATTCTGCCTGTGAAGTGTAGATTTTTTCCTGCAAATGGCAAATTTTGCCCATGAATGCAGAATTTCACCATTTGCAGGTGAAATTCTGCAGTTTGTGGGCAAAATTTTGCACTTTGTGGGTGGAATTCTACCATTGACATTGGAAACTTTGCAATTTCAGGTGAAGTCGAAGTTGCTGATGGTACAGAAAACTTTGCAAAACTCCATGGATGCAAATTTCAGTCACTTCACCTCTGCAACTCTACACATAATAGAACATTGCTACACAGAAAATACAAAACATTATCAAATGCAAACATATCTGCATGTAATTCAGTGAAGCTAGAAATCACAACAACAAGAAAGAGTCCTATAGGGCTCCATCCAGGCAATGGACAAAAATAACCCACGGAAAAAGAAATTAGAACCAGAATTTCACAGAAAAGACCAAATTGCTTTTTTTTAAGAAATAACAAAATTAAGTACCACGGATAGCTGATTTTCCAGCATAGCAGAAGGGCTTACTCTTCCTCACATGTTTAATAATGCAGAAATAAGTGGCAGCTGATGAAGTATAGGAGCATAATTTACTCTAAGCAAAACACATAAAAAGCCTTCTGGGATATGAGACAACCTGCCAAAAATGAATTAATCCAGAAAATCATTATTTTATTGTACTATGAACAGAAAAAGAAAACGTGATTCAAATTTTCTGGTCCATCTGCTGAACAAAGACAGGGGGCATAATGTGCACCAGGTATATGAGCAAGTCTAGCATACAGAGTATTACTTGGAAAGGCCTCAGTGGATCAATAACAAGGTCCATGTAGTACAGAGTATATATCCAAACACGCCATTGTTTGCAACACACCAAGGAGAAAATGTTGATCTTGCAATCATGTCCAAATCAGAATGTTGACTACCTATGCAAATCATATCCTTAATGTATTTTTTATGTTTAAAACTTATGAGAATTCTCTTTCAAACATAATCATATAGATAGGTAAGATCATACGCTTTCAATAATGCTGCAACATGATAAAGTCAAATGGTCCACTTACAGTCCTTTGCCAACTAGCTTTCCTTTCCTTGGGCCCATCTTCACAATATTATCATTAGACCAGCTAGTAAGTTTTATCCAGTAACCCAATACCAGAGAATCTGCTAACATTTTAAAAAAAAAGCCCAGACCAAGCTCTGCTCTAATATAGGCTGAAAGCATAGATCTAATAAGTTGAAGGAAAGATTTAAGTAATTGAATTGAACATTTTTCTAAGTCAGAGACCATGTAGGGAGCCCACATTTTTGAGCAATACAGGGGCTGCACATTCAATTTTGAAGAGAGAGAGCTTTCACTAAAGGCCTGATGCCATTTCCTCCATATCTACAGTATAATTAAATTTTCTTAAACTGAGAAGTGTTTTTTTTAACCTTAGCCTGAGTATTCAGGAAATGCAATTACCAAGAACCACTAGACAAAAAAATGGAGATCAAAAATAGGTATAGAGACTGTCCAGACGAAGCTTGACTTTAATATAGTTTCTAATATATGCTGTAGGCATAGATCTATTAAGTTTAAGAAAAGATTTAAGTAATTGAATTGAAAATGTTTCTAAGCCAGAGACCTTATAGGAAACCCAATTTTCAGAGTCATACAGGCACTGTACATTCAGTTCGGAAAGAGAACTTGCACTAAAGGTCTGATGCTGTTACCGCCATATCTATGATTGAATTTTCTTAAACTGAGAAGTGTTCTTTTTAACCTTAGCCTGAGTATTTTGAAAATGTAAAAACCAAGAGCCATTAGATGAAACGGAAACTGAGATGGGTATAGAGACTGAAGTTACAAATCACTTCCCCACCCTCCATTTAAGACAGATTTTACTGTTGCCTAAAATAGCCAGCTTTCTTTTATGAACCTTAATAGTCAGAGGAAGTGTTACACAGCTGCAATACAGTCACTTTTTCTGTAAGGCAGATTGGGACAAACAAAAAATGGCCAGATCATCGGCATAAGTGAGGGCAAGAATTTCCATTAAACCAGTTTTTGGAGAATCAGAAATAACCTTCAAAAGAGCTCCAAGAATATGATCAATGCATGTAATAAAAGGGGTTGGAGCGAGTAGACACCCCTGTTGAACACCTTTATTAATCGAGAATTTTTGGGAGACACTGCCACAGTGACTGTGTCTGGCCTTGTCACAGGTCTGACTATAAAGCTTGGAGACAATAGTAATAATGGCAGGATCAATGCCCCTATTATACATAAGCTGCCAAAGTATGTTCCCAGGTACAGAATCAAAGGCAGACCTATAGTCAATAAATGTACAGCTTTTATCTGTAAATCAAAACATATTTCTCCCAATGATACCAGTGAATGAAGCAATTACCAAGTGTTGGGTCATGCTTCTTTATCCAAAACTGCAATTGAAACAACCCCCCCCCCCAGGGTTAGTAGTTGTTCACACAGTCTTTCGAGAATCATTTTACAAAATATTTTAGAAGACATATCCAGAAGAACAATTGGACAATACATACTGGGGTCAGCTTTGTTACGCTTTTTAAATATCAACTCTGACTCTGCACTGTGCCATGAATAAGAGAAGAAACCTTCCACTATTCATTTAATGAAGAATAGCAGGAGAAAGTTTGACCATAATAAGGAAGAATGCAAATACACCTCAGTATGAGCAAATTGGGACCAGGAGCCTTACTGCACTTTAAGCAATTAAGAGCAGAACTTAGTTCAATAATAGTAAAAGGTCAAAGTGTATGCTGGTCTAAACCACTGTATGAAATATTACATAACTGGGGATCATAGAAAAGGAAGGCAAAGTGCTTCACTCAAACAGAAGCGAGACTATAACTATCTATGCTAGATGAAACATTCTAGCAACCAGATGCTATAAGGCTCTAGTGTCATTCTTATAAATTATATAGATAATAGAATACTGTATGGGGTGGTGTGCATTATAAGAATTTAATATACACCCAAGGTGTGTGATGCTACATAAACCCTGAAAGTAAAGCTTTAGGGGTTTATAACAGCATCAGACACCAAGGGTGTGTATTAAATCTGAGTTTGCACATCACCCCACCTTTTATTTTTTATAATTTGTGGGCATCAATTTTTTCTTACTAGATTCCTGTTATTTAGACTTTTGAGATTACCCACTTTTTTGTATCTAATGGTGTGCTCTCCCTGTTGTTATTATCCCCTCTTGTTAGTTTCTTTATTATTAATTTATTTATTTATCCCAGGGCCAAAGATAATTTTCCCTGGTGCCTACAGCCTGCCAACTAATGGGAGCAGGTATGAAAAGGGCAGTACATGAGTGCAGAGTGCATTTCCACTTTCAGGGAAAGCAGCCTTCTTTGACTCACTTAACAGTTCTCTCTCCTCCAGCACTGTGTTACAGTGGGGAACCGAAAAGGGACTTAAAAATTTTTTTTTTAAATGTAAGTTAGTGTTTTTAAGAGTGCAGGTTTTCTTTTTAAGGAGGTTTTAGCTTTACTTGGAGGAACTGCAAGCCTCTAACACTCCACTAAAAACTATCATTTCAGTGAGAGAGAGGCTCACACTAAATGTAAGCATATGTTTGTTGTACTAAGTGGGCAGCTATTATGACAATTATGACAAATAATAAATGGTCTAGCCCATAGACAAAAATTGATGACTAGTTATAGTAAGCATAATATCCCACTGTTTACGATGATGTTTTGCTTTTTTATTCTGCAAAAAAAGTTATAAGCCTCCTTGTCTGCATTAAGGGATCTACAATTATCCATTGAGGGGTATTTCCTGGGAAATTTAATCTTAGATTGGTCATTAAATACACTGTTTGGTGATACCTGGACTTTGGAGTAAACCTAATTAAGCTGAGGCAATGTAACATTCACTGACTCCATTTTTGAGTGATTAGATCTATCAAGATTGTTCATAGATACATAGATACATAGATACATAGATACATAGATACATAGACAGTGTCGGCAGATAAGGGCCTATGGCCCACCCAGTCTGCCCATTTGAGCTTGTAAGTTCAGTTTGTTTTCCTAGAAGTCTGTTGCCCCTTACCCCTGACCTCTAGAATTCCTTTATGTCTATCCCATGCATTCTTGAATCCCGTGATTGTTTCAGCCCCCACCACTTCCTCTGGCAGGGTGTTCCACTTGT
This sequence comes from Neoceratodus forsteri, assembly GCA_016271365.2. Taxonomy (NCBI): domain Eukaryota; kingdom Metazoa; phylum Chordata; order Ceratodontiformes; family Ceratodontidae; genus Neoceratodus; species Neoceratodus forsteri. Next base: position 735,296,476 of record CM057456.1, read on the forward strand.
CCACCACCTGCTCTGTGAAGAAATTCTTTCTCATGTTTCCTCTGAATCATCCTCCCTCCAACTTCATCCCATGCCCTCTAGTCCTGGAACATCTTTTTCGCTTAAAAATAGTGTTTTCCTGCACCCTGTTCCTCCCTGTAAGATACTTGTATGTCTCTATCATATCCCCTCTCTTCCTCCTCTCCTCCAGGGAGTACATGTTCAGTTCCTTCAACCTGTCTTCATAGGACTTGTGATGCAATCCATGCACCATCTTTGTTGCCCTCCTCTGAACCTTCTCTACCCTGTCTATGTCCTTATGTAGGTATGGTCTCCAGAACTGTACACTGTACTCCAGGTGGGGCCTCACTAGTGTCTTGTATAGCAGAATTATGACCTCCCTTTTCCTGCTGGTGATGCCCTGCCTATACATCCCAGCATCCTATTTGCTTTACCTGCTGCCTTCACACTGTTTCCCTACCTTGAGGTCATCAGAGATGACAACCCAAGATCCCTTTCTCTGCTTGGTGCATGCTATATCCTCACCCCCAACTGATATATTGTGCCAGGGTTTTTAGCCCTATATGCATTATCTTGCACTTCTTTGCATTGAATTTCAACCGCCAAACCCCTGACCATTCTTCAAGTTTCTGCAGGTCACTTCTCATTCTGTCTACACCCTCTGGTGGGTCTACTCTGTTACAGAGCTTTGTGTCATCAGCTAACAGTGAAATTCTGCCTTCTAGGTCCTAGCGCATGTCACTGATGAAGATGTTGAATAGGACCGTCCCAGCACTGATCCTGTGGTACCCCACTGGTCACTCTTCTCTTCCCTCTGTGGAGTGACAGCCATTTACCACCACCCTCTGTGTCCTGCCACCCAGCCAGTTACCTACCACCACACTACTGTCCTGCCCACACCCATATTCCCCAGTTTGTGTAATAGTTTTCTATGTGGCACAGTGTCAAAGGCCTTGCTGAAGTCCAGATAGGCCATGTCCACTGCCCTCCCTGATCCACCTCCTAGTCACCCAGTCAAAAATTCAACAAGTTGGTCTGACATGACCTCCCCTGGGTGAAACCATGCTGCCTTGGGTCCTGTGGTCCATTGACAACCAGATGTTCCACCAACTCTCTTCCAGTAGTGCTTCCATGATCTTCCCCACTACCGAGGTGAGGCTGACTGGTCTGTAGTTCCCTCTTCCTCTTTGTTCCCACTTTTGTATAAGGGACTACATCTGCTGTCCTCCAGTCTTTGGGTACCTCCCTGTTTCCAGTGAATGGCTAAACAGGATAGCCAGAGGTTCAGCCAGCACCTCTCTTAGTTCTTTAAGGACCCTGGGTGCACTCCATCTGGCCCCATTGCTTTATCAACTCTTATTACTTCCAGTTCCTTCAGGACCCTTTCTCATGTAAAGGGACTTGTGTTCATTTCTGCACCATTCTCACCCCTTGTACTCCCTTCAGACCCATTACCCTCCTCCTCTTCAGTAAAGACTGAGCAGAAATACCTGTTCAATATGTCAGCTTTACTGTTGTCATCCTCCACGCAGCCCCCATCCTCCCCCTTCAGTCTCACTATCCCTCCCTTTGTCTTTCTTTTTTCACTTATGTACCTGTAAACAGTTTTGTCCCCTCTACCCACTGATTTTGCAATGTGTTCTTCTGTCTGAGCTTTGGCTTCCCTTACTGATCTCCCTGCCTCCCTTTGCTTCTCCTGGTACTTTTCCTCTTCCCTTCTGCTCTGCCTTTTGTATTGCCTGAATGCCATCTTTTGGCTTTCACTTTCTTTGCTACCTCTTTGGAAAACCATAATGGTCTCCTCTTCCTTTTCTCTTTGCTAACCTGCTTAATGCATAATTCTGTTGTTCTTGTAATCCCCATTTTAAATACTGCCCACTGTTCCTCAACCCTGATTCCTGTCCCATTCCCTAATGCCTCTTTCAAATATCTCCCATTTTCCCAAAGTCTGCCCCCTAAAATCCAGGATACGTGTTTTGTGTGGTTTGGTTCTGCTCTTTCTGTGATTTCAAACCACAATGACTGGTGGTCACTGTTTCTCAGGTGCTCCCCACTGTTACCCCATCACACTGTCCCTGTTTGTGAGCACAAGGTCCAGTATTGCCTTCTGCCGAGTTGGTTCCATGACCAGTTGCTTGAGGAAGGCACCTCTGAAGGGAGTCCAGGATAAATCTGCTCTAGTTGATGTTGCTGCTGGGATGCTCCAGTCCATGTCTGAATATTGAAGTCTCCAACCAGTACTACCTCACCCTTGTCTGCCATCCTTTGATGGCTAGCATCAGCTCCCTATCTGTTTCTTCCTCCTGGGCTGGTGGTCTATAGACCACACCTGTGCGGATGGCTGTCCCCATTTTCCTTTCCAGCTTAACCCACAGTATCTCTCCCCATTTTGTTCCTCCTGGATCTCTGTGGCCCTTATGTCATTTTTCACATACAGTTCACTCCTCCTCCTTCCTGCCTGCTCTGTCTTCTTCTGAATATGTTGTAGCCAGGTATGGCCATCTCCCAGTCGTGGTTATCATTACACCAGGTTTCAGTGATGGCCACAATGTCCAGGCTGACTGTACCATGACAGCCTCAAGATCTTCCATCTTGTTGCTAAGGCTCCTGGCATTTGCACACATGGCTTTCCATGATTTGTCCTCCCTAGACTGTTTCACTTTTCTACTCCAGCCCCTTCCTTGGTTGTCATTTATCCCTGGTTCTCCTTGCTGTCTTCCCTTCTGCTGAATTTTGCCCATTTTCTGATTATCCACCTCTTGGGCACTAATCTCCATCTTCTGCACACTGCTTTGCAGAGATAGCCACTCCTCTGGTTCACTGGTTCCACTGCTAGCTGTGGGGGGGTGAGCAAGTAGGTACCCTCCTTGCTGGCCGGCCACCCCCCTTTGCTAGTTTAAATGCTTGTCAATGTAGCATTTAAACTTATCATTGAGTCTTGGATCTCCTCAGGATGGATGCAGGCCGCCAGGCTTGAACAAACCTCCATCCTCCAGGTGGGTCCCCAGTCGTCAATGAATCCAAACCCTTCCTCACAGCACCAGTTCTTCAACCATGAGTTAAGTTCCTGGTGCATGCACTCCTATGCTCTCCCTTGCCTCTCACAGGTAGTACTGGAGAAAGTGATAGAAGTAGCTACTTGCTTGAGACCCTCCCAGTTTCCTAAACTCTTCCTGAACTTCCTTTGCTCCCATTTGCCAGGTCATTAGTACCTAGGTGGATAATGACATCCAGCTCACCCTCCCATCTTGCCTTCCCAGTGAGCCCCAGGATCTTCCTTCCATCTCTCCATGCCGTGGCACCTGGTAGGCACCTCACCTCCCTGTCCTCCCCCTCCTGTGTTCCTAGCTGGATCCCTCTTATGATGGAGTCCCCCACCAGGATTCGCTTCCTCCTCCTCTGGGGTTCAGGCCTGCAGTAGTGTAATGGATATCTGTAGGCACTTCTGGCATAGTAGAATTTGTGATCTCAGCCCCAGCTACCTTAGTATCTCCAACCTGACCTAAATAAGAAGCAAAAGGGACTGGTAGCTTCAAAAAAAAAAAAACAGACTGGGAAGTATCCAAAGCCTGAATATTTCCATGAGACCTACCAGAATAAACATCACACCCCACACCTACATTAGTATGTGCTGGATTCATTACAGTAGATTTCCGGAGAGAATTTTACAGTCCTTGAGAAGCTCAACCCATAGGTTGCATAGAATGATTACAGGCCAAATGAGTAATCCTAGGGACAGAGGCAAGTGCCTTAGCTCCAGAAAGCACTGACTCAGCCTTGATGAGCCAGTCAGTTATGACTTAGCAGCATCCAAAGATCTCACCTTAAATCTGTTGTCAGCTGACAAGTGTTCTGTTATTTGGAGTTGGTTCTTAATTACAGCCAGCATTTTTTTTGGGTGGGGGCAATCTGTAGCATTTGGTCTACCTATCATATTATTTTTCCCCTTTTTCTTAAAGTGTCACTCAGCTCACAATTAGAATGAGAGCACATTGTTTCAGCTTTTCTGTTTCCTAATTTGAACCATACTAAAATAAATATAGTACAAAAGAAAAAAATATATGTAAGCAATAATCAATAACAGGGTATGGGGTTATTGGGGATTAATCAACACCCTGGGTGCATTGTGAGGCATGAGGACACAGGTCCAGTGTCCTCACAGCACCCGGGGTGTTGATTAATCCCCAATAACTCCATACTCTAGAGTGGAATATTGCACTTATAACCTGGGTTATTTTTTTTTTAATTAAACCACAAAGTTGTTTTCTTCCTCTGTAAACAGCAAAACCTGTGCTGTGTACTGCCGACTTAAAAAGTAGTCCAGAGAAGTAATACATATCACATTTATTTTATGAACCTGCAAATGCCAGAAAAACAGTCCTCCACTGATTTCTGACATTTGTTGTCCATAAAATATGCCTTGTCCCATCACAGTGCTAGTGTCCCAATCACTTACACCTGGATCTTGGTCCCTCTGTCTCGCTCTGTGCAACATACCTCTCAACCTCCTGCCTCATAAATCAGGGAAAAGGCTTAAAAAAATCAGGGACAAAGGACCAAAATCAGGGACACCTATTCAACATTGGAGATGTCAACTCAGAAAGCTGGTAGAGTAAGGGGCTTAGTCTAAAATGCTTTTCATAAGGAGGAACAAGTCTGCAACTTTAAAGTTTGACATTAATTTGTGCTTACAAATTTCACTTTTTGGTCACAGAAACACAAATTTTAGGAGGGACAGAGTAAAATTTTGAGGCAAAATCAGGGACGTCCCTGAAAATCAGGGACAGTTGAAAGGTATGCTGTGCAGTGTGGTGCACTGCTCACATTCTCTCTTTCTCTCTCTCTCTCTCTCTCTCTCTCTCTTCCTCCCCCTCTCTCTCTCCCGCTCTTCACATATGCTCTTCAGAGAGTCACACACCAAGAATAGATGGTGAAGTGAATTTATCCCACCACACTGCTATGATCTCCCCTGCCCTGCTCTTCTGAAGATAAACTCTGCTGACTGACAATTTATACAGCACTTTATGGGGGGGGGCTGTAGGTGCCACACAGCCAAACTCCACTACTGTTCTTAGGGAGCAGGGGGCCCTGGGGACTGTAGGAGCCACACATACTGACACACCAACACAGACTGGTCACTGATTCGACTGCATAGTTCTCCCACACCACATTGCACAGCTAGATTGCAAACTGTAATGGAAGGGGGGCAATGCATGACCATCACATTGACAGAAAGAGATGATAGAGGCACAAAGAGAGAAGAGACACAAACATTTACATGTCCCAGCCTCACAGTTGCGCTGTCACTGTCTCTGTCTCTCTCTTCTCACACTCTTGCTCTCATTGTCTCTCTTGAGGTGCCTGGCCCACTTTTGGAGCTCATACAGATGGCTAAAGGACAGGCTGGGAAAACACTTAACTATCTCCTGCTGACTTGCAGGATTCTGTGGTGCAGCTCACCAACAGCAAAGGGGCTATGGAAGAACAAGATTACGTGCCAGTCACTTTTTATGGGGCTGTCATGCTCTCTCTCTCTCTCTCAATTCAGTAAGGAGATCAAAGCATGGGACACCCAGCTGCCGAGCACGGTGTGCTCCTTCCACGTCCTGCTACTTCACCAATTTTAAATGGCTTCCCTGTTCATTTCATGTCCTCAAGACATAATGAGTGCCGATGGCACTTACACTGAGATGCTCCACAAAACCATGCATTAAATAGTGTATTTAATTCAAGGCCACACAGAGCAACTGCACCAGTTGGATGCAGCATTTTTCCCAAAACATGTTATAAATAAAAATATTACACAGTACAGTACCAATATAATGAAACCACAAAACAGCACACTAACTATAGTTTTGTGCACAGTAAGAAGGAACAGTGGCTTTTTATATAACAGTGATTTTTCAGAAGCAAAAATCCATCTGGGGAGCAACAATAACGGAGTTCCTTCAGTAGTGTCCTTATACAATAATGCTGAATTCACAGTTAAGCAGTAGTCAGCATTATTGAATTTGTACCTGTAGGTAGATGCAGAGACAAAGAGTCCTGGGTGACAGGAAAACCAAAAGGAGAAGTCTAACAAATTGCTAGAGCTTAGAAGCACTCTAAAACTTTTTAAAACAGTATTACTTTTGGAAATTCAACAGTGAGCCTTACATCAGTACCAGATGACACTTTTTCAAATCCAGATTGCCAAACTCTTGTTATTAGAATTATAGGGCAACCCAGCTTCAGTGGTATCTTTAAAATAACAATAAAAAATGGAGCTTAGTAAACAAATTATTAATGCAATTCTTTACCTCCTTTTAATAAAAACATGACGGTTACCAGCAGAGTTTCAAAAATGTAGCTTTCACTCAGAGTGTGCACAAGTGGGCTACATTTCACACCACCTTCTCTTTCAGATTCAGTGGGAGAGTATGCGAATGAAAGAGAAGCTGAGAGTTGTTAAGTAGTAATGGCAATCCCAAGTAACATGACTGGAATGGCACACAATTTTAAATGGTACAGTATATATGAAATACTTTCAGTTCTTTACTCCAGTGGTGTATAGTTTGGCAATTCTAAGTACTAGCAGCAAAAGGTTCAAAGTTGAATTTAGCTTTAATAATCTTTTTATACAGCCCCTATTAGACAGATCAATAGTAAAAAGATTTGCTTCTAGGTCAGGTTTCTCCTTGTAATGTTGTTCACTTTTATTCGGGAGGTATCCATCAATCTCTGCTTTGGTCATGGCCCCCGGAGCTCCCACCAACTGCCTATGCCTGCAATTTCCTGGTTATCCCCAGCTTACCCCCCAAAGGGTGGGGCTGTGGCTCCAGTGCCCCAATTCCGGGCTGCAGGCATAGTATCCAGCAGGGAGTGCAGGGACAGTAGTTAATTGAAGCCCGGGAAGGGCTTCGTGGAGACAGAGGCTGTCCCCTCCATTTTCTTGATTTTTCCTCTGGGAGATGGGGACATGCAATGATGTCCAGCATCTGCCCTGCCTCCATTAGTTATGAGCGCTGGAAGCTGCAAGGCTCCCAGCCTCCACCAGGGGTCCATCTCATGCCGGACACTTTCCCTGCCTTCCACCCGGAGAAGAAGGGCAGTCCATAGGATGCTCTATCCTCCTCCTCCCCAGGCTGGCCCTCCAGTGATCCTGGGTCTGTTCCCAAATCCGGGTCACTGGCATCGCAAGCGGAAATCCAACCGCTGCATCAGTGGGCCAGCGACGTACACCTAATGTTCTACTTATATGGGCCAGCAAACCTCAGTACTGAAAAAAATGTATAAAAATAATCACTAAGGGACAATATTTTCAAAACTTATCCGAGTTTCATCCTGGTCACAGTTCTCGCTGCACATTATTTGCACTATACAAACCCCAAGCTCAGCAGAGCAAAGTCACACTGGTTCATATCCATGTTCACTGCCTCTTCTTACTTTTCTTAAGAAACACCTTGAAATTGCATGTTTTTTAAACTAGCACTTTTCAAAAAAGTGCATTCATTTTGAAATATAAAGTGCAATTTAGAGCTTCAATAATGCACAGTCTCCAGTAAAATGGCACACTTTCAAAAACCTTTTAAAGCAAATTATGTAAAATTGTGATGCATTTTCACAAAGCTTGTGTGAAAACAAGCTTGGCAATTTCACACTTTTGAAATCATTCTGAAAATTTCACCCACCGCTATGTGATGCATAAAGCAATCACATTTTCATGTCACAAGTTGGCATTGCACTACTGTACTCAATGAGAAATTCAAAAAATCTTACATAAACATCATCAAGCACAAAAAAAACAAGAATATTTAGTGTGTACAAAAAATTCTTGGGTTGCACTATATATTCTACAAAAAAATGTTTCATCTGCATACACAGATTGCTGTCTGGCCACAATTTTTTTTTTTTAGTTTGCATGAAAACTTCTAGGGTCACAGGTGACCAAGGAATTAATCTGTCACAAACAAAAAATTGGTTCTCATGAATAATTCTTCAATCACACTTAAATGTGCAATCCAAGAATTCATGGCATGTAACAAAAGAGCTGGCCCCCTCACTAAGCTGACAGACACAGAATTTTACAAAGTCCCAGAAAGGTATTTCTGGGCCACTTTCTGAAAAACAAACACTAGAATTTAACTTAACATGTCCCATTTGGCAAGATTCATGCATTTTTTAATAGCTCATTTGATTTCACTTTGCAATATTTTTTTTAAAAGATGCCCACAGTCACGACTTAAAATATTTTTCTCGCAACCAAAAATGCAACTAGTCATAACCTAAAAATAGCTTGTGACAGGAGAATTTTTGGATTGTAATAGAAGGTTATCCTGAAAACCCTACTAAGCATGCTCAGAAGCCACATTTTGAAACTTTATAACTCTAGAACTGGTTAATATTTTTTCATGAAACCTTGAAAAGGCACACCCTTGGCACAAGCCCCTTCAGCCCTGAAAATTTAGGAACAAACTTCCATACTGTCTTGGCTGTAGGTCAGTGCAAAAACAGCCAACAACTGTGTTTTTTAAATATTTGTGATATATTTCTATATCAGTGAAACCCCCTTGTTCTCAGGGGTTACTAGAATCCCATTTAGAATCAGTGGCAGACAGGGAAGGCAGCTTGTTAAATGCCAGGTAAATGAGTTTCACACTGTCACACTCTGTTTTCAGTCTCAGCCAAACTGGAGTGATGATGTCATCTTAGAACTCTTGCAGCGGCATAGGTCACACTCTGGAAAGCAGTTGTCAACTAGATTAGAATGTTCAGTAGTCTGTGAGTGAGTCTTCTTGAAGAAGGCTGCAGCTTGCTGTTCAGCTTCTCATTTAGCTCTGACAGAGAGCTACCTCTTTAGTTTTGGGTAGTTTGTTCTCACCCAAGAAGATGAACACAGAAGACAGTGTCTGAAGTGGTGGAGACCTTGCTAAGTGGGTTTTCCTTTGCTGATCTTCAAGGTTCAGGGGCAATCCCCTCAATCCATTGTGTCAGATGAAGCTGCCTTCTACATATTAATTTGTTGTGAGTACAACTTTTCTTCTGAGTAAGCCCAGGAGGGGCAGCTGCAATACTTAGGGGTGAACGTCTCTGACAAAGGGCCTCTGTCACCTAGACTTTCTGTGTTTTAAAAGTGTCTGCCTATATTGGAGTCCAGTATGTGACCATCCAAGTACATAGCTTTTAACTTCTGACACCTCTGAGGTGTGTAGTATGTTAAATGTGAAATACATTTCAAGACAGTACCTACAGTTTTCTACAGTTGTGTGGTGTTTTTAACCAGATGAATGGCCAAGTATAAACTTGGAAGCAAAAGGTGGGAGACCCCCCATCTGGAGTGACCCTGTTTACCTCTGGCCAATGCCTAATGGAAGTAGTTACCCCTGGATGTGGGTTGCTTTATCTCAGTTTACCCCAGTATGGTGGGCTCTGAAAGTTCCTTAGCCTGATTGTGCTCCTTTGTGGTTGTATGTATCACCTTCATTCCTCATGAAATATGGGAAAGCATCCTAGTACTGGTCGTGTGTGCCTATTTGATGGGAAATGTACCAGTTCTGGCCGTGTGTGCCAATCTCCATTTCAGAACCGGGGTGTTCACTGTTTTGTCTTACTTCAGCCTATGCTAAATTGGAATGTCAGGAATTTCTGTACCCTGGAGAATCTGCAGTACCAGTATATGTAGCCCTGTGGGGGTCCATCTTCACTTTGTGATTATTCCTACTTTGTTACGTGAATAAAAGCCACACTCTAGAATCCCAGCTTGGTTTGGACAGTTTTGTTATTGCTTCCCTGTGTCTGGATTTACTTGGATGCCCCTGTCCAGAAGTGCAAACCTAGCATAATTGTGAGCAAACATTTTCTCTCAGGGACCTGGGTTGCTGGCTATGGTAATTGGTCCCCCCAGGTGTGTGCCATGTAACCACACTTGGGTTTGACTGCTCTAGTGTAACAGCTGGGTCACCTGGCCTAATGGTGGCCATTTCTCTGTTTTTCCAAATCTGTATTCACTTATGTAAACCCCAACCCCTCTCATTTGCCCCTAGACATCTGTGGTGAGAGGAGCAGCCCTGCTAGTTAAAGAAGGGGGGAGCAGTGGGGGGGTACATCAGAATCTGGATAGGCCTCTGTCATGAAACTTCCCATGTCTTGAAAACTTGCCACATGGACCACACATGCCACATTTTGTGCAATTTTTGTCTAATGCTGCCAAAGGTATTAAGGTGTAAAGAGCTGGATTTAACATTGAACATACCGCTTAACCCTAACTATACTCGCTGTACTGCCCAAGTATGATATATATTATACTGGTGTGGTAGGGGCAGTATAGTTAGAGTTGACTAAGGTGTTTAATTTTAAACTTCAATTTGCGCACTTTAATAACTTTGGCAATGTTTGATCAAATTCCTCAAAATTTGGCATTCATTTTCTTGGAGTCAAGTTGTCAAGATGGAAGACGTGTTATGATGGCAGCTTGAGTGGTTTCCAAGATACAGAAATTTGCTTTTTTAATGAAAAGTAATGCTTTTCCTATACTTGTTACATGATTTTTTTTGCTCTCACCTACAGCCTATTCAGTATGGCATTTGTTTCCAAAACTTTTAGAATAGAAGCAGCCTGTGCAAAGGTAGTACCTTTTGAAGGTTTTGTAAAAAAAATATTAATTGATTTTAGAATTATAAAGATTTAAAGTTTTTTCTGAACATGCTCAGTAGGGTTTTATGATAAACCTCTGATACGATCTGAACATTTTAGGGTTGCAAATCTGTTTTGTGTTTGCGCCACATAGTTGTCATGATCCGAGAAACATTTTTTGGGGTCATGAGGGTCTCAAACTTGTTTCTTTTTTCCAAATTAAGAAAAAGGGAACATACCTAAAAATAATGTATTTAAAAAACACCTTAACCTAGCTAAACATAACCAATTTAGCTAGATTCTGGTGTTTTTCTTAAATAGGGTCAGAAAACCTATCATGGGCACCCAAAAATCCTGGGTGCCCAGCTTAGTGACAGGAGCCATATTTAGCTCACACACAAAATCAAATAAAGGGACACATTTATCTTTTTGGGGAATATTCACATGTGCATTGAATACCTCTTCTCAGCTTTAACTGGTTGTTAAAAATTTGATTTCTGCTGTGTCAGTAAAAAGGTAAAACATTTTTCATGATTAGTATTTAAACAGGCAATATATGTGACTGGTTAGGCAAAATCTATTTTCCTGGCTTTTTTTTCAGCTGTCATTCACAACATCTTTTCCACAAATTGCCCTCTTGCCAATGTAGTCTCCAAATAAAGAATAATGTACACTACGGCCCAGATATTCGGACTGTGCTGGGCAGTGGTGCAAGCCTGGGTGCAGTGCAACTGGGCTGCACTGGGGCCAGAACCAGGACCAGGACCAGGACCAGGACCAGGCGATATTCAATGGTGATGTACCATGGTGCAGCACCATTGAATATGACAAGGTCGGCACACATACTGCCCATGACACAGTGGCACTGCACCAGTGCAAGCCACAGATAGGGAGCACGGGGATGCGCCAGCACAAATGCAGTTGCGCTGGGAGCATCACCAGCAATATTCAGCAGAGGGCATGCAAATGAGGCCATAATATATGCAAGGTGAAACTGGGGCCATTAGCATGTCATTATGGCCTCATTTGCATGCCTTGTGCAGGGTAGTCTGACGAAGTGCACCTGGCACCCTGCAAAGACTGACCTTCGCACAGTGGGGGTCCCGGGGCATCCCCTGTAGCTGTAATCATGGTAAAACTGCAGTACAACAATTCCCTGGCAGTCTAGTGGTACCTCCCTCCCTCCCATGTCCCCAGTCAACAGTAACAGTAGATTTATTTAAGCCCTCGTAGTCTAGTGGTAACCCCCTCCCTCCTGAGTCCCTGATCAGCAGTGAATGTAGATTTATTGAGGCCCTGGTAGTCTAGTGGTACCCCCCCACCCATTGCCATGATCACTGTGTATAACACTGTCCTGGTGATCCAGTGGCACCCCCACCTCCCACCCACACAGAACCCCATGCCCACCCCGCCCCCATCATTGGTGGGTGGCTGCAACCCATCTGCATACTGCCCAGTTGCCCGTAAATGACAGGTACAGTATGGACTGTAAGCCCATTGGTCCACAGTGGAACAATGGGCCAGATACATCAAACAGTCCTTAGCATGAATTAAGTCATTCACATATTTAGGTCTGTCTGTACATAGTGTGCCTGTAAGCCCATTGGTCCCACATTGGGACCAATGGGCCAGTCTATACTGTACCTGTCATTCGGTGGGTGGCTGGGCAGTATGCGGGTGAATTGCAGCTGCCCGCCGATGATGGGGGGGAGCAGTGTGGGCATGGAGTTCTGTGTGGGTGGGAGAGGTGGGGATACCATTGGATCACCAGGAAGTGTTTTACAGAGCCATACCATGATCATGGCAATGGGAGGAGGGAGGTACCACTAGACCACCAGAGCTCAAAACCTATGTTTACCACCGATCAGGGACATGGAGGAGGGGTACCACCAGACTACTAGAGCTTCACTAACTCTACTTTACTGCAGACTGGGGGCATGGAGGGAGGGGGTACACTACTAGGGCTTCGCTAACTCTACTTTTACCACCGATCAGAGACATGGGAGGGTAGGGGGTAACACTAGACTACCAGGGTTATGTGGGTGCTTCATGAAGGTGTTCTGGGTGGGCAGGTGGCCACCCATGGCTGGTGGCTTCTGTGTTGTGCCCTGCTATACAGAAGCCCATCTGTGGGTGGTCAGGAGTTGTTCTACTGTTTCATGGGCTCAACTTTGAGCCCCCCCATGCAGCACAACGCAGGAGTGCACTGGCATATGTGCCGCACATCCAGGGCTGAATATCGGGATGTGCTGCATATGCATCGGCATGCCCCCTTCATCTGCACCGCATACAATTACATTGCACCCTGGCACATCAGGAGTTGCACTGCGCCAGGCAGTCTTGTCAATATCCCACCAGGGTTCACTGCGGGGTTGCGCTGGCGCAACTCTGTTGCACCAGGTGCAACCCCTTTGAATATCCTGGCCATAGTGTACATGTTGCCAATGAAACAGTCTCTGTTTGTTAAAAACAAGTGGAGTACTTGTGATACATTCTGAGATGATCGCTCATCAGTAATGGAGCATTCCATGCACACACAGTAAGTTGGACAGCCAAATAAATAAAGTTCTGGTCAACTCTCTTTGGGATCGCTTATAAAGGAACTGTTTGTAGCGATCATGGCTCAAAAACAAAATGATTACTGTGGTAGGGATCCTGACAGCAGTGTGCAGAGGTGGAGTCAGACTTAACAGGACAGCGAGTGTCAGTGGTTGGTGTCTGCATCTCAGCAATGGTTTCATATAGATTGCACAGGGGGTTAAAAAGTTGTACATAAGTAAGGTTAAACTACAGTAAGCTCCTGATTCAGAAAATGCACTTTGCATTAATTAAGCAATAAGGCATGATGGGGGGGGCGTGTTATGGTGGGATGCTTCCACCACCTGAGCAGGGCCATTAGCCCACCATAATGCACCCTCTGGAGTGCCCTATTGCGATTATGAAATGGGGCCATATTAGCATACTGAATTTATTTTTTTTAATACTTTTACTATTCATATTATTTTAAACTTTTTTTTACTATTTTAAATAAGGTTTCAGAGACGAAATAGTCCAAGTTGAAGCAAGATGTCAGTTTTACTTGTCAACAGGTGGTGCTAATGCTTCATATAAGCAGCAGTTTAGTGAGGGCAAAACAAGGGCAAGCAGTGGCTTCACACATGAAATTGGGAGAGAGGCAGATAGTGGGTCATCGAGAGAGAGACTGTGTCTCAGATGGGAGCACTAATTTAATGTTGGGCATTATTGTTAATAAGGCTGTGGAACTGTTGGTCACTATCAAGGCTGCAGGTGAGATTATAGGGAGTGCAGGGTCCTAGAGTTACAAGGGAGATGCCAGCCTGTTTTTTTTTGTTTACATTTAAAAAAATTGTATTTTTGTTTCACAGTCCATCTCACGTGTGGTCTATAAGATGGCACCAATTGTGGGTGAAGGAAGTAGTGCTCCAGAGATTAAAAAAATAAAGCAGTTCCAGAGAGGAGGTGTTACAGTGGGACCGGAAGATGTTTGTGATAGCGGAAATGGGACTTGCTGTTCTGAGGTACCTGTTGTGACAAGCAATTATGCTCTGCTCTTTGTAGGAACTTGAGCACAGGGGTACTTCCTAGGTGAAGAGTCCTTATTGTGAGGAGCTACTTTCACCCGGGCTGTTGTGCTGGGATATCAGCCTGGTTGAAAGTACCCCATAGCCAATCAGGATTCAGCATTCTTAGCACCCATTTCATAATGTGTAACAAGGTATATGACACATTTCATTATACACCCCCTCCTCCCCAGTTGGCCTGGCCCCCAATACATATGTGGTGACACCAGAGTGCCTACCCTCTTTGCCACCTAAAACTATTATGACAATGGGTTTCCCAGTCCCCAGTATTAGCTACAGTCTCTCTCTGTAAAAGAAGAAAACCATCCCTCATTGACCTTTTTTTAATTTAACCTGAAAAGAAGAAAATTGTTTCTTGTTGATCTCAGCCCCTACACCCCCACCAACCCCACTCCAACACCCCACTAAGCACTCATCACCCCACACACATTCATAGTACCTCAATCACCGAAAACTGTCCTATGAGGTTGATCCATTCTCCAACTGAAAAGATGTCCTCATGCTGGAACCACAACTGTGATATGAGAAAATAAGATACTGTAAGTCCAGTTAGTGTATTTCAATGTGTTTTGAATTTTTACTTATAACTTTGTAATTTTTTCAGTATTGTTACACCAAATTTTCAACATGGCCTTTTTGGGGACCCCACCTCCTGAACAAGGTTGATCAAAATATTTCAAATCTGTCTTGAAACATTATTTTTCAGTCACTTGCAAAATAACCTTTTGGGTGAGATTTGAAAATGTTCCCCTATCGGGTTCATGAGGTGGGATCATAAGAAGACTATGTTGAGAAGCTGGTAGAAGTATAGTAAAATGACTAACTTAAACACAACATATTTCAGCTTCACTCATAACTTCACTAATTTTGTATATTTTTCCACCAGACTTTCAACTTGGCCTTTTTGGGACCCCATCTTATGAACAACACAGGTTAAGTTTGTCAAATCTGGACCAAAGGGTCATTTTGCAAATCACGTTGTGGGCAGTACAGTATTTGAAAATGTTTACCTACCTATTTCATGAGATGAGGTCATAAGAACAGTATGTTCAAAAATTGGTGTCAGTGTATTAAAAAAATGCTTTTACTGTACACTGAAATGTTTTCATGGCTGCTTGTCCAAGGCCTCTACTTTTCTGCGACACATTGGGACCAAGTTCTGCGACAAGATTAACATTTGCTGCAGAACTTCTGCAGTGATGATTTGTAATTTCTGCGGAAGTTCTGCGGCACTAACAAACTACCACATCACAGTGTCAGCTTGTCATCCTGACTTCACTTCCATGGCAATGGTTATAGCAATCAGGATGTCGGAAAGCACAATAACAGTAGTTCAAAAAATAATAGACTTATAGAAATAGTTTCATCCCTAAGAAAGCAAAAAAATATATCTATCCCTTAAGGTCCTAGCCTATTGCATACATGAAATATGCAAAGGGGACCTTATGTGATAAATAAGGTATTTTTGTACTCATGCTGTGTATACCACTCAAGAGGTCCCCACTGTTTATCACTTATATATTTATATGTGCTGTCTACACCATGCATGAGGTCCCCACTGTTTATCACTTCTATACGAACATACGAAATTTGCCAGCAGATACAGGCCTACTGGTTTATCAAGTCTGCTCGAATGTGCAGCTAGCACTCCTTATTTTGCAGCTGCCCTTCCCTTCCACCCTTCCCCTTCATGGACCCTCCCCCTTGTCCTGTCCCATCCCATCCCCTTTTGAAGCAGTCCACTGTTCTACTGGATACCACTTCTGCAGGTAACGCATTCTACCCAGCCACCACCCTCTCTATAAAAAAGTGTCTCCTCATCTCCCTCCTGAACCTTCCCCCTCCAGTCTCATATCATGGCCCCTGATGCCCCTCCCCTCCCTTACTTTGAACAGCCCCTCTGTACTTGTCTTGTTTATACCTTTCATGTACTTAAAGGTTTCAATCATGTCACCCCTGTCCCTTCTCTCCTCCAGTGAGTACATGTTCAACTCCCTCAGTTTTCTCTCCTATGATAAGTCCCCCAGCCCCTTGATCATCTTTGTCACCCCGTGCAGCACCCCCCCAGTAGCTTAATGTCCATCTTCAGATACGGGCACCAGTACTGCACGCAGTACTCCAGGTGCGGTCTAACTAATGACCTATACAGTGGCAGAATCACCTTCTTCCTCCTCGAGAATGTACCCCTTGCAATACAACCCAGCATTTTGTTGGTCTTTGCAGCTGCCTTCCTACATTGTGCCAAGTTGTTAATTGACCCTGTAATGAGCACCCCAGATCCTTCTCCTCCTCCTCCTCTGTCTGGGCTAGCTGCACTCCCCCCAGCTGGTAACTCCTTCTTGGGTTCTTCATCCCAAAATGCAGCACCTTGCACTTTTTGACATTAAACCCCAGTTGCCAGGTGTCTGACCAGGTTTCAAGCTCTGCCAGATCATCCTGCAACCCCTGCCATCCCCCTAAGTCATCCTCCACCGCTCCTACCTTGGTATCATCAGCAAACAGACTGATCTTCCTCTTGATGTCCAATGATATGTCTGCAATGAATATTCCAAACAACACTGGTCCCAACACCAAGCCCTGTGGAACACCGCTCATCACTACCCTTGGGTGTGAGAGCTCCCCACCCACCACCACCCTCTGTTGCCTTCCCTGAAGCCAGTTCCCTACCCATCTCACCTGCTTTGCACCTGGCCCTGTGCCTACTAACTTACTTCCCAGCCTTCCATGCGACACCAGGTCTAACCGATGTGGAGCCTTTGCAAATGAGTCTGTGACTCAAAGGATTGTAATTCCGATTATATGCAATAAATAAAATAAAATAATGTCTTACTGAAGTCCAGATACAGGACATCCACTGCATAGCCCTGGTCCAGTTGCCTAGTTACCCAGTCATAGAACTCCACCAGGTTGTTTTGGCAGGATCTGCCCCATATAAAGCCATGCTGTCTGCTGTCCTGTAGTCCTTTGGCCTCTAGGAGGACCACCAGCCCCTCCTTCAGGACAGTCTCCATTAGCTTACCCACGATGGATGTGAGGCTCACTGGTCTGTAGTTTTCTGGTTCATCCTTGGGGCCACTCTTGTGGAGGGGCAGCACATGAGCCATCCTCCAGTCCTGAGGTACACACCCCGAATGTAGTGAGGCATTAAATAGGTATGTTTATATTTATATGTGCTGTCTACACCACTCATAAGGTTCCTACTGTGCATTACTTATATATTTATATGCAGTATGTAACATACATACAAATATGTGAGAGAGTGTGTGTGTGATATATGTATATATATATATATATATATATATATATATAGTGAGAGATACTATATGTATGTGTGTATGTGTATATATGTATAGATAGATAGATCTAGATATATATTTATTTTATTTTTTTTAATTTCCATGAAATTGAATCCTCATTCATACAGGTCCCTTTGGAAATAAAATAAGCAGAATGGAGGAGATATTGCAAAACTCATTTTCGTGCCAACCTGCTTCCCCTGACACACTACATAACACCATCAGGCCATGACATGCATGGGAACTCATTGTGAGATAAAGCTCTCTAGCCCATCACAATGTGTCCCCCATGTGATAGAACACTGGACCATACCTTTCCAGGCTCAGAGCAGTGACATGTTCCCCCAATCCTTGTGTTGCTCAGGCAGCTCCCAGAGCTCATCTCTGAACCTGAGTTGCCAGCATGGGAACACAACATGCTACCCTCTGTCCCAAGAGCTGGCTCTGCACACAACGTTTGTCCATAACTTTTAGGTGATCTTATCAACCAATGACAATATGTAATTAATAACCCTAGTAAAAATGTTTACAGTGTAATTATTTTTTTTAACATGTCTGTTATTTCAACAGGTCTACACATTATTATGGTCCACTTTTCTGTGCATAATTACTTTATTTTTCTTAAAAATGACAGGTTAATTAATTTTACCAGTTATTCATTTCAGATGGCATCTCTACATCATAAAGCAAAAATATGTTTGTACAGAACAGGTCTATGCTATTGTCAAGGTGTTGTTTAAGTTTACCCTTGAGTACTAACATAAGACTGAAAAAGGTATTAGGCTATAGTGCAGGCTGAACAAATATCACTGTGCCTGATGTGCTATGTCACTGACTCTAGCAGTGAGAGCTGTGGTAGATAAGTGACTATTCATTTCTGTGGCAGAATGTAGCCATTTCATTAGCTAATGTATGATGTTATAGCAAAGAGAACATCACATTCTGAGCATAGATAGGTTTTGGATATACAAAAAGGGAAAGGGAATGAGGTTCTATGGATAAACGGAAATATTAATAAAGAATCACCAAGAACAGTGAATTCTGCAGCACTGCAGAAGTTCTGCAGCAGGCTGCAAGTTCTGCACAAAATTCTGCAGCTGCAGAATTCTAGGGGCCTTGCTTGTAACTTTGGTAATTATCAATATTTTGACTCCAAATTTTCAACATAGACATTTTCTCGCAGCACCTAATGAACATGGCTGGTGTGATTTTTCAAATCCTGGAAAAACATGTTTTTGAATTAAGAAAAAGACTAAAATCAGTGTACCCACCTACCGAAAGTCTGTCTGCACTCTAGAATTTGTCAGTACACACCAGTACTTATAAGTCAAAAAAAGATGTAGTACTTACATACTTTTATTGTAGTTCCAAAAAGCACACACTTCCCACATAAAGTGCATAAATAATGACCTAAAAACTGGTAAAAAACACACTTAGGAGTAAAAGACTGTCCCAAAAATGCTATAACAGTTATGCCAGAGCACCTGCCGACAGAACCATACGTTTCTCCCCGACTGGATGAGACTTCCTCAGAGGTGTGCACACAGGAAAATCCAGAGAAAATTTATACCTTGATTAATGAAATACCTCCACAAGTACACATGAAAATTTAAATGAATGTTCTAGTAACATATAGTAAAATGCAAAGTGCAAAGTTAAAAACAATGAGTAGCTCAGGCAACATTGTCCATTTCATTAAAATGCTAGACAAATGTGTCAAAGTCCATATGTCACAGCATCATTTTCCTTGTTCAAGCATCATTATCTTCTTGTTGTTTTAAAAAAAATGTATGATATCCAGTTCAAAATGTAATTTAACTCCTTTCTTTCTTTAAATCATTTACGCTTTATAGTGCTGTTATTATGATACATCTCAACATATCACATCAGGACATTTCACTTGAAAAAGACCCAAAACACCCATTAAACACCATATAAAAGTAAACCTGCATTATAGACAAAGTACATTAATCTCAGAAAGACAGATTATTCTTGGAGATTACATATGGCCATTGTCAGTTTGTTTTAAGCCATGCACATATTATTTCAGCAGTGAGAGCAAGCGGGGGGGGGGTGCGGACCCATTTCAATAGAAACATAGAAACATAGAAGTTGACGGTAGATAAGGACTGCAAGGCCCATCCAGTCTGCCCATTTCTTTTTTCTACCTTATAAATGTGCCATTGGCCTTTGCTCTGTCAGTGGCCTATCTATTCATAGTCATTTGTATTGCTCCCTTATGCCTATCCCATGCCTGTCTGAAGCCCTGCACTGTATTCATAGCCACCACTTCTAGTGGTAAGCCATTCCATGCATCCACCACCCTTTCTGTGAAAAATAATTCCTCACATTCCCCTTAATCGGCCTCCTCTAATCTCATGCTGTGTCCTCTTGTCCTGCTATTTTTCTTATATTTAAACATGTTAGACTCTTTCACCTTGTTTATGCCCTTAAGGTGTTTGAATGCCTCGATCATATCACCTCTCCCTCCTTGCTCATGGGTATACATATTGAGCTCCATTAATCTGTTCTCATATGTCTTCTGATACAGTCCCTGCACCATTTTGGTTGCCCTTCTCTGGACTGCCTCAATTTGGTTAATGTCCTTGTGAAGATGTGGCCTCCAATACTGCACGCAGTACTCCAGATGGGGCGCTAACCTAGTGTCTTGTACAGAGGGATTATTACCTCCTCTTACGACTTGTGATACCCTACTAATACACCCTAACACCCCCTAGCCTTACCTACTGCTTTAGAGGTCTGCTTGATGATTTTAGGTCATCAGTGATGATGATGCCCAAGTCTCTTTCTTCCTTTGTGACTGCTAGCAACTCCTCCCAGCCTATAGGTGGCTTCAGGGTTTCTCTTCCCATGTGCATGATTTTGCACTTCTTTGCATTAAATCCCAGTTGCCACTCTTCTGACCATTCTGCTAGTTTATCCAGATCTCTTCTCATTCTGCCCACCCCATCTGGATCATCTACTCTGTTGCAGATCTTGGTGTCATCTGCAAACAGACATGCCTTACCCTCTAGTCCATCTGCAAGGTCACCAATGAAGATGTTGAAGAGGACTGGCCCCAGGACTGATCCTGAGGTACCCCACTTATGACTTGCATCTCTCTGACTGTATACCATTTACCACCACTCTCTGTTTTCTGCCCGTCAACCAGTTTGCCACCCAGTTGACCACAACTTCTGACCCACCCCAAGCCTACCCAGCTTATTTATCAATCTTTTATGTGGAACAGTGTCAAAGCTTTGCTGAAGTCAAGGTAGGTGACATCAACTGCTCCCCTTGGTCCACCACTCTGGTTACCCAGTCAAAGAAATCTATGAGATTAGTTTGACAGGACCTTCCTTTGTAAACCCATGCTGTCTTGGATCCTGTGCCCCTATGGATTCCAGGGGTGTTGCACTATCCTTTCCTTAAGGAGTGCCTCCATAATCTTGCCCCTCTACTGGAGGTAAGACTGACCGGGTCTGTAGTTCCCCGCCCTCCCTGCTACCACTCTTGTGGAGCGGGATCACATGAGCCCTCTCCAGTCTTCTGGGACCTCTCCCTGTGCTCAGAGACTCACTAAACAATTCTGCTAATGGCTCTTAGTTCCTCCTTTAGCTCCTTAAGTACCCTGGGATGTATGCCATCAGGTCCCATTGCTTATCCACCCTGAGCTTAGCAAGCTTTGTAGGACCCTTTTCTTTTGTGAAGGGAGTAGTGCTCACCTCTCTCCCCCTGTGTCCATGATGTTGAGCTGTGGGCCCTGCCCTCACTTCTTCTTCAGTAAATACTGAGCAAAGTATCTATTTAGATAGATGCCTTTACAGGGTCCTCCTCCTCACATGCTCCCTTTTCCATTAGCTTAGCATTACTCCTCTGGACTTTCTCCTTTCACTAATGTATCTATAGAAAGTCTTGTCACCTTCTTTTACTGTTCGTGGCTAGTGTTTCCTTCAGTTTGGGACTTTGCCTGCCTTACTGCCTTACCTGCTTCCCTTAGGGCAGTTTGGTATGCCTCCCCATCTTCATCCTGCTGTGTTCCCTTATATTTCCTGAAGGCCAGCCTTTTGCTCTGACCTTTCTACTACTGTATTTGAGAACCAAAGTGGTTTCCTTCTTCTTTGCACTTCCTTTTCTGTCTAACACAATGGGATGTTGTTTCAAGTATTGCATTCTTAATGCTTGCCCACTTTGCCTGTACCCCTCACCTGTGTTCTTTTTGCCAGGGCTAGCTTAACTCTGTTGGCCATCTTATCAAAGTCAGCTCCTCTGAAGTCCCATATTTTTGCCTTGGAATGGGATGATTTAGATGTAGTAGCCAAATTGAACCATACCATGTGATGGTCACTGGCCCCCAGGTGACCTTTCTACCTGAGATCTGTGATCCCTTCTTTGTTAGTCAGTACTAGATCTAGGATAGCCCTGTCTCTTGTGGGTTGCTGTACCAGTTGTTTGAGGCCCTCCTGCAGGGAATCCACTATGAGTCTAGTTCTGGCAGATGTTCCTCTGGTATTGACCAATCTGTACCTGGCATGTTGAAGTCTCCCATTATCAGAACCTCCCCTTTAGCTGTCATGTTTTGTATATCTTCTAACAGTAATGTGTCTATGTTCTCCCTCTGGTCTGGGGGCCTGTAGACAAACCCAGTTCTTGTGGCTGTCCCATTTCCTGTTTCCAGGGTGACCCACAGTTCTTCTGGCTCCTTATGTGTATTCTGAATTTCTGTAGCTTTGATATTTTCATTAACAAACAGGGCCATCCTCCCCCCTTTTGCACCTCGGTCTCTTCTGAACAATACATAGCCAGGTACTGAAGTCTCCTAAGTGTGGTTACTGGTAAACCATGTCTCACTAATTGCTACTATGTCCAGTTTAGCCTCTGACATTATTGCCTGTAGGTCTGGGATCTTGTTCCAGGCTGTGACATTGTGTACATGATTTTCCATTGGCCAGATTTTAGTGTGTTAATTGTTGGGTGGGGTGGCATACCCCGTAAGCGTGTGGAGACAAACCTTTTTCTTACCTGGTGATGCAAATGAACGGCAAACATGCTGGAATTCCTGTTTGACTACTAGCTGAGGGGGAGGTGTTCTTCCCATTCGACGATGGGGTGCTGCACCCTCTCCCCATTTGCTAGTTTAAATATTCTGCAAAGACGCCAAACTTCTGCCCCAATGCACTGAATCCTCTTTAATCAGATGCAGTCCATCAAATTTAAAGAACTTTGCTCCAGAACTGTTGCCCATTCCTACAAATCTGTGTCCTTTTCCTGGCACCAGTCCTTGAGCCACGTGTTTAGCTCCCCTATCTCCCCTCTCTGACCTTCCGTCCATCTACT
Organism: Neoceratodus forsteri; assembly: GCA_016271365.2. Classification (NCBI taxonomy): domain Eukaryota; kingdom Metazoa; phylum Chordata; order Ceratodontiformes; family Ceratodontidae; genus Neoceratodus; species Neoceratodus forsteri. The sequence goes on from CM057456.1 coordinate 735,319,322, forward strand.
CCCTCTCCCAGACTGGCAGGATCTCAGAGAAGGAGATGCCGGATGAAATAGATGATAGTTTGTCACCCAGCCTAGTCAGGTGTTCCTTTGGCTCCACAACTGACCGGCTGGCGGAGATCATTAGTCCCTATGTGTACTAGGACATCAATGTTTTCTCCTGCTTTGTGAACAATTTTAGAATGCGGTCAGTGTCTCTCCATGCTGATGTACCTGGGAGACATCTGACCATCACCCTGGCTGGAGATGGTATCAACTCCTGAATCATGGAGTCTCCTATGATCAGAAGTTTTTGGATTTCCTTTGTACTTGTTTAGTTTTGGTTCCTGATTTGGGTGAGTTTTGTTGTGTAGCTCCTGTGCTGCAGTGTCCTGCTCTGCAGTGTCTTCTGCCTCTTTATTTGATTTCAGAGATAGAGGCAGATACCTGTTTGTAGTGTTTATATGGTTTTTGAGGTAATGTGTTGGAGAGCAGAGAGTGATGGGGCACCTGATATGCTTCCTCCTAACCACCTGCCAACCTCCTGGACCAACTACCCTCTGAGGTCGAGGTTTTTCTGTTGGATGCTGGGGAAATGGCGGGTGGTTCTTGTAATGTATTTCCTCTTCAATATGAAATTTGAGGCGTGCAATCTCTGCCCATGCTGCCGGAGCTGAGCCCTAAGATCTCCAAAGGCTCCAGCATGTAGGACAGTGTCCTAAATCCTGTAAGACTGTCCTTCTGAAAATTGTTCCATAGTACCTGCAGTTAATGAAATCCATTCCAAATAAGTTGCTGGGTTTGTAACCTAGTCAGAGTAATTAGAAGGAAAAAAAGGAAAAAAATGCAAGTAATGGTTTAATTGTGCTTTGTTTAACTTGTTATAACAAGTTAAATTACTAGTGCCCTGTAAATGAGATCACCTTGTGGAGGCTCCACTGATCCGCCTCTTCCTGCTCTGCCACAGGAAATGTCACAACTGTGGTACCCTATAAAAGGAGTGTAGTGTGGGGTGGTTGGGGATGGGTGGTGGCTGGCCCTTCCCTGCCTAAAAGAAGAAACCACGGATGAAAGAACAAGGAGGTAAGAGCAGAAACAATCAGTCAACAACAAATGCAGTAACCCTGAAAGCTTATCCTAATGTTAGATAAAACTGTAAAACCTGTAAAGCACCACCTGTAATAATTTCAGAGAAGATATACGCTGTAAGAAACACTTTGCTCCAGAGAAAATAAAGCAGTAACAGAAGATATACCTTGCAAAGACAATTTGAATCAGAAGATTACAGGAGTAATCTGTTAGCACACACTTGTAGGCACACCTTGTAATAATGCAGAAGAAGGTATACCAGCAACAACAATTTGAATCAGAGAAAAAATAAAGCAATGAAATGTTAGCAACAAACAGTAGCAATCCCTGTGAGTAAAAAAATAAAAACACCACCACACAGTAAATCTGCTCATCCAAACTAAATCTTAATCCTTCTCCCTTGCTCTGGTAAGTTTCTCTACTCTGCCTTTCAAGCAGTCTTAGAAGGAAAGAGCTCAGGTGAAGCTAGGTGCCTTGGCCAGCAAACCAAGTCTTCTTGGTTACAAGTGTAAAGATTTTTGAAAAGCTATTATGCGCACAATTGACGCAATATTTCAGAAAATATAATATAATTTCCCACCTTCAATCTGGTTTTAAAAAAAAGGTCATAATATCACTTATGCTATCCCAAGAGTGTGGATGATGTGTTGATGGCCTTCGACAGAGGCCATAATGTTCCATCATTATTCTTGGACCTGTCAAAGGCTTTTGAAACAGTTCATCACACCATTTTACTAAACAAATTAAAGAAAGCAGGCCTTGAGCTTTCTGCACTGTCCTGGTTCAGTAAATTCTTGTTTTAAAGGTAACAACGTGTGAGGGTGGGAAGAGCCTGTTTAGGTACAATAATCATAAACACAGGAGTACCACAAGGATACTTGGTCCACTGTTGTTTTTACTTTATGTAAATGATTTACCAAAGCATTGCTCTATGGATACAAATATATTCCTTTATGTGGATGATACATAGAGAATAATGCATATGTAGGGGGTTGATACACAGTTTTTTTACACACCCAAGGTGTGTGATATTACAGAAACCTCGAGAGCTGCGGGTTGATACAACTTTTAACGGCACTCAAAAACAGGTTGATAACGGGGGTCACCAGTTATTATACTTATGTATACATAAAACAAAAACACAAATTTGGCTCTTGATTTATTTTTATTTACTTATTTATTCATAACTAGGATTGCAAATACCTTTGAACCAGGGGTTCTTTTACAAAGGTTCCACATCATGTGTGTAAACAATACAGACAAATATGAGAGAAGGAACAAAATAATACAAACTGTGTAATATACATAGTAAAGAATTGATGAGCAGAAAATTACAGAGGTGGTATAACTGGAGAAAACAGTGGGAAACTGAAAAATAACAGTAAAAGGACAACAACATCTACAGCACATGTATGCAGTCAGATATATAGCAGAGTTTGTTAAACTAGTATGCAGTCAAAAATAAGGCAGACATTGTCAAACTAGAACTTACATAGGAGCAGGCAGGAGTGAAGAACTCAGGGGGATAGAGGAAAGGGGGGTGGGGAGTGGGTAGGAGGGATGAGGGAGAGGGAGACTGATATCTTACAAAAATACTTTTTAAAAATACTAGAGTTCCTACTGGACTTGAGATTTCTTTTAAATGGGAAAAAAACAAGGAGTGTTATTTGAGAAAAAAACAAATACGACTGAAGAAAAATGTACAATTCAGGCTGCCTCAGGTATTTGTATCAGTAGGGCGTATCAATACAAATACTTGGGTCTCACTTTAGATAGTCATCTAACATTTGATTTACACATAACAAAAATCTCCATAAGACTTAAGCAATTATTAGGATTTTTCTACAAAAATCGTTCTTTGCTTAGTTTTCCTCTGAGAAGGTTGTTTAGGTCTAGGTTTAGGTTTAGGTTTTAGGTCCAATCTTTATTTCTGCAAGTGTTATATTATGGAGACTTTATTTACAGGAATACAACAACAACATTGCTTAGTACATTAGACCCATTGTACAACAGTGCACTTAGGTTCATTACAAACTCACCCTCTAATACATACAGCTGTATGTTGTTTAAAGCACTAGGCTGGACATCTTTATTAGGTCATAGGGAGTGCCACTGGAATTTGTTTGTATATAAGTTCTTTCTTAAGTCCTTGCCCTCATTTTTATTAAGTAAACTACAGCTTAAAATTCCCTCCAAATATTCTTTACAATCAGCTACTTAGATTGTCCTCCGATCCCCCTTCCAGAAATAAATCTCTCCGCAACTCTTTCTGTTGGATGCATGCTGGCAATATTTATTAAGGCACGCAAATTATGTTTACATTCCCAACTTCAATTTCAACAGTATACAGTATAGTGCAGTACCACCACAATAATTCATTCTGCTTTTTCTTTCTGTAAACCTTCTGCCGACTTGATCCTCTCCTCCTTGCTTGTAACGCTTTGGGGTCCGGACACCGTCTGATCCACCCCCCCCCATCATCACCAGAACCAGGTACCAACACCAGGTACCCCCCTTGGTAACACCACCACCACTTAGTACCACTAGCAGGTACCCCCACTTACCCAGACCCGACCTGCACAGGATCAGTTCCTGGTCCATACCCCACTAGGTCCGGACACATGATCTGGCCCCTAGTATCTATCCCCTCCCCCCTCCCCCTCTACTTCCATGCCTGGGTTCCTCTGCCTCCAGCCCGTGCTGCCTACCCCCTTCCCCTCTCCTGCCCCCTCTTTTCCCTTTTGTTTCCCCCTTTTCTTGTCCTTTTTTTCCCTTCTGTGGGCCACCTGTTGCCCACAAACAGGGATCCTGCCAGCCCCCGGGCCATATGCTGCCCTCCTGCAGCTCCCTGACCCCATTCCTGGGTCCACCGGGGACCGTATTTTATACCCTCAAGTTCCCATGCAGTGCCAGCCAGCGGCAAAACCTGTCTAATTAGTACAGGACAAGTGGGTAGGAAATCATCATCCCAGCAAAAAGAGGGAGACCAAAAGCTCTGCAGGCTCTTATATAGCTCAAACAGGCCCCACCTCCCAGCCCCCCCCTCTAGCCCCTCCCTTGACCAATTGGGAAGCTCTCCTGTCCCTAGTCATTTGACGCTCTCTGATGTCCCATCCCCTTCCCCTTTCCTATCCCCTTTCCCCCTTTGCTTTTCATGCAGGGGGATATTAGACAAGCTGGCCTGCCTTTTACTGGCAAGCCTAACTGTCCTCTGTTCTCCCTTCCAGAAATAAATCTCTCCACAACTCTTTCTGTTGGATGCACGCTGGCAATATTTATTAAGGCATTAAGGCATGCAAATTATATGTACATTCCTAACTTCAGTTTCAACAGTATACAGTACAGTACAGTACCACCACAATAATTCATTCTGCTTCTTGTTTCTGGAAACCTTCTGCCGACTTGATCCACTCCTCCTTGCTTGTAGAACTTCAGGGTCCGGACACCATCTGGTCCAGCCACCCCATCATCACCAGAACTAGGTACCACCACCAGGTAACCCGCCTTGGTACCACCACCAGGTACCACTACCACTACCACTTATTACCACTAGCAGGTACCCCCACTTACCCGGGCCCGACTTGCACAGGGTCAGTTCCCGGTCCATACCCCACTAGGTCCGGACATGTGATCCGGCCCCTAGTATCTATCCCCTCCCCCCTCTTCTTCCACACCTGGGTTCCTCTGCCCCGAGCCTGTGCTGCCTACCCCTCCTCCTCTCCTACCCCCCCTTTTTCCCTTTCATTCCACCCTTTTCCACTGACCCATCTCCAGCTTGCAAAGAACAATGGGGCTCCCCCCTTGTGGGATAGAAAAACCTGGTCCTTCCCTCTTCCTTTGGACCCCTACCCCCATAGCTCCCTCAGCCCTCAATAGGGGCACTTGCCCCATGCTGGGCCTGCCTCCTCTCCCTTGTAGGCATCCTCTAGCCATACCAAATGCCCTTGTGATGGACCTGAACCCCCCTACACCTTCTAATCAGCCTTGCATACTGCCACCCAATCTGTTGCTGCCTGCCCTCACCCACCCAGGGGCACACTGCCCCCTAGGAGCCCTGCCATGGGGCTGGCCATGCATGCAGGTCCACCCACCATCACCTTGTTGAGCCTGCTGGGGTGAGGATGGGCCCCCACATGACTCTGATGTTGTGTTCTAGCACTGCTGTGGCTGAGGTCTGGCCCCCCTGGGCCCTCTGCCTGGAGCAGCTGCTGCCTTTCCCAAATGAAGGGAAAAGCATGGATCCCCTGCAGTCTGCACTTGGTCCCCAGTGCCTCCTTTGTGGCTCCTTGGGCCTGCCCTTCCACGACCCCCCGTAGCCTCAGCCATATAGCACCCTGCATGCTCTGCACACCTCTGGCCAGACTGTCCCTTGTGCCCCTGCGCTGGCCTCTCCCAATGTGTGTGGCTACACCCCTGTCTGAGAATGCCCCTCCTCCTTTCTGGGCTCTGGCAGGGTGATCTACCCCACCTCCTTCAGCAATTCCTGTGCCGAACCCTTTTCGCCCCCTCATAACCCAGATGTGTTGCCTTCCATCCTTATTCTCACCCATCATCCATGTCCCTTGTGGCTGCCCACTGCTCTCCTGGCCATACCCATGCAGCCATCCCATGGCTATCCCTCTGCCCTTGTGGCCAGGGCTCTTTGTTCTGTCCCCCATCCACAGCTATCCAGCTCCATGGCCCTTTCTCATATTGTCCCTGGTTACAGCTCATTGATCACACTTGCCCCTACCACCGGGGTTCAGGAACTTTCCAGACCCATATCCTGTCCCTCTTCTGTAACCCTTGTGCCACTGGCCAGGGTGTCCATTTTCCTTCCTTTATTCAGGGTCTAGTGTGCCACACACCCCTCTCTCTCCCCTTGAGGCTGCCCTCATGGCTCCCGCAGTATGATTGCCATAGCTTGCCATTGCCCTAGCTTCCATGCTTGCCCTTGCTCTGCTGCTCCACAAGCCTCTTACTGTTGGGCTCCACTACTGGTGTGCTTTCCTATTTGGCCCCCGTGGCTCCCCAGCCCTGGGCTCAGAATTGGCACCCCTGTGCCAGACCACCCTTCCCAGTGCCCCTTTCCCTCAGCTTATCTGGGAACTACCTGGCATGGGAGCTGGACCCCTCCTACCTGTACTGCCATGGCCAGCTAATTTCCCCCATGGGCTCGCCCTTCAACCTCCAGTTGGTCAACGCCTTCTGGGCCTGTGTCCGATAACCACCACTTCTTCCCGCTGTTGTTCAGTCATCCTTCTTCTCACTGAATCCTCATTCTCATCCCAGACTGGCTGTCTGACCCACCCTCCCTCCTTCTGGATCCTGGAGACCCCCATTGGAATCAATCCACCTTCCCTAGGAAGGGGCACCCCAGGCACCCTCAGGCTTCCCTAGCTCATGGTTCAAAGATCCTCCCCCCGTTGCCGTGCTGGTGTCCCCGTCCCCCCCTGGGCTGGGTAGTCCCAGTCAAGGCCCCCATTCCCCGAGAGGCCTTCAGGGCACCTATCCAGGCATGCCCCCCTTTCCTGTCCCTGGGCCACACCTTGTACAAACTGTCTTTTCCTGGGGCCAGGGACATGCCCTTACTTTGGCCGGTGCTGGCCCACCGTGGCCCCGGGGTCCTTCCCTGCCCTTCCCATTTTCTGTCAGCTTGTGTCCCTCCTTCAGCATGCTTTCACTGCCATAACACAACATGGTGGGTGGGCTCTCCTAGTCTAACTCCCTACCCAATCTCTGTGCCCTCACCTCCCCCCTAGGCACTCCCCCATGGGGTCCCAGGACCCACTCCTCACTCAAGCCAGCCCTTCCATCCACACTGGGCATACCTACAAGGGCTGGCCTGGAGGCATCTCTATTAACTAAGGGCCTTGCTTGAGGGTGCACTGATGCATGAGGGAACCGTGGGCTTCCAAAACAAGTGCCAACCTCCTTTCTGGCCTCACAGCTCTGGTCCCCCCGACCTCCGCACCACATCGCCTCCTGAAATTAATTCTCAAGACTATATCACCTCCTGCAAATCCCTCCCAGCTGGATTAAGCCTTCCTACACCTGCCTCTCCCCCAGATCCCTCCACACCTTGTTGGTGTGACCTTAGTTCCCGGGTACCTTCCGGGACATCTCTCTGTGCCCTACCCCAGTCTCCCACTCGTGGGCCACAAATGCCCCAAGTGAATTCCCCTGCCATCTCTGGCAGTCATTGATGACAGATTGTCTTATTTTTTTTGTTTTTATAACACAACTCTTGCCTGCTACCTTTTAATTGAATATGGCAAAATATGTCCCAGCCATGGCCCCTGGGTGCCACTGGTATGCTCCCTTTAGATCCTGTCTGCATTGAATTGGGGACCAAATCCCCCGGGCTGCTAACAGCTGAAAAAAACCCTTAAGCCCCCTAAACCTGTCCTGACATCACTTGAATGCTCCAACCTCCCCTACTTTGCCCCTCTGGAGAAATTGCTCTTGGTCAACCATTAGGACTCATAATGGCTTGAAATTCCCAGACGCTCCCCTTGTGCTTACTACACCTCCACTGGAGAAAAATTCCCCAGCTGAAATTTGTCCTTTTCTCCCCTGTTTGAAACCCCCCCCAAGAGCTGCATTCCCAACAGCCACCTTATTCCATCTTTGGTTGATCCCCAGGAAACCCAGGAAAGGATTTTGTGTTCCTCCCATTTAATCTAGGGGCATGTCTCACCCTATTTATGACTGCCCCACCATAAACAACTCACCTCAGTACTGGCAGTGGGCCAACCCCCCAACTTTGGTTTTTCTCCTTTTTTTTTGGAATAAACCCAGCTTTCTACCTGTTGACAACCATTCGAAACTAGCCCTGACCCTAGGAAGTCATGCCTTGCTTAGCTTTGGCCTGTTTCCCCTTAAATGTGTCTATTGTGACAACCCCCCCCGCAGCATTGCCTCAGAGCTATTACGCATGCAGCATGGGCCTCCAAGGAAACCCCCCGTCCTGGTTCAGAGGAAGGACAAGAGCAAAAACCTTCCTGTGCACTCCCTGTGCACCCATTACAGTCCAGCCCCTTTAGCTTTGTCAACCTCAAATAACCAGCATGCTTCCTTATGATTTTTTTTTTTTGTGTGTGTGTGTATACCGCTTGACACGGCCTACCCTGGTATGTTTCTGTTGTGTAACTCATCTGTGTCAGCAACCCCTTCAGTTAGTTCTTTGAAAAAGAGACCCCATCTCTACTGGTTGGCTTGACCTGCTGCCCGTATGACCAACTGACCTCTAATCTGCACCCAGCGCCATGCCATCTGGACCCTGCAGCCCATACTAGCCTGCCTTAAACCACCTTGAGGCATGTCCTCCCGTGGTGCTGCCACCATCACTCAACTGCTCATGCTGAATGACTCCAAACACCTGCATAAACAGTATATATATTCTGAAAAGTATCCCCCGAAATATGACTGCTGACCATATTTTTGAGGATACAACTAGTGATCTGCCTAATGTATTTCCATGTTGGGCCCCCCATGTGAATACGTAGCCAAGTTAAATACCATGCAGTGCAGTACCTCCTATCTACCGAGAACAATCTTCCCAGCCCCCCCAATACCTGGCCTACTTCCACAGAGGTTCTTTCCTTCTGTGTTGCTGTCCAAGCCACCCCTTCCCCAATGGTCCTAGTCCTGGACTGACCTTCCCATATATGCACACTGCCTCTGGCTCTCATTGCACTTCTGGTGCCACCTCATTGTCCCCTCACCTTACATTGGCTTGCCCTGAGTGATTTTCACCCACCGCACCTCTTCAGGCCACCACTAGGCACTGTGCAACATACCAGAACACGCCCAACTGTCCCATCTACAGCTGGACGCCCCCCACTATAGAAACCCTTTATGTGCCACCTGCACTGACATGCCCTGTTAGCCAGCCACCATCTGGCTCCCTAGGCCCCCACTGCAGTGCTCGGCGCATGGCCTGCAACCCCTGTGGCCCCATCACCCACCGAGACTGCACCTCAACTGACCCCTGCTCACAGCCACACAAGCAAATCAACCGGCAGGGCCAGAGCAAAATGCCAACAGTGTCCGGCCTCTCTGTCTAGAAGCCCAAAAGCCTGCCAGGCCCCAGCCCATCACGCCACCATGAACTATCGCTTCAGTCCATCTGACATCATCCTCAAAACACTGCTCACCCTAATGCCCCCCACCTCACTTGGCCCGCATGGCCTGAGATTCCCTAACGCCATGAAGGCATCTGGTGTGTGACCCCTATGGCACCTTGCCCCTGCCCTGAAAGCCCAAGAATCAACCTCCTCTAGTCACCCAGGCCAGCCACGATGCCCACACCCTACCGGGGCCACTTGTCCCTCACAACTGCCCACTCTACGTTGGAGCCACTCACTCGCTGCCTTCACATCAAAGATTGAATAGTAGTAAGGAAAAAATAATCATAAAAACATTACAAAATGAAGTATTAGAACAAGTATTAGAATTTAGATATTTGGGGGTATGGATTGATCATGCTTTAAAATTTGACAAACATATATTAGATTCAATACTAAAGGTAAACAAAAGACTGGTAGTTTTTAGATGGACCAGCTTTTGTATGAATAAAACAATAAGGGTAACTGTAATAAATCAACTTATTTTACCTATACTTGAGTACGGTAACCATGTATATGGCCTGGCATCCAAAGGTCTCTTGCAAAAAATTGATTCAATGTATAACAGAATGGCTAGATTCATATTGAAAAAGGATTATAAAGTGCATCACTGTGAATTATTAGAGGAATTAGGTTGGCTTCCTCAGAAAGCCAAAAGGCAGATTACATGGGCAACGCAAATTTACAAAGTCATAAATCAAAAACAGTCAGAGTATCTAAGTGACAAATTGGAGATGAAAATACATGTTTATAATTTGCGAAATATAAATTTAAGAAATTATTCTCTCCGCAAACTAAAAAACGCATATAGTAATATGCGTTTTCCAGTGATCGTAGATAGAACATGGAATAACTGAAAATCAGTAGTGAATAAAACATTTAAAGATGTGAAAGCATTTTCATCAAGTCTAAAGTTGGAATTAAGTACTTGGTGTGAATGTTATGGTTAGATTTGGCAATTTTAGCATAGTGATGAGTAATGTATGCCATATTGTTAAATAATAATTGTTAGTAGTGTAATTATTATTCGTATATTAGCTTTTGTAATGTTTGTGAATGGATTGTTCGGTTATTATTTTTGAATGTTATATGACTGCACTAATTGTAACATTTTATATAACAGGAGCATCTTGCAAACAGGACTTTGTCCTAATGATGAATCAATGCCAACAACTTTCCTGTATAAAAATAAAGGTTATTACTACTACATGCCTTGCAGCATCTGCACCCGCCTCAATGATGTAGTGCTATAGCTCTGTGTTTTGAGCCCAGACTATGCCCCTCGTATCAAGGCAAACTACCCTGTCCCTTCTCCCAGGCCCCATGCGGCCAAACCAGATGCCTTCCAGTAGTGGGCGTCACACCAGTTGAAAACCCCCTCTGGGCTCGCACCACGATCCTGCTCCTTGTGGCTCGCCGGCTCCCCCTCCGCCTGCCCAACTATTGCAAAACTTTCTATCTCTTTTTTTTAATAAACACTGCAACCAAGAGCTTCTGCCAAATGGATTGCCATCGTGTAGCAGGTGCCACACCTTTTGAAACCCTCCCATGCTTCCACCTGGCCCCCGACCACCGCAGGAGCCCACGAGGCAAAACCACCATGTCCCCTCTCCAATGCCCCATGTGGCCAAACCAAATGCCTTCCTATAGCGGTCACCACACCAGTCAAAATATCTCCTGCATTTGCACCGCGATCCTGCTCCTCGTGGCCCGCCTGCTCTCGCCTCTGCCTGCCCTCCCCTCTGCCTGCCAAAACGCCCAAACTCATTTCCACTTTTTTTTAAAACACTACCACCCCAATCTCTACTCACCACCAAAGGAGATCACTTCTCATCCTGCTGCACAGTATAACCCATTTGCACTGCATGCAACTCCATCTACGATCTTGCCCTGTACGGACAAACCATCATCCAACCTAATTCCAAACATGGGAGCCATAAACCTCCCCACAGTACGCAACCTGGCAATAGCTCTCCTCCCTAATTTTCCTGAATTTCTTCATCTCCTTCCCTTCCCTTTTTTTTTTAAACTACTAACCCCAGTACATTCTCCCAATTAAATGAAAAACCAAGGAAACCTACTCGGCATAAGGCCTATGTACCCTGGATAGTGCCTTACCCTTAGCTGCCAATGCTGTGCTGTGAATCATTATCCCAGTAAAAAGAGGGAGACCAAAAGCCCTGCAGGCTCTTCCATAGCCCAAACAGGCCACATCTCCCAGTCCCCCAGCCCCTCCCCTTGACCAATCAGAAATCTCTCCTGTCCCTGGTCATTTGACCCTCTCTGATGTCTCATCCCCCCTTTCCTATCCCCTTCCCCCCTTTGCTTTTCTGGCAGGAGGACATTAGACAAGTTGGCCTTCCTTTTATTGGTAAGCCTTATTTCTTTCCATATTCCAAAAATCAAAACCAAAAGTGGGCAGATGACCATTGCAATAGCTGTACCCAATACATGGGCTAGGATACAAAACCAACTAGGTGTGCAGGTATTATTATCCTTGTCTCATTTTAGAACGTCATTAGCAAGTTTGTCTTATAAACTTGACTTTTAAATTCTCATTAAAAACATATTTATTTGGCCTGACATTTGGGAATAATGTTTAGTTTTATAATGTTTAGTTTTATTATTGCTGCCTTTTTATCTTTATATGTTTTACTTGATTAAATGTCTGTTTTTATTTTTTTTTCATTTATTTTATTTTTATTTAGCTTTTGTTGACTGGGTAAGTGCACTAGACAAATTTTGCCTATTTTCAGGCACGCCCGGAGGAGGGGGATACAGATGAATGCCAACTGACCTTGAACCAGATTAAGCTGTTGGTGGTATTTTTTAGTGAATGAGGGAAATTTGGCCAGGACACCAGGGAAATTCCCCTACTTCCTGTTTCCTGTGAGCAGGGGGGACCCATTTTCTGGTGGGACCAAGATGGCGGAGGAGGAGGACAGTGGAGGAGGAGGACATGCTGTAGCTGAGTTAGCAAGGCTCAGCGGGGAACATGGTACGGCTTTCCGGATGGCTGCAGAGAGCAGTGGAAGTAGGACAGATGTTGCTCAACTCCTAAATCATCCATGCGGGGACAGTGGTACGGCTGGGATGCACCTTGATGGTGGCCAGCATAGCGTACCGGAATCCCGCGAGCCTGAAGTATTAGTGCACGATGCGGAGGTCATTGGGAGTGTGGAGAGCAAACCGTGAGTTTCTGATGGACCTGGGATCTCAGGAGAAATGATGGTGAAAATGCTGCAGTTTTGTGTGGAGCTCCAGTTCTTCACAAGGGTCTGAGGAGCTTAATATATTGTTGGAAAAACGGCAGCTGATAAAAGAAGCTTTGGCTGAGTTCAATGAATTTAAACAACAAGCTGAGGAGGATCGAAAAAGAAAAAGGCCCATTTTGACTCTCCTTCGGCCTACCAGGTACTGTGCCTAAGGTTCTAAAAGGCCCCAGTTTTTAGATCGATCGATTGGATGAAACCCCACCTCGGATGCTAATCTGGTGGTTAATGAATCCTGGTCCCCTCAACAAGCTCTCCAGGAGGCAGGTTGGATACAATCAGATGATGGAGGCTGGATAGCCGACCCAATAATCCCTCTGCCAGGAACAAGCGTAGCAGATGGGGAAAAGGCCAAATCTGCATCAAGGGATGCTGTATCTAGCTATGGGCCAGACTGTTTTGAAACTTCCCCTGTAGTAACTGTACACTCTTCTTTATGTGTCTCCCCTCAAACCAGTATTTCTAATTTACTATCAAATGGTTCTTTGCTATCAGAGCCCTCGTTAGGACAAACTGTCACTCCTGAAGCTTTAAGTTATGCGAATGTTTTGGGTTCTGAGTTAAATCCAGTACAGGATCAGCCTGTTATCTCACAACCCCCTGTTACATTTGCTAGTTTATTTAAAAAACAGTTACTTTGGCAAAACGTAGGAATGCAGTGCATTTAAGGTTCCTAGGTCCTATGGATGGTATGCCAGATCGTTTTTATGTAGGGAAGGTTTTGATTAAGCAAATGCTGGTTTCTCCAGGGAGGTGTATGCCCTTATACACACCCAGGGGATAACAATTATGACATTAGTTTTCAGACCAGATTTGCCAAATAAATTTTGGATGAGATATGTTTTTAAAACTAACCCAGTGTGGTTACATTTTCAGGCTATACCTTCACCAAACAATCCTTTAAAGTAATAAATGTACTTTTCGGAATGAGGGAGTAAATGTAGAAGATATAACGTACTGGTGGAAAATGTACTGTTCAGGGGAATCCTGAACCTATATTGATGATGAAGGTTTCTGGAATGGAGGGTGGAGATATAAGGTTAATGTATTTCAAAACGATGAAGGTCTACAGCATTTACCTAGTTGTTTCTATTTGGGTCGGATAGGGTTTTATTTTTATCCAGGCCAACCAAGACATTGTTATAAGTGTGGCTCTCCTAGGCACCTGAGTAGGATGTGTGAAGTGGTAAAATGTGCTCAATGTGGAGAACAAGGACATGTCCTTACTGACTGTCATCACCACAGTAAGTGTTCACTGTGTGAAGATGCACATTCTTTTGTTGATTGCCCTTTCGCTGTGCAAAATAAATCTGGAGACTGTAGTATTCAAGATTTTTACATCAATACGGCGGTTAAAACTGCCCTTAGGAATAAAACCCCTACCACACCCTCTGGGAGACCTCAACCATATATTTCTGGTAATCATGGTTGTGCATTGATTCAAAAAGAACCTCAGTCGCAGATACACCCTGATGTTTCTGAGCCTCTGTCAGTGACACAAAATCCTGTCTCTCAAGTGGAGGTTTCTAGCAGCAGTTTGATTTCAATGCCTCCACAGCTCCCGCCCGAAGAGGCCTTTACTCTGGTATCTTCCAGAAGACGTAGTCTTCGATCTGGCAATATCAGCATGGTGATTCCTGAACCCCCTATGACGGCTACACATAATCCTTTATTGTATTACAAGATACACAGGACGGAGTCTGACTCAGTTTCTGTAAATTCCTCACAACATGATGGTACGCCTGATATAGACCAAACTTTGGCAAAACTGATTTAGGCAAAAAAAAAAATAGATTGGGAATGAGGAAAGGGAACAAGAAAAATAATATGCTAAAATGTGTTCAAAAATATGGCTGGTCGTTGCTCTCTCTTGATGGTAGCAGTTTATAATCTTTCGGTAGCTTCTTTAAATGTGAATAGCATGTTATCCGAGAGGAAATGGGTGTTGATTTTATCACTTTTTGAGAAAAAGGATTATGATGTGGTTTTTTTGCAGGATACTAGGTTACATAACAAACCCGATATTGAATTAGCAACCGCTGGCTGGAGATGTGGGTTTACCTATTGGTCTATGGGTGAAGACCCCTGTAGTGGTGTAGGTATAGCCCTAAATAGTCCCACTGCAAAGGTGATACAACTAGTTGATCTTGTCCCTAGTCGTGTATTGTTGTTGGATGTAGTGATTAACGGTTTACAGTGTCGGTTAATCAATGTTTATGCACCTCAAACAAAATTTGCAATTATTGAAATATTTCGCTTATTTCAACCTTATTTATTTACTTCAAAGTATGTTTTTTGGGGTGACTTCAATTGTAGAGATACAATACAGATAGGGGATGCCGAACCACCAAAATGTTTTGTGATGCTACTTGTCTTAATAATTTACTTGTTCAAACAGGCCTTAGTGATGTTATGGTTCTTTCAGGAATCCAGCAAAAACATTTTTTCAAGGTAATAAGGCCACAAGGATAGATTTTTGGTTTCTTTCTGATTCCCTACAGGTGACTGATACTAGAACATTGGCTGTTACTTCCTCTGACCATGTAATTATAGTAGCTACGGTGGCAAGTCATATGCCTATGCATCGGGGTCCAGGGTACTGGAGAATGAACTTGGCTCTATTACTTCTTCCTACAATTGAAGATGGCTTTCTAGCTATTTTAAAGGCCAGGAAATCTGTGTTATGTCTCTATGATACTTATCGGGAATGGTGGATGGATACAAAAACTGAAATTAAATGTTTTTTTCAATCAATAGGGAGATTATATGGTAAATACAAAACTGATACTTACTTAAATTATAGAAAGGAATTTTTGGATTTACACTTTCGTGTGGCCAATGGTGAGGTTTCAGTCCTCCCCCAGTTATACGAAATAAGAGAAAAGATGAATAATTTTCAATATGATCGAGCAAAATCTTTAGAAAATGAACGCCGTTTTGGTACCCAAGGCACAAAGGCCTTTCTGAATTCATTTCAATTTAGTGCTTCCCAAAGACATCAGAAACATATGACAGGTCTTAATGATCAGGCAGGGATTTGGTGCACAGATATCAGAGAGGTTATGCGGATTGTTGATTTACATGTACAGAAACTTTTTGGTATTACTGAAACATTGAGTCACACACATGAGAACTGGTTGGGAGGATGTAATTTACCCCAAATTTCAGATTCAGGGTCAGTTAACTTAGTAGCACATATTACAACACAAGAGGTTGCTGCAGTGTTGGCACAAGTAAAAGCTGGTACAGCCCTGGGGAATGATGGTATTCCGTATGAAATTTATAAAATAATTTTTCAACAATTATTGGAAGAATTTACAGGTGTTTTGAATGAAATACTATCCTCGGGGATATTACCAAAAAGTATGAACGAGGGGCTTGTAGTTTTTATATATAAAAAAGGAGATAGAGGGGATTTGTTAAACTGGAGACCTATAACCCTATTAAATACAGATTTTAAACTATTTACCAAAATATTAAACAATAGACTGTTACTTAATGCACATTCCCTTTTACATCCGGCACAAACATGTTCCATTCCAAATAGGAACATTACCAATAGTCTAATACTTTTGCGGGAACTTTTTCAAAAGGGATCTACAGGGGAACTTACAGGTTTGATTTTGAGTTTAGACCAGGCAAAAGCCTTTGATAATGTAAGACATGGTTATTTATGGGACTGTTTAGTTGGGTATGGTGTACCCAATACTTTAATAGAATGGATAAAAACCTGTTATGCCAATGCTACTGCTCAAGCTTTTTGTAATGGGTGGGTAGGGACTATATATCCCATATTACGGGGTGTGCGTCAAGGATGTCCTCTTAGTGCCCTTTTGTATTTATTTACTATAGATCCCTTAATTAGGCGGGTGTATGGTCATGACAGTATACGGGGGCTCTCCTTTTCAAGTACTGATCCTGAAGTTAAAAGTATTGCCTATGCGGATGATTTATGTTTTTCGATTGGGGATCTTCCTTTTGCAAGGGTTTTCAAAAAAGTTTTACAAGGTTTTTTGTTATATACCAGTGCACAAATTAACTATGAGAAATGTAATTGTATAACACTGGGGATAGAGTATTTTCATCTTACACAGGTTATAGGTATTCCGGTAATTAAGGATACTTGTAAAATTTTGGGTCTTTTATTCGGAGCAGGAGATTTAGCATATATAAATTGGAAATTTAAACTAAAGGAAGCGCAAACTAAGGTAGATGTCTGGAATACATGGAGACTGCCTAAACTGAAACGGATTCAACTGGTTAAAACATTCTTATTACCCATATTTTTATATTTAAGTGCGGTTTTTAGTCTTCCTTTAGCTTTGGAGACACAGTTATATGGATGCTTTTTTGCTTGTATATGGGGCAGTAGACTGAACCCCATAAAGAGAGAGCCTTGTTGTTTAGGGAGAAAAACATGGGGCCTAAAATGTTACATCCTGTAGTTTTTTCTTTACTATGTTTCTCTATACAAATTTAAAACCTCTGTTTATAGATAGAGACACACAATGGAAACCGTGGCTTCAGGATACTCTGGGAGATTTATGTCTTTTCTGGCCTGAATATGAGGTATTCCCGAGACAACGTTCCATAAACCATCTACCACAATCTCTTAAAATATGTTATGGGAAAATTAAATTATGAGGTATTTCAAGGCATACCTTTTTGCATTTTACTAGGAAGGAATTATACGCATATATTTTACAAAAGTATTTTCAAGATTCGGCTCCATTTGATTATTTTCCATCTCCTATAAAACTTGCAATTGGCAATATGTTAACCTCCCCCAGGATTCCACCTCATATGTGGGATGTGTTATGGTTATCCTATATGGCAAATTAAATGTCCGAGCAAATCTAAAACATAAGCAAATTACTGATCGGTATTGCCTAGGGTAAGTGTTTTGAAATAGTGGAGACAATGGAACACTTATTTTTGGAATGTCCTTTTATAAAAGGATTTTGGAGTCTTGTTTTATGAAAATGGCCTACCTTTCCTTTATACCCTATGATGTTAGATATGTTGTGTATAGAGATTCTGCCAGTAACCACTGTGCAATATGATAAAGTGACTTTATGTTTGATTTTGCTTTGTTTTAAATACTATATATGGCATGCGAGATGCCGTTTCACCATTCAACAACAATATTTTTCACAAGAAGCATTATTTGGTATGGTTGCTAATGCAATATTGAGATTGAAAAGGCAGGATTATGGGAAATTTTCTTCATTTATATGTAACTCTAGATGGGATTCTGTAGATTGGCTATAACTTCATTGGGTTCATTTAGAATAATTATTTTGGATGTATTGAATTAGTGTTTTCTATTTGCTTTTTCTTCTCTTCTTTTTTTTCACTTTCGTTTTATATATAATCTTTGTTTTCTATTATGATAACAATATGCTGTATCATTTTCTTTAATGTGACTTAACATTGATTGAATTTATTGTTTGGTTTGCTGCCTATGATAACAAAAGTTCCCTACTCATTTTGTAAGTGTGGGGGACTGTTGCAGTTTTCCTTTTACATTGTTTGATGATATATCTTTGTAATAGATTATCTTCTATATGATTTATATATTATTTTGTATGATTTAACACTGTATGTTTTCAATTTTGGTTTACTGAAATAATAAAAATTCTCTACTCTTTTAGTGGGTGGGGGTTATTTTTCAGTATGTCTAGTAAGTTTTGAGTCTATTGCAATGTTAGTTTTGTATTTTATGTATGATGGCATATGTATTTTGTTTCGAGTAATTTGCTTTTGCTTTTGTGTATTATTTGACTGTATTTTACTTTCCAACTTTAATAAAATTCCCTACTCTTTTCGATAGATGCGTGGGATCTTTAACATCCACCTGAACTACCACCAATCCAGGCAGATGGGACCTCGGTGTAATTTCTCATCTGAAAGATGGCACCTCAGAAGTGCAGCACCTCTCTCATGCTGCACTACAGTGTCAGTACTGGGATATTAACCCAAGTGCCAGATGTGGGAACTGAACCCACAGCCCTCTGATCTCCCAGCCTCAGAGGCAAGTGTGCCACCTACTGAGCCACTGACACAGATATTGTACATGCTGTTTGGTTTTTGAAAAGCACTTCAGAATTAAAATTTGATTTGAGTGTAATTGCTTTGGTTAAGTGAATGAATTGAATATTTATATACATGATGTTTTATAGCACTTTTTTATTATGTAACTGATTGTTGTAATGTGCTCTTTTGTTTTTATGCTGGACACAATTGAAAATGAGAATATCATTCTCAATTTGCTATCCAGTAAATGAAAGATAATGACGACGATGATGATGAGATCAGAGAGTGCCATATCATCCAAATTTAATGCAAAAAACCAACCTTCTGTGAATATCCACTGTGTGCACTTTTATTATTAGCAGTAGTACATCCAAGGATTGCAACATGGTGCAAAATGCTAGATATAACTAATTGCCTCCTAGAAGATGCATGTAGGTGGCAGGAAATGTACTGCAGTGTGTCCCAGAATGACTGCAGAAGTCACCTACAGACTTCCTGTGTGTCTTAGTAATGTCTGGAGACATCACACACATGTTTTAATATTACTTGCCAGCCAGAAATCATTAGAATTGACTGCATAGCACCATTAGAAAGGTAATGTTGTGTTGAACAACTTTGCTACTGACACTTTGGGTGTATCATGTTCACTTAAGGAGCTATTTACATAGAGAATAATGGATGGGGAAGTGTGTGATATGAGAATTTAATGCACACCTGAGGTGTGCATTAAATTCTCATTTCAAACATTTCCACATCTTTTATTTTTTATAATTGCTGGTTACCAATTTTTTTGCAGCCTGACTTCTGTCATACATGTACACATACTGCAGGCTTACTTCTGTCACACTCAGTCACACACACACACACACACACACAGTCTCTCCCTGTCCCTCTCTTTCCAGAATTGGCCGTTTGATTTTGCTGTTTATTTTTTGAACTAAACTTACAGTTTTCAGCGGGGACCGTGCCAGTCATCCCACGACCCGTTCCTGATTGCACCCGATAGCCTGTGTACGAAGCAAACGAAGTGCAGAATCAACCAGATAAATATTTTTTATTTTACCCTGTTAGGTAGGATCAACCAGATAGACTGGGGAACGTGGCAGAAAATTACAAAGAGCGACAAGTCTGTTTGTGGCAGCTCCTTGGTAATGGAAAGATGGAGCCGTCATGTTTTCAGAACTGTTCGGACCACCCACCTAGAAAACAGGAGCCAATGAGGGAGCTGTGTATTTTGATGAACACAGCGCATGAATGCCGTAATAATCAGTGGGTTATTATGGCAAATATCAACCTGCTTTCTCAATAGAAAAAAATACTGGCCAGTAATTATATTTGTTTATGACATGGTGTGTATGACAGACATTTTGTCCTTCAAGAACCAGCTAAGTACGTTGAAGAAAACACACATTCTGGGTATCTCAGCCAGTATAAAGCAAAAACCGAATTGAGCATAATTGATTGCATAGCACTGTTGGAAAGGCAATTTTGTGTTGAACATCTTTGCCACTGATATGTTGTGTGTATCATGTATATTTTAGGAGTTACATGCATTTGTTTATGGTATGGTGTTTATGGTTTAGATTCGTCTCTCAAACCTTACCAACACACCTTGACTAAAATGGGGAAATTTTTAATGTTTAATACTACAGAAATAGTTTTTTTTTTTTTTTTACAACAATTATTAAACCTACATCTTATGTCTGGATTACTAATTAGGTGTTGATATGTTACATATTTCCCACCAAGAAAAGGCTTATGGTGCATTTTTTAGTGAAAAAAATATGTTTTTTGCTGTTTCAACCAGCATAGAAAAAAAAACTAAATTACCAATTATTGCTTACATACCACCATTGAAAAGATAATCTTATGCTGAACAAGTTTGCCACTCATACTTTGTGGCTAGCACTTATGTTTTTTGTGCTATTAGCATTTGTTTGCAGCATGCCGATTTTGGCTTGATTTTGCTTAAAAGGGCCCAGGATTCACTGTTAACAGTATACAGGAGACAAGTGCTGCAACTTCAGAGAGTTTCTGTGGAAGCAGTTTATTTATTTATTTATTTATTTAAGAGATTTACCAGGAAGGCATACTGAGCAGAGTACCGCTTGATTCCAGATGCGCCCCGGGGTTAAGGGGTTATAGAGGAACATGATACAATCAGAACAAACATACATAATGTGTTTAGAACAAACAGTGGGTAACATACATAATGTGACTAGAACAAACTGAGGGTAAGCAGTTATAGTACAGTAGCGTAGGTACAATTTTTTTTTTTTTACATTTCATACAAGGAAACAGACTGACAATGGAGAACCAGACTGGTGCTATCACTGGACAGATTCAGGAGTGAGGGGGGTGCTAAGGGGTTACAGGTGCAGGTGGTAGAGAAATGCATTTTGAGAAGGGCATTTAGTTGGGGAGTACTGGTGGAGTGTCTAATATCAGCTGCCAGGGAATTCCATAATTTGGGCAACCTAAAGCTGAAAGCAGCCTGGCCGGACCGGGTGGATCTATATGGAATGTGCAGGAGCCTGGCATCGATGTCACGAAGCACGTAGGTAGGTGGGGGTAAGGCAGTTAGGGAGGATGACAGGTAGGAAGGGAGTGACTGTGACCAGAACTTAGCCAAGGTTCTAGCACAGTGAAGCAATCTTCTGTTGTGTAGAGAGGGGAGGTCCAAGGATTGGTAGAGGGCACAGTGGTGGGTGTCGGGAGGACGGTCCAGCGAGAATTGGCAGAAGGAGGTAAATAGGGGGTCGAGCCTAGCTAGGGAAGTTTGTGGGGTGGCACAGTAGACAATATCACCAAAATCAATAATAGGGAGGATAATTTTTTGGACTATTGCTTGCCTGGTTGGCAGGGGTATGCAATTTTTGTTCCAGTAGAGGGCTCCGAACAGGGGATGCAGTTTTTTGTGTATAGCATCAATGTGAGCTGAGAAGTCAAGATGTTGATCTAACCAGACACCTAGATATCGATAAGAGGTGCAGGCCTCTAGTGAGAAGCTGTCCAGAGTGTAGAACGTAGGTGGTGCAGTAAGTTGGGTTAGTTTGGGCTGGGAGCCGAAGGTAAGGGAGACATTTTTATTTTGAGTTTAGGAATAGTTGGTTTGAGATGAACCAGCGTTGGATGGAGTTGAAATCCTTCTGTAGGCAGGCTGACGCTACACTAGAGGATGGGCCAGAGGCAAACAACACCGTATCATCTGCGTACATGTGGATGGCCGTATGTGGGCAGGCTGCAGGCAAGTCTTTGAGAAAAATAGAGAATAACAGTGGGCCGAGAAAATGAGTTAAGAGTATTTTTTTTTTTTTAGTTTTTTTATTGTTTTGTTTTTTTTCTCAAGCAAACCCCACAAAAATTATACAGGATCAATTTAATCATTTCATTTTCCTTTTTCAACATCAGGGTTTAACACAATAGATGAAATTATGTTAAGTGCTTGAACTCAATAGAGTCATTAAGACCTGGTGAAAAACTAGCCCATATATGATAACTCCATCTAGTTTCCTTTGCTCTGACACATCTGTCCCAGTCACTTCCCCTGCTATTCTTGTGTACTTTTTCATCTTTCCTTAAGATGTATTCACCAACTAAATATGTAACCTCCAAGAATAATTGGACTTTCTGAGATTAATGTACTTTGTCTATAATGCAAGTTTACTTTTATGTGGTGCTTAATCAGTGTTTTGAGTCTTCTAGTGAAATGTCCCTGCGTGATATGTTGAGATGCATCATTATAACAGTGCTATAATGTGTAAATGATTTAAAGAAAGAAAGGAGATAAATTACATCTTGAACTGGATGTCATACATTTTTTTCTTGAAAACAACAAGATAATGATGCTTCAACAAGGAAAGTGATGTTTTGGTGTGACTTATGGGTTTGATACATTTGTCTAGTGTTTTAGTGAAATGGACAATGTTGCCTGGGCTACTAATTGTTTTTAACTTTGCACTTTGTATTATGCTATATGTTACTAGATAATTGTTTTAAATTTTAATGTGCACTAGTGTTTTTTCTAATTAATTGAGGTATACATTTTGCCTGGATTTTCCTGTGTGCACACCTCTGAGGAAGCCCCGCCTAGCCATAGTGAAAAATAAGGTTCTGTCATCAGGTGTGCTGGCGTAACTGCTGCAGCATTTTTGGGACCGCCTTTTACTCCTGCTAAGTGTGTTTTTTGTTAGTTTTTAGCTTGTTATTTTTACACTTTATATGGAATGTTTGTGCTTTTTGGAACTACAATTAAAGTATGTTCTATAAGTACTGAATCTCTTTTTTTACTTATAATTACTGGTGTATACTAACATTTAATTGCATGCAGATGGACTTTCAGTAGGCGGATGCGCTGATTTTAGTCCTTTTTATGGCTGCAGAGGTAGAGCCTGCAAATGTCTTGCTTCAGAAAAGCACTCACTAGATCCGGAACTGAGCAAACAGCAGTAGTAAAGTACAAGCATGATACCTCCACCAGCTGAAGCCTTCTGCCATATTCCCACTGAGTCTATCTTGTCCACTGCACCACCACACTGTTTTTTTACATTCCAATTACATTAAACATACAATGTCCAATATTCTGAAATGTCCACTATGGCATTGCCATTTACAGAATTTCAGTGCATACACTGTGGCCGTGTGGGGTGGGGGTGAGGAGATCCGGAAGCCTGTTGAGTTTTTTACCTTTACTCTCAGTAGCTCAGTTTTGTATGATGAAGCATGAAGAGGTGAGGGGCAAGCACTTATAGTAAACACCTCCTCCAGTACTGATCCCCCTGACTGGCTGCCTAGAAGTGACAGTGTGAGAGAAAAAGTACTTTTGAGAAAGTGCAGCACATCATCCAGTACCATGTTGAGCTAAACTAAAGCACACACAGAGAGACAGAACCAGTGCTGCCAGTGTTTGTATTTCAGTGGTGTTTTGAACTTAGTGCTATAACTTGTTTTTGTTTGCTGTAAGACCGATGCATACTGTTATGGGCACTGCAGAGCATGAGAGAGAGAGAGAGAGAGAGAAAGAAGCCAGGAGCATGTACCAGAGAGAGAGGGCCCAGGGTGTGGGGAGGGTGGGAAAGAAAAAGAGAAACTGGGCTGCAGCCCAAGTGGGACATTATCACCTTAGGATGGGTGGCAACAGGGTGAAGAGGCAGGTGAGTGAGCGAGGGTAAGATTGGGAGCTTTTGTAATGTAAACAATGAGAGAGAGAGAGAGAGAGAGAGAGAGAGAGAGAATGGATTCCTTTTCCACTGTACACTGGCAGCTTCAGTGTGGTTCTTCCCCCCACCCCCACAGTGGGAGCAGACACAGGTGTTGGTGAGATACCGTGAGAGAAAGAGAGAGAGAGAGAGAGAGAGAGAGAGAGGTAGAATAGACTTGGGAGACACAGAGAAACACAGGGGCAGGGGTCAGCACCATTCATCTCTGCAACACCACGTCCGAACCCACCAGGCAATAAAATGGGCAATGGAAGCAAACAAGTCACCACCCCTACATTTTGGAGTAGCAGCGAGCAGCATTCATCTCTGCAAAACCAAGTCTCCACCTACCAGACAATAAATGGGGCACTTCTGAAAGAACGTCACCACATGCAAGAAACACACACAAACACACAGATACCAGGATTTATATAGATCACATCACCTGCCAGGCTGTGAACAACATAACAGCCAGATCAGACCAGCACCGACTGGTTACAGTGCATTGCAATTCTTACTGCTGGCCTGTCTTATCTTCCTGCCAACAGCTTTCTTTTTTCAGTTTATTTCTGATTTGATCTCTTTCTTGTCTTTTTTCCCATCCCCAGTGCACCCTGTCTAGGAGGTGACTGGTCAAGTTGGCAGATGAGATGCCACATCCACTAGCAGCAGACAGTTGCAATA
The DNA here is from genome assembly GCA_016271365.2 of Neoceratodus forsteri. Taxonomy (NCBI): domain Eukaryota; kingdom Metazoa; phylum Chordata; order Ceratodontiformes; family Ceratodontidae; genus Neoceratodus; species Neoceratodus forsteri. The sequence continues at coordinate 735,343,685 of CM057456.1, forward strand.
ACTGTTGCTAGTGGATCTCCTCTGACAACTTCCATAGTCACCATCTAGACAGGATGCACCACAGATGGGATAAAAAGACAAGAAACAGATTGAATTGCAAATAAACTGAAAAAAGAAAGCCCTTTGCAGAAGGATACAAGAGCAGATTTTGAAATTTATAAGGGGAGGGGACAGCAGGCCAAGGAGTTAAACCACCCTCCAGTTGGAATTTTAATTTAAATGTAACAAGTGTGTTGATCCCATAACAATGATTTTTAATAAATAGTTACAAGAGGGGGTGACCCTTGCAGCCTGGAGGGAGACAACTGTGGAGCTGATTTTTAAAAAAGTATCGGAGATGTAACAAATCAAACTACAGATCTGTTAGTCCAACCTTGGTGTTGGAAAAATCCCTAATGAAGATAATCAAGGATCCGGATAGAACAGCATATCTAGGAAAAAGAAAGGAAAAATGCTTTTCAACATGGTTTTCAGAGGGTTAAATTACATTTAACTAACTGAATAGATTTCTTAGAGGATAAGCCATGCACTTGATAATGGTAAACGTATTCTTGTAGTTTAGCAGGATTTTAGTAAGGCATTTGATTTGGTCCTGCACTTTGAGTTGGTACTATAAGAATAGTAAACAAGACAGGCATTAATGGAGCAGTAGTAATATGGATAACAGCCTGGCTGACTGGACGCATGGCTGACAATTAGGGTGAATGGGAATCTCTCGAACTGCACACATCAGACAAACTAAATTACTTTATGAATGCTGGTGCAGTTTACAGGATTTGCGAACAGCAGCCACTGTGGCAACATTTGGGAGCAGCAGCATTCATCTCTGCAACATTATATCTGAACTCACCAGGCAATAAAATGGGCAATGGAAGCAAACAAGTCACAGCCCCTACATTTGGGAGCAGCAGCAAGAAGCATTCATCTCTGTAAAACCAAGTCCCCACCACCAGGCAATAAAAGGGACACTACTGAAAGAAAATCACCAGATGCAAGAAACACACACAAACACACAGATGCCAATATTTAGTATAGATCACTTCACCTGACAGGCTGTCAACAACACAGCGGCCAGATCAGACCAGCACTGATTGGCTTCAACGCATTGCAATGCTTGCTGCCGGACTTCTTATCCTTCTGCAAACAGCTTTCTTTTTTCAGTTTATTTCTGATTTGATATGTTTCTTGTATTTTTTTCCCATCCCTGGTGCACACTGTCTAAATGGTGACTGTGCAAGTTGTCAGATGAAATGCTGTATCCACTAGCAGCAGACAATTGCAGTATCTGTTGCTAGTGGATGCGGCATCTCCTCTGACAACTTCCACAGTCACCATCAAAACAGGGTGCACTAGAGATGGGATAAAAAAACAGAAATAGATTGAATTGCAACTAAACTGAAAAAAGAACCCCCTTTGCCAAAGGATACAGGAACATATTCTGTCATTTATAAAGGGGGGGGGCAGCATGCCAAGAAGTTGAACCACCCTCCAGTTGGAATTTATACTCTCAATACTCTCAGCAAAGAAACTCTTACTGCTGCTGCTCTTGGCCCTTTTAAGAGACTGCTCTGACTTCATCTAATTTCAACTAGTCATTGTGACTGCCTCGCCTAATCAGGGGCCCACCGCTCACTGCCCTCCACTTCAGTCTTGACAGCTACCTCTCCCCGCCTTGCCCCCTTCTACCTGCCTAACCCCTTGCCCCCTCTTCCTTTCCTCCCTCCGGGCATTTCCTGACTTTTATCCATCCCTCCTCCCTTTAGAGCTCTTCCTCACCCTCTATCCTCGACAATGGCCTTCCTGCCTGCATACCCCTTCCTCTCACCTGCAGTGCTTATTTCTAAGATTGCCCTTGTTGGTATGTCATGCTACCTAACATTTGGCACATTTTGAATTACTGGAATTTCCTAAGCCTCAGTCTCTTGCTTCTTTTTATTGTGTAACTATGTATTATTATGTTGACCTTTGTATGTATGTATACCCCCCATTCCTTCAACGTGGAACCTTTGTAAATTAGCAGTTCCTGCTCAAAGGTATTTGTAATCCTAGATTTCAATAAAATCAAAAAAATTAAAAAAAATTGAATTTAAGTGTAACAAGTGTGTTTGTCCCATAATGATGAGTTTTAATAAATTGTTACAAGAGGGGATGACCCTTGCAGCCTGGAAAGAGGCAACTGTGGTGCAGATTTTTTAAAAAGGATCGGAGATGTAACAAATCAAACTACAGATCTGTTAATCCCACCTTGGTGTTGGAAAAATCCTTAATGAAGATAATCAGGGAACCAGATAGAACAGCATATCCAGGAAAAAGAAAGGAAAAATGCTTTTCAACATGGTTTTCAGAGGGTTAAATTACATTTAAAGTGGAAGTAAACATTACAGGGGTCTTTCAAATTGTGAAAGCACATAAACAGATATTTCAAACGAGGTATGGAACTTCCTTGTAGGTGTCAAGAGTCCAGAGATATGAATAACTAAATACTCTGTAAATCAAAACAAGGTAGCAACCATTTCATGGAATCCTTAGACAGAAAGTGATGTCACTGAGGGGCAAGTTGTAATTAACAACATGGAGTTTGCCCCTCAGTGACATCACTTCCTGTTTTAAGATGCCATGAAATGGCTGCTGCTTTGTTTTCATTTACAGATAATTTGATATTCATATCTCAGGACTCCTGACACCTACAGCTAAGCCTAGTACCTTGTTTCAATGATCTTCTCTTATGCTTTCACAATTTGAGTGACCCCTGCAATGTTTACTTCCCCTTTAACTAACTGAATAGATTTCTTAGAGAGGATAAGCCATGCACTTGATAATGGTAAACGTATTCTTGTGGTTTAGCAAGATTTTAGTAAGGTATATGATTTGGTCCTACACTTTGAGTTGGTACTATAAGAATAGTAAACAAGACAGGCATTAATGGAGCAGTAGTAACATGGTTACTAGACTGGCTGACTGGACGCATGGCAGACAGTTAAGGTGAATGGAAATCTCTCAGACTGAAAGGAGGTGATGAGCAGAGCCCCACAGAGGTTGGTCGGTGCTTGGCCCATCGTTTTCAATATTTCTGTTTTTTCCAAGATGACCAGCAAGCATGCTCCTTAGTCTGCCCCTCAAGTGCTCCTTCACCCACAGCTAGCATGCAGGTCTATAAAGGTGGATAGATAACAAAGTTTGCTGTTGATACCAAGTTGGGAAATACTGTTGACTCACAAAATGAAGCAAATTATTTACAGGATGAGCTAAATGGCCTATCAGTATGGGCAGTTAATGCAACAGACTCTGGTCAGAGCCAATATGTCTGTGGAAAGAATTTAGGAGCTGCAAGAACATTGAGAAAATAATATGCAATGCTCTCGCTGCCTGCCACCTACTGAAGGATGGGTTGTAGTATAACTGAAGCAGCTACAGCAAATGAAGGTGAGGATGTGATTGATGTCTGTATAAGACACTTATGAGATAGCACATGGAATACTGCAACCAGTTCTAGAAGCCCCATCTGAAAAAAAAACACAGACAAGGTGGAGGTGATGCAATGGAGGGAAACTACAATGGTGCAGGGCATATGGGATAAGATCTATGAGGAAAAACTAGCCAAGTCAATATTTAAAACATTTATTTCATTTGGGTAAAGCATTTAAACCATTTTAAATATTGAATTTTTAAAAGATATGCCAGTTGAGATTCAATATATGATCTATCGAATCTCAACTAGCATATCCTGTAAAATTTTATTTACAGTGTGGTCTTGCTTTTACCCATTATTTCTAATGAATTTGCACAATGCAGATCCGCTGAGAGGCAATTCCAATGCAGTCTTCCTTTAACACATTTTTGCAATGTGTTTTTCCTAGAATATGCACGCTGATTGCTATATACTGTATTTAGCCTGGATAGTTCACAGAAGATGTGGCATCTTATTTTCAGAGGGGTTCTACATCTACACAATATTATGCTGCATTTAGTAAAATCAGAACACACTGAAAATAATATTTTGCATCTGGACTAGGCTACCCTGAATAAATACATTATAAATATGGTAAAATCATGACCACACTGAAAACAAAATATTGCATCTAATCTGGGACAGCCTGAGTAAATACAGTGCAAAAATGTGTAAAGTGAAGATCTCTATGAGAATGAGATATAGCATTTCCCATGTGCTATCCAGGATACAAAATATAGCATAAGAAATATTTAAAGGACATCTACTGTAAACCGAACTTCACTGTGTTCCATGTAACCAAGACTGACATAAACAAACAGTTTCTTTATTGTTTCATAACATATTAGATTGCAGTATTTATTTATTTATTGAAACGTTTCACCAGGAAAGGTGCACTGAACAATTTAAAATTGCTCATCTTACAGAGCGTCCTAGGGGAAGGGGACAAGGGAGTACATAATCATATAACATTAGTGTACAATTGTTGACTAAGAGCTCAATGGCCATAGTACACAATAATCAATTCAATAACACGTTACATCCATAAAAATAAGCAATGAGTCAGATCAAGGCATAACATGAAGAGCTATATACTGTTTAGAATTGTAAGATTTATACAGCACAGTAAAAGTTGTCCCAAAACCAGGGGTGGAACTACATAGTAGTAATCAATAATTTTGCATATAATTTCTATACAGTAGATCAAGGTACTGAATTTTGCTTGTAAACCTTGACGAGTGTGTAAACTAGAAAGGAGGGGGAGATTTGGAGGACTAGGAGCAGTTGCAAGTAGGAGAGAGGAAGTTATGAAGGGAGGCTGTAATAGACCAGGGGAAGGAAGCGTACCTAATTTGATGAGGCAGTGCATTCCTTAATGTTGGGAACCTGTGAGAGAATGCTGCTTGGCCTATGGAGGTGGAGAACTGAGGGATGGAGTAGGTGCAAGAGTCATTAGATCTGAGGGAGTGAGGAGCTGAAGGATGGGGGCCAGAGAGGAGGAGAGATAGGAGGGAAGAGGGCCGAACCAGAATTTTAAGATGAATTTCATACAGTGAGCAAGACATCTGTTTTCCAGTGAAGGCAGAGCAAGTGAGTGACAGAGAGTACAGTGGTGAGTGAGTCCAGGGTGAAGTGACAGAAAGCATTGAATAGGGTATCCAATCTGGTTAAGGAAGACTGCAGTGCAGCACTGTAGACTACGTCACAGTAGTCGAAAGTAGGTAAAATCATTTTATGGACGAGCTCATGCCTAGCTGAGAGAGGTAGGCAGCTTCAGTGCCTGTAAGAAGCTCCTAGTTGGGGTGCAACTTTTTCAGGATAGAGTCAATGTATCCAAAAAAGTTGAGGTGCTGGTCTAGCCAGACCCCAAGAAAGCTAAAAGAGGATGTGTCCTCTAGAGCTGTACCATCAAGGGTGTGGAAGGAGAGCAATTTAGCTAGCTTAAAGAGTCTCTGCCAAGTGCCAAAGGCCATGGAGATTGTCTTCTTAGCATTGAGGAAGAGCTGAAGGGAGCTTAACCAGCTGAACTTTATCAAAGTCATGCTGGAGATTGGAAACAACATCAGAGGGGGACTTACCAGAAAAGAAAAGGACTGTGTCATCAGCATACATATGGATCAAGGCAGAGGTATAGACTGATGGGAAATTATTCAGGAAGATGGAGAATAGTTGGTGGCCAAGGACAGATCCTTGAGGCATACCAGTGGTTATTGGGAGGGGGGTGTAGAGTCAGCAATTTTAACTGATTGTGTTCTACCTAGTAGGTAGGAACTGAACCAGCAAACAGCTGAGCCAGACAGGCAAGCCATACTCACATTAACTAGTAGGAGGGGGTGGGAAACCATGTTGAAAGCCTTAGCAAGGTCGACAAAAATGGCTGAGGTGATTAGACCACTATCCATACCTGAGAAAATGGAATCAGTGAGGCTAAGAAAAGATGTGGTGATAGAGTGGTCTTTCTTAAAACCAGAATGATAAAGGGTGAAGAAGGTAGAATTAGAGAGGAAGGTGGTTAGTTGTGAGAGGACCAGATGCTCCTGAAGCTTGGCAAGTATAGGGAGAAGTGAAATAGGCCAGTAGTTCCCCAGAATGGAGAGATCCCCTCCATTAGGCAGAAGGAGAACCACAGCATGTTTCCAGGAGTGTGGGACTGTGGCAGTTGAGAAGGATAGGTTTAGTAGATCAGTCAAAGGAGAGGATATAGCATGAGCAGATAGGGACAGAAGCTTGGGTCAAGCCCATCTGGTGAGGAGTCTTTGGACAGATTAAGAGCAAGGAGTATATTCAGATTGTCTGATTCAGAGACTGTGACAAAGGAGAAATGGACAGAGTGGTTAGATATTGTAGAGGATTCATTTTGGTCAGGAGAGTAGGAGGAGCTAGGAGTGAGAGAAGTAAGGAGGGTGGAGGCACAAGAGGCGAAGTAAGAATTTAATTCCATTGCAACAGCAAGGTGGTCAGAAGTTAAGGCATTGTTTACAAGGAGGAGTGGTGTTTGTAGTTTTGTTGGTGTGTACAACTTTCCAAAATTTTGATGGGGTGCTCATGTTAGTTTCAAAGGTGGACTGAAAGTACTTCCATTTCACTAGGTGAATTGCTTTCGAGCAGGAGTTTCTAAAGGTATGGTATGTGTCACAGGCCGCTTGGGACTTTGAGGTCTTTTGAGCCTTCCAAGCTCTGCCATGTGAGTGCATGCATGCAAGCCAATAGTGCTGGGGTGATCCATAGGAGGTGGCTACCCTGTACGCTAGCACATTTAAAATCGGGCGTGTTTGTTCCAGATATCCAAAATGTGACCTTGTAAGTAGACCAAGGCATCATTGACTGAGGAAGTTGAGTGTATAGGGGACCAGATCATTTGGGTGAGGTCCTGGTGTAAATGGGAGAGGTCAAGGGACCTGTAAGTGTGGCTTGATAATATTTTGGGTGGTATTTTTGGGCAGTGTATTCTACAGACCATATAAATCATATGGTGGTCACTTAGAGTGTCTGGGAGGAGGTCAGAATAGATTGTTCAATGCTTATGAGTAGTTAGGGTCCAGTTGATAAGCCAGTGGTTCCATTTTAGAGCTCAGATGAGTAGGCTCAAAAAGCATTTGCATTAGGTTGAGAGCAGAGATGCCATTGTGAACTTTACTTTGGGTGGGGTCTGTCCAGTTTAGATTAAAATCTCCTATGATGTACAGCTCCCCTGTGGAGGTGAGTGTTGAGATTTCAGTGAGTAGGTTTGTAGTCATGGTGGGGGAGAGGCCTGGATGGCAGTAGACCCCTGCAACATAGATGGGAATTGAGTGGGGAAGGGAGAATCTCAGAACACGGGTCTCATATGTGGCAGGGGAAGAAGCAGACAGAACTATGGAGGTTTGTAAGAAGGCAGAGGTATATATCACTACTCCACCTCCATGACCTGCACAGTCTTGTCTAGCAATATTACAACCAGGAATGGTAATTGATTTGTCATGAATTTTATTATTGAGCCAGGTTTTGAATAGCATAAGGAGATCAGGGGCAAGGGTTACAGCTAGTGGTTGGACCAGGACTAGTTTGGGCAGTAAACTCTTTATATTGAGGTGGAGTAACTTAAGGCCATGTGGGAGTCTAGGGATGTTCATGGTGGAGGGCACAGAGAGAAGGAAGGGGCATTAGGATGGTTGATGGAGGGGGACCAGGATTTGGGTTTATATCCCCCAAGGATAAGAGGAGGAGCAAGATAATTATATAATGGAGCTTTGTGCTGTTATACAGCACCAGGGTTTCGTTGTGGAAAGGTTGGTGGGGTAGGAGAATGATAAGAGTTGGAGAAGTAAAACATTGAGGAGCGTACTATGGTAAGAGAATTAGGGATGGATGTGAGGGAGGCACGGGATAGAAAAGGGAGTGTGACCAATAATGATGAAAGGGAGTGGAAGAACCAACACATGGCAATGTAGTGCTTTGGGTTAGTAGAGGTGGATTTATTTTGGGGTTACCAAAGTAGTTATTTTGGTAATGCAGGCAATGTGCATTATTTCAAATGTTGTGGCCATGAGGATGGTGTGTACAGTGTATATGTGTGTGTGTTTCCTGTATATAATAAACTATGTCTGAGACAGTTCTTATCAGATAGTGACTTAAGAGGTTAAAAAAAGCATCAAATCTCAACTGGCATATGCTGTAAAATATTTCTTACAGTGTGGTCATGCTTTTACCCATTATTTTTAATGAATTTGCACAATGCAGATCTGCTGAGAGGCAGTTTCAATGTGGTCTTCCTTCTATACATTTTTACAATGTGCTTTCTTAGAATATGCCAGCTGATTGCTATATACTGTATTTAGCCTGGATAGTGCACAGAAGATGTGACATCTTATTTTCAGTGGGGTTCTACACCTACACAATATTATGCAGCATTGCTTAAAATCAGAACATGCTGAAAACAGTATTTTACATCTGGACTAGGCTACCCTGAGTAAATACATTAAAAAAATGGTAAATCATGACCCCACTAAAAATAAGATATTGCATCTAATCTGGGACATCATGAGTAAATACACTGCAAAAATGTGTAAAATGAAGATTCCTATGAGAATGAGATGTAGCATCTCCCTTGTGCTATCCAGGATACAAAATATAGGATAAGAAATATTTAAAGGAAATCTACTGTAAACTGAACTTCACATGTTCCACATAACCAAGACTGACATAAACAAATAGTTTATTTATTGTTTCATAACATATTAGATTGCAGTATTTATTTTGAATGTTGTGGCCATGAGAATGGTGTGTACAGTGTGTGTGTGTATATGTGTATATGTGTGTATGTGTGTGCGTATGCATGCGTATGTGCATGTGTGTGTGTGTGTGTGTGTGTTTGCTGTATATAATAAACTATGTCTGAGACAGTGCCATACAGTTAGTGTCTTAAGAGGTTAGAAAAACATTGTAAATCTTTTTTGGAGAGTCCTTGCTGAAAAAGGATGGCAATTATGAGGTATGAATCTTTCTTGAAAGAGAATACCCGCTCAACTGAATCTAGTAACAAGAACATGTTTAAATGCTAAGTATTTAAATGTGCAAGTTGTTGCATTTTGAAGGGGGTAAACAAATCTCCAGTTTAATAGGCAACCAATATTTAACATGCTGTTTCAGTTTCCTAATGGCCATCTCATCTGATAAACAGCTTGGAGTTATGTATACAACATTCTAAACAGAAAGAAGGGAGTATTTAACTGTCAAAGGGGTGACATTTATGAGGTATGTGTATTTCTTGAAAGAGAATACCTGCCCATCTGAAGCTAGTAGCAAGAAACTGTTTAAATGCTAATTATTTAAATGTGCAAGTTGTTGCATTTCAAAGGGGGTAAACAAATTGGCAACCAATTTTCAACAAGCTGTTTTAATTTCCTAATGGCCATCTGATAAGCAGCTTAGAGTTCTGTCTACAACATTCTAAACAGAAAGAAGGGAGTATTTAACTGTCATAGTGATTTACTATTATGGAAGGATAAACTGAAAAGTACTAAAAAATGTGTTCCACGGTATGCCAGTTTTTCCTTGCTAAAGCAAGATGACTATAGGATCTGCCCACAGCCATAAAATGAGATTCAGCCTGGGTAAATATACTGCAGTACATTTTGGTGAAATAAATATAGGGTCAGAATATTATTTAGAGGATTCAGACCAAGAGATTCAGTCATAAATAAATAAATGGTTGGAAGGGACTCAGGGCTGTTATGTTCATAGACTTGGGGTGGGCACAGGCCCCTAACTGGCATCTTTCTTGGGCAAAGAAGACAGTAAAAGTGTAATCTGGTGCTTGCTCTAGTGATTTTATTGGGTACCCCCAAAAACAAATTATCTTGGCATGATTTACCCTGCCCTAGATCCCCCCCCCCAAGTTTGTATGAATAAGCATGCTGGTGCAAATGTACATTTTTCACTCCTTAGTCTGTCCCCCAGTGACCCTTTCAGCTCTCAACCCCCAGTTCTATCACCCACTGTCCCCAGGACTCCCCACTGCTTCTTACCTCTATGGGTAAGTGGATCCCAGTAGGTGGTGTGGAGACTGCAGGGTCAGTGGGTTCATCCTGCCATTAGAGTATGTTTTTCCACCTTTTCTCCCTCCCAGTTGGGGCTGGCGCATGTGTAATGTTGGACGTTTATCAGACATATGTTGTGTATTTCAACATTTTGATTCTATAATGAATAAGAACAAAAATTGAATGAACTGTGATAGTGCAGTTAAAGATTCCTCAAAAATACATTGAGGCATATGAAAAGGAATCATCTTTTTATGTAAAAAAGGCAGACCTACATAGATAGTTTATTTTGAAAACAAAATGGTACACACACACACACACACACACACACACACACACGCACTCACACAGAGCTGTATTGAAAAGTATAGAAACTTTCATAAAAAAGGGAGCATGGATGCCTACTGGCATGCAGGACACCCCTACATATGGCCTAAGGGCTTCATCAGGGAGCGGTGTTACAACATGTGCACAACATTACAGTATATAGAGTGCCCAATTAGCATTAGAATTTTCATGTGTAAAACAAGTGATAAAGTGCATACTTACATCCATGTATTTAAGAATTACCATAGCACAATATATACAACTTTAAAAGCATGTCATCATTTACTGCACCTGTGTTTACTGCCATAAAAACACTTTACATTGTGCCTACAAGATAGCTGACATCGTGTTGGTTAGCTGGTGATTTAAATTTATAATTATGTTAATGCAGCCATGGTCAAAGTCATGCCACAGCCACTGGTAGAGGATTTGAATGTGAAAATAAGGCTGTATCATGTATCATGACTCCTGGTACATGGTGTAGACACAGCTAACCACTCTCTTGTGGAAAATGTGGTATTAGATATAGCGAGGATGGAAGAAGTTGGGGAAGCCACTGCTTTTATATGATTTTTTTATGCTCGTCATGAATTACAATAGGTATGCCATTGTTACCTATATAAGGTCATTCCAGAATTCAGAATTTGGAATAGCAACCTGAGCAGTCATGTCTCCATGAGTTTCTTGCTTCTTTCTCCATAGGTAGACAATGAGAACAGCTGGGGACCGGCTCCTGCTAAAAGGATCAGTATAACTTACTTCACTCCACTGCAGAAAAACTCTGTGGACTCCAGGGTATTCAGTGCAAAATATTCTTTATTACAAGGTGCTGGCAGTGATAGAAACCTTCAAATATCTTAAATACATAAACAAGGTGCAGTGGGGGCAACATCCTCAAATATAGGAGTACAAGAACAAGGAGGCATGATATGAAATTGGAAGGTGGCAAGATGAGGAGAAATGTGAGGACGTTTTTCTTCGCAGAAAGGGTGGTAGACACATGGAATGTTCTGCCACAGGAGGTGGTGGGAGCGAGTACAGTGGAGGGATTTAAACATGCATGGGACAGGCATAAGGGAACCCTAGAAGTGGGAAGGAGAGGAGAAAGCCATTGATCAATTAGGATCAGAGGCCGCAAACAAGGGTAGGACTGACAGGCAGACTGGATGGGCCTAGTGGTCCTTATCTGTCAACAATTACTATGCTTTCTGTTTCTATGTCTCTTCTGAACCAGCTACTTTAGTTGTTGCTTTCTTTTACACTAACTGATAAGGGACAAACTCCTCCCCTTAACCCTTTAACTTTTGACTTTTGCTTCCAGGACTGCCACTTGTCCACTATACTTCCCTTACTCAATCATAATTAACCTGGAGGTTCTATGTTAAGCTGCTCTAATGGTATTCAGCCTTGGATCTTGTTATTCTTCCACTTATCTGACATCTAATACATTAAGTTCTAGTTAGTTGATCTGAAAATCATTTCTTTGTAATGTTATGTGGCTTGTCTTTTATCAGTTTTTTGCTGATATTCTTTTCTCCACTCCAGACCACAAAGTGTTTGGCTTTAGTTTGTCAATTTATAATGGTGTCATGGTTCTAAATGCTAGGACTATTGTGTGAAATGGTACACTCCTGACCTGTGGTGCAACTTTCTGTATTTCAATTAACTCAATAGGATTTGGAAAATTTGCAGAGAAGAAAATATTTGTCCCCTAGTTACCTCCAGTAAGACTAAAAGAAACTGCAACAGTCCTGTATCAAAAGCATTTAATATTCTGCTATTAAATAATCTGCTGTCAACAAAAGCAAATTGTGTTTTTCAAGAGAAATAGGCTGTTCTCATATCACTGTATGAGCTGACCAGCTACTTTACCAAACAAGTGAATGATATTAAAAGACAGATCTCAAAACCTATTTTTGTAGCAACATCACATGCACCAGTGGCATGGCAAAATATTACTTGTTTAGCTATGTCTGTTCAAATGAAATAATAGAAAAACAAAGAACGAAACTGCTATGGACAAAGAAACAACAGCACAAGCTTTTGGTAACAGTATAGCATAGTGGTTGAGAGCACTTAGATGCAAACCTGGACAACTGGTTATGAATCCCACAACCACCACTTGCATACTGTGTCACCACGAGCAATTCACTTAACTACCATGTGCTCCCAGGACACTTCCAGGACGCAGTCAGAAACAAGCTCCAGCTTAATGTGCTTTTCCTGGCCAAAAATGACAAAATAAAACATAAATAAAAAGCAGACATCTTTGAAGAGTAATAGTCTCTTTGCAAGATAATTCCTTGATAAAGTATGATGTTTGAAATGTAGCTTTTATTAGCATTTTATGCGTTAGAACAAAAAATGTTATCTCATCAGAACCTGAATTCATATCGCTTATCCACTTCAGGGACACACTAGGGGACATTCTACAAACTGAATCTGCATGTAATTACTTTGTATAAAACATTTTATTAATTGTAAATTGTTGACTGTAGACTGCTATTGTGGTTAATAGGATGTGTCTCTTGTAGCATCACTCTACTGTGCATTACTAAGTGCATGCTCTCAGGTTACGCCTGTAAATGGATAACATGTTTCTCCTGTGGTCCTTCCTAGTCAACAAAAATGATAAATACCTAAATCAATAAATATATTTCACTACACTTGTTGCTTTATTAGTGTGTGATCTGCCATCCAACATATTCAGCAGTGTTAGTGGCTCAGCAGGTAGCACATTCCCCTTTGAGGCAGGAGATCAGAAGGCTGTGGGTTCTATTCCCACACCATGAACTTGGGTTAAATCCCAGTACTGACACTGTATGGCAGAATGAGGGGTTGTGCTGCACTCCTGAGGTGCCGTCTTTTGGATGAGATATTAAACTGAGGTCCCATCTGCCTGTTCTGGTGGTAGTTTAGGTGGATGTTAAAGATCCCTTGGCACTTCTAGAAAAGAATGGGAACATTTTGTTGGGGAATAAGGGAAGTATAATTCATTTTCACATGTCCTGTACATCTCTTTCTAATCATCAGTATCTTCTTATCCGAAATGGCTATTTTAACTTCTGCTCTTTTATCTGCATATCCTTCCTGATATTTTTCTATGTTGCCTTTTCCTAAAATGTCTTCATTGTGGTTCAATTTTATCACACTCTCTTTCTTCCCTTTCTTTTTTCTTTATTCTTTTTTCTATTTTCCTCCTTCCATGTTCCATCTTTTTTCCTTTTTTTCCATCCATTTCCTCAGTAACATTTTCTTTCCATATTCCTATTGTTTTTCTTCTCCATGCTACGTTCACCTCACACTAACACCTTACTAGTGCATTATCCATTATCAAAAATCTGGATGCCTCCCTGCCATAGTATTAACACTTTTTGCCTGTTTCCCTTCTGGGTATCTTTCTCATATACCTGTTGCAATGCAAAACTCACATTGCATAGTATCGTATCCTGCTATATTAACTGCTGCTGCAAAACTAACATGCATCTTGCCTGCCATATATAATATTTACAAGCAGCTAAAAGAACTTGTAAGGTGCCCTTATTAAATCTCTGAAATTTTTGTGGATATATAACCAGAACTAATTCATGAAAGGTAAGAGACTTGAATTCTGGTATATTCCACCTTACCACTGCCTGACTCCAAAATTATTTTGCATATCTACAGTCCAAAAAAGGTGTTCCTGCACCACAAAAATTTGGTAACATTCCTGTCTTGGGCAGTATCTTGCGTCTATTGGTTTGTGTTTATTGTTATTCTTGACATTTAACCTCCCATGGATTGTTAACCATATCAAATCCCACGCAAACGTAGGCATCCTAGTATTGGTCAACTGAGATATAATTTTCCTATACTATTTACCAGGCACAAAGGGAGAAAAACTTCTTTCACCATTGCACCTATCCTGATGCACTCATATATTTACTGTCTAGTATATCCTATCATACCTTGATATGGAACCTTCCATTTTATCATTTTCTGCATTACAGTTTTTACATGAGAGGGAATAACATGGGTTCTGGTCAAATATCTAGCATTACCTTATAGCCATGCTGTGGTACATAGATACATAGATACATAGACAGTGTCGGCAGATAAGGGCCTATGGCCCACCTAGTCTGCCCATTTGAGCTTGTAAGTTCAGTTTGTTTTCCTAGAAGTCTATTTCCCCTTACCCCTGACCTCTAGAATTCCTTTATGTCTATCCCATGCATTCTTAAATCCCATGATTGTTTCAGCTCCCACCACTTCCTCTGGCAGGGTGTTCCACTTGTCCACCACCCGTTCTGTGAAGAAATTCTTTCTCATGTTTCCTCTGAATCGTCCTCCTCCAACTTCATCCCATGCCCTCTAGTCCTGAAACATCTTTTTCGCTTAAAAATAGTGTTTTCCTGCACCCTGTTCCTCCCTGTAAGATACTTGTATGTCTCTATCATATCCCCTCTCTCCCTCCTCTCCTCCAGGGAGTACATCCCATTATCCATTCCCTCATTACCATATGCCAGGGTTTAGAGACTTTCTTTAAACCCTCAAAAACATTATAATACAGGTAAATACTATAAAAAAGCTAGATAGTGAACCATATCCAATCCTCCTTCTTTTATTGGCCTATACATTGTATCTAGTTTCACTGGGTTCAAGCGACTTCCTCACAATGCCCTAAAGAATGTACTCAACACACCAGTTTCCAGTTGTACCAGAGGGAGAAAAATATAACTAAGATACAAAAAAATTGGAATAAGCAAAATTTTTTTATCAGCAATACTCTCTTCCTTTTGGCAGTCTGCTTATGAATCCAACCCATCATCTGTTGTTCAGCCTTCTGTATTTTGATTTCCCAATTAAGCCTTACCGGGTCCAAATAATATCCTTAAAAATTACTGCTGGTTCTGTTACTACCGGAATTGAGGCATAACTTTGTCTAGTTGGGGTCTGCCATCCTAACTGGATGCCCTTACTCTTCTCCAGATTAATTTTTGATCCAGAGACTCTTGAATAATTTCCACATTGTTGTATTATTTCACCCTCTTCTGTAGTACCTTTTACCGTAATTACCACATCTTCTGCGTATGCCAACACCTTAACCACAGGGGTTGTTGTTGTCAAGGATAAGCCCTGAATTTGTGGTGCCATCATTAATGATCTTAAAAAGGGGTCTTTGCAAAACACATAAAGCAAAGGGCTCGGAGGACAGCCCTGTCTCACATCTCTTTTAACCTGCACTGTTTCTTCCTTCCACCAGTTCATTCTAGGCTGTATCTTTGCCTTGGTGTGAAACATTTTTAACCATCCTATAAATTGTTTAGGGATCCCAAAAGTTTCCAGTGTCATGTACATATACTTATGAGAGATCGAATCAAAGGTGTTCTGTTGGTCTAAGCTCAATACAATTCCCTCCTCACTTCCTTCTTGATATCTGTAAAATATCTCTCGGATCATAATCATGTCTTGAATACCTCTTCCTGGAACTGAACACGCCTGGGCTGTGTTTATCAATATTTGTGATGCTTTCGCTACTCTTTTTGCCAGTATTTTGCTTAATATTTTAAAGTCACAATTTAGCAAACTAATTGGTCTCCAGTTTGTTAATTTATTCTTGTCTCCTTTTTGTAAATAAATATCAAATCAACTACCATCATCGACTCAGGCAGCGTATATGCATGCAATATTTCATTGAACAGCTGTGTTTTTTCCAGGAGAATGTCCAGAACTACTGTCTTGTAGAACTCTGATATAAGTCCATCTACCCCAGGGGCCTTATCATTTTTCAACGTTGATATCACTTGACTTGCTTCTTCTATTCCTATAGGTTGAAGAAGTAAATCAGACTGGAATTTATTCAATGGTGGAACATCTAGCAGTAGCAGATATTCCACAGGAGAGTGTATCTCTGGAGTAGTTCTAAAATAATATAACACATATTGATCTATGATTTCCATGATCTTCTCTTTACCATTCTGTATGTCTCCTGGCTCATCTTCCAATTGTCTAATTAATTTTTTCTACCCTTTTTTGAGTATCTTTAAAGGGTTCAAAAGTTTGCTTTTTACTTTCTGTTCCAAACCTCAACTCTTGTTGAAATGTTTTCACTCTATTGTACTGTAATTGGAACATTTCTTTTTTATTTGTGAGCTCTGCTGTCTGTAATCATGTTTTAGTGTTTCCATCCTGGATATTAGGGAATGCAATTGCTTCCGTAATGTCAGGTATTTCAAATATGCATTAGTCGATTGTCTATGAGCCATTTTTTGAAAGAGAGTGTTAAACTCACTTTTAGAATCCTCCCACCATTCCTGCAGAGAATCATAAATACAAATAACTAATTTTCTTGCTGTCCACAAGTTTATCCATGCCTTATGAATATCCTCAGAATCTAATAGGGATGCATTCAGTCTCCATGGATTGTTCCCAAAAGTATCCAAATCCATCCTACCTATATGAATTTCTATACCCCTATGATCTGTAAAATCTCAATAATGCATTACTGCCTGTACTATATCTATCTGTTGTGAAACAAACAAAAAATTAATCCATGACTGAAGTGTCCCTCTATAATATGAAAAGCCACCCTGTGTATGTACAGACCTATATGCATCCTTTAACTGTGCTACCCCATGATCTCCTTAAGAGTATTCGTATCACAATATATTTTTTTAGTTTGTCTGCCCATATCATTCTGCTGTATACAACAATTAAAATCCCCATCCCACCCACCATAAGAGCTGTACACAAATACAGTTGGATTTTCCTGAATAATTCAATCCACTTTGTTTTTATTTGAGGGGCATTTGAATTTATTACTGTAAGTCTCAATTCCTCTATT
Source organism: Neoceratodus forsteri (assembly GCA_016271365.2). NCBI lineage: Eukaryota > Metazoa > Chordata > Ceratodontiformes > Ceratodontidae > Neoceratodus > Neoceratodus forsteri. The sequence continues at coordinate 735,360,801 of CM057456.1, forward strand.
TATATGTCGAGCATTAAAGCTCTCCCTGGCTCTGTTTCTATGAGTCTGGTGACCTTTAAATTTGGGTTTGAAAACAAAAATTCTACACCATCACATAAGTCTAGACCTTGGGATCAAAAGGACACTCCTTTGGTCCACAACCTGGAGGCACTTGCCACTTCCGTTAAAGTTTTAATCTTGTATCCCGCAGACACACTATATCCACATCATGTGCCTGTAGTTCCACAAGAATAGTCAGTCTTTTTTTGTTGCTCTTCATACTATTTACATTGACTGTGAATATTTTTAAGTTTGACATTCACGGGCAAAAAGAAGAAGTGAGACACACAGACTCTTCTTTCTTGCATTAGTGCTGATATCTAGTTTTCCATTTCTTTTTAACTGTGTCTCCTGGATCTTGCACTTCTTTCACTGAGGATTGGTCTTTGATTGAAGAGGATAAAGAGGAGGAGTCCAACTCATCATCCTCATCCTCAGTCTCCAAGGATGTGGGTGCTACTGGTAAAGCCTGGTATTTATTAGTCGCAGTCCATTTTTTTCTCAATAATCACTTTCCTTTCTTTTCCTTTAGGCTCAGTTTGTTTTTCTCGCTTCGTCCATCCTTGGCCACTTTTTATATTGTACCTTCTGAAAGGCTGGCTCTGTAAGCATTTTGGGTGGGGCATTGGCTCAAAATCTCTATGCATCTGTTCTGTGAAATCTGATGCAGTGACGTCCTCTACCACCTCCATTTCCCCTTCTGGATCTCCTATAGTTTTCTCTAGAGGAGTCTCCGCACTATGGCTTGGTTTGGGGTTTGCTACCTTCTCTGACAATGAACTATCCTCCAGAATCCTTTGTAATTCATCATTCAATTGTTTCTCTGTCTCTGCATAAGATGTCTCCTCTAGCATCTCTTGCCCGGGAGCCAGTTCTTCAGTATATGCATCTTCAGGATTTCTTCCTTTGTCTCTGTTCCTCTCATTTTCTCCTTCTCTTTCTTGAAATATTTCTTGCATATGTCTTTCTGATGCTGCTGCACAGCTTTTCTTTTGGGCTGAGGTAATCAAAGCATCATGAGTTGGGACATCCCCATTGTGAGAGGCCCATGGGCAGCTTACATAAGAATGTCCTTTTTCTTCACAAAGATTACAACGAAAGGGATCTGGACATGCTGCAGCTAAATGACCAGAATCTAAACAATGAGTGCAATGCAGAGTATCACATGTGTTGCTGAGATGTAATCTAGACCCACACTTGTGATAAGATTCCGGCTGGTCTGGATAAAACAAGAAGTCTCTGTCCTTGCCCAGATAAAAGCAGCTTGGGAGTTACATAATTCCATGATTGGTTGTAAACAATTTGCACTTTATTCTCCATCCTCCTGTCCATATCTGTTCAGAATCCATTATGGGTGATGGATGCTCAAGGACCTCACATCTTTTCTTTAACCAGAACAGAATATCTGGCACCTGTACTCCTTCAATTTTAAAAATCACAGTGATAGTCCAAACAACAGGCTTAGTTATTGGAATTGCCAACAATGGAGTCCAGAGGGGTGTATCTTTCAATGCATTATATTTCCCCCAAAAATGCTCAAGGGATTCAACTGTTTTAAAACTAATATCGTAATTATGTCTGTATGAATGAGAGCAAAAATTTCTGAGGCATAGAATTTTAAAGAGTTCTTTAACAACCTCTTCCCCACATATACTCTATCTGGGGGATTTGAGGCCTTCCTTGTAATCAGCATGACTGCATTTTTCCTTGGAGCTGGTTCCCCTTTGTTTTTAAATAGATCCAACATTCATAACAGTGGTTTAAATTGTTGTTTATTTACTGGATCTTGCAAATCTACCCCTATAAACATGGACTCCTCAGGCATTTTAACTTGCATTGTACATTTTACACCTTCCAGCCTTTCCGGAGCTCTCACTGGTTGCCCTTTCTCCAGCAAATTGTCCATTAAAGGGGTCTGCTTGTTTTGGTCTCCAGGCCTTGTCTTATTTTGAATTACCACCTTAGGTTCTAAGGGATACAAACCTGTAATCACTTTATCTGGTGCAGGTATTTTTTTACGGCCTCCACACCATCAGTTATGATTTCAAGTGCTTTATCACTTGCAGCATTATTCTCAACTCCCCTTCTACCATCCATATTTCCCTTCAAAGGAGAATACAGTATTTTACCAGTGGGACTTATTTCCTTATCAGAAAAGTACTGTACCTTGGAGTCAGCTGGGTCCGGTATCCATGACCCGTTTTGTTCCGCTACCCATCCTGCACCCCATAAGGCAGTAGCAGCCAACCACTCCACTTCAGAACATACACTCATGCTTTGTTTAGATGCAGCTTTAAACTTTTCTTTATGGTTCTCCATACCCAACGTTTTCCTTTGTTGTGACCCAAATGTTTTAGTATCACCAGTGATAGTTTTGTCCATACCTGACATCGATACCTCTTGGCTCTCAGGCTCTGTTGCAGCAGTCACACTCATTTGAGGCATGGTGGCCATTTGCAGTTGCAGTTGCCTCACTGGCACCGCATATTGCAAATCTTCCTCTAGTCTCCGTGCAAGTTGTGCCTGCTGTACTTGCTCCACCTTGGTTTGGTCGGTACCTCCCGATTCTCCGGTTACTTTCCCCATCGGGGTAATGAGTGGCTTTGTTTCTGACATCACCACTGTCACCTCTCCTTCTTGTTGCTGAACCTCCAGAATTTCCATTCCTAAATCCTGTGTGTCCATAAGTATCTCCACCTCCATTTGTATCGATTCTGACATCTCCCACTCTGGCAATGTTATCAGGGGTGAAAATGACACCCCTTCCAAACTACAGGTCTCTTGCTGAGTTGAGGTTGGGGAGGAGACCTGCTCCCCAACCTCCTTAACATCCTTGTCCTGTCTCAGCAAGCCAGGACTGGCCATCGCAATGGTTAGCAGCACCCCTTACTGCACAGTAGGGGAATTTCTCTGATGCCCTGGCTGAATTCCCCCCCTTCACTAAAAATACCACCAACAGCTTAATCTGGTTCAAGGTTAGTTGGCATTCATCTGTATCCCCCTCCCCCGGGTCATGCCTGAAAATAGGCAGAATTTGCCTAGTGCACTTCCTTGGTCAACAAAAAATAAATAAATATTCTGGATATATTTGTTTATAGTATTATGCTCAAATGAATAAAAGGATATGCCATTACAAAATGGTACAATGGCTCTATAGAACAAACTTACATATTGTATAGAACAGGGAAAGGCCTCTCTCAAATTGTAGTTCTCTCAAAAAATGTTTTTTCCCCCAGACCATAATGCATCTGTTTATTTTATCAGAAATTAGTTGCTATATAGTTACATCAAAAACTTAAAAATGTCTGCTTTTCTCTTTCTGTACATATTGGGCATGGGATGGGAAAATGTTTACAGATGTTTACTAGCTGCAGTTAGTTTTTGACAGAGGAGAATCTTGCTTTCAGATCAAGTAACAGCTGACTAGAACTACAGCTTTTCTTAATAATTACCTCCTTCCCACCCTCCACCCTCCCACCCTAAGCCAGTTCTTCTTTATAGCCACTGGATTTGACTGACAACAGGAACTTCCTGTTTGGCAGAAGGAAGGAAGGATCACTGAGACACATTAGTTTCATCAACCTTGAAGGAAACTAAAAAATAATTCTTGCTCCCCACCCCCCGGCTGCTGGAGGTCTGAATCTGAGCAAGGAAGGAGGAGACTACTAAGGACTACAGGAAGTTCCTGTCCCAGAACAGGAACAACGAGCATTGTAAGGGCACATAGGCAGTAGGAAAATAGTTGTAAAAATACATAGAGTGAGGAGACAGTAAGCATACAAAGCAACAGGAGAGGGGACACAAAATAAGTCAAGATGGGAGTGGTGCAGTGCAATAGCTGTGGGGTGGCAGTGTTCTGAGAGACATTCTGGAGGCTGTGATGCTGCCCTATTTGCAGGCACCTCTCTGGTCTGAGGGAGGAGGTTGCCCATCTCCAGGATGACCTGGCTAGGATTTGTGAAACCTCTTCCCCCAGCCAGGGACCACCAGAACCACTGCCTCTACCTCAGAGGTTGCCAAGAAAGAGGAGCAGTTGGACCAAGATGGGCTCAGGGAGGGAGAGGGTGGCAGAACAGAGGTGCATCCCTCCAGTTGTAGCTCTCCACAACTCATATGCTGTTCTGGTGAAGAGCAGTTCCTCTGTGGAGGCACCTGCAGTGGAGCTCAAGGAGGATGTTGGGAACCTCCACAAAGGAGACCCACAGGAGGGTGGCACGAGACCCCACAGGGGAAGGAAACAACTCCTGGTGGGGGGGACTAAATCATTAGGGGGTAGAAGTGGGGGAGGAAGGGGAAAGGGAGGTAAGGTGCCATCCTGGTGCCATGGCTTGGAGAGACAGGAAGTGAATCCTCAGGATCATGGGAGCAGCTGCATGAGGGAGGGAGCTGGATGTCATTGTCCACCTAGGGACAAATGACCTGGCTGTGAATGGGATCAGAGCTGTGCAAGAGTAGTTTGTTGAGTTGGGGAGGGACCTTAGACAAGTAACATGTATGGTAACCTTTTCGGAGGTGCTGCCTGTTTATGGCAAGGATGATGCTAGGGTACTCTGCACCATGGGATTCAATGAATGTTTGAAAAACCTGGTGTGGAGCTCAGGGTTTTGGCTTCTTTGGGGACTGGGGAGCCACCTGGAGGGATGCAGGCCTATAGTGGTGCGATGGTCTGCGTCTGTCTTGGGGGGGACCAGGATCCTATGTGATAGGTTTAAATGCTTCATTGGCAAGCATTTAAACTAGCCAAGGGGGGGAGGCACTGAAAAGGAGCAGGGAAATCCCAGCCTTCCCCCACAAAACACAATAGTTGGAGAGGTAAACACCAAGGTATAGAAGTCAGTGGGAGCAGGACTGGGGTAAATGCAGATAAAGGCAGTAAGGACAGAGATGGGGCTAAAAGGGGTAAGGCCATCAAAAAATGGCAGATGATAAGTACCAATGCCCACATTCTGTGTAACAAGCTCCCTGAACTAGTGGCCTTGATGGAAGAGGGATGCCTGGATATTGTGGTAGTAACTGAAACATGGTACACAGAGAACCATGACTGGGATGTCAACTTACCAGGATACACAATCTGCAGGAGGGACAGGGTGGGTAAAAGAGGAGGAGGAGTAGCTCTCTTTATAAGGGAAGGGATTAAAGCAACACAGCTAAAGAGTAAACAGGAAGTTGATGAGTCACTGTGGGTCACCCTGGAGACAGGAAATATCACCACAATCCTCATGGGGGTTGGGTACAGACCCCCATCTCAGGGGAGGGAATGGACAAGAAAATGATAGAAGGCATCCTTAAAATGGTAGAAAAAGGGGAGATATTGTTGATGGGCTACCTGAATATGCCAGCTGTTAAGTGGAGCACCTTTGCTGCAGGCACATCCCAGAGCAGGGTCATTCTTGATGCCCTACAGGGGGCATACCTCAGACAGCTAGTGTTGGAACCCACACAGGAGGGAGCAATCTTAGACCTGGTACTCTCAAATGGGGATGGAGAAAGGATCTCAGATTTAGAAGTGGGTAGCGATCTGGGAACAAGTGACCACCAAACAGTGTGATTCACAATAAACACAGCCATAGAGTCAAGCCATACAAAAACAAGAGTATTGGACTTTAGAAGGACTGACTTTGGGAAAAAGAGAGAGTGCCTCAGAAAAGCATAGCAAATAGGCAAGAAGGAGGGGTGGAGGAACAATGGGGAATAATCAAAACAGCCATCACAGAGGCAACAAGTCTTTGTGTGAAGCGAATCAACAAAACAAAATGAAGGAAAAAACACTATGGTTCTCAAAAGAGGTGGAAGGGAAGGTTAAGAAGAAAAGGATAGTGTTCGGGAAATATAAGGAAACAGAGCAGGACAGAGAAGAGAACTTTATCAGTTAAAGCAGAAGATAGCAGGGAATGCAGTCAGAATAGCAAAGGTACAAACTGAGGAAAAGATAGCCAACTCTATTAAGAAGGGGGATAAAACCTTTTATAGGTACATTGGGGAGCAAAGAAAGACCTAGGGAGGGATACAGAGACTTAATAAAGGGGAAGGAATTTGGGCAGAGGGTGACAGTGAAAAAGCAGGGCTACTGAATGAATATTTCTGCTCAGTATTCACAACAGAAGAGGAAGGGGAGGTATCAAAACCAAACAAGAGAAACACTCTGGATAGGGGGGTCGATACCAGTCCATTCAAAGAAGAATGGGTTTTGAAAGAACTCTTGAAAACTGAGGGTGGACAAAGCAATGGGGCCTGATAGGATTCACCCCAGAATTCTAAAATAACTAAGGGTAGAACTAGTAACACCACTGACTACTCTCTTTAACAAGTCATGGGAGGATGGGGTGGTACCTGAGGGCTGGAGGAGGGCAGATATGATTCCACTTCACTAAAGTGGGAGCAGGACAGAGGTAGGAAACTACAGACCACTTAGTTTGACCTCAGTGGTAGGAAAAATTATGGAATCACTTCTGAAGAAAAGAATTGTTGAGTACCTAAAGGTCAGTGGAGTACAGGGCCAAAGGCAGCATGGTTTCACAGCAGGAAGGTCATGTCAGACAAACCTAATAGATTCCTTTGACTGGGTGACCAAAGTAGTAGACCAGGGAGGGGCTGTTGATATGGCCTACCTAGATTTTAGCAAGGCATTTGATACAGTATCACACAAAGGATTAATATACAAGATAGCCAGCCTTGGAGTGGGTCCCAAGGTGGTAGCCTGGATAAAAAACTGGCTGGACGAAAGGACGCAAAGGGTAATAGTAAACGGAGTCCACAGTTAAGAAAGTAGGGTAACTAGTGGGGTACTGCAGGGTTCGGTACTGGGACTGGTGCTCTTTAATGTCTTTATATGTGACATTGGAGAGCATCTGGAAGGAAAAGTATGTCTCTTTGCAGACAACACAAAGATCTGCAACAGGGTTGATACACAAGGTGGGGTTGAAAGGATGAAAAGGGACTTGACAAGGTTGGAGGAATGGTCAAATATATGGCAGCTCAGATTCAATGCAAAGAAGTGCAAGGTAATGCACCTGGGAAACAAAAACCCAGCAGAAGAGTACACAATGGAAGGGGTGAGATAATAACAACAAAAATCAAAAGAGACCTTGGAGTAATTATCTCAGATGACCTAAAGGTGGGCAAGCAATGTGAGAAGGCAGTAAAGAGGGCTGGGGGGATACTGGGATGCATAGGGAGAGGCACCAACAGTAGAAAACAGGAAGTTGTTATCCCTCTGTACAGTCAGTTGGTGAGACCCCATCTGGAGTACTGCGTGCAATTCTGGAGACCCCATCTCTGCAAAGACATATACAGAGTGAATGCTGTTCAGAGGAGGGCAACCAAAATGGTGCAGGGTCTGCACCAGAAGACATATGAGGAGAAACTAAAACAGCTTAATATGTATACCCTTGAGGAAAGGAGAGAGAGGGGGGACATGATAGAAACGTTTAAGTATCTCAAGGGAATTAACAAAGTACAAGAGGGTAGCATCTTTCAGAAAAAGAGATGTGCAAGAACAAGGGGACACAATTTGAAGATGGGGGGCGGCTCAAAAGTAATGTTAGAAAGTATTTTTTCACAGACAGGGTTATGGATGCATGGAACAGCCTTCCCGAGGAGGTTGTGGAGTTGTGAACAGTGGGAGAATTCAAGAATGCATGGGGCAGACATAAGGCAATTTTGGTGGGGGTAGGAGGAACTAAGCTGTTGATTAGCTAGAATCTGCAGCTTATTCATCAGGTAAAGGAATGGGCTGACAAGGTGGGCCAAGTGGTCCTTATCTGCCGTCAAATTCTATGTTTCTATGTTATGTTCAGAAGCAGACATGTTTAAATTAGGACCTGTAAGTAGCTTTGAAGCACTTCCACATAGATTACATAAATTACATAGAAACTGCGGGCAGGAAAGAACCTCTTGGCCCACCTAGTCTGCCCATTTTCTCTTGCTGCCATAATACCACAGATCCTACTTGGTCTCCAGCTTTATCCCCTTCCCCCCCATTTCAAACTAATAAAAACCCTTTATGCCTATCCCATGTGTTCTTGAAACCCATTACATACGAACATACAAAATTTCAAGCAGATACAGGCCATTCAGTCTATTTAGTGTGCTAGAGTGTGCAGCATGCTGTCTTGTAAAACTGAAGCTGCCCCTCCCCTTGCTCCCCTTCTAACTTAGTGCCCCCACTTCCAACCTCTCTTCCCTCTCCCTCCCCACAGTTTTGACCCTTCTCTGGGCCTATCCCACCCTCTCTTGAAGCTGCCCACTGTCTGCAGTGCTACTATTTCTTCTGGCAGTGCATTCCAACCAGCCACCACCCTCTCTCTGAAATAGTTCCTCCTTATCTCTCTCTTGAACCTTCCTCCCTCCAAGTTCACCTGATCCCTGTTGTACCCTTGCCCTAGACCCCCCTTGCTCCCTCCTGCTGCTGCTGTCCATGTTAGCTGTGTCCTTGTCCCTATCACGCCCTACCTGCACCCCCCCCAGTTCCCTATTCAGATCCCCTCTGCTTTGTAATAGTCCTCACCCTACCTCGGGCCATTAGTGCCTCCCCTGATCTTTTCCCTTCCTTTACAGTCGACCCTCTCCTCTCCCTCTTAGTACTGCAGTTTTTGCTTTGACCATCTCTACTGGGAGGCTGTTCCAGGCATCCACCACTCTCTCTCTGTGAAGAAGTACTTTCTTACATTTCCCCTGAATCTACCCCACTCCAACTTCATAGCATGCCCCCTTGTTCTTGAGCATCTTTTTTTTTTCCAGAAAATGCTATCCTCTTGTACTCCATACCAGTGAGGTATTATAAAGTCTCAATCATATCCCTTCTCTCCCTCCTTTCCTCTAAAGTATACATGTTGAGATCCTTTAACCTATCCTTATAGGGCTTTTGATGCAGGCTCAGCACCATTTTAGTTGCTCTCCTCTGGACTGACTCTGTTGTATGTATTTACAAAGATCTGGTCTCCCAAACTGAACACAGTATTTCAGGTGAGGTCTTAACAATGTTTTGTACAGCAGAATAATTTTACCTCCCCCTTTCTACTGGTGATACCCCTCCCTATGTATCCCAGCATCCTGCTAGCTCTCCCCACTGAATTGTCACACTGCTTGGCCATCTTTAGGTTGTCAGAGATGATTACTCCCAGGTCCTTTTCCTGCTTGGTGGACATCAGTACCATTCCCTTCAACATATACTCTGCCCCTGGGTTTCTGTGCTCTAAGTTCATGACTTTGCACTTCTTCACAGCTGCCACACTTGACCACTCTTGAAGCTTTCCTAGATCGCTATGTATTCAGTCCACTCCCCCTAGAGTGTCTACCATATTGCAGATCTTAGTGTCATCCGCAAAAAGGTATACTTTTCCATTTAGCCTCTCCCAATGTCACTAATAAAGATATTAAAGAGGATCAAACCCAGCACTCCTTGTGGCACCCCACTGGTCACTCTCCCCAGTAGAAAACTAAAATGAGAAAATAAACAAGTGAAACACACAATATTACTTAGATGCTATGTAGTAAAAAATATCAAATTGCATTCCATTTAAAAAGAGCCTCAATGTTGTAACAATAAAGAGAATTTACTGGCCAGCACGTGCATGGTATCTTGCTGCTTCTTTGTTTAAATTGACACTGCTTCCAAAATCCCAGAGTCCATCGTGTTGTTTCTGATCCCTCTGATTGCATCTCACTCACCAGGAGCCTAGAGTACCCCCTCCTGCAGTGGCATCCTCTTTATAAATAAATAAAATCAAGGCCAGTTCACTAGAGACAGAGCTAAAGGAGGGCCCCATCCTTTCATCCTTCCATCTGGCTTATGATTTTCACCTCTGTGGAGACCACCACCAGGAGGTGGTGCCAGCACTCTGGCCTGACGCATGAGTAGGGATGGGCAAAGCCAGGGTGGATCTGAATTTGGTTTGGGATTTGCCACATCCAGAAGAAGTTTGGATTTGGTTTTGCAAAGATTTGGATTTAGATTTGCCTGGCATAGACAGGAACCAAAAATCATATCTCTCACTTGTTTTAGGCTTTATTTGTTTATATATATATATATATATATATACATATATCTTTTTCTAATAAGCTTTCTTTTTTGAAGTGACTTTGTGTCCTCCTTCACCACACACATGGCAGTCCCCATCTCCCTCTATTCAGTTCACTTCCCCAACCCCAAATAAATACTCTCTCACTAGTCTCTTAGACTTTTTTTATTTCCTTTCTTGCACTGATTGTATAACCCCCTTCAGCACACACATCCCAGTCCCCCATCCCCCACCCCTATGTTCAGTAGAGTCGTGTATGCCACTGCCCAACCCCCAACCCCAGTTTCCCTTCTGTCTGCTCTGCCTCTGACATTTCTCATTCCTTTTTTTTTGTTTTGTTTTTATTTTTTTGATTACTTTTGTGTCTCCCCACAATCCACCCACTTCGGTACACACACCCCAGATCCCCAATCCCCACCTCCATGATCAGTACTCATGCATGCTGCCACCCTACCCACACTTTCACTTTTCCTTTATTTCTGCTCTGCTCTGACATTTTATCCTGTCTTTGATTTTCCCATTTCATGTCGCCCCCAAGTCCACTGTTCCTCAGTTGGTTTCCCAAAGTTCCCACCCTCTAGTCAGACATCCGATCCCTCTGGGCCTGGGCCCACACTCGCTCTCCTGCCACAATGCACTGCTCTGCAAGACAGAATTATAAGTTCTGAATGGTGCCAAGTTACAGCACGGTGTGCATTATACCCCAGTTTGTGCATGTCAAAGCGGGGTATTGGGACCACAGCAGCTAGACTGGGCACTCTTTTATTTTCTCCATACAGCATCAGTAAGCCAGTCACGTGACTGGCAGACAGGCAGAGGCTGGGGGAGATAAAAAAAAAGAAAGTTAAAAAAAAGAAATCAAAGCTGAGTTGACAGTGTTCAGTTCTGGATTTAAAGAAACTGAGCCGCATAAGCTGGATGCAACTCAGTTTGGGATTTGTGCTCATCCGTATGGATGAGTATGCAATGGCATGCTTCACCCAGGCATCTCATCCCACCTGATAAAAGTAGTACAGCACTCTGTGAAAGCCTGCCTGGTCTAGGGGAAATCAGATGTACACCTGGCTCCACTACCCACCCCCTGGAGGTGGGCATCATCCTCTGGAAGGCATATCAAACTTCATTTTGGGCCCAGTAAGGTGTTTCTAGGCATAGGGCATGATTCTAGTGCTCCTACATGGCAAGCCCATGCCTTAGTTACTAACAAATCTGTATTTAAATATATTCAAAGTCAGAAAATTGGAATCAGGACATAAAACTATAGTATATGTGGGGAAATGGGTTGCTTTCCAGATGGACAGTAGGTTCCAGAGCATATCACTACCACTAGGTCACTAGTTAACATCCATCCTGGTTACTGTTTGCTGAAATTTCAGTGTAGTATGTTATGAGTTGTGGTTTTCTTAGTCTAATTTCTAGTAAACTGGTATCCAGAATTCAAAACCACCATCATCACTGTCACTAATTGGCACCCTTGTTGTCAGTCTCACATTAGAGTCCAAAGAGTGAGTGAGCATGGAGTCTGAATGACTCTTTCACACACTAGAGTCTTTTCATGACAGGGGTTGAGATACATTAGCACAACAGTACGGAAAAGCCTGCATGGTGGTCAGCTGAGCTATATCTGTCATTTGGATTTCTTGAGGTCTTTGATCTCGGCTGCTGTCAATCTAGCAGTTTTCATTTGCACTAAAAAAGTCTACAGAATGGTACAGAAAGTTTCCCATTTCATGAAGCATAGTCGTGTACTAAGAATGATCTTGATTGCAAATATCTGAATAGGCTTTAAAATATACAAAAAAAAATGGTATTTTTGTTTCTTTTGGGGGGGAGACCTAACGGTAAACAAAAACAAGAAATCAAGTATTAGCATGATAGACAAACTCTCCAGCTGCCAGGCTGGTCCAGTGGCGCAGAGGGCTGAGGCACTGTAAAAGCACCTTACCTCTCCCACCCGGTGACCCAAGTTCAGGAACAAACTTGGGTTGCCAGAGGTCAGCCAAGGGGGGAAGGCTGGGAGAGGATCAAGCGATTGTCTGGCAGCTCTCCTCTCCCAGACTGGGGTGGTGAGTTGTCCCAGCTCTTGGCTGCCACCAAGTATTTTAATATGAAAGCAAGAAACAAATTAAACCAACAGAACATACAAAATACTGAATATTATGAACAGCTTCCCTCACTAGCATCTCACATACCTTTCCTACTCTGTATTACAAGTTCATGACACAGATATGCTCTGGGCAGACTATGTCCTAAAATCTAAGGATCAAAAGCGAGCAATAACAAATGCATTTTTCCTTTCCTCTTTTTTTATCCTTCTTCCCCCCTACCCCTTATTCTATTGGTATCTCCAGATTTCCTCATAATTTCCCAACTCTGCTCATTTTCCTACTTTTCCTTTTTGAAGCACACCGCTTCTGCATGTCACCCACTAATTGTTGTGCCACTACCTGGGGTGGTGTTTCAGTCTGCTAAACTGAGGCATAATATGTTACCTGCCATAAAAAGACATATAGAAAGCGCAAAAAAACTTAAAGAACTTAAAGTTCATATCATGTTTTCACAAACTGTCAGAAAGTAGCCATACAGTATACTTCTGTATTACAAACCACTAAATGAAGGCTCTTGCAATATTTTTGTAACAACTCCCCAAAAAAATGGTGTGCAAAAGGGCAGTCTAAATGTAAGTGCTCCAAAGGTGCTGCTTTGTGCACTACAAAATGTTTCAGGACATTACTTCTCTTCCAGGCTTTTATGTTTCAAATTGACCTCAACCTGTATGCAGCAGTGCAGACTCAACCAAACTGCATCTCAGGTTTTTAAGGTAATATGCTTTTCAGACCTCCTGGGCCGAATTAGGCCACAAAAACCCAGGGAGGAGCAAATAGACTAATAATCTCCCAGTGAGGGAAGTTTTCAAAACATAGACCCTGACAGCAGATAATGACCACTGGGCTCATCTAGTCTGCCCATTTTTAATCATGATCACCTTTGCTGCAGACCCAACTTAATCTACAGCACTGTCTCTTCCACACCATTCTAAGATTCCTTTGTGTCTGTTTTTGAAATGCACAGCTGATTTAACTCCCACTGCCTCCCATGGAAGTCTGTTGCAGGAATCCACCATCCTTTCTGTGAAGAAGTACTTTCTCACATCTCTCCTGACTCTATCTCCTTCCAGCTTCATATCATGACTCCTTGTTCTACATTACCTTTTTCTCTGAAACATGTCTCCCTTCTGTACCTTATTAACCTCTGAAAGGTATTTAAAGGTCTCAATAATATCCCCCACTCTCCCTCCTCTCCTCCAGGGTGTACATATTAAACTCTTTCAGTCTCTCCTTATAGAGCTTCTGATGCAGATCTTGCACCATTTGAGTAGCCTTCACCTCTCTTCTTGGCTGCTTTCTCCTTTTTCCAATTGTTTCCCCTTCCACATTGTTCTCTTTTGACTGCTCTTTTTTCCCCTTCTTCCTTTGCTATTCTCCTGCTTCGTTGAATAACTTGAATCCTGGTGGGACACTCTCCCCTTGGGGTCTGTCTACTCTCTATCTCAGCTTGTGGTGGCCCACTTTCTTCTTGCCTTATTTCTTCCACCACCACCCCCCGCTACTTTAAATGTCCATTGAAGAAACATTTTAATCATTCACTGAGGACTCTGGTTGCCTCCTGGATGAAAGCAGGTCATCGCATTGGTATAGGTTCTTATCCTTCCAAGTTGGTCCACAGCCCCCAATGTAGCCATACCTCTCCTCTCTGCCTACCATTACTTGAAGGCCTTGGTGCAGAGCTTCCTCTCTTTCCCCATACAGTACAACATGCACTCACCACTCACATTTTAAACACATGGGAAACACAGGATCAACCAGATAAATGATCTACTTTTACCAAAAATGAAATCTACACAAGGAGCTAACCACGGCAATTCAGTTTTACTTATAAGCCCATGACACACTCTTATCAAGTTAATGTATTAGCAGTCATAGTGGTTCTACCAGAGTTTGTTTTGATCTGCCTTTTATTAGTGCCCCACATTGAAAATATAAAGTTATAGTGTAGCACCATTTCTTGCATGTTTTTAAACTTGTAAAATGATGTTTCATGCATTATTCTATAAGTGCCACATTTTATGTTTAGAAGGGGAGTCAAAAAATGACTATCCTAAAAATGTGGGGTCAAAATAAAATAAAAAATATTTTAAGCAATGTTGTTTCTACTGCCAGCCTTTGTCCCAGTGGGTAGTGTCTTGTGATCCTGTGCCAGTGAGCAAAGTCCAGGGTTGAGTTCAGTGAGCCAGCTGGATGGGCTGAGGCTAGGGAGAGGAATGGAGCTGTCATACAGCACCACCCCCCAACATGGGAAGTGAAGGTGCAGGGTTGCCTGCATGGGCCCAGGTACCATTTAGTGAAAAGAACCCTTCTATTGGCATAGGGCTCTGAATATCTGCAGCTGTGGGTGCCACAGGACCCTTTGCTTTGGCTGACACATGGTCTCTTTGCCCTGTGTATCTGTATCTGTTGCCACGTGGAAGTGTGGGGTCCAGATGGCCCTGCACTTTTGCAGCACCGCAGACAGATCAACAAATTCTTGACATCCGCTGCCATACTTCTGTAGGTAGGTAGACAGACTCTTTCCTAAGTCAGGGCCCAGCAGAGGGGCCTCACATCTGCATCTGTTCATGCAGGTCTCAAAGGGACCTGAGTGAATGATGATACGAGTCCACTATTTAAAAAATAAAGGAAATTCTTTGCAAAAAGTAGTGTTAAAGCAGCAGTTAGGAATCAACTTAATACCACAAATGTAGAGAAATGTGATGTTAGCATTTCTGTCCTAAACTCCCCACCCCCCCAAGCAGCAAAAGGACAAGACCACTCTAGTGATCACAGACAGCCATCATTAGGTAAGACAAACAACATACTACAGTTTCCAGGTGACAAAAATGCAGTAGCACTGATGCGCTACCTTTGTGGATTTGAATCTGCAGCTGCAGAAGAACAGGCCCCAGAGGGACCAGTATGTGCAGCCACAACTGTGTGTATATGTTGTCCAGCATATATGAGGAAGGAACTGGAAGGGGGACAGGATCAGATCTACAGTACAGTAGCTTCGTGTTTTACATTGTTTTTCATGGATTCTACTTGGTAGAATGTTTATTTTCCTTCTTACTACTAAGGGGCTAGCAGGGTATTGTTTGGGGCTGTTGGAATTTTGAAACCTGTTTTGGTAGCTAAAAGTGGGCTCATTTGTTTGGTTTACGGTGTGGCAGGCTGCATTTGTAGAGGCCTATTTTTCTTTAAACATAATTGGTGTAATTTAACTGGTCTGTTTCTTTGAATTGGAGACCTATATCTTATAATTCCAAACCTATTTTGATGTATTGTTGGTGAAGCTGTTTGAATTGGTGTCCTGTTTCTTTGGGTAGAATTTATTCATTGTTGCTGGCTTCACTAGCTGCAAAGTTTTGAGTGGGGAAGGGTGCTAATTGTCTGGCCAGGTCTCACTCAGCAGGGAGGCAGAGCTGAATCAGGTGTGGAGTCAGTGCTTTGGCTTCTCAGAAGGAACTGGAAGGGGGACAGGATCAGATCTACAGTACAGTAGCTTCATGTTTTACATTGTTTTTCATGGATTCTACTTGGTAGAATGTTATTTATTTTCCTTCTTACTACTAAGGGGCTAGCAGGGTATTGTTTGGGGCTGTTGGAATTTTGAAACCTGTTTTGGTAGCTAAAAGTGGGCTCATTTGTTTGGTTTACGTGTGGCAGGCTGCATTTGTAGAGGCCTATTTCTTCTTTTAAAACATAATTGGTGTAATTTAACTGGTCTGTTTCTTTGAATTGGAGACCTATATCTTATAATTCCAAACCTATTTTGATGTATTGTTGGTGAAGCTGTTTGAATTGGTGTCCTGTTTCTTTGGGTAGAATTTATTCATTGTTGCTGGCTTCACTAGCTGCAAAGTTTTGAGTGGGGAAGGGTGCTAATTGTCTGACTAGAGGCCTCAGCTACCTGATTGTTCTCGGAGGACTTGGGCTGGTCCCACCCACCCAAACCCCTCACCCCACCCACCCCTGGTCAATTATTCCCTTTGTACTAGGGTTCTGACATCACTTCCTCAAACAGGCAAAGGATTTGCACCTGTCATAACAGAAGCAGACATCCAGGAAAGGAACTGCAGCAAGTGAAGAGGTGACGGCCTCTCAGTGGAAGGGAAGTAAATGCAAATCTAGGCTTTCATTATTACTACTTGTTATTGCATTGGGTAAAGGGGAGTAGGAGTTGAAGAAGGTGTGCAATGGCTACTTAAAGTATTTTTGAGTGTGGATAGGCATATACAAAGCAGTTGCTCAACATATCTAAACGTGTGCAACAAAGGAGGTAAGGGACATAAAGAATGTTTTGCACTGATAGAGGGGAGAGTGGGGACTTGGGGAGTGTTTGTATCCTGCATCTGAAGGGTGGGGGGTCGCTGGTGGGCAACGACAGCAATGGGTAGGGTGGTAGGTTGCAACAACTGCGGTGCACCAATCTTTCTAAACATTGCCTGGAGAGTGGGAGGATGTTTAGTGTGCAACACATAGAAAAACTTAAAAGGAGATTGAGGGTCTGCAGAAGGAACTAAGACAGGCAAGGCAGATTGGGGGTGGGTTTAGCCCAATACTGGAGGGAGGAGGAAGGGGAGATGAGGGAGGGCAATTTAAGCCAACAGTGGTGAGAAGAGGGTCAGAAGAAGGGAAGCAGAGACAAAGGGGCCCAGGCCAGGAAGAACGATTGCCGGGGAAACCAGGTCGGGAGACAAAAGTCAAATGGAAGGAGGCAATAGGGACTTGTGAGGGGAGGCGAAGAAGTGGCAAAAGTCATGGAGTGGAAAGGAGAGAACAGGTTACTATGAAGAGAGAGGGAGCAGGCCTTTGTGAAGGGCCTTCAGAAAATAGTTGTGCAGTGCTAGAGAGGAAGAAGGTGGAGAAGGGAAATGATGAAATTAGAGGAGTACTTGATAAATGCCTGGACCAAACTGGAGCGGGGGGAAGGTCTGCTGGGAGAATTGCAACAGGGGTAAAAGGGGGAAATAATGTGCAGGAGGAAAAAGAGGAGCTGGAAATGAGAGAGGGAGATGAATGGAAGCAAGCAGGAGTAAGAGGGGTGGAATCTTAGTGCTGGGGACTCAATACTAAGAGGAGTTAGGTGGGTAGCAAGGCGAGAGGCATAGTCATTTGGGTGGAGGCCTTGCCAGGAATGACAGCGAAAGGGTGGGACAGTCTGTTCTGAAATATGCTAGAAGGGTAGGGACAAGCCTCATTTAATTATACATCTTGGGACAAACGACCTGGCTGACAAGACAGTGGATATAGTCCAGAGGAGGTTTGAGGAACTAGCACAATTATGTGAGGGGCAGGAAGATCAGTAACTTTTTCCGAGATACTTCCGTGCCAAAGGCAAGCACAAGAAAGCTGAGAATAGAGGAATTTAACAGATGGCTAAGAACCTGGTGTTGTGCTAAAGGGTATGGGCTGTTGGGGGTGGGGAGGGACCTGGGAGGACAGTAGTATCTATGCCAAGGACAGACTACACTTGAGTGAGGAAGGAAAGAAAGTGTTGAAGCAGGATGGAAGAATATATAGAGGAAGTTTGGAGTTTAAACTAGGAGTGGGGGTGGCAGTTGGGGAAGAGATATGCAGGGACCACAGGTTGGGAAATCATATGAGCTTCCATTAACAGTGACAAAGGACAAATGGCAAGTACTATTGGTGATGCTAGGAAAGGAGGGCAGGATGGGAGGAGGGGAAAAGGGTGGAAGGTGGTTACCCTTAATGCTAGGAGCCTTGGGAGGAAAACTGCAGAGTTGCAGGTTCTCATGGCAGAGGGAGAGGTGGACATTGCAGCCATCACGGAAACATGGGCCACCCAATATAATGACTGGGACCTGTCTGTACCAGGGTACAGGTTATTTCAGAGGACAGGGTGACTGGGAAAGGAGGGGGTGGCACTATATGTGAAGGAAGGACTGAAGTGTGTAAGAGAGGAAGGGAGGAGGGCAGTACAGAGTCACTTTGGGTGCAAACCAGGATTCCAAGAATAGGAGTCTTAGAATGGGAGTGGGTACAGGCCACCATCTCAGATGGAGGAGTTAGACAGGGAACTAGCGGGACAGATCAGGAGGACCTGCGAGAAGGTAGGTGTGGTGATTGTGGGGACTTCAACATGCCAGAAGTGGACTGGAGCACCCCAACAACCAGGAACAGAAGGGAGCAGGTACTGCTGGATGCCTTCCAGGACAGCTTCCTGCTGCAAATGGTCAGTGAACCAACCAGGTTAGGTAATACCCTTGACCTTGTGCTGGCAAATGGGGACTTTGTGAGAGAACTTACAGTGGAGGAACCGCTGTCAGGGAGTGACCACCACTCAGTATGGCCTCACATTGGATATGGGCAAGGAAGGAGGGAATCTGGCACAAGAGTGCTGGACTTCAGGAGGGCTGACTTTGGGAGGATGGGGGAAGTGGTAAAAGGGTACCTGGCCAGAATTCAATCTAGTATGGATACTAACCAGAGATGGGAGCTCATAAAGTTGGGGATAGTGGAGGCAACCAAAACCTGCTGCAAAGCCCAGAGCAAGAAGGCTAGAGCTAAGAAACCGAGCTGGTTGCGCAAGGAGGTCATGGAAAAGGTAAGGAGGAAAAGAGCTGCCTTTAGGAAATACAAGAAAACAAGGAGGGGGGGAGGACAGAGAGGAGTACTTGACAGAATCGAAGGAGGTGACAAGGGCAGTAAGGGGAGCCAAAGCATCTACGGAACTCAGGCTGGCACAAGGCATTAAGAAGGGGGAGAAGGACTTTAGTACATCAGGGAGAAAAGGAGCTGTAAGGACCATATAGTAAGGATTAGGAAGGAGGGGTTGGGTGGAAGCAGGGTATGATAAGCGAAGCACTAAATGAGTACTCTGCTCAGTATTTACTAAAGAGAAGATGGGGTGACACCCAAGATGGGTGAAATGGCAGACGAGGGGGGAAGTGGTGACAGATGGGGAAATCATGGAGGACAGAGTTCGAGAGGGTTTGAAGGCACTGAGGGTGGACAAGGCACCAGGCCCAGATGGCATCCACCCCAGGGTACTGAAGGAGTTGGCAGAGGTCCTTGCAGGACCTTTGGCAGACCTATTTAATGCCTCACTACATTCGGGTGTGTACCTCAGGACTGGAGGATGGCTCATGTGGTGCCCCTCCACAAGAGTGGCCCCAAGGATGAACCGAAACTACAGACCAGTGAGCCTCACATCCATCGTGGGTAGCTAATGGAGACTATCCTGAAGGAGAGGCTGGTGGCCCTCTTAGAGGCCAAAGGACTACAGGACAGCAGACAGCATGGCTTCATACGTGGCCGATCCTGCCAAACCAACCTGGTCGGGTTCTATGACTGGGTAACTAGGCAACTGGACGGGGACATGCAGTGGATGTCCTGTATCTGGACTTCAGTAAGGCATCTCGACCCAGTGCCACATGGAAGGCTGGGAAGGAAGTTAGTAGGCACAGGGGCAGGTGCAATGCTGGTGAGATGGGTAGGAAACTGGCTGCAGGGAAGGCAACAGAGGGTGGTGGTGGGTGGGGAGCTCACACCCAAGGGCAGTGACGGTGGTGTCCCACAGGGCTCGTGTTGGGACCAGTGTTGTTTGGGATATTCATTGCAGACATATCATGGGACATCAAGAGCAAGATCAGTCTGTTTGCTGATGATACCAAGGTTGGCGCGGTGGTGGATGACCTAGGGGATGGCAGGGGTTGCAGGATGATCTGGCAAAGCTTGAAACCTGGTCAGACACCTGGCAACTGGGCTTTAATGCCAAAAGTGCAAGGTGATGCATTTTGGGATGAAGAACCCAAGGAGGACTTACCAGCTAGGGGAGTGCAGCTAGCCCAGACAGAGGAGGAGAAGGATCTGGGTGTGCTCATCACAGGGTCAATGAACAACTCGGCACAGTGTGGAAGGCAGCTGCAAAGGCCAACAAAATGCTGGGTTGTATTGCAAGGGGTATATCCTCAAGGAGGGAGGAGGTGATTCTGCCACTGTATAGGTCATTAGTTAGACCACACCTGGAGTACTGCGGCAGTTCTGGCGTCCGTGATCTGAAAAGGGACATTGAGTTACTGGAGGGAGGAAGCGAGGGCTACAAAGATGATCAAGGGTCTGGGGACTTATCATATGAGAGGAGGTTGAAGGAGTTGAACATGTACTCACTGGAGGAGAGGAGAGACAGGGGGACATGATTGAAACCTTTAAATACATGAAAGGAATAAACAAGACAGGTACAGAGGGCTGTTCAAGGTAAGGGAGGGAGGCCACCAGGGCCATGATATGAGACTGGAGCGAGGAAGGTTCAGGAGGGAGATGAGGAGACACTTTTTACAGAGAGGGTGGTGGCTGGGTGGAATGCATTACCTGCAGAAGTGGTATGCAGTAGAACAGTGGACTGCTTCAAACGAGGATGGGGACAGGACAAGGGGGAGGGTTAATGAAGGGGAAGGGTGGAAGGGAGGGGCAGCTGCAGAATAAGGGGTGCTAGCTGCACATTCGAGCAGACTTGATAGACCTCTAGGCCTTTATCTGCTGGCAAATTTCGTATGTTCGTATGTTCGTATGAGTACCTCTGGCTGCAGAAGACTAGCTCTATGGGGGCCTGTTATTCTGCAGACAGAAGCACTGTTGCAATACTGGTATCATGGTTTTAGAAACAGATATAGAAATTTTTCAAGGGGGTAGCAGTTTTTCCTAGGGAGTGGTATTTTCCCTCAAAAAGTAAAATGTTACTTTTTAAAAACTCAGACTAGGTTAAAACAGCTACATTTTGCTGTCCAAAGGGGGTAGTGGTGTTGTCTCACTACATAGCTGGATCTGTTACTGCATGGTGTTCTGTATACAGCTGCATAAGTGCAGGGACCACAGAGGCCTGCACTTCTGCAACCAGAAGTTGGTGTGTATGTTTTACACCTGTGGCTAAAGAAGCACAAGCCCCTCAGGGGCCTGCACATTTGCCAACATAAGTACAGTTGCAATTTTGGTATGATGGATTTTGGGGCACCTATGCTTCTTCAGCCAGAGATCAGTGTGTATACTTTACACCTGCAACTATAGAAAAACATGGCCCATCAGGGGCCTGCACTTCTGCAGACAGAACTATGTGTATGTCTTACATTGTGGATGAGTACCTATATCTACAGAAGCCATGTCCCCCTAGAGGTATGTGCTTCTGCAGACAATAAAATTCTTGTAATTTAAGTTTTGTAGATTTGTATCTGTTGTTGCAAGGGCCTGGGCTTCTGCACACATAAGTGGTGTTGTGATTTGAGTATCATGGATTTCTATCTGTAGTCAGAAGTGAGTATGTGTTGCAGTGTGTGCTCCACATATAAAAATCCGCAAAGGTACCACATAAGTACTACTGCATTTGTGTAATCTGGAAACAGCTGTATGTCATTTGTCTTACCTGATGAAGGCTGTCTGTGGTTGCTTGTGCAGTCTTCTCCTTTTGCTGCTTAGGGGGAGAGGGGAGCTAGGATTGGAAATCCTAACACTACATTTACCTACTTTTGTGGTGTTAAGTTGAACCCTAACTTGTTTATTAATGCAGTAATATATATCTATATTATAGTGGCATGGTAGCGCCACTATAGGTAGTGTTGAGTAGGGTGTTCAATGTTTTTTTTTAAAGATATTTTATTGAGGAACTGAAAAGGAACACATTACATACAGATAAACATCATAGTATATAAAGTGTGGCATTTACAATATATATTAATCAACTTATAACCCATGGTGACATCTTAATACATCATTACTTAATTTTTTACCTTGCGGTCCATGGTTTTTTGAAAATAACATCACACTGGTTATTGAAAGTTACACCCATGAACTCCTGCAAACAAAATGCACTGAGAGGGTTTTTAATACAATAATTTAGATTAGCTAATACAAAATGAAATACTGTAGCATCAGTTAAACTGGGACAATATTGTCCTCTACAGCCTGCACCAGCAGATCCCATATTGCATTGAATTGTCTACCCAGGTCTTTTACATTATAGTGGTAATTTTCCAGTTTCATACAGAACAACATGTTGTTGACCCATTGAGCCAGAGTAGGGGGTGAAATAGTCATCCACTGCTGGGCTATTGTTTTTCTAGCATTAACTAAGGCTGTGCACCATAACTTACTATTACTTTCTATCTTGCCGAGATGGGGCTGTGAGTCTTCTACTCCTGACATGCATACAGATGGAGAGAAAGACAGACAACCCTTCATAACCCTTTCCATGATTTTGTGGCCCTCTTTCCAAAATGGGGCAATCTTGCAGCAGGTAAATGCCATATGAATAATGTCCCCATCCTCAACTTGGCACTTAGGGCATTGAGGGTTTAGAGACGGTTTATAATGGTGTAACTGCAATGGTGTGTAATATGTTCTGTGTGTAAGAAATTATACAGGATTCTTCTTAGTCTGTTAGAGGTAAAGCAAGCGTGCATGTGTTTAACTGCTAATTTCCAGACCCCAGAATACAAAATGATATCTAAATCATCGCTCCAGCGAGCTTTAGCCTTCAAGTGTTGTGAAGGGGCTGCACCCAAAATAGCCTTTATAGGGCAGTTAGTGGTCTAGAACCCGGCTGAGGGCTACATAGGATTTCCTCATTAGGGGATAACACAATGTTCCATTTGGCTTTATAGTACCTGACCCATAGGAAGGCAAAAAAATCATCAGTATCCAGTGAGAACTCATCTTTAACTGTTGTGAAGGATTTCAGCATACCCACTACATACAGGTCATTGACTAGTTTCAGCCCTTTTTTTGTTCCACCTCATTAAAACCTGATGTAAAGAAACATTGTACCCCACCATCTTTTTAGAAATGGCTACTTGACTACATCTTAAGAATAGCCCATTGGGATGCTTTATGAATTTATGGGCACCAAACCACATCCTACTAAACTAGTGAGTACAGGGATTAACCTTGCACACCATATGAAGACTAGTTAGATCCGAAACAAGATAGCCTCTCAGCAGACCTGAAACATCCCACTCACACTCTAATGTTAGCCAGTCCAGGGTGCTCTCTGTCCTTGTCTCAGTTATGAGTGCTAATTGTGCAGCTCAGTAATAAAATTTGAAATTTGGCAACACCGGTCTACCTTTTGTAAGAGGCAGTTGAAGTATACTTCTAGCTATTCGGGCCTTTTTCCCTGCCCATATAAACCCTGTAAGGATAGTATTAAGGGATTTAAGATTTTTTCTGGCACATGTATTGGTAAGTTCTGGAAGAGGTATAGACATTTGGTGAGACTATTCATTTTTACAGTATTAATACACCCAACTAAGCTTAGGGGAAGGCCCATCGAGTGCTCACAGTCTTGGCATACCTCTAACAGCAGCTTACAATAATTTTCCTAGAACATTGTTAGGCCAGGTTAAGAAATGACAGTACCCAAGTATTTCAACCTTACAACCACCTTCATATCCAATGGATTGTTTTTTAAATGATTATGTGGCCCCAGGCTCACTGGCAGTATCTCACATTTTGACCAATTCATTTTGTGGCTGGAGATTTTACTACTGTTACTATATTCATTTAACAAATCATGCACCCTCAGAGGGCCTTCTCCTGAGTTATCTAAAAATATTAACAGGTCATCCACAAATTGGGATAATTTAAAATCACATTCCCCAGATTGAAAGCCAGAAATATAGCTGGATGATCGCAATGCTGCAGCTAGTAGCTCAAAGGACATCACATATAAAATAGGGGAACAAGGGCAGCCCTGACTCACACCTCTGGTGAGTGGAGAGGGACTTGACAGTTTACTATAAACTGGCACCTGTCCTGTTGTTTTTTGATATAGGGCTGATATCCACCTAATCATATTCTTACCCAACCTAAACTTTTTAAGCACTGTGAACATATAACTTCACTCCACAAGGTAAAATGCCTTTTCAGCATCAAGGGCCAAACCAGCTGCACTGGATCCCTTGTGCTTCACCCCATCTCCAAAAAATATTTAGAGCTTTATATGCATTAGGTTTGCCTTGTCATCCCTGCACGAATTCTGCCTGATCCAGATGTATAACATTGGGCAGAATAGCTACTAGCCTGTGCACCAAAACCCATACTATTATCTTGTAATCAGCTGTTAAGAGTGAGATAGCCTATATGACCCACATTTTTTGGATCTTTCCCCGGTTTGGACAGTACAGTAACCACTGCAGACTGTGTGGAGGGTGGCAACACGCCACTGTTCAGGTTCTCCTTAATCATGTCAAACAATAGTTCTTGCAGTTCTTCACTAAATATTTTATAAAAATTGATGGGAAATCCATCCGTCCCTGGGGCTTTACCTCCCATTAGATTTCGAATTGCTTTCTACAACTCTTCCCAAATAATTTCTATGTCAAGTGTGATGCTCTGCTGCAAAGTTATGCCCAGAAGTGGGGCCTTGTCCAGAAAAGACTAGATGTCTGATTCACTTGGATGGACCTCCAAAGTATAGAGATCTTTGTAAAACTTCAGAAACACTCCTCTATGTCCTCATCAGTATGTTTATCTGTCCACTTTAAATTAGTTATACTTTGCACATTCTTAATACTTGCTCTATGCTTTAGCTGCCATGCCAACAACTTCCCACACACGTCTCCCTCAAAATAAGTAGTGGCTTGATTTAAAATTAAAGTACGTTCAGTTTTTGAATTTACTAGTCTATTGAACTCACATTTTAATTTCTGTAATTGATGATAAATCAGAGGTGTAGGTTGTTCCAAATGGCTTTTCTCAGTCTGAGCAATTTGTGCCTCCAACTCTAACAGACTCTAATTTTCAACCTTCCAGCGGTGGCTAGAGTAGGAGTTTATGACCCCCTCAGGAAAGCTTTTAATGCCTCCCGCCTTGTACCCAAAGTAGTATCCCCTTTCTTGTTAAGTTGTAAATTTAATAAAATATTTTTCACTTAGATTCACTTAGAACTGTGGAAAGAGTAAAAGGCTGGAAACCCATATCCACTCCTATCTCTTCACCCATAATGACCTAGGGAATATTCATGTACTAGAAAGTTGTCCAGTCTTTTTTTAATGCTATATTTTGTTGTGCTAATAATAACTTCAGTTGGAAGAGAATTACAAGGATTTATAATTCTCTAGGAAAAAAAGTAACTATGCTTTTTTGTGTGGAATCTGTTTCTTTTTAATTGTAAGGGATGACCTCTAGTGTCAATTTTAATTTGTTTGAACTCAGTGCCCATGTCAGCCATTAGTATTTCATCATTTAAGACTTCCCTAGTTAGCATAAGGTCCCCTCTAAGCCTCCTTTTTTCTAGAGTCATTAATCCTGTTTTTTTTAGTCGCTGTGTATAGGTAAGTGTATGAGCTCCTTTGATATGTTTAGTGATTTTTCTCTGTATTCTTTTTATGTTCTAAGAATGCCTTTTTTTATATGGACACCATAGCTGTGAGGAATAATCAAATGAGGGGTGAATATATGCTTCATACAGTGGGAGAATAAAGGATTCTTCTTTGGATTTAATATTGCAACTAACTGACCACCAGATACGCTTTGCTTTATTTATGTTTTCTGTTATTTTGTTATCTAAATCAAAAGAATTTTGCATAATGATAGCTAAATCTTTTTCAGATTGTGCTGTTTTTAAGGGTTGAACATACAGTCTATAAATAGTTTATATATTTGCTGAACCAAAGTGCATTACACTGCATTTTTGGTGTTAAATAGGAGGCCCCATTTTTGTGACCATTCAGATGATTTGTTTAAATCATTTTATATGGATATTTTTGGGTTTATTAATTTATATGGGCTTCCCAGTTTACAATCATCAGTGTATTTAATGATATGGTTTTCTAGATTATTAGATCACTTATAGATAACTGGAAACTTAGAGGGGCCAGTACCGATCCTTGTGGAACCCCACTGGTCACTGGTTTCCACTCAAATGAAAATCCATTAATCATGACTCTTTGTGAACATAAAGTTAACCAATTTTTTATCCATTTAATGATTCTAATGTGTATGTTAAAGGTACTTCATTTTTTGAGTAATGCCCAATGTGGTACAGAATCAAAGGCTTTTTTGAAATCCAGAAATATTACATCACAAGGAGTCTTATCATCTAGGTATTTACTCACTGCCTCAAAAGATGATAGTACATTTGTAATACAGCAGTGTCCCTTATGAAATCCATGTTGCTTGTCATCATTTACTTCTGTATTATTTAATATTCTATCCTTTATGATACTTTCTAATGTTTTACATAGAATGGATGTAAGACTTATAGGCCTATAGTTGTCAACATCGCCTCTATCACCTTTTTTGTAAAGTGGTACCACATGGGCTTTTTTCCAGTCAATGGGAATTTCTCAGGAGACAATATTGGTATTTAATATTATATGTAGTGGTCTGATCAAGTGATTTTGCACTAATTTGATCATATCCGCTGATAAACCGTCTGGGTCTGGTGACGAGCCTGTTTTTATATGTTTCAGTTTGTCCATTATTTCTTCTTCTGAGATTACAATATCTACTTTATTTGTTTCAAGTTCTATACATATATCCGATGATGGTTCATTAAAGGATTTGCAAAAATGATTATTTAATAAGTCTGCCATTTTATTTGGTTTAGATGTTGTGTAGTCTGCTGTTACTAATGGACCAATATTGCATGAATGTTTTTTTTTAAGAGTTTATATAACTGTAGAACAATTTGAAAATTTCTTTTGTTAACATCTTCAGCTAAATGTAATTCAGTTTCTTTTTTTGAATTCCTTAGCTCATATTTACATTTTTGGGTAATTATTTGAATGAGGCCAACCTGGATGGAATTTTATTCTTCATATATTTGTTATATAGTAGATTTTTTTTCTTAATAGGTTTTTGAATTTTTGTATTTAACCATTTTGGAATATTATGTCCAGTGCAAATTTTTTTTTTATTTTTGGTGTATATGAATGACATATCTCTAAAATTTTTGTTTTTAGAATAGTCCACATAGATTCAACAGATGCATGTTTGAATAGTGCCTTCCAGTCTATCTCCATGAATGCTTTATTTATCATTCTATGATTAGCTTTTTTATAAAAAAATATTTTGGTAATATTTTTAGTTATGGAAATAACAGCAACAATATCAAATGAGACAATATTGTGATCACTATTACCGAGTGGAGCTGATGCAGAGCAATTCTTAATAATAATGTTTTCAGAATTAAGGACAATGTCAAGTATATTTTCTCCCCGGGGTGGGGTATATAACTGATTGAGTAAGGGACAATTCACCACAAAGATACAAAAATTCTTTAGAAATACATGTATTTGCTACACAATCCAGCCAGTTTATGTCCACAAATTTAGGTCTCCCATAAAGACAGTTTCTGATTGGTCAACAGCATTTTCTAATTTGGACATTATTTCTTTAATTAACTGTGGTGTAGTATGAGGAGGACAGTAACATAAACCATTTATTAAGGAGTCGTTATTTTTACATTAATTTTGACCCATAATGTTTCAGACAGTTGTGATGTTTTTTTTATTTTATCAGTAATGTTTATAGGATTAAAACCTGATTTGATATAGAAAGCTAAATATCCACATCTACTAATTTCTCTACTAAAATTAAACAAATCATAACCTTTTAAATTTCTACACCATGTATCATTATTTGACCACCATGTTTCAGTAACAGCAATGATATCAGAGATTTGTAAAGCACATAATGCCATTAGAGCTTCCGTTTTGTTATTCAGACTCTGGACATTTATTAAATAGGTCTTTAAAAATGTTTTATGTATGTATTGATTTGTTTTTTGTGATATGGATTTATGTATAGTTTGCAAATGATCTACAGTAGTAAGATTATATGCAGCCCCCCCATTTATTAGTTTAAATCCATGATTTTTAAAGCAGATAGGAAATATGACGTGAGTTGTGCTGTTCCTTTTTTATTGAGATGCAGCCCATCCCTAGCAAACAGAGACATATTATGTGAGAAAGTTTTCCAGTGATCTATGAACAAGACGTTTTGCTGAATACACCGATTTCTAAGCGTGGCATTTATTCTGGCAACGGTGCGATTTTTCTCTATTGATGCTCTGGGTATGGGTAAAATGGCAGATATTGTTACATGCCACTTTTTCTGCTACATTTGCTTTCCTAAATGTAATAATTCATAGCAGATATCCTTTTCATGTGTGTTGCCTACATTATTTGAACCTACATGTTTAATGATATTAGAGTTCTCTTCTGTCAACAAGTTATCAAGATGCAATTCAACATCATTTATTTTTGTGCCAGGGAGGCATGTAACATTATTTCTCAGTTTGTTGTTTGTTGGATGTTATGAGTCAATATATTTTACAATTGAGTCACCCATTATTTTATGCTGAAAGTCATATTAACATTACTTAATTTTATTTCCTTTGCAATGCTCTTTAGCCTTCTATTTTGTTCTGGGTAAAACTTCTGGTGCTTAAGTGTCAGGGCTTTAAATTACATAGGTATCACTAAACTTGCTTAGTAATTATTCACTAGCACTCAGACATAGACAACACTTTGTCCTAATTGTGATTCTGCATATTTTATTTCACAACTTGCTATGTGCATTCCGTTTGATAACATTGTTCTTTGCACTTAGGATTCTGGACACATTTATGCAAGAATAAGCATCTAGTTTTTATCATGTCTTATTCTAACTACTTCTTTTTCTTCTCAAATAAGTTAATAAAGACAGCCAGTACTTACTGTGTCCTGCTAGGGCTCTGTTTTTTCTCTCTCTGGTAAGCTTTATAAAGGCATGAAATACTTATCGTATTGTATCCAATCTAGATCGCATTTCTCAGATGAACTCAGGTGAAAAACTTTTTTTCTTGGCTCAATCGCCTAATACATTCCATGTGCTGCAGGTCAAATATTCCAAATTTCAATCGCCTAATCCATTCCATGTGCTGCAGGTTGAATGTTGCAAATTTCTAAATTTACTCACTCTGACCACTCTGAAATTCAGGGTTTCAACTTCTCTTTAGCTGATCTTTCAAATTCAAGCTATTTTATAATTACATTCTATGACCCACACAATTGCACCAAACAAACTTGTACACTGATAAATTCACTATTTAGGCAGACGCCATAGCCGTGACTCTGTCTCCATCTTTCTTCCAGGTGTTCAGACACTATTAGCATGTGACATACTGTTGACATTTCGAAGGGATACCCCTCCTTCCTCAGAGCTAAATTCCTCCCTTGATTCATTCTTGCTTTTATATGCATTGTTTTGACCTTCTGCATTTTTATTGACCTCCTTGTTTTTAAATGACTGTCCATGTTCTTTAATCCAAAGTGTCTTCTTAGCTTTGTAATTTGCACCAGTTAGTCTTCTAGCCATATCCTGTTTAGGCTGATGACCTTTTGCAGCTTTGTTAACCTTCCTATAGGCTTTCATAATTCTCAATCCTAGTCTTTCTAGACTCCATAATCTTTCTTCACTTTAACTAGCCTTCTTGAATGTCTTTTCTATGTTATTTCATATCTTAGCCTCCATTATTTCTGGTCTGTTAGATCCATTATAAATAATTTTGATACCCATAATTATCATTTATTCCTTTCGGCCACATCATTTGCAACTCATGAATCCAGTATGACTCTCTCTCTTTAGTCTTAGTTCTTTAATGTTCTTTCCTCTTACTGGTAGGACCACATGTTCTATACCAACAAATTTTAAGGTTGCTGCGGAACCATGACCTGCCTCATCATAATGTTTTGCCATTGCATAATTATGATTTTTCATTCTATTGGCAGTCTTATGCTCACTGATTCTGTGTTTTAGCTGTCTTTTAGTCTGTCCTATATATGCCATCCCACATGGACTAGTGAGCATATATATTACTTGTTCCATGTTGCAATTAATGAAACCTTTTATTTTTTATTTTTTCCCCAAATGTGGATGATTAAACATTTTTGTTTTTTGTGTGCCACTACATTGGGCACAATTGCCTCATCTGTAGTTCCCATCTGGTAAATCTGGCATCCATTCAGGTTAACTGTTTCTTTTTTCTCCATAGACAACGTGTTCACTAAAATATCTTTGAAACTCTTTCTTTTGTGTACACCATTCTTGGTCCTTTTTTCTTCACTTCACTTATATCTTCATTCATCTCTAAGATGTTACAGTGTTTTTTAACACTATTACATAAATCACTATATGCCTCATTATGTGTTGTGCAAAACCCCACAATGTCATCCTCTTGGTGTGTTTTTGTTTCATAAATCTTTAATAAATCATCTCTATCTTTTCCTTTTCCTTTTTCTACCACTCTTATCAGTACTCCTGGTGGATAACCTCTTGTAATAAATCTCTGACAGGTCTCTGCCAATTCTTCACTACTGTTTTTTTTTATTCTCATTAGTTGTCCCAAAGGTATATTTATTTTTGTATGGTGTGGGTGTGCACTTTTAAAATGAAGAAGAGCATTTCTGTCTGTTGCTTTTTGATAGAGTTATGTTTCTATTTGTCTCTCTTTAATGTACAATGTTAAATCTAAAAAATGTATTGATTTTTTACTGTACTCAGCTGTGAATCTTAAGTTTTCATCGCACTCATTTATGTATGCCAGTAATTCTTCAAGGTCTTTTTCTGATCCTTCTCATATAATCATAACATTGTCCACAAATCTTTTCCATTTCACAACACTTGGGAGCCATTTATTACTTCTTATATTCCAGATATATTTGTCTTCCCAGTCTCCTACATAGATGTTCGCTAAAGATGGGGCAAATGTGGTCCCCATTGCTGTTCCATGAACTTGCTGATAAAATGTTTGGCCAAACATAAAATTATTGTTTTTCTATGCAAAATCTGCTAATTGTATTATAGATTCTGTTGGGGGTACTATGTTTTTTGTCTTCCCTGTATTTTTCTTTTTATGCATATACCCATCTTATGTGGGATATTATTGTAAAGACTTTCAATGTCACAAGTCACTAGTATAGTATGTTCTATCACCTCTACTTCTTTTAATTGATTTAATACATTTTTTGTGTCAGCTATATGTGATTTCATGCTTTTTGCTACTTGTTTTAAGAAAAAATCCACATATTTCGAAAGGGGTTCTGTACTTGACCCTAAACTACTAACAATAGGGTGACCCGGGGGTTTGTCTTTATTTTTGTGCACTTTTGGAACTAAATATATTGCTGGTTTCTTGAGGTAGTCCAGGACCAAACATTCTTTTCCTGTTTCTGTTATCCAATTTTTCCTTTTTGCTTCTGTAACCATTTTTATAATATTTATTTGTATTTCTTCTGTTGGGTCTTTCATTATTTTTTTTAGTATTTTACATCCTCCAACTGTCTGAGCATTTCCATTTTGTACTCATTTGCTCCCCACAATACTATCTCTCCTCCTTTGTCCACTCTCTTTATAATTGTATCTGGCAGCTTTTGTGCCTCTTAAAGGGCTTCCTTTTTTGTTTTTTTTTGTTAAATTCCTACATCCTTCCAATGTTTCATATCTTTTTATTATGTTTTCTACATCTGAATCAACCAGTGTACTAAATGTGGTAATCGCAGAGTTGGATCCCATATTTGGAATCCATTTTGAACTTTTTTTTAATTCTGTTTTTTCTCTTTCACAATCTACTTCTCTTTCTTCCCCATCTTCTGTTATTACACTTTTAACATATGTCCTAAGTACTGGAGGATTCATTGTTAACGTTATTTTGTTAAAATGCACTTTTAAATGTAATTTCCTATATAATTTAAAAGTATCTACTTTAAGCTTAAATACATTTATCTTTTCTTGAGGAACAAAAGTCATACCCAATTTTAATGTTTCTTCTTGTAGTTTTTCCAACTTATGTGTTTTGTGGTTAATTATGTCCATTTCTTGTTCCAATTTGATTGACGGGGGCCCTGATCTCCCAAATAATGTCCAAAGTTTCCTCTCTGACTTCTTCCTCTTCCTCTGCTGCCTTTGCCTCTTAACCCCCTCTGGGTCCTCCTCCTCTCCCAATAGTTTCACTTGTTCCTTGTGTTTGATCTTGTCAAAAACCCTGTTCTTGGTGTCCTTTTCTATTACTTGTTGCTTCATTTTCACTTTAATCTGTAGTCTCCCCTTTTTCGATTCTGAATTTTGATCTGTCTTTATTATTGTGTCTGTGTCTTCTTCCTTGTCAGTTATATACAGTTCCCTTTCTATAATCTCTTGCATCTCTTTCGTGTTTTTGTTTTTTACATTCAGACAGTTCTTCCCTGAATTTTTTCATATCTATTTCCAGTTTTCTTAGAAACTCTTGCTGTTCATTTTTCTGAATATTTTTTATTACTTCTTCTTGTTTTTCCCTAGTTTCTTCTTTGTATCTTTCACTATCTCTTTTGGCTTTTTAATTGTGGCCAACATTACATCATGTGACACTTCATTCAAAATTCTTTCCCAATCGTTCATATACAATGGATCATCAGTTCCAAAAGATGGAGGCTTTTGGATTCTTAGCCCTCTAGGTATTTGTTTTTCTCTCCAATATCTACTTAGAGATAATGTGTGCATTTGCATCCTTATTCCTTTTTTAAAATATTCCCTACCTGATCTGCATCTGCATGTAAAGTTTCCCCTTGCTCTATATTGCCAAACAAACTTGCATATTCTCTCAAATCAAGTGCTAATTCTTCACCTTCTTGTTCAGAAAAGCAAGTGTACCAGTTTCTGGCTTTTTTTCCTGTGTAGCCATTTATATAAACTGATTTTCACCAAGTGGCTATTGCTTTACGCTTCCCTGTTTAAGTATTTTTATTATTTAACAAAACTTAATTTCACTTCCTTTGCAATGCTCTTTAGCCTACTGTTTTGTGCTGGGTAAAACATCTGGTGCTTAAGTGTCAGGGCTTTAAATTACATAGGTATCACTAAACTTGTTTAGTAATTATTCACTAGCACTCAGACATAGACAACACTTTGTCTTAATTGTGATTCTGCATATTTTATTTCACAACTTGCTATGTGCACTCCATTTGATAACATCATTCTTTGCACTTAGGATTCAAGACACATTTATGAAAGAATAAGCATGTAGTTCTTATTATGTCTTATTTTAACTACTTCTTTTTCTTCTCAAATAAGTTAATAAAGACAGCCAGTACTTATTGTGTTCTGCTAGGGCTCTATTGTTTCTGTCCGGTAGGCTTTATAAAGACATGAGATACTTATCATATTGTATCCAATCTAGATCACATTTCTCAGATGAACTCAGGTGAAAAACTTTTTTTCTTCACTCAACTGCCTAATCCATTCCATGTGCTGCAGGTCGAATGTTCCAAATTTAAACTGCCTAATCCATTCCATGTGCTGCAGGTCGAATGTTCCAAATTTAAACTGCCTAATCCATTCTATGTGCTGCAGGTCGAATGTTCCAAATTTCTAAATTTACCCACTCAGACCACAATGAAATTCAGGGTTTCAACCTCTATCTAGCTGGTCTTTCAAATTTGGACTATTTTATAATTACATTCTACGACCCACAGAATTGCACCAAACAAACTCACATGCTGATAAATTCACTATTTAGGCAGATGGTATTGATGTGACTCTCTGTCTCCACCTTTCTTCCAGGTGTTCAGACACTATCAGCGTGTGAGGTGCTGCTGACGTTTTGGAGGGATACCCCTCCTTCCTCAGAGCTAAAGTCCTCCTTTGATTCATTCTTTCTTTTATATATATTGTTTTGACCTTCTGTATTTCATTGATCTCCTTGTTTTTAAATGACTGTCCATGTTCTTTAATCCAAAGTGTCTTCTTAACTTTGTAATTCAAACCAGTTAGTCTTCTAGAAATATCCTATTTAGGCTGATGACATTTTGCAGCTTTGTTAACCTTCCTGTAGACTTTCATAATTCTCAATCATAGTCTTTCTAGACTCCATAATCTTTTTCCACTTTAACTAGCCTTCTTGAATGTCTTTTCTATTTTATTTTGTATCTTAGCCTCCATTATTTCAGGTCTCTTAGATCCATTATAAATAATTTTGATACCCATGATCATCATTTAGGCCTTTTGGCCGCATTGTTTGCAACTCATGAATCCAGTATGACTCTCTTTTTAGTCTTAGTTCTTTAATGCTCCCTCCTCTTACTGGTAGGACCACATGTTCTATACCAACAAATTTATCAGTGTGCAAGTTTGTTTGGTGCAATTGTGTGGGTCATAGAATGTAATTATAAAATAGCCTGAATTTGAAAGACCAGCTAGAGAGAGGTTGAAACCCTGAATTTCGGTGTGGTCAGAGTGGGTAAATTTAGAAATTTGGAAAATTCGACCTGCAGCACATGGAATGGTTTAGGCAATTGAAATTTGGAACATTAGACCTGCAGCACATGGAATAGATTAGGTGATTGAGCCAATAAAAAATGTTTTTCACCTGAGTTCATCACCTGAGTTCATCTGAGAAATGCAATCTAGATTGGATACAATATAATATGTATTTCATGCCTTTATAAAACCTACCAGAGAGAAGAAATGGAGCCCTAGCATGACACAATAAGTACTGGTTGTCTTTATTAACTTATTTGAGAAGAAAAAGAAGTAGTTAAAGTAAGACATAATAAGAACCACATGCTTATTCTAGTATTAACATTGTTTGGTTCAACATTGTCAGTGACTTCCACTAATTTTGCTAAAGGTGCAAATCTATTATTAGTCAAAACAGTGGTAGTATCGTTTCACTTTATAACTTCTGGATTAGAGGCTTTAAATAGCTCAGCTTGACTGCCTTTTTTAGGCTTCCTATGGTGGACAGTTTCCCAGTCCCCTATATCAGTGTTGATAGGTTCAGGTTCACATGATCTTTTGTATCTTCTAGTAGTGTTTCATAAAGGTACAGGCAAACTATTGTGAGTTATGTTATGGTTACTACTAGTGGTAGTAGAGGTGCCAGTTTTATCTCCTTCAGAAGTAGAGGTGTGCGGAAAAAAAATTCCACTAGTGGAATTTCGGTGAAAGTTGGATTTTTGCTTCAGCGGAGGTTCGGAAATAATTTTGTCATCTTTCATGGAAATTCTGCCCAAAACTGCAAAATAAATGTAAGAAAGGAGGGTTAATGTATTAAACTGTGGGGAAAAAACTCCACAGAACTGATCACTGTCAGTATTCAGTTCTGTGGATTATGTATTAAACTGCAGGAAAAAAAACCTGCAGAAGTAATGCAAACCATGGATAATTGCATGATATATAGTGAAATGTTAAGCAAGAGACTTTATTTTCACATGTCATGGAAAATGTCCACAGTTCATAATTAAATGCCACAGTAGTAGGCAGAAATCCGTAGTTATTTGGTGAAAGTTCATAATTCTGCCACAGACGAAAGAGCAGAAAATTCCATGAAATTTTCAAAATTTTGTTGAAGTTCTGCAATGGTGGAAATCCCCACTTTCACCCACCCCATTCAGAAAAAATGTTGGTTGGTGATGGAATGTTTCTAATCATATTATCCATAAAGCATTCAAGATTATTTACTTCTTTTAGATTATTCATCTCTTTGTAGCCGTTTAATTTCCTTTTCCATGTTATGAATTTTTTCACAGTTGAAGCATGCAGTATTTAGAAAAGAACCATTGACATTGTTATTTTTAAAGTCAATGGAATTGCAGGTTTGAGATAGCAACACATTGCATCCATTACCTAGCTCCAATATCTTAAAACCATTTTGTATGTTTCGCTCCATTATGCAGAGTGAGGGTGTGCTTACAGGCTGTATTACCGATTTCAGGTAATAGACACTTTTGTGGAAAAGTTAGTGTGTAAAGTTCCACAGATTACTGGCCTCACTCCCTCGGCTCCTTGGTGGCCTCCTCCCTGTGCTCACCTCCACTCGCTAGGAGACAAGATATATACAGAACAACCAGAAATGATGTCCATTTCACTTCCAGTTTAGTTTGTGGTACAAACTCCATTAAAAGGGTTTAAAAATGTATTTTGCAAGTGGTATTCACCAATCTGCAGTAACTCCCAACAATGTAACGATTCCAGTGTCTGGTGTAGGTGAAAATGACAAAACAATGTTTTGTTCCATCTTGCACTGGCCTGGTTATGTATACAGTCTGCCTGTGATTAAAAGACTACAAAGCCCACATTCAGGCATATAAAAACTTCAGATACTGTGCTCCATGTCAACACAAGCACCTATGAGTGTTATTAGGTGCCAGTTGGTTACGAGCAACCGGAAATGGCGTTCATTTCACTTCTGGTTTTGCTTGTGGTACAAGCTCCCTTAAAAGGGTTTAAAAATGTATTTTACAAGTAGTATTCACCACTCTATAGTAACTCCCAACAGTTTAACAGATTCCAGTGCCTGGTGTAGGTGGAAATGACAAAACAACATTTTGTTCCACCTTGCACTGGCCTAGTTAGGTATACAGTATTCCTGCAATCAAAAGATTGCAAAGCCCTCGTTCAGGAATATAAAAATGTCAGATACTGTGCTCCACATCAACACAAGCACCTATGAGTGCTATTAGGTGCCAGTTGGTTAATGTGCAGCACTTTCATCTATGAGTGACTGGAAACGACGTCCATTTCACTTCCGGTTTCGCTCGTGGAACAAACTCCCTTAAAAGAGTTTAAAAATGTATTTTACAAGTGGTATTCACCACTCCACAGTAACTCCCAACAATCTAACAGATTCCAGTGCCTGGTGTAGGTGGAAATGTCAAAACAATGTTTTGTTCCACTTTACACTGGCCTGGTTAGGTATAAATCTGCCTGCAATTAATAGACTGCAAAGCCCTCATTCAGGCATATAAAAACTTCAGATACTTCGCTCCATGTCAATGCAAGCATGTATGAGTGCTTTTCTTTGCCATGTGATTTAAAGTCAGGCTTTTTAGGTAGTACTGTGTCAAATTTTCACATTTTTGGGGGGTACAAGATTCCCAAGTCTTGGAAGTCTGTCAGTACAGGGGCATGATCTGTGATCATTATGCTCTCATGCTTTGCTGACTGTAGGGAGGTAAGCAGGTTCTGTGAGATCAATACAGTGTTAAGTCTGGCATATTGTGACATGGAGTGGAAATTTATTTAAATCTAGGATTACAACTACCTTTGAGCGAAGGCTCTTTTACAAAGGTTCCATGTAAGTAGAGACATTACAACAGTACATGACATAGCAAATGCAGTAAAATCAGAATTAACTGAGTAATCACACCATTTCATGAAAGGAAAATGTATACTTATAGCTAAAATAGATAGGGCAAGGAGGGTGTACAGGGGGTTGCAGGAGGGACAGTGGTAGATATGAGCTGCCAGAGGTGATTGTTGACACATAGAGAAGTGCTGTTTGTAGGGCTAGGAGGGGGGTGGAGGAGAGGGAGATAGTAAGGGGAAGGAGAGGAGAAGGAGGTAAAGTGCTTAGTGGGGTACAGCAGAGCTGGGGAGAGATGAGAGGGCTAGCTAGGTGTTGCAGTCACAGGTGCTGGAATCAGTGAGATATAGCTGG
Source organism: Neoceratodus forsteri (assembly GCA_016271365.2). Lineage (NCBI taxonomy): Eukaryota > Metazoa > Chordata > Ceratodontiformes > Ceratodontidae > Neoceratodus > Neoceratodus forsteri. The sequence continues at coordinate 735,398,363 of CM057456.1, forward strand.
AGCCTTCTTTTGAAAAGTCCTAGCGTGGGAGTGGAGGTGATCCTGGTGTTAAGGTTATTCAGCCAGCTAGGGGCCCTATAGGCAAATGAACATTGACCCACTGAGGTTCTGCAGCATGGGACCTACAGACATTGAGATTCAGAGCCCATTATTATCAGTGGTGCAAAGGAGGGATTGGACCCCTGGAGGGGCAAGGCTCTTGGTTATCTTCCTAGCCATAGTACAGGTTTGGTATTTTAGACAATTGGAGAGTTGGAGCCAGCCAGTTTGTGCATATAGGTCACACATATGGATTAGTCGATGGGATCCTGTGGTAAGTCGGCAGGCTTTGTTGAGTGATATGGAAATGCGTCTAAGGGCAGTTGACGTATCCGATCCATATATGATGAGGCCATAGTCGACAATGGAGACAATAGAGCTCTGCACTGTGATGCTTAGGGCAGCTGGGGTTAGGCAAGACCTGTGCCTTTAGAGAAGGCCGAATCGCATGTTGGCAGCCTTAGCAATGTTGTCAGTGTGGGCCCCGTAGGATAGGTTACTGTCAAGGGTGATCCCTAGATACTTAAAGGTTTGAACCTGTTGAGGGTTGTTCCTAGTCAGTTTGTGACGGTCGGGGGGGCAGCCTGTGCTTACTATGGGAGTTACTGAAAAGCATGGTCTTTGTTTTTTTTATAGTTGAGAATGAGTCTCTGTTTGCTGAACCAGTTCTCCACTGAGGTGAAACAGAGCTGGAGATTATTTTGCAAAGTTTGGGGGTCCTTTTGGGTGGAGTGAATTATGGCATCATCAGCAAAAAGTATAATTTGTTCTGAACAGGATTGAGGAAGTTTATTTAGGAAGATAGAAAATAGGAGGGGGCCCAGGATAGAGCCCTGAGGAACTCCAGAGCGGACCGACATAGTGTTGGAGAGAACACCAGCAATTTTTACCTGTTGCATTCTGTTTTCCAGATAGCTTCTAAACCAGGCTGTTGAGACAGTGGAGAGCCCAGATATTGAGAGCTGGTCCAGGAACAGACTGTGGTGAACCGTGTCAAAGGCCTTTGTTAAATCAATGAAAACTGAACCAGTTAGGTGGCTGTTATCCAGTGAATTGTGGATGGCTCCAGTTAGTTCCAAGAGGGCAGATGTGGTGCTATGCCCTTTTCTGAAGCCATGCTGTTGTATACATAAGATGTTGTGGGTGTCCAGGTAGTCAGTGAGTTAGTCAGCGACAAGGCATTCAAGAGCTTTTGAGAGGGGAGGTAGTATGCAGAGTGGTCTATAGTTTGCATGGTTGGTCTTATCGCCATTTTTGTGAGCCAGGGTAATGATAGCGGATTTCCATCTCTCTGGGAACTGGCTAAGGCTGAGGGAGAGGTTAAAGATCTTAGTGAGTGGACTAATAACTTAGTCAAGAGTAAGGGACAGTAGTTTTAGGTTCAGGGAGTCCCCGCTAATTCTAGACTTGGAAATTGCTTTACTAATGTACTTGTAGGCTTCATGTTTCTTGACTGCCTTGAAGTAGAAAGGTGGGAGTGAAGGAGAGTGTGGGATGCTGGTAGAGTTATCAGAGGAGTCAATTTCACTGAAGACGTCAGTCGGGAGAACAGTGTTGAGGTCTGTGAAAGCGGTGTTGAATGCATTTGCGATAGCCATGGGGTCCGGGGTTATATCACCATCGATAACAATCATTGTGAGGGATGTTTTTGGCTGCTTTCTGGTTACTTCTTTGATATCATTCCAGAATGCTCTTCCATTGCCCCATGTATTAGTGAGTGCATCCCTATAGTACATGCTTTTGTGGAGCCTGATAGCTTTTGTGCAGTTGTTGCGCACCCGTTTATAGTTCTGAATATCAGTTGGAGACCAGTGTCTCTGGACAAAAGCCAGACGTGGTCCATTGTTTTTAGCTGCACTAATAAATCAGCAGTAAGCCATGGATTGCATAGTGCCTTGACTTTACATTTTTTGTGGAGGGCATAGATGTCACAGGCTGCGTTGAACATGGAGATAAAGGAATCCAAGGCAGAGTTAGCATCCGTCACATTGTAGATAGGCAACCAGTCCAACTGCTTGAGGTAGAATTTAAGGAGGTTCAAGTTTCCACAGGGTAGGATTCTGCTGTTGATGGTTGATGGTGGTGGTTTGCAGAATTTGTTAGACCATTCACCGATAACAGGGGAATGATCACTGAGAGAGTCCGGCAGGATGGAGATATTAGAGATTTGGACAGGGTGGTTGGTAAGAACCCAGTACAGTAGTGAGCTGGTTCTGGTTCTGTAGTTAAGCCTGGTAGGGGAGTCAACCATTTGGGTTAGGTTTGCAGTGGAGATAGCATCCTTGAGTCCACCAGAATCTTGGGCAAGCTAGTTGATGTTATAATCACCAAGAATGATGAGCTCTGATCCAGGTGGTTGTGCTCAGTTGAAGTCCAGCATGACATTGAGTCCTTTCACTTGCTCCTTAGGAGGGATGTAGACTGCAGTGATTGTGAGTACTTTGCCATGGGCTTCAAGAATGATCCTTATCAGAAGGATCTGTGCAGATGAATCAGAGGGTGGGGTGGAATAGTGAGTATACTGTATTCCCCACCAGTGGGATGGGAGTATCTCCAGGCATCTTCCAGGGAAAGATCACTCATTAAATGTAGGAGTGCCTTAGCATTAACTGATAAGGGAACCACAGTTGTTGATTATCCATCCATAATATTTTCTTTGACATAATTGTAATCCCCACAGAGTATCCATGGGCCTAAATAATCAGCCATTTGTACTGAGAGATTTAAAAAAAACTCTGGGCAACTAATATTCAATTCATATACCGAACCAACAGCAATTGTCAGCCCTGCATTAAGTTGCATCTGAATTGAAACATATCTGCCCCTTGATCTACATATGTCTTGGTTACCAATCATGGGAACCTCAGGTATAGCCAAATTGCTGCTCCCCTAGCATTTGAGGTGAAATATGCTCCATACCACTCCCTCCCCAATGTTTAGCCATGTGTCTTCCCTCCCTCTCTGCCATATATCTCTGCCATATAATCTTCTTGTAGGCGGACTTTATCAGACTTCATTGCCTGTATTTTGGCCTGCACTCTTTTATGTTTATTATATCATTTTAAACCATTTATGTTCCATGACCAAACCCATAATATATTGTCACCAATTGTCATTTTTAACAGACATCATCATAATTTGCCATCTTAAACATCTAATTATCACAAACTGCAATATTCTCTTAGTACTTTTTTCTAACATATAGTAAAACATTAATGAGTAAACAACCTAGCAATATCAAAATGATTCCCACTTCTCCCCCTTTATTTACCCTAATTCCCAAACAACTAACAGATCATGCTAACCATGAAAAGACTGTAAAAATTGAACATGTAAACATTTCAACCCCTGCCTTATTCACCTTTACCTGTTCTCAACTTGATACAACACTTAAATCTTGAAAACCTATTTCCCATGAGTCGTGATACAGTTTCTCTGCCCTCCTCTCTTATATCTCCTTCCAAAGATAAACTTATTAACATACTAATCCTTACTATGTACAGTACCCCCTTGTTATACCCCACCTAACTCCCCCCCCTGCAACACATCAGTGCAGTGCAGCATCCCACCTGTTCTGTGGTGGAGAACTGGATTGGTCTGAACACCTATTATAACACCTGCTTGTAATTAAACTATTCTGTTCTGTTTACTGCAATATTTTCATAGGATCAATGAGCCCTCCTTCCTTTACTAATGGAAGAGACAGCCTCTTAACCCCTCATTACCAACTCATTGTTCCCGTAGACCAGATACAAATCTTGGTAGCCAATGGTCCTGGAGGCTCTAGTGTCTATTATCAAGGGGCAACCTCCATGATTTAGGAGTAGGTTGGTAGTGTTAACAAAGCAATAATGCCAACACATTCCACCCCACTCCACATAGGGATGATTTCCCATAGGCAATCTTGCCCCCTTCTTCTACTGTAGAAAGCATGTTTAACAAAAGTACTAAATTAAAATATTAGGAAAGTCAACAGTTGATAAATGGTCCATTCGACTGAGGGTCCAATGAGATCAGTAGGAGTGTCAGTCAAGGCTCATCACTACAAAGTGCTGCCACAGTATCTGACTTCTGAAAATCTACCAAAATTATTTCCACTTTATGTAGCCTCTCAGGGATGTTGAAATATTTGCTCCCCAGAGTGGAGACCAAATGTCTTGCCACCCCCCCACCAATACCTGCTGCCCTAGCAACAGTCAGAGGTAGGGACTTGGTGAGACTTGAGCCTGGTCGACATTGACAGCTGCAGTAAGGGAGTGCATCCTCAAACTGGATTACTACAGGATAGTGACATAACAACATAAAACATTACCTTCTGTCTTTCTCAGGATTACCAAGTTTTGTAGATCCCACTTTTCAGTAAAGTTCCTCACTGCTGCATGGAAACACAGAGATCATCACAGACCTTTTGCATCTCAGAGCAGAAGCCCTCCACACAGATCAAAGCATAGATGTGGGGTTGCCCACCAGATGTTGCTTAGGTTTTGCACTCTGCCTCAGTCTTCCAAAGAATTAACCTGATGATTTATTCTTATGCAGGGATCCTCTTCATAGGAAAGTAAATTACGATAGGTTAGGCACACTATACATTGGCTGGAACAGGCTTCAGCTCAATTGTCAAACATGGGATACTGACAAAGTTGCTCCTGTGAAGAATCAGGATGTCAAAAACTACTGTGGAGGATGTCTTGTGGTACTGAGGGTGGCACGGGGGATCATCTGCCAGGTCCCATGGAAACTGTAACTGCCAATATGTTCTGGATACTTGAATGTGCTATAGCTAATGTGTTGGTCCCTACAGACAAATCCCAGGCAAGGAAATATTGTATTTTGGGGCAGTACAGTTCATCACTATGCCACTCACTTCTAAGATACCATACTAGCTCCACAAGTAAAAGTTGTATGCATGTTGGAGCACAGTGTGAAGAGGGCACACCAGGGTTTCCCCTACCCCATCCCAGGGACATCCACCTCACCCATCAGAGTCCATTTCCCCCACTAGTTTTCTCTCTGCTTTTATTGTTTATTTTTTTAAAAACAAGTAAGGGACTGACAGTAATTTATAAGAGCTCTCTGATAATCCATAAGTGCTAAAGAGCTCCAAGGATTTGATCACTCAGCACAAAACAGCAATGTGGATCTGATATAGTCTAAGACCTGTAACTTTAGTACAACTCCACATGGCGTCAGATCCCTGTTGTCAAATGGCCACTGCCGTGCCATGTGGTACCACCAAAGTCTCCACTATCACCACCACCACCACTGCCTGTTGATAACTACATTCCACTAGAAACCCTCTCATTCAAGAAAATGTAAATGCATTTGGACAATTTACCTCACTTTGCTGGCTGTATTCCTCTGGTCTGTGTTCATCCCTCCTGAGCTGCCTTCACTGTTCTTACACAGGCTTCTGCATCTTGGTGCTTAGTAAAAAACCTTAGGAAGATGCCTCAGACAAACAATCTTGAGTTTTACTGGGCAGTATAGTGAGTACTCCCATCTCAGTGTCTGTAGAGTGTACTTTATCCCAACATATTTCTGTCTCATTGACTGTAAACCTCTGCTGTAATCTTGCACAGCATAAACCTTATAACATTTATTTTCAGTGGTACTCATGCTTGGGTAGACTGCATGACTTTTTCTTTTCAGGGAATCATAGAAATATAATTAAATAATGCCTAGATTTGTCCTCTTGGCTGTATCTGGGTCCTGTACGATGAGCTCATTCTAGTTCATACTCTGCTGCCTCCAGTTTAAGTCCCAGCTGGTCCAAGAGTCACTTTTGAACTTTTCTGCCACCTTCTCTTCCTTCAAAGTTTTCTGGCAAACCAATTAGTTGGATTTGGATCTCCAATCTGTTTTCTGGATCCTCTGCTTGTTTGGTCAGGGTATTGATTTTTTTTTTCAGTGAATTATGCTCTCTTGAGAGATCAGCAACTAGGTCTTCAAGCTCTCCTATACAAAATTCAGCTTCATCTATCCATTTGGTGTGTGAAGCAGATGTTTCAGCAGGCCTAGTCACTACAGTTTGTACGTGGGTGATCTGGGCTGTTAAGTTTTCAAACCTTGCTTTTACTTCTTGTTGTAGATTCATTAAAAGAGCCATGACAGATTTTGATTGAGCTTCCCTTTCTTTGTCTTTCTCCCTTCCTGCACCCAGTGCCATGCTATGGGATCTTGTCCTTATTTCATCTGCTGGCTGAACAGTCTTGTTTGTTGGTTCAAAGTCTATAGCTGCTTGCTGTTTTGTCACTTTTCCAGTTGCCATTAACCATCCACAGCTTATTCATGTTAATAAAATGTAGTACACGGGAAAAAATATACATTTTTCTGTATTTTATTTGGTGCTAGCTGAAGCCCATCTAGTGCCTGTCCACCACTGTTAACTCCCAAGCCTGGCCCGCAGGGTGTTCAATGTTAACCCCCTAATTTTGCACATTAATATCTTTGGTTCTGTTTGATGAAATGAGCTGAAATTTTCGCATGCTTTATCTGTGAGACAAGGTCTTGATCTGTGGAAAATTTTGTAATGGCAGCTTGTGCAGTTTCTGAGATCCACATGTCATTTTTTGCAAAAGATTACTTTTTTCCTATAGTTAACATGTGTTTTTTTTTTTTTTTTGCTCTCACCTACAGCTTACATGGAATGGAATTTTTTTTCCAAACATGCAGGGGACATGTGTCATTTCATAAGGTAGTGCCTTTGATAGATATGGTGAAAAAATATTAAAAGGGTTACAGATCTATAAAGCTCTGAAGTTTAGTGTTTTCCTTCTGAGCATGTGCAGTGAGGTTTTTGCGATAAGGTTTTGGTGCAAAATGAAAAACTTGATGTGGCAGATGCCCATTTTTGTTTGTGTGCTATGTGCTTAGGAGGGCACCAAACATTTTATGTGCCATGCCAACCGCCATCTTGTTGATTTTTTCCACAAACTAACAAGCATGGAAAATACATAATAATGAAGGCACTATAAAAAACAAACAACAGAACCTATGTATATGGGCCCTGTTTAGCTAGATTCTGACATTTGTTTTTAAAAATATAGTCCAGAAACACCATTTCTGGGAACCCAAAATTCTAGCTCAGCCAAAAAAGCCATTCCCATGTTCACTGTAAGAGAACAGCAGGAATTTATTGACTTCTGCAGTCCTAGTGCGAACTCATGCTTCGGGCTACAGTGAGAGCTTGGGAGCTTAAGCAACAGGTTGGTAGAAAAGAGGACAGGAGTTATATTTTGTTTTTAACTGAAATATTTGAATAGTTTGTAAGAGAAATTAGTTCTATGTGTTAAAAATGATTACCTTGTATTTGAACTGATACTTGGGCTGTGATATTGTAGGTTTGGGGATAGTTGTTTGGCAGGGAAAATTAGAAGGTAATTTAAATGTGTTGTTTGCCTGGTGTTAGGGGGAGGGGACATTAGCTCAAAATTAACTTGTCTTTAAACAGGAATTACTGTGGCTTTCATTGTTCACTTGGGAGCTTAAGCAACAGGTTGGTAGAAAAGAGGACAGGAGTTATATTTTGTTTTTAACTCAAATATTTGAATAGTTTGTAAGTGAAATTAGTTCTATGTGTTAAAAATTATTACCTTGTATTTGAACTGATACTTGGGCTGTGATATTGTAGGTTTGGGGATAGTTGTTTGGCAGGGAAAATTAGAAGGCAATTTAAATGTGTTGTTTGCCTGGTGTTAGGGGAAGGGGACATTAGCTGAAATTAACTTGTCTTTAAACAGGAATTACTGTGGCTTTCATTGTTCACTTGGGAGCTTAAGCAACAGGTTGGTAGAAAAGAGGACAGGACTTATATTTTGTTTTTAACTCAAATATTTGAATAGTTTGTAACTGAAATTAGTTCTATGTGTTAAAAATTATTACCTTGTATTTGAACTGATACTTGGGCTGTGATATTGTAGGATTGGGGATAGTTGTTTGGCAGGGAAAATTAGAAGGTAATTTAAATGTGTTGTTTGCCTGGTGTTAGGGGGAGGGGACATTAGCTGAAATTAACTTGTCTTTAAACAGGAATTACTGTGGCTTTCATTGTTCACTTGGAAGCTTAAGCAACAGGTTGGTAGAAAAGAGGACAGAGTTATATTTTGTTTTAACTGAAATATTTGAATAGTTTGTAAGTGAAATGAGTTCTATGTGTTAAAAATTATTACCTTGTATTTGAACCGATACTTGAGGCTGTGATATTGTAGGTTTGGGGATAGTTGTTTGGCAGGGAAAATTAGAAGGTAATTTAAATGTGTTGTTTGCCTGTGTGTTAGGGAGGGGACATTAGCTGAAATTAACTTGTCTTTAAACAGGAATTACTGTGGCTTTCATTGTTCACTTGGGAGCTTAAGCAACAGGTTAGTAGAAAAGAGGACAGGAGTTATATTTTGTTTTTAACTGAAATATTTGAATAGTTTGTAAGTGAAATTAGTTCTATGTGTTAAAATTATTACCTTGTATTTGAACTGATACTTGGGCTGTGATATTGTAGGTTTAGGGATAGTTGTTTGGCAGGAAAATTAGAAGGTAATTAAATGTGTTGTTTGCCTGGTGTTTGGTAAGTGCCTCCCACCATCCTGTTTTCAAACTTTCCTTAAATACTGAAAAGCCACTGGGGTTGAGATTGAGAGGCTGGTATTTCTGTTTGGGACTGAAATTTGAAACAGCAACTGAGTTGGTGGCCTGTGACATCATATGGTACCGGTGTCTGCTTACACACACTGTTAGTGGGACGAACACATACTGGACTGTATGTGTTTGTGAGACTCGAGAACTTTGTTGGTGGGGTTGAAATTGGGTTTGTAAATAACTACAGTCAGTATAGAGAGAAACTGTACTCAGGAAAGGACTGAGAAAAGGGGTGTGCTATTATAAACAGAGGGGATAATCAGGTGGCCATATTCCACCATGGCAGGCATCTTCCAGAAGGGTTGTAGGCTGCACAGGCTGTGGGATGGCTTAATAATTCTAAATTGGGCCTGGAGGGAGGCTGCCCACTCTGTAGACAGCTATCTTGTATCAGGAGTGAGGTATATTGGTTAAGGAGTAAGCTGTGGGAGCTGTCCAAGGATAGGGGTGTGGATGCCAAGGCAGAAGGGTGAGGGCTGAGGGGAGGCTGGGGCAACATCTGAAATTACAGGACATTATGCTACAGCAAGCAGAGGGGGAATATGGGGACAGAGGACCCTTAGATACAAGGAAGTTGATGCTGGGGAAACCGTACAGGGTGAAAATTCTGAATTCAAGGAGACTGGAGGGGAAGAGTCAGGAGGGCTGTTGTGCAGAAGCCTAAAACAGCAGACTGTGGGAAGGGAGCTCCTAAGGTGAACAGTGCAAAGAGAGGAAGAGGGGTCCAGTTTAGAGATGCAGTCGGAAACTCAGGTTTGATTTACTTGATGGAGGCTGACATAAGTGTCTAAATTTGAGATACTAAGCATCCCAGAGGGAAGGAAGGCTGGGGAAATGAGGAAACTTATACAGAGGCCGGGGAGGGAGTCAGATACCCATAGGGCATCAAGCAAACCAGCTATGGAAAGGATAGACATAGTCCCAGAGGGAGAAGGGGAAACATATATGTTAAGCAAATGGGGAGATGCAACATATTCCAGACAGTGAGGAGAGCATGATTGGAGAGAAACTGGGAGACAAGGAGATGGGAGAGGAGCCCCTTCCAGCAGGGAGGGTCAGTACCAAGGATGGGGCCCTAGCTAAAGGGGACCAACAGAGAGCCTCTGGAGACAGGGTACTATTACAAAGGGGGGGATGGTGCGGGGAAGGGAAACCATCAGGCCAGGATAAATGGTTCAGATAAGAGAGGTTAAAGGGGACACCTATTCAGAGGGGTTTGAGTTAAGTGGGCAAAATAGCAAGGGAGGCAGAAAGGGAGGGTGACAAGGGGTCTCTAATAAGGCGGAAGACTCCCATGAAATTGCGATCATGAATAAAGTGGGGAGGGGGCTGAGAGGGCATAGTGGAGGCAACCATAAGGATGATGGCGGTGTTAAGGTTCTGTTACTGGGAGACTCGATGATTAAGGGTATCCACTGGGAGGGACAGGGGTGGATGCCATAGCCAGGTGAAGGTAGTGAGTATCTCTGGGCTGACAGTGCACAGAGCAAAGTTCATGGTGTATGAAATGGTTAGGGATTGTGGAGGAAACCGGATCTCTGGTGCATTTGGGAACTAATGATCTAGAGGGAAAAGATTATGGAAATCCAAGCAAAGGTTCCAGGAACTTGCCAGAGTCTGTCGGATAATGGATGCAACATTCCTTTTCGGAGATATGCTTGTACCAAAGGCCTCAGTGGAGAAAAATGAAACTCACAGAGGTTAATGAATAGCTCAGGAAGTGGGTGAAGAGAATAGGTGGGGTGATAGGGAACTGGAATGGAGTTTGGGAGGATAAGGGACTATATGCCAAGGACAGGTTTCATCTTGCCCTTAGGAAGGAAGTCCTTAACAGGGATGGCTGACTACATACAAGAAAGGTGGGGCTTAAACTTGTAAGGGGAAGGGATAAGGGAGGGCTGACCAGAAGCCCTCCCTCCAGATGAGGGTAGCCTTCAAGCCCAAGGGGAGAAACAGACTGGAGGTGGAGGTTTCAGGAGGAGCAGGGGAGGATGGAAGTATAAGGAATCTGGATGGGGTTCGACAAAGAGGATCAGGGATAAGGGGTGGGGGTTAGTGTTAGTAAATGCCAGGAGCTTGGGAAACAAGTTGCCAGAGTTCCAGGCCATGCTGTTCGGGGGGGTGGATGTGGCAGCAGTCACGGAAACGTGGGCCAACAAAAACCATGACTGGGACCTAAATGTACGGGGGTACACTATGCTTAGGAAGGATAGAAAGGAGGGCAGAGGGGGTGGAGTGGCTATGTTCATTAGAGATGACATAGAAATTGCTATGGTAGAAGAGGCAGAGGGAAACGTGGAGGCCTTATGGGTCACCTTACGATCCCCAGCAGGAGATAAGGTCAAGCTGGGAGTAGCATATAGGCCCCCTGGGATGAGTGATGTTCTAGAGGATGGTTTGCTGGACAACATCATTGCCCAGTGTGGCCCAAAAGGGAAGGAGTGGTGATGAGGGACCTTAATATGCCAGGTACAAACTGGGGAACCATGTCCTCTAAGGTGGCCAAGGAGCAGAGGCTGCTGGATGGCTTCCAGGATGTGTTCTTAACACAGCATGTGATGGAGCCCACAAGGGAGGGGCATGTCCTGGATGTGGTTCTGGCAGATGGGGATCTGGTAAGGGACATGGTTGTACAGGACCCCTGACTGGGAGTGACCACAATACTGTCTGGTTTCAAATAAGCATTGGGGGAGTGGGGGTGAGATCTAGGACACTGGCAGTGGACTTCAGGGGGGCAGACTTTATGGGCATGGGAAATATTCTCAAGGATCACTTGAAGGGGATTACCTCAACGACAAGTGTGGAAAGGAGATGGGAGGTCATAAAACGGGGACTACATGAGGCAGTCAGGATCTGCGCTAAGTTGAAACGTAAGGGAGCAAGGTCACATAAACCATGCTGGTGGTCCAGTGAGGTCCAGGTAGCAGTCAGAGAAAAGAAGGCGGCTTACAAAAAAATATAAAACAACGAGAGAGGAATAGGATAAGGAAATGTACCAGCTTGCATCTAGAAAAGTCACCCGTATGGTGAGGGGAGCAAAGTCCAGTAAAGAGCAACGGCTGGCACAGGGATACATGGAGGGAAAGGGGTTCTTCCGCACATTGGGAGTGGAGAAAACTAAGGGCCATCTCAGCAGATTGAGATCAGAAGGAGGGTGGGTGGAAGAGGCGAGGACCAGGCAGAAGTATTTAACAGTACTTGCCTCTGTGTTCACTAGGGAGGGCATGGGATATCTACAAAGCAAGGCACAAAGGGATAGAATCGGCAGGAGTGGGATCAGGGCAACGGAAATGGAGCAAAAGGGAGGGAAAGGTACCCAGGGTGTCACATCTGGATAAGGATAAAAGACCAGTAAGGTGGAGGGATGGATGATGCCATCCCCACCAAAAGGTGTGGTTTGCCCTCAAGCCCCTAAAGAAAGACAAATCTCCTGGGCGGATGGCATTCATCCGAGTACTATGGGAATTGGCGGACATACTGGCTGCACTCCCATGGAGCTTTTCAGCAGGTCACTTGAGACAGGGAGGGTAACTTAGGGATTGACGAGAGGCACATGTGGTACCAATCCATAAAGGGGTCAAGGAAGTACCAGGAAACTATAGACCCATCAGTTTAACCTCGGTGGTGGGAAAATTAATGGAGAGTATACTAAAGGAACGATTGGGGTTTACTTGGAGGAGGTGGGAGGTCTGGATAGTCGGCAGCATGGGTTTGTGCAGGTAGATCATGTCAAAACCAACCTTGTGGAGTTCTATGAATGGGTAACATCAGAACTGGACAGGGGTAAGCCTGTGGATGTATTATTCTTGGACTTCAGCAAGGTGTTTGACTCTGTCCCCTACAATGGTCTGGTGGAGAAACTGATGGGGTTAGAGCAGGCCCTTTGATGGTCAGATGGATTGAAAACTGGATAGCTGGACGCACTCAGAGTAGTGGTCTGTGGGGAGCTCTCGAACCCTACAGAGGTTGGTAGTGGGGTACCACAGGGCTCGGTCCTGGGTCCAATCCTGTTTAATGCATACATATCGGACATCAGGGATGGTATAGGGTGTGAAATGAGTCTCTTCGCGGATGTCTCCAAGATGGGAGCAGTAGTTGAGGGAGAAGAGGGGAGGTTGGCCCTGCAAGGGGACCTGGACACCCTGGAAAGCTGGGCTCACACATGGAAATTAAATTTCAATATCGCCAAGTGCAAGGTGTTGCATCTTGGTCGGGAAACCCTAAACACAGGTCACCCTGGGAGGGAGGTGCTGGTAGCCTCAACAGGGGAAAAGACCTAGGGGTCATGGTGGATACATGTATGAATAACTCTGAGCAGTGCAGGAGAGCAGCTAGTAAGGCAAACAGGATGTTGGGATGCACGCATGGGGATCACCTCTAGGAGCAGAGAAGTGATTCTGCCGCTGTACAATGGACTGGTTAGACCACACCTTGAGTACTGTGTACAGTACTGGAGACCACACTTGAAGAGGGACATACAGCTCCTGGAGAGGGTACAGAGGAGGGCAAACAAAGATGAGCTGAGGGCTAGGGATTTGACTTACGAGGACAGACTTGAGGAGCTCTTGCCTGTTTTCATTGGAGGAGAGGGAGACAGGGGGACAAGGATTGAGGTCTTCAAGTACCCCAAGGAATAAATAGGGTAAACATGGATGGGATTCTTAGACTAAAGCAGGGAGGTATCACCAGAGGACATGGTTTGAAGTTGGAAGGTGGAAGGGTGAGGGGAAAAGAGGAGGAGGTTTTTCACTGAGAGGGTGGTGGACCCTTGGAATGCACTGCCTGGTGAGCTGGTTCAGAGATCCACAATGGAGGGCTTCAAGAGAGGGTGGGACAGACACAGAAAGTGGATGTATCAGATGATGGCCTGTCCCAGGGGGTTGGGGATGGATGATAGGGGTTTCTGGAGCACAAGGGATGGGAGGGTCTCGGCACCCAACTAAGGATCTAGGTTCGAGCAGACTCGATAGACCATAAGGCCTAATCTGCTGGCAAATAGTATGTTTGTATGTTAGTATGTTAGCTGCCCTTTCCCTGATGTCTAGTGGCACCCCCCTATTGCTGTGTGATTGAAACAATAAATGAATAACAGCAGGTTGCTGTCATCCAGTATGTGTCCACTAAAGAAAAAAAAAGAAAACAACAGCAGAAGAGAATAGTGGGAGTTCTGGAGGGTTTGGAGGACAGAGCTGTGTTGGGCATTCCACAGCCACTGGAAAGTCTCTAAAGCAGAATTTCAACTCAGTATAGTAGACAGAATACTGAGAAGGATGGGAGTTCCAGAACTACAGCTGAGAGAGTTTGGACAGTTTTAAACAGTTTGTAGTGACTGGTGGCATTACCATTAGATAAAAATGTCACCTTCTCCCAGATATGCCTGCTTATTGTACGGTCCCAGAAGGTATCTCCCACAGAAATATAAAATCCCCAGAGAAGCAAAGCGCATCCAAGAAGTTTCACACTGGAACACTGTAGAAATGTTGGTTGATTAGGGTTCCATTAGAAAAAGATGCCACCTTCTCTTAGCTATCACTGCTTATTGTAGGGTCCCATTAGAAAAATATGTCACCTTTTCCTAGATGGACTTGCTTTTTGTACAGTCCCAGAAGGTGTCTCCCACAGAAAAAAAATCCCCAGAGACACAAAGCCCATGCAGGAAGTTTCACTCCGGGATGCTATAGAAATTCCGGTTGATTAGGGTCCCATTAGAAAAAGATGTCACCTTCTTCCAGATGTGCTTGCATTTAAAAAGCAAACAAACATCAGAGCCTAACTAAATGGAACTCATTTACCTAGATTCTGATGTTTGTTTGTTTTTTAAATGAGGATCAGATATACTTTTCTGGGCATACAAAATCCAGGGTGCCTAGCTTAGGGACAGGAGCCTTTGACCCATATTCTCTGTATGAGAACAGTGGAACTTTCTTGACTTCTGCAGCTGCAGATGGAGGGCTGCTGCCAGCTGCAGTGAGAGAAGTGAGCTGCCCCTTCCCTTAAAATACAAATGCAGTTTTATTTCATCCAATTGTAAGGTTTCTTTCAAGTGTAATGGTTGGTGATGATAGCAAGCAGTGCACAGTAAGTAGTTTGCTAGTAGTAACCAGGAAGTACGAAGATTGGGGGAGTATTTAAAAGTGCAAAAGTACATTGGGTTAACACCTGCAGATGTGTGTCTTATCGAGGATGTGTTCCAAAAGGGTTAAGATTGCAGGTTGTGAAAGGTGATCGGTTGGGAATGGGATGACATGCTATTGTCTGACCCACAATGTGCTGTAATTTTGCCAGCTTATTTTGGAACTCGAGATACTGTCAGAAAAGGCAGACTGATGAAAGAACCACCTCAGTGCAAACAACATTGTTTTTTTCAAGCATACAGCCCCCCTGTAGCCAAAATGTGTGTGTGGTGGGGGTGTGCACTAAGATGAACCTTGTAACTAATAAACATGTATTGTACAGCACATAGAGTCTTGAGATAGCTACATCAGTTGTGACTCACAATTTGTTCATTTTGAGTTCTGGATCGCACTTGGAAATGCACTTGGGCTCAGTCACTAAATTATCAGTTACCTCAGCTATTTTTTTATATTAAATATTTAACATTTTTGTATTTATTATTTGTATTTTGTACTGCTGCTGTTTCTGTACATGCACCTTGATGTAGACACTTTATTTTTGCTGTGCACTCCCCTTGTAACCCCTCACCTGGGTCACTCTTGGAAATGAACAACAGCATAGTGTGCCTCTCCTGGTCACCAGAACAGGTGTTATTCCTTACGCCCCCCTCCACCACCAGTCTTCATAGTCAACAGCAGAAAGAGTCCTGAAATCTGCTGCCTGCATTAATAATCACAGCATCTCACTCCGCAGCATGCAAACCCCACAAACAAAATGCTGCAATTATGACATCAACCTTTTGTTTATAACACTGGTTAAGTGACTATTGTTCCCATCCCTGCAGTCCTAGCTTTATTTTATTTTTTTTGTTTCAGTCTTTTTCATTTACTCATAGAGCCCTTTTGAGCACCCCACCCCCCTCCACTGCACATACTAGTTGAGTCGACCTCAGAGAGATATTGGATGCAGTATCATAACACTCACTCACTCAGACAGCAGCACATAATCCTCTCTGAAAAAGCTACTGCACTAACCTTTCAAAAATAAACATGTTTTTGTTTATGTTCTCTGTGTTTAAAGACTCTGTGACACAGCAGCAGTCAGCACACACATGTAAGCTGCACAAACAACTGTACCCAACCTTCACAAAAAAAAAAACTATGATTCTTGCAACAACTTAACAAACTCGGGCATCATACTTGCTTTTCTTTTACTGGGCTGACTTCTCTATCATGATTGATAGATTACCCCTTCCCCAGTCAGTCAGTTTACCACAGTCCACATTAAAGAGATAATGTACAGCTGCTCTCTCTGACTCTGATTTGTTTCACAGTAGGAATGAAGTGCCTATATTAAACATAAGGCTTAACATTTGATACTCCTCTTTTGTTTGCTTGATATAGCACAGTTTCCTTACAATGATGAATATTTAAGTTAGCGTTATTCATTTTCACTGGACTGAGCTGTAAAAAAAAGATGAACAACAGACAGGCATGAAGTGCTAAAGTGTGTGTAGAAAGGGACGGGAGAGAGTTACTGACAATTATACAATGGCATCAAAAATACTGGCTTGTGATTGACTGGTTAGCATGATTTACAATGTTTATTCATGCCAGCACCCCATGGGATGAAGTTCCAGCCAGCCAGCCACCCCCCCCTTACCCATATCACTCCAATGACAAACATCAAAAGAAAGCAGTTGCTATACTGATCCCCTCGTTAACTGCAAAATTTAAAATCAGCTACTCCTTCAGTTATCAGCGCTAAAGCCTGAGTCTCAAAACAAGCTGCAAATAAAGAAAGAAAGAAAAGAAAACCTCCTAGATTACTTGTTCCGGATTCCCTCACCCCCACCAACAGGACAGACAACTTGTGTGTTGTTGTGCTCAGATTGACAATCAATTTATTCTATTTCACATTTGTATTGACAAATTCCATCACCATTCATCATTATTGTCTTTACAAAAATTCCTTGTTTAAATTGCAATGCATATCGATATCTGTCCACCCATCCTTTTATTTCTCTTCTTCTCACCTCCCCAAGTGAAAACCTGGGTGACTTTTTCTTCTTCTTCTCTTCCTCTCTTGTAGGTAATAGTGAAAACCGAGACCACCTTTCTCTCCTTCTGTTGCTTCTTTTTCTCCTCATATTCCTTTATCATTGCCCCCCACCTTCCTCACCCTTTTCCCCCCTTGCCATCCACCTGTGGCAGTCCATCACAGTCCATGCTGGACTCATTCTGCCATCCACCTGTGACAGACTGTACAACCCCCAAGACCCCCTTCTCTGTCTTCCTTCGATGGTTGGTGGGGGGCACTAAAACTTCAGCAAAAGAGGCTATATCCCTCTGTGCTGACCCTTTTATACCCTGTAACTTTTGTCCCTCCTCCTTCATTTACCACCTATCCCTATCTTGCTCCCATTCTTTGGCTCCACCCTTTCCTATCTGCCTTGTCCCTTGTCCTATGACCCCCCTCCCCCCATCCTCCCCTCCGAGCAAACCATCTATGCCACCAAGGGGCAGGGGTTCCTCAAGACAACGGTCCTGCGCTTTAAAGGGCAAACTCCATTGTCCCAGATTCCCCCACCCCCCACAAACAGGACAAACAACTTGTGTGTTGTTGTGATCAGAATGGCAATCAATTTATTCTATCTCACATTTGCATTTACAAATTCCATCACCATTTATCAGTATTGTATTTACAAAAATTCCGTATTTAAATTGCAATGCATATCAATATCTGTTCACCCATCCTTTTCTTTCTCTTCTTCTCGCCTCCCCAGGTGAAAACCTGGGTGACTTCTTCCTCTCTTCCTTTCTTGTAGGTAACAGTGAAAATGGAGACAGCTTTTCTCTTCTTCTGCTGCTTCTTTTTCTCCTCATATTCCTTTATCATTCCTCCCTCCCCATCTTCCTTCCCCCTTTTCCCCTTAGCCTGTTTCCAGCTTGTGTTGGATGACTGGTCTTTCCCCTTTCTTTTACTCTTCCTTCCCTCTATCTTGCTGCCTGTCTCCTCCAGGCCTCAATAAAACCCATCATCACAGTACTGAACATGTCTATTGCTAGGTCTGACAAATGCTCCCCATCTGATCTGTAAAAATCCTCTACCCACTCTTCCACCCCCTCAATATTATGTCCCCTCCCATGTTCTTTACCAATGTCCCCACCCTCCTACTTACTTTCCTTCTGGCCCTATTGACCGCCACATGTCTGTATTCATGTCTCAACACCCTTCTTGGTATCATGTCTGACCATGCTATGCTCACCCCCGGCCACCATTGTTCGATCTTCTCCAGATCCCATTTGACCTGTAAATATGTATCAACCCATGGCTTCTGCCCAATGTCATAACCCCTAATATGTATAATAATTAGATCTGGGGTGGGTCGCCTCTCTCTCTCATCTCCATCAGGGTCAAGAGTAACTGAGCCCATTTCATCCCCCGAGTGTCACACCATACCAGCCTACATTGTCTGACATCTTGGTAAAGCTGCTTTCCCCCGGCCTTCTTTTCCACTCTCCTTTCTGCCCAGTATATGTAGGAGTGCCTGCAGATCCATACTTCAGTGTTCCTCCCTCCACCTATTGAATCAAGCAAAATATATCTTATTCTCTGGCACTGTCTTATTCCAGCTCATTATTACTGATCGGTTTTTTCCCAGTCCTCTTATCCCCCCACACTCTTAGTTCTGTTCCTGCAAAACAAAACAAATGCCAAGTTAATATCAAACTCTGAAAGCCTGAATTTACCTCTTGTAACTGGCTGACAGCCAGTGTCCCATTTCCAACATTCTGGTCACTGACTCCCCTTCTGCTGCCCATTTTGATGCTGCTCCTATTCGAAAGAAATGGGAGGAATACCTATCTGGGTCCTCCCCCATGAACTCCATGCCTTTTTTAAGTATGGCAGTCACCTGGTAACTTGTCACCTTCTTCCCATCTCCATGTACAAATAGTCTCCCTACCTTATTATAACACTCTGCAGCATAAGCCCACAAAGCCTTTACTGAGCACAGGTGCCCGTCAAGGTGCATCTTGATGGTTATGGCACACCCCTTCCCTTCTTGGTCAGTCTTTGACCTCCTAATCATGAGTTGTATCACCTTTGTCCCACAGGTTACATCCTCCCATTCCAATCCTCCCTCCTCTCCTTTCATGCCGTGTCCCACTGCTTCGCTCACTGTCAAGGCCCCTGCAAATATCACAAGGTAAATTGTATGGAACAGCTGTGCCTCATCCTTGGATTTACATATTGCAGGCAATATCCCCCCTAATTTGTCCAGCAAATGGTCTGTTATCAAACGCCGACCATCCTTAGTCTCTTGTTTTAACCTACTCCAACCTTGCATCATCCTCCTTATCGGCATTGACTTTGTGGGGTCCATCCATTTTTTCAGACTGCAAACAAAACTGATCCCTGCTAGGTACACGCCCATCGTGGTGTGAGCCATCCTTTTTTGCCACTGCACCACTGTGAATTTTCCGAACTGCTCTTCCATAACTAGCCCACTTACCTCCATATGGTGTACTTTCTTGAACATTTGCAATGCCTGCCATGCCCCTTCATAGGCCCTCAAGGTCCATGGTGCCCATGAGCTGCAAAACAGCATTTTGGCTCCCTTTTTCCAACATCCCAGATGTTCATTGGAATGGGCATTTTCTGCTCCTCTGCTGTTGATGCCAGCATCCGGAAATGATCCAGCTGTAGATGGGAAAGGCTGTCAGCTATGATATTTCTCACCCCATCTATGTGCCTGGCCCTGAATGACATATTCAATTGCAAGCCTCTTAGTACTAGCTGTCTCAGCACCCACGTGACTGTATCAGATCTTGCCCCTCTGTTGTTTAGAACATCCACCACTGCCTTATTGTCACACCAAAATGTAACCTGCTGATTCTGCAATTCTTCCCCCCATATCAGGGTGCAGGCCCAATTGCCATGATTTCCAACAATGTGATGTCTTTCATCCTTCCTTCTCTTACTCAGTCTGCTGGCCATGGTTCTGCAAACCATTTTCCTCTCAAATACCCCCCATTCCTAGCCCACCTGCTGCATCCATATACAATTCTAAGTCTGTGTTAAAAACCCACTCTTGCTGCCAAAGAGAACAGCCATTGTAACTGCTTAGAAATTCCTCCCACACCTTGAAATCTTCCTTCACCCCTTTTTTTATCCACCCAATGATGTGGTCTTACTACCCCTGCCATGGCCCTTGCTAACCACCTTGTAAATGCCCTTCCCGGCCCAATTGCCCTGCAAGCAAAATTCAAATGCCCCAATACTTGTTGCACCTGCTTTAACTGCTCCCTCCTCCTGCTAGTATGCACCTGAATCAGGCCCCTTAGCTTCTGAACTTTACTGTCTGGTAACCAAAATACTTTCCTCAGCATGTCTGTCTTAATCCGTAGAACCTCCATGACCTTACTGAGTCCTTCTGTTTTGTCTGGTGCCAGTGACACTCCGAGTTCCTCATACAGTTCCTGAAAGCTAACTAACATCTATTCTGTCACCGGGTGTCCACTGCCTACTAGCAAGAAGTCATCCAAATAGTGTATGACCATCTTGTAACCTGTTTTTTTGCTGGAATATCCACTGTAGGCAAATGCTAAATTTTTCAAATGCAGCACAGGCTATTGAACAATCCATAGGCATGGCCTTGTTAAAGTAATAATGGTTCTCCACTTTAAACCCCAGTAAGTCCCAGTCCTCTTTTCTAACTGGGAGCAAACGGAAAGCTGATTCTATATCTGTCTTGGCAAGCCATGCATCTAGGATCGCCCGGATAATCTGCAATGCCTCTTCCAACGTGGCATATGTCATCCTACTGTGCTCTTCCCCAATAAAGTTGTTGACTGAGTCTCCCTCTGAGAATGACTGATGGTGAATCACCCTGTACTCCCCTTTCTGTTTTTTGGGGATCAGTCCCAAAGGGGAAATTCTCAGGTTGTCCAAAGGAGGGACCTGGTGTGGCCCTTCCACCCTCCCTGTGGCTTTTTCCTTCTCTATTTTCCTTCTCAAAATGTCTTCCTTTCCCCTGACTGACCCCAGGTTGTTAGCCTCTCTTGCCTGTCTTACACCTTTGCACTGTAGTGGAAAACCTGTTCTAAAGCCCTGTTTAATAACTTCTGCCGTCTTCCTATCTGGATACTGTCTGAGCCACTGTTCCCAGGCTTCTATCTTGACGAGGGTTTTTGCAGCCTTAAATTGTTCCCTTCTCCTGATACCCTCAATCTCCCAAAAACCCTTAACCCCCCCGGTCTGTTTTTCTTGTCCTCCTCTCCTCAATATGACTGGGCCCCCCAGCCCCATAACCCCTGCCTCTCGGCCCTCTATTTCATGGCTGTCCCCGTTAACCTGGCCCTTCTCAAAAGGGCTGCTGGCCTGTACCCTGTGATCCTCCCAAATGGGCCCCTTGAGGCCATGTGCTCCTGCATCTGGATGCCAGGTGGGCACCCCCACATCTCGAGCATGCATGTTGGAATCGACATTGAGGCCATGAACAAAACACCCTGTTATATCCCTAGCAACACTTCTAGGGTAGCCCTCCCTTCTTCCCATTTCCCCCTCCGGATTGGATTGATCCGTAACATAATCAGTCCACAAGTCCAGCTGTTTTGTGTCCGATCTCATATCCCTGTAAGTTGCCATCCTTGAGCAGAAGAATTCATCATAATATATCCACCCCACCCCCCTTTTACCTTTGCCCTCCATATGATCAGGGAGTACGAGATGAGCGGGATGTCCAACTCTGGCTTCTTTTCCATAACTATGGCTAATATCCGGCAGACACCATGAACCACCTATCCCACGTCTTTTCTTTCATAAATTTATCTTCCTTCTTCTTACCTAATAAAACCACAGCCGCTGCCATCTCACTCTTCCCTATACTCTCTGTCTCCTTGTATTTGGCTGCCACCTCCCTACTCACTAAGGCAAATATGTCCACATATTCTCCCTTCCATATTTTCTCCTTCATGGCCAGCAGCACATGCTCCCCTATTCTCATACCCGGGCTCCTATTTCCCTGATTCCTTTTCCTACCCCTTCTGCCACCTTTTCCACATACCCCCAGCATTTCCTTGTCTGACCTGATCTCTGCCAGTGCGGTTTCCATCTGCCCTAAGCCACCTGTCCCCAGAGCCACTATAATTTGCCTGATGTACTCCTTGATACTATCTCCTATGGAACCTGATATATTACCTGCAGGTCTGCCTGCTCCTTGTGGCCTGATTTTGCTGGAATGAGGCTGTCTGGGCGCCTGTGGTGGGACAACTGGCTGAGGCATTGGGGGTGGTGGGACCACTACAGCCAGAGGCTCCTGCCTGGGTTCTGCTGTCGGAACTCCAACTGGCTCTAGGGGAGGTACTAACGGCTCCGGTACACAGTGTTGCTGTGGTACTGGACTGACCACCCAAGATGAACTACCACGAAGGCGGTGCCTTGTGGTGGCCTCCCATCAGTCATTTCCCACCCCTTTCCTTTCTCCACTTTCCTCTTTTCCCCCAACCTCTCCGGTTCATCTCCCTGCACCAGCTGCCACATCATGTTGGCCTTCTTTGCCAACTCCATGATCGCTTTATAGGCCTCCTCTTTTGAAGGCCTGTTCTACTTCAGTGCCATTCTTCTTGCAAGTGCCTGCACAAAACTGTGGATAAAACTGACAAAGTATCTCTGTTAGTGCCACTTAAATCATCATACCACACCATGACAGCCATGCCCAATAAATTATGCTTCTTCCCCAACTCCTTTGTCCCATACATCTTCCCACTTCTGTATGTTCCCCTTCTTGCAGCTCCCCAGCTCCCCCCACCCCCACATCATAGAAGAAACACCGCCACGTTCCCCCCATTTGCCCACATCATTTGTCCAAAAAACCCTTGTCTCTTGCCCCACTGATTCTTTTTCAAGCTTGAACCCCTCCAACACCTCCCTGTGGAAAAAATCACCATCACCCACACCCATGCTACTGTGTGCCCTTACCCACGCAGGCCCCACACACGTGCTGTGATGTCACATGCCAGGGCCTGGCCACGGGGCTTCTGCCCCCCCCGAGTTCCAGTTATCGAAAAAACAAATAATTGCTAAAGTACTGCCCCTTAAACTGTAGCCATCCAATCCAAAAACACCAATAACCCAAGGGGCATTACACTGGACTTCCCTCATCACCGCCATTGCCCAGTAGACCATCACACCGTGCAGGAATTTTCTAGCAAAACCCCTAAAAACAGCTTAAGTTCAGTAAAATCGCCTGTCAATGCAAGTAAAAAAAACCCTCCAAAGCTGCTGCCAGACAGTCCTTTTTTGCTTATCACCCCCAAAGCCTTGTAGCCTTCCCTCTGCATGGCCACACAGTGTGACATCAGACGCCATTCCCGAAACCGCGTGGCCTTCCTCACTAGGCCCCGCTTGTAGGCCGGATTTGGTCCCCCCCCCATTACAAAAAATGCCTGGTGTGGGATTTCAATGCCCTTTTCCTCTGTTTGGGACTCCTTCCATATCTCTCCTTGCACCCAAACTAGCCATGCGCCAAGTCACCTCCCGGTACTGCCCTTTCCTCTGTCTTGATCTCTTGCTTCCATAACCTCACCCCCCCCGAACTGCACGTTTGCCTCCCTGATCTCCTCTCACTTCTATTTACAGGATGATAACAATGCCTCCACAAAGCACTACAGGATGATAACAATGCCTCCACAAAGCACAAAAAATCCACAGCTAGCTCCTATTTAATCCTGCCTCTCGCTGCTCCCAGCCTTTCTTTCTAGGCCATTCAGTCACTCCCTTCAGCTGCTGCTCACACCGACTTCTGCGCAGCTTGCATTAAATACTTTTTTCCTTCATAGCAGCAACTCTCCTATACTGCTCCTGCTATGCAAGACTACTCCAAGCCCCAACTCTTAAACTGATGCCAGTAACTCGCACTTGCCCCTACAACTTCTGATAGCTATATACAGCTCCTCTACTTTTTTCCTTTTTTAACTTACCTTCTACAATACCTCCAAGGACACAAACCTTACCAAGCTGGTGCCTCGAAAACAACCATCAAACTAGATCCAAATAACAGAAAGAGCCAATCTGATGTGCTGTAGTCCTATGGATTTTAAAAACCAACAAAACTTCAGCAAAAGAGGCTGTATCCCTCTGTGCTGACCCTTTTATACCCTATAACTTCTGTCCCTCCTCCTTAATGTACCACCTATCCCTAGCCTGCTCCCATTCTTTGGCTCCACCCTTTCCTATCTACCCTGTCCCTTGTCCTATGACTCCCACTCCCCCATCCTCCTCTCCAAGCAAACCGTCTCTGCCACAAGGGGAGGGGTTCACCAGGACAACTTGGTCTGCCTCTTAAAGGGCAAACTCCATTAACCATTGCCTACTGGTCCCGTTTTAAAAAAATCACTTTTTTCCCCAAAACGCAGCATTGCTAACTCCATGCTGCTTCAGAGTCTCTCTCTCTCTCTCTCTCTGCCACTCACAGACTCCTGCACTTCACTCAACAACTCCACAACAGAAATCTGTGGCAGTTGCCACGTGGAACCCAGGCATCAGATAAATCATGGAAAGATAAAATGTAAATAAGAAGCCATCCTGATAACTAACTTAAAAAAAGACACTGTTTTCACGCTCTTGTTTTCTCTGTCTCTTCTCTTTCAATTAAAAAAATGCCGCTCACGCTAAAGCAG
This sequence comes from Neoceratodus forsteri, assembly GCA_016271365.2. Lineage (NCBI taxonomy): Eukaryota > Metazoa > Chordata > Ceratodontiformes > Ceratodontidae > Neoceratodus > Neoceratodus forsteri. Next base: position 735,422,830 of record CM057456.1, read on the forward strand.
CTGTCTCCATTTCCCAACCCACTGAATGAAACTCTCTGTATGACACTTGCCACAACTAACAGATGCAGCTACAAAATGAAAGCAGAAACTTGCCTTAAGTAACAGATACTAATAAAAAAAACACAGAAATTGCTGACATCAGCCTTACATCTGCAACTCCTAGCAACCCAGAGCTATTTTTTGTTTTTGTAAGCATATCTCCTCTATTTTATCAATCAAACATAAAATAACAGCTAGAATTGTAATCTTTTCTTTATTTTATACATTGTAAAATTGCAGTATACCACAAGAGGGTTTTTGAGATAATGTTGTGGTGCAAAATGAAAAAATTGATGAGGTAGATGTCTGTTTTTGATTTCATGCCACGTGCTTAGGAGGGCACCAAACATTTTTTTGTGCTGTGCCAGCCGCCATCTTGTTGATTTTTTCCACAAACTAGCAAGCATGGAAAATACATAAAAATGCTGGCATTGTAAAAAACAAACAACAAAACCTAGGTATATGGGCACTGTTTAGCTAGATTCTGACCTTTGTTTTTTAAAAATACAACTCAGAAACACCATTTCTGGGCACCCAAAATTCTAGCTTAGCCACAAGAGCCATTCCTGTGTTCTCTGTATGAGAACAGAAGGAATTTCTTGACTTCTGCAGCCTCAGTGTGAATTCATGCTGCTGGCTGCAGTGAGAGCAGCAAGCTGACCTTTCCCTGATGTCTAGTGGCACCCCTCCACTATTGCTGTGTGAGTGAAACACTAAATGAAGTATAACAGGTTCCATAAAGGCCTGCGGCCTCGTGAGCAAACCACCACACCAGGTGATGGTAAATCCTGCCATTACCCACACCCTGTCACGCTATGTTGCTTAAGCATACTATTCTACGTGTTACCAAAAGATCCAAATAAAGAATGCTTGCTTATAAGGCCATCTTAATGCTAGCTCATTATGGTGGCATTTTTGGTAACATTATATTCTGATCCCTTTGTTTTACCTGTTCCACTTCAAAGAACTGTATGCCTGGTGATGCCAACACTTATGCATATGTCACATGTCATCATTTTTGTGTGTGTGTGTGTCACCGTATTATCCTGCCCATACTTCATGTGGGGCATGTGAATTGCCCAAAAACAAACTAGTCCAATAACCCCATAAAATGTTTCTTTTCTCTTGACAATGTCATTGGCAAAATCACTATGGTATTTTATGGTCACTGTTCATGTGTGTGTTGGGGGTGAGTTAGTGTTGTTTCATCTTCTGTCAGCAGACTTCAACTACCCTAAGTGAACTGCCTAACTTGCGGTAATAGCCAAAATTGCACAGTAGTAATGCACAAAGAATAAACTGTGCAACTGCTGCAAACTAATGCAGAGAACCACTTGATTAACCATGACTGAAATCTTATGATTAGATTAATCAATTCCCTCTCTCATGCATGGTTAAACTAGTGACTCTTTGTGGTAGTAGCCCCAGTCCCTTCAGTGCCACTGTTGGCTTGCAGCGTGGTGATCAGATTTAGCCTGGCAAGCTGTTTATGTTGGGAATCATATAAGAAACATAACCCACAAGAGAAGGACAAAACCAAAACATACATGTTTTGTTCTTGTCCAGATAAAGTCTGCCTTTTGAAACTGGACCACCCACAACTTTATTATTGAGTTGCAGATAAACACTCTCTGAACCACACAGGGATACTGTGACACAAGGACATGCAGATAAACACTCCCTGCATCACGCAGTTCACAGTTACTGCAGGGATACTGTGACACAAGGACATGCAGATAAACACTCCCTGCAGCACGCAGTTCACAGTTACCACAGGGATACTGTGACACACGGACATGCAGGTAAACACTCCCTGCAGCACGCAATTCACAGTTACCGCAGGGATACTGTGACACAAGGACATGCAGATAAACACTCCCTGCACACACAGTTCACAGTTACCACAGGGATACTGTGACACAAGGGCATGCAGATAAACACTCCCTGCACCACACAGTTCACAGTTACCACAGGGATACTGTGACACAAGGACATGCAGATAAACACTCCCTGCACCACACAGTTCACAGTTACCGCAGGGATACTGTGACACAAGGACATGCAGATAAACACTCTCTGAACCACACAGGGATACTGTGACACAAGGACATGCAGACAAACACTCCCTGCATCACGCAGTTCACAGTTACTGCAGGGATACTGTGACACAAGGACATGCAGATAAACACTCCCTGCAGCACGCAGTTCACAGTTACCACAGGGATACTGTGACACACGGACATGCAGATAAACACTCCCTGCAGCACGCAATTCACAGTTACCGCAGGGATACTGTGACACAAGGACATGCAGATAAACACTCCCTGCACACACAGTTCACAGTTACCACAGGGATACTGTGACACAAGGGCATGCAGATAAACACTCCCTGCACCACACAGTTCACAGTTACCGCAGGGATACTGTGACACAAGGACATGCAGATAAACACTCCCTGCACCACACAGTTCACAGTTACCGCAGGGATACTGTGACACAAGGACATGCAGATAAACACTCCCTGCAGCACGCAGTTCACAGTTACCACAGGGATACTGTGACACAAGGACATGCAGATTAACACTCCCTGCACACACAGTTCACAGTTACCACAGGGATACTGTGACACAAGGACATGCAGATAAAAATTCCCTGCACCACACAGTTTATATTTGCTGCAGGGATACTGTGACACAAGGACATGCAGATAAAAACTCCCTGCACCGCACAGTTCACAGTTACCACAGAGATACTGTGACACAAAGAAATGCAGATAAACTCCCTGCTCCACACAGTTCACAGTTACCGCAGGGATACTGTGACACAAGGACATGCAGATAAAAACTCCCTGCACCACACAGTTCACAGCTGCCGCAGGGATACTGTGACACAAGGACATGCAGATAAAAACTCCCTGCACCACACAGTTCATAGTTACCACAGGGATACTGTGACACAAGGAAATGTCAAGTGCTGGCTATTTAATGCACTTGCTAGCTGGCTTCACAGCTTGCATGATGAGGATTGAAGAATGATTGACAGTGTTCCATGCACCATATCACTCTCACTTCAATCCCTTCTGAATGGTGAAGAACAGTCACTGTAAGCTCCAAGTTCTGTAACCAAAATAAAATCACACACACAACACAATATTTTTATTTTAAAAATGAAAGAAACCAATCCAATTCAGCTATGATGATTACAGAAACAGTGTTATTAACTATAGCTTAGTGTTTCTGTCCATTGGCTCTTTAAAGATTGAGCTGTGCTATGCTCAAAACAGGGACACATAAATGTATTTATTTTTAGAGATTATAATCAAACTCATCAATAGTTAGAAATACGAATTGCAGTACATACATATTACTTAGAGATGAGCATCAATAATAAAGCTAATGCCTAACTAAAACTCATAACTGTTTAAAAATACCTAACAATATACTTCTAGCATGTGCCAATAAGGGTATACTGTAAAAACCTTTTAAAATATTTATATTTCAGAAAGCCGTTATTAATAAAAAACTGTTTTTTGTTTGGTAAGAAAGCATTGGCATCTCTGCACAAATCTTTTTTCTATTATGTGAATTTACAGGTACAAATAATGCTGTGCACAAAATGTGCTATTTAATAAACTAAATTGTCATCAATTTACTATAATCAATGATCATTGGAATCTCAAAAATATATTGTATTGCATTGCTACCATGTACTAGCAATAGAAGCTATAATAAGGTTCTGTTTCCATTGTTGCTCCTTTCTAAATCTCGCAGGTGCACAATACTTTGAAGATGGTACTTTTGTTCTACCCAGCCCTTTAAGAAAAATATTTCTTTTAAAAATTATAGGATAGACATTCACAGTGATGTGATCAATTTATATATACCAGTACATTCAATGTACCTGATTTATTAGCAGTGAAACTACACTAAGACAACATGACAACATGTTGTTTGCAGAGCATGCTGTAATTCAGAGACCATACTTGTACGGTACAGACAGCAGTGGCAAAAACACTTATGTGCAACATTTCAATTACAAAAAAAATAATATTTCATTATAAATGCATATAAGCAGTGACAAGATGCAAAATCAGTGTTAGTTCAATGATCTTTAACTTCAAAAAGGCATCATGTTGACACTGACAAACACACCTGCAGCAATACAAGTGTTTTGTAGTTGGGTTGAGTTATATTAGTATTACAAAATAAATATGTGCAGATCACTGGGTTCCTGCAGCTGTGGGAGTGTGTTAGAAATTAGTGTGGAGCTGGACATTCACAGCTGTCAAAGTATAGCAAATAGAGAAAGATGTCAGGCTGTTTTCTAGTCAATTATTTATTCATTTATTTTTTCATAAATGCACACATTAGGAAAGATGATGCCTGCAGACACAGTAGTTTGAATTTAACAGTACTTACAGCAGGCATCAGTGTTTGCAAAAAAAACACTCTGGACTTCCATTTTTCCAATTAAAACAAAACTTTTATTATTCCAGATAAAGAGACCCTTTGATAAAGCTCACTTTAGAGTGAAACACGTTAGTGATGGGTGCTCTCCTATCAGGGAGCTGTGTGTTGGAGTTTGCTCTGGCATCAGTTTATGGGGACTGTTTTGTCACTGTGACTTGGATGAACTGCAATTTCTACAAGCAAACCTTTTTATTTGGAATACTAAAAGTTACATTTTTAGTTGGAAAAACAGAGGTCCCGAGTGTATTTTTGCAAACACTGATGCCTGCTGTGAGTACTGTTTAATTCAAACTACTGTGTCTGCAGGTGTCTGCTTTCCTATTGTGCGCATTGCTGAAGTTTTAAGCCATGGCATTGCATTTTCCAGGCTGCAGTTTGGTCCAGCTGTGCTAATGCATGTTTTTTCATCCAGTCCTATTTTGTTTCAAACTATATTCATAACAATAATATTGCGAATTTGTTTTCGGGATAACTCCATCTTTTGCATGTTGTAGTGAGTTGTAAAGTCATAATTTTGGATCAGTTGTCGGGAGGGGCATTCACTGCCTTTTTGTGTTTTAGGAGATAATTAGGCAATTTCGGCTCAGATGGTGCCTCCATTGTTTATGAAGACTTATTACTGACAGAAAGAACAGGAAGAACAACTGACTTTACCAGAGTGTTCCTATCAGATTTGTAAAACTTTCTCTGCAGTCAAAGAACAGGTGAAATGGGTGTTATGAATCCCATTTGTATATACATTTTATTTAAATATAGAAAGAAGCTATAAGCATAGTTTGCAGCACTTTATTTTCACACATTATACACCTTCATACAAGAAGCTGCTTTTATTAAAAAAACAAATGCTGCAAACTGCCCTTTACTCAGGTGAATTACAGCCTCCAACCCAGCTCAGATGCAACATCCTTGGGAATAATCATCATATGATATCAGTTTAATCCCTGCCACACTATCCTCCAGTTCAGAAAAGATGAACAAGTTCACTTTACAGAAAGAATCAGGATGATACTGCCATAGTTTGAATCTTTAGACCTCCCAGCCCATAAGGGTTATGAACCAAGTATCTGCAAGATGACTGTTACCATAGGCTTGTGGTAATACCAGAAACCTAATCATTACCATTAATCCCATTTAGATTATACAATTTACAAGGAAATGTGGGGCTATCATCCATGGGTTCCAGGGTAATTTAAGTCTAATCTGGACCCTGTTTTCTATAAAACAAATTCCTAAATGTCTTGAACCAGATTAGTACCAGTAATTTAACTTAGAACATGGGGTACTGTGTGTGAGAGAGAGAGAGATCAGAGAAGAAGGGATGGACAGAAGGACAAGAATAGCTGTCATAATACCAAAAACTAAAAAAATAAAAATTCCTATAGGTTAACATTGGAACTTCAACAACCCATAACTCCCTCAATATCTGGACTTAATAGACAATCCAGATATCATAACAAAGCTCTTAATGAGTACTACAAGAATAACACACATCCGCCATTAACATTTAGTGGCAATATAAAAAAAGCATTACAAAAATGCAATCTCCCATAGGATAACACTAGAACTTTAACAAACCATACAACAAAGGAAAGAAATTGCTGTTTTGGCAGATATTTCATGTATGCATCTATTGAGGGATGGAAGCACGTGGCCAGGAGAGAAATGAGAATATAATTGTTGTATCTCAAAAAGTAGGAAAATTCATTGCAAACAACTTTGTTAATGCACTAGTTAGGGTTAAACCTACAAACGTAGGGAAATGTAGCATTAGGGTTCCTAATCCTAACACCCCACCCCCAACCTGCAGGCAGCAACAAGAAAAAACATTACTATTTGACCTCTCCTGTGTCTTCGCAAATCAGGCATAGAGTGTGCCTTGGGGTTGTCAGCCCTAACACTCACTGCATTCCATCAGTAAATAAGCTGAGATGTATACAATATATGAAAATGGGCACACCCCATACTGAAGCTTGTTTCCAGGTGTGACCTGGGAGCACAGGGAAGTTAAATGATTTGCTCAGGGTTACACAGTATGCAAGTGGGGCTGTGAAATTCAAACCTAAGTCTCCAGGTTTTCAGCTTAGTGCCCTAAACCACAGACAGACAGACAGATAGACAGACAGACAGACAGACAGACAGACAGACAGACAGACAGACAGACAGACAGATAGATAGATAGATAGATAGATAGATAGATAGATAGATAGATAGATAGATAGACAGACAGACAGATTACATGGATGGGAACTTTTCCCTGTAGAAAAGGCCATAATTTATTTATTTCCCTGTATACTTGTGACTAATCTATCAATTAAAAGTATATACCTGCACTAGTCAAACAATTACTGATGTATACCTGCACTAATCAAACAATTACAGCCATATACCTACACTAATTAAAGCTATATACCTACACTAATCAAACATTTAATTTATATACCTGCACTAATAAAAAGCATACACCTGCACTACATGAAACCCTATGGGACACTACTAATAATATAATTAACACAGCATTAAAGAGCTAGTGAAACCAATAAACAAGCTGCAAAAGAACCTGGAAAAAGACACTTACACAAAACCCTCCCAAACCCAGGAATCCCCCACAAGACTCCTACCTGCACTTATTACATACCATTCTCTCCTAGCTGTAGTAGACCTCCAGGTGCAGTAATGTGATCACACATGCAGCCTCCATAACAATAATCATCCAACTGTATTATTTTCAACAAACAATGGGTAAGGGTGGAACACTCAGATGTATACCCATCTCGGGGGCTAATTAGGACAATAAAGGCACTCACCCTTCAACTTGTGGCCTTATAGCCCTACTTAGCCCTCTCAATGGGTATACATCCTTGTATACCACCCTTACCCATTATTCATTTTATATACATGTAGATATATATCTATAGATATGTATATCACATGGATAGCTATATGTAGATAGATATAGAATTAGATAGAGATAAGTAGATAGAGAGATATTCTTTGTAAAAAAAAAGCTTCATTAAGTTAGGGTAACTTAATGCCACAAAAGTAGGGAAATGTAGCATTATGGTTTTCAGCCCTAACTCCCCAGCCTCAACCAGAAAGCAGCAAAAGGAAAGAACATTAGGGTTTTGGGTCTCCAGAGCCTTGGTGAATCAGTGGTGGGGGTCTTCCTTGGGGTTGTCAACCCTAATACCCACTCCGTTCCCCAAACAATCAATGTCAGCCATGATCTCTTTTCTGCCCTGCATGAAGAAAGCTACAAATAATTGTATTGGCAACATGTGGTGAACCATACTTCTCTACCTTTCTAGAGTGTATTAGTATGAGGCACTGGCTTGTAGCTGTGCCTTGTGCTTCAGACAGGAAGCTATGGGCTGGGGAAGGGGGAAGCATTACAGTTGACAATCCCAAGAAAGATCCCATCACTGATACACCAAGACTCCGGACACCCAAAACCCTATGTTTTTTTCCTTTGTGCTGCTTGGAGGTGGGGGTTGGGAGTTGGGAGTTAGGGTTGGAAACCCTAAGGCCACATTTCCCTACTTTTTTGGTGTTAACTTACCCTAGCAGGTGCAATATAGAGTTTTTTGCAAAAAATGTTCCTCCTTTTTGAGTTAGTGGAATCATATCCTCATTCACATTGGTCCTTTGTGGACCTGCATGAACAGGTGCAGATGGGGCATTTTTGGCTGAACACCATGGGAAGACTCTGTCCTCCTATAGAAGTGCAGGGCATGGCACATTCAATCTTTACACTTTCACTCTTCACACGTTCACTCTTGATTTTGTTTTTATTTAATTTTGTCCCCAAGTTTTTATGATATGAAAATTTATAGTCTATAGACCAAAATGTCATTACACACTTGAAGTGCAAAAAGTTGTCTCTTCCAGGATTTAAAAAAATTACACCTGTCACATTTATGAGATGGTGTGGAAGAAATGACTTCGCTGAAAGTTTGGAGTCAATATATTGAAAATTAATGAAGTTATGAGTGAAAGTTGAAATACTGCAATGTTCAGTCATAACTTTATTTATTAATTTTATTTATTTATGTCTTTGATAACCTGGTGGGTGACCTGATCCAATAGACTGTTTTCAGGCATGATGCAGGCCATTTGCATGGCACACTGAGTGGAGTAAATGCAAGTTACATCAAATTAATAGGTATCACAATTTGGTTACAGAAACAAGGTACATAATGACAATACATTTGCATGGCACACTGAGTAGAGCAACTACAAGTTACAGCAAATTAACAGGTATCACAGTTTGGTTGTAGAAACAAGGTACATAATTACAATACATACAATTAACTGTAGTAGGGTACAAGGTCCGAAAGCAAGTCAGTAATCAGGTCAAGACTCTAATAATAAATAATAATAATAACTTTATTTTTTAGGTGCCTTTCAAATACCAAGGCACTGTACAAATTAAAATCAGGAACAGATCTGAATAAAACAATCACAAAATCACACATCATAAAATAACATTAATCAGTTAATTATTCACCATAAGCATGGTGCAATAAAAAAAGTATTTAGGGCCAGCTTAAAACCCTCCACAGTTGTGCACTCCCATAACTGATGAGGTAGAGAATTCCAGCGTGTGCGAGCCATGAACATAAATGATCTGGCCCCTAAAGATTTCAAATGTATCTTAGGGATCTCTAGCAACCCCTCACCGGTTGAGCGGAGTGATCGCCCTGGGCGATAAGGAACCCAGAGCTCTTTCAGGTAGCCCAGACCCAGCCAGCAAACCAACTTTAAAGGTGATCCACCATTGTACTAGCAGCCAGTGCAGTTCATGCAGCACTGTCGTAATATGACAGGACCAAGAAGATCCTGTCAAAAGCCGGGCCGCTGCATTCTGCACCAGCTGCAAGCTGCGGATTTCCATCCCAGAAAGCCCTAGGTATAAGAAGTTGCAATAATCTAAGTGTGAGGATGCAAAGGCATGGACCAAAACAGGAAGGTCGCTCAACGGAACCAGATGTTTAACCCTGGAGATATTCCTTAGATGGTAAAAGGAAGATTTAATGACAGCTGACACCTGCAAATGCAGGGTCAACCCGTCATCAAAAATTATCCCCAGGTTTATCACCTGGTCAGAGGTTGGGAGAGAGACACCCCAGAGAACAAGTCCAGAGGGTGACCCACCCCCCAAACCTCCTGTCCTGCTACCAGGTTCCACAACCTACACCTCAGTCTTACCGGAGTTCAACTTCAGTCAGCTCGAATCCATCCACTCCTGGATTTCTTTGAGACAGCTATTAAAGACCAAGAGAGCTCTCTCCTGGTCGGTCACAAAAGAAAGGTAGAGCTCGGTATCATCGGCATAGCATTGAAACCTCAGCCCATACCTTCTTACAATGTCTCCAAGGGGCAGCATGTACACCGCAAACAACATGGGCAACAAAACCGACCCCTGAGGGACCTCACAAGACAGAGAAACTGGGTCTGATGAAAACACCCCAGATACCACTCTCTGAGTTCTTCCAGTGAGGAATGATGTAAACCATCTGAGGACTGTTCCCATCAGTCCACAGATGCACCTGAGATGGCTAAGTAACACCCCATGGTCCACAGTGTCAAATGTTGATGAGAGATCCAGAAGAACCAAGATGGAACAGCTCTTCTGATCCCTAGCTGTCAGGAGATCATTGAGCACCCGAACCAGCGCTGTCTCGGTACTATGTCTCTTTCAAAAACTGGACTGGAGGGACTTATAGATGTCATGGATGGTCAAATGGTCATCCAATTGTGCTGCCACTACTTTCTCAATCACCTTCCCTAAAAAAAGGGAGGTTAGAGATTGGCCTGTAGTTAGAGTGGCAGTTTGGGTCCAAAGTGGCTTTCTTCAAAAACGGTATCACTACTGCCTCTTTCAGAGACTTAGGAAACTCTTCAGATTCCAGGGAGCACCAAACTATCCACACTAGGACCGGACCAATAACATCAATACAACCCAAGATCAGGGAAGTTGGTTCAGGGTCCAAACTACAGCATGTAGGGTGCATACCCTGGATGATCCGCATGACATCCATGAAATCCGGGCAGCTGAAGGTGCTCCAGGAAAACTGAGGAGCAATGACCTCATGCTGATCTAAAGCAACCCCAGAGAGCGCGCTGGTTGGAGCACTGCCCTGATGTAAGCCAACTTAGCAGCAAATAATCGAGCAAGATCATCGCACTCTGTTTAGAAAAAATGCTTTCTGAACTTGAAGACAGGCTGGGTTGCACAGTCTGTCCACAGTTTGTAACAGCTGAGCAGGTCGAATCTGAGCTACCGCAATCTCCCTGGACAGGAACTCTGCCTTCTTACGGGTGACTGCAGATTGATAGACTTGATAATGGTCCATCAGTCTAAGGTGGTCAGCATCAAGGGCAGATTTCCACCAGCGATGCTTCATCCTAGTTAACGCATCTCCCTCAGAACCCCGTCAAACCATGGGGATCGAGGGTGAAGGGAGAGTGGATGAACTGGGACTGGAGCAATAGCATCCAGAGCTATCGAGATGGCCATATTATAGGCCATCACAAGGGTCTCTGGATCAATGCTTGCCGCAGAGAGAGACAATAGGTCAAGCACTGCAGATAGGCTATGAGAACTTATGTCTCATAAATGGCGGTACCTGACCATCTCCACAAGGGGAGGCCTACGAAGGGGGTTGCTAAAACTAAACCCCACAGTGTCATGATCAGACCATACAACTGATTCCATCCCCATGTTGGAGGCTTCGATCCCTATGAGGAAAACTAAGTCAAGAGAGTGTCTGTCTTTATGAGTAGCAGTGGTAACCACCTGTGTAAGGCCCAGAGATGTCATCAACTGGAGGAAGTGCTGTCCAAATTGTGAGAGTTCATCATCGATCCAGACATTGAAGTCACCCAGAACCATCAGTCTGGGTGACTCAAATGCCATGTCGATGATAAAGTCTGTCACTTCCTGAAGGAATCACTTCTAATCATCAGGTGGACGGTAGATGAGGGCAATCTGACAACCTACACCTGCTACTAAGGTACACTCAAATGACTCCGCTTCCTCAACTAGTACATTTGTGAGGTTCAATTCGGTCTTAAAACAGACCGCAGCGCCCCCCCCATGATCTATCCTTGGGTGGTGTATCACTGAGTACCTGGCTGGAGTTAAAACCTCCAAAATGGGGCCGGAATTTTCATCCAGCCAGATCTCATTGATGCAAGCCAGGTCCACTGTTTCAACAAGATCCGCAATAATTGCAGTCTTGTTTTTAATGGTCTTGGCAATGTATAACACTGCCCAAGTTGGACGGACCTCTCGGGCCGTCTGAACCATCTGCCTACCACAGTCGGTAGTGCCCTTGGGTATAGAAACCAAGCATGAAACACCATGCTCTGGGTTCCATTTCACCCCAGGATGTCTCCTGGATCTTACTACCCCAATGTGGTGGCCCCCCTCATTCGTCCTCCACTGTTCGCACCCCCCTCCTCCTCCAACTCCTATGTGCAATACCTAAGGCCCTAAAATGTTGATAGGTAGTAAACTGGAGAGGAAGAGGAAAAAAAGGGTGGAGGGCATGAAGAGCAGAGGCCGAATAGTGAACAATTGTGGAGGCTAGCATCCCACGCACTCAAATAACCCAGCAAAGTGAATAACCAAATAAATGTCAACAAACAGTCCCATACAAAATAATCCTCATTCAAACATCTCAGAGAAGGGTTTACATGCCATCTACATAGAATAAGTGCTGTGGTAAAGTTATGGAAGTGGAGAGTACAGAACCAGGTAGGGTGAAGGTGCCTCCAGAAAGGGTATGACACCTGTTCAGAAGAGGGGGATTAGAAGGAGGGGATGCACTCAGTGTCCTGGTGGGCAAATGCATCTGGCATTTGACAGCAGCCAAGCTTTGAGGTGAGTTTTGAAGGTGGGGTGAGAGTCTGTTGAGTGGAGAGCTATAGGGAGCTTATTCCAATAAGGTGGGGGCAGAGAAGCAGAGGGCTTTACTGTCCATTGCAGAGTATATTCTAGGGACTTCTGGGGGGCAGATGATTTGCATAGGCACCTTATTTCCACTAAACCCTTGAGGAGTAGAGAGTATGGGGACAGGTGGCCACTTCTGAAGGTGTTGTCTATAATACACCCAAGAGCATAGTTGAACTGTCCTTGTAATGGGAGCCATCCTAGCGACTGGTACAAGTCAGATTGGTGAGTAGAATAAGGATACTGTAACATGAAGCATCAAATGCTGTTGTATACGGGGTTTAGCCTGGAAACAGAGCAGAGGACACCTGGGAATAGATGGAGAGCAGTAGTCTATATGGGGAGAAGGTTGCCTTGGGCAATCACAAGGCATGCCTCTAAGGTCAAGAACTGCAGCTGGCAGTAGGCAGACCCAAGTTTCTGGTTTAGCCTGCTAATGATGTTGTGAATGCAAGGGAGGGGTCATGGGTGACACCTAAGAATAGAAGCTAAGAACATTTTGGAGGGGGGAGGCCTTCCAGTGTGTGCACAAGGAGTGAGGCATTTGATTTGGAGATGTTAGTAAGGAATGGTTTGGAACTGAGGAGCATAGCTTTCATATTCTTTTCATTGATCAAGATTCTGTTGTATGGAAACCACTTGTGAGCTGCACCATAGCTAAGGGTTAGTATGGAAGAAATGTTCATGAGGGACTTGTTGTTGTGGAATAGGACAAGGTTGTCCGCATAGCTCAGATATCTCAAACGTCTGGAAACCGGATAAGCACCATATGGATGGGCATCCTGGGATGTTAGTTAGTTAGTTTTTGTTGACCGGGTAAGTGCACTAGACAAATCCTGCCTATTTTCAGGCATGACCCCGGGGGGAGGGGGATTCAGATGAATGCCAACTGACCTTGAACCAGATTAAGCAGTTGGTGATACTTTTAGTGACTGAGGGAAATTTGGCCAGGACACTGGGGAAATTCCCCTACTCTTTTTGATAAGTGACATGGGATCTTTAACATCCACCTGAACTACCACCAATCCAGGTAGATGGGACCTCGGTTTAACGTCTCATCAGAAAGATGGCACTTCAGAAGTGCAGCACCCCTCTCATGCTGCACTACGGTGTCAGTACTGAGATATTAACCCAAGTGCCAGATGTGGGAACTGAACCCACAGCCCTTTGATCTCCTGGCCTCAGAGGCGAGTGTGCTACCTACTGAGCCACTGACACTTCTAACCCAAACTTCCCCCCTTCCCTAATGGATGACAGGTTTAGGGGATGGTGGCAATTGGGGTTAATACATACATTCCAATTTTATGAAAAGGGAACATTTAAAACATTTCAAAGATTTCAGAAGGAGTTTTCCCTACATTCAAGGGACTTCTTTTGTTACCTGCAGGTTCGTCACTTTTTGAGTATGGAGCTCCCCCAGCAAGATGATCCTGTCCGTCCCCCACTTTATTCCAGCTCTTCGTCCAGCTGAAAGAGGAACCCTTCCCCCAACACTTAATATCTAGATTCTATAAATCCATACTAAACCACCCATGCGATGAAATGGCCAACATAGAAATTAACTGGGAATCTGAAATAATGACTAATCTTTCCCTACAGGAATGTACATTGATTTGGCACAGACAACACCAAACAACATCTTCATATCAGTGGAGGGAGTTCTCCTGGAGGGTAGCAGTGAGATATTTTCGCACTCCCCAAATTACTGCCAAATACACAACTCGGGGTAGCTCCTCCTGTTTGAAAGAATGTGACTGTAAGGTTGAAACACGCTCCCATATTTTCTGGTTTTGCCCAAAGTTATCTTCATTTTGGGTAGAAATAGATAGGACGTTATCTCAACTATACCAATCCCTGGGTACCCTGATCCCAGCCACCTCTTTACTGTTACATTTTCCAAGGCAGATCTGTAACAGACAGCAAACTTAACCTAATTTCTGTATTGTTAGCTGCAGCAAAAAAAAGCAATTACCCATCTGTGGTTACAGTCCATTCCCCCTACTGTCTCACAATGAGAATCAATTATATACAATATTTACAAAATGGAGTACCTTAAGGCCAGACTACAAAACAAGACTTCCACATTGATGAACAGGTGGACACCTTGGTTTCTTTCAGTAGTGGTGAAATGCCCAGAGTTTGTACTTTAGATGCTCCAGGGGGATGGAGAACTCAGAGACTTGGAGTACCATATCTTTCTCCTTTTTCCATTTGCCCCATGGCAATTAAATCTCATCCCCCTTCTCTCTTTTGTCTGGGACTTGGTCAGTCCATACGGGGCATAGATAGTTAACTTAAGAGAACTGAGTGTAGGACACTCTACGCTTTCATATTTATATAAAGAGTAAATTTATACTATAATTTACATACATAAGACTAAGCACTAGAATCACCATTGAAAATTTAATTGTTGCTGGCACGGTGGTGCTGAGGGTTGAGGCGCTGGACGCCACACCTCGTGCCATGCTGGTGACCTGGGTTTGGGAACGGACTCGGGACACTGGGGGCTGGCAGGGGAGGGAGAGGATTGAGCATCCATAGGGACTGCTCTCCTCTCCTGGGGTGGGCTGTGGGTTGGCGTCACTCTGCAGTGGCCCCTGGTGGAGACTGGGAGCTCTGCAGTGATTGATGCTTGGGGAACATTGCAGAAAAGCAGAAAC
This sequence comes from Neoceratodus forsteri, assembly GCA_016271365.2. Lineage (NCBI taxonomy): Eukaryota > Metazoa > Chordata > Ceratodontiformes > Ceratodontidae > Neoceratodus > Neoceratodus forsteri. The sequence goes on from CM057456.1 coordinate 735,437,952, forward strand.
TCACCTGGCAACCGACCGGATGATGGTTACCAGTTCTCCATCACTGCTGATGCCCTGAACAAGCCTCTCAGCTGCAGCAGCACCCTGGGGCCAAGTATGTGCTGGCTGCCCCCTCTGGTGCCTTCCCCCTCGGATGAGGGGAACCTGCCCGGTGAAGGGTTACATCCAGGTTACCCCAGGAATGGCTGTGATATGTGGCTGGAGAGGATTCAGGATGGAACAGGCAGCAACGAAAGTCAGACCTAGGTAAGCCCAAAGGAGTGGTGGGATACGAAGCCTGAAAGGGAGATAAAGAAATAATACAAAAAAAAGAAAATCAATTTGTTATTTAAAACTGCAGTTATCATTCACTGTAGAATAGTATTTATAATTGTATGTTATGGTGCCAATGCTATTGTCTTGATGTGCCTACTCTCCATGTGTACCAGAAGAAAATCAAAATAAAGAGTTATAAAAAAAAGGTTGTCTACATAGAGAAGCACCTTGCAGGATAGACTCTCGGCAAGGAGGGTGTTTATGAAGATAGAAAATAGCAGTGGGCCAAGGATGGAGCCTTGAGGGACCCCAGTGGTGACAGACCTGGCCATTTTCAGCATAGCTTTTTTATTACTCCACCTCATGAACCAGGTAGGCAAAAATGTTTAAATCCCTGCATTGGGCACCACTGACATGCCATTTTGCACCACAGGTGTGAAAACACGTTTTGGCCAGGAATTGAAAAATGACAGCTGTCACGCAGATGAGGTGGTGTGGAAAAATGGTTATGTTGAAAATTTCGTGTCAAGATATTTTTAAATTACTAAAGTTAATAGTGAGTGTAGAAAAATTTCATTGTACGCTCAAAGTTTTGTCACTGTTACATATTTTGACTTAGAATGTTCAACATAGCATTCTTATGACTCCACCACATGAACAGTGGTGGGAAAATGTTTCAAATCCTGCCTGAAAGGTGATTTCACAAGCACCTGAAAAATCATGTTTTAGGCCTGATTTGCATAACTCCACCACCACCACTGGTTATGAGGTGTGGTCCCAAAAAGGCCATGGTGAAAACTTGAGATGAAAAATATTCAAAAATGACAATGTTATGCATCAAAGTTGAAAAACCCCATGAAATACGTTGAACTGCACTTACCTTATTTTCTCATATTGCAGTCTGCAGTTCCAGCAGCAAGACATGTCTTCGAACAGAGAGTGGATTTGCACCATGGGACATGTTTAGGAGAGTGAGAGTATGTGAGGGATGTGTGGGGTGTGTGGGTAGTGGGTTCTGAGAGGGAGGTTGGGGTAACTGGGTCAGAATGGTGAGGGACCATTTTTTTCTGCAGGATAAAAACATCTCTGAGTGATGGGTTTCTTTATTTCATATTAAAGTCTAACACTGGATTGGATGCTCTACAGAAATGGTGTCAGGCAACCTGAAGGGGAGGGGGGCAGAGAACCAGTACCAGGGGTGGGCACCCTGATCTGCTTATATTTATTAAAAACAATAGACAATAATAATGGGAAGGGTGGGCAGGACACCTGGGGGAGGTGGGAGAAAGAAGCAGTACTAGGGTGGGCACCCTGGTGCACTTAATAAAATAAAGAAACCTATAGCTAAATAGAGAGGAAAAGAGATAGAAAGATAGATAGATAGATAGATAGATAGATAGATAGATAGACAGGCAGGCAGACAGACAGACAGACAGACAGACGACACAGACAGACAGACAGATAGATAGATAGATAGATAGATAGATAGATAGATAGATAGATAGCTGGATACATGCATATATTCATACAGACAGGCATACGTAGATAAAGACAGATGAAACAGGGGATCAATGGTTCACTCCTCTCACTGCAGCCTGCAGGAGGATTCCATCTGCTGGGATAACTTCCTGATATGACACCAAAAATTATGTGTTGCAAGATCATTTTTGGTTTCTCACCACTTGCTTCTCACAGTATGAAACATTTTTGTCCTGCCATGAAAGCTGCCATCTTGTTTCTTTTCCCCTCAAAATAAAAAAACATAGACAATACATAAAATTGTGTAATTTAAAAAAAACAAAACACCCAAACCCAGCTAAAGAGGACCAATTTAGCTATATTCTGGTGTTTTTTTTTTAAAGTGCCAGAGATACCTTTCAGGCAGGATCTGAAAATTTTAACTGCCCTTGTTTCATGTGGTGTGTCATAAGTATGCTATGTTGAAATTTTGAGGTCAAAACATTTAAAAATGGTAAAGTTAAGAGCGTACATTGAAATTTTGTAACACAGGCTCATAATTTTGCTAATTTTAAATATTTTGACCCCCAATTTTCAACATAACCATTCTTTTGACATCACCTCATGAGCATGACAACTGTCATTTTTCAAATTGTGGCAAAAATGTGTTTCTGCACCTGGGGTCCACAATGACATTGTCGCTGTGAAAAATCACCTTTGAGGTGGGTTCTGAATGTTGTGTTCATCCCTGTACATGAGGAGGGAGCATTAGAAGACTAATTTGAAAATTTGGAGCATAAATATTACAAAACAACAAAGTTATGAGTGTACATTGAAATTTTGCAACACACACTCATAACTTCCGTAATTTAAAATATTTTGATCCCAAATGTTCAACATAGCCATTTTTTCACATCACCTCATAAACATGACAACTGTCATTTTTCAAAACCTGGCTGGAATGTGTTTTCACACCTGTGCTGTGGAATGACATTTTAGCTAAGATTTGAAAAATTTCACCTAAGGGGTTCTTGAGGTGGATTTGCTTCAAGACAATGTTGAAAATTTAGTATCAAAATATTAAAAAACAATGCAGTTATGACAGTACATTGACATTTTCCTATGCATGTTCATAACTTTGATAATTTTTCACATCTGATGCTGCACAGAGGGGCAAGGTCAGCAGGGCTCTGCACTTCTGTAGGCAGGTAGAGTCTTCCCTTGGTGCATGGCCCAGATGGCCTTGTATGTCTGTGTCTGTTAATGCAGGTCCCAAAGGGACCTGCGTGAATGAGGATACAATTTCCCTATCTCAAGAAGAAAGGACATTCTTCTCAAAAAACTTTCTTAATGCACCAGATAAGGCAATTTAATGCCATAAAACTACAGAAATGTGGCATTAGGGTTTCCAGCCCTAACTACCCACCCCTACCCCAAGCAGCAAAAGGAAAAAACATTAGGATTTGGGGTCTCTGGAGTCTTGTGAATTAGTAAGTAAGTGAAGTAAAACTTTATTTTTAAGTGCTTTTCAAAACCAAAACACTGTACAAACACATTAAAAACATACAATTAGATTAAGTTAAACAATCATATTTTAAAATCCTTCAGAGTAAGCTTTAAAAAACAAATATGTTTTGAGCTCAGATTTAAAACTTGAGACAGTCAGGCATTCTCTTATCCGACGAGGTAGAGAATTCCACAGGGAAGGGGCAGCTTAGGAGAATGCAGGTGCCCCAGATGTCTTTAACTGAACCCTGGGAATCTCTAGCAATCCCTCGTCGGCGGATCGGAGTGAGTGGGAGGGGCAGCAGGGAGTAAGAAGATCTTGCAAGCACTGGGGTCTCTGTTCATGTAGGGCTTTATAGGTCAGCAACCTGACCTTAAAGGTGATCTGCCACAGAACTGGCATCCAGTGCAGTCTGCACAGCACAGGCATAATATGACTAGACCTAGACGTACCAGTCAGAAGCCTGGCTGCTGCATTCTGCACTAGCTGCAAGCGGTGGATATCAACCCCAGGCAGCCCTAGGTAAAGGGCATTGCAGTAATCAATGCAGGAGGTGATGAAGGCATGGACCAATATAAGAAGGTCAGCCAGAGGAACCAGGTTTTTCACCCTGGTGATATTCCTAAAATGATAAAAGGAAGATTTGACAATGGCAGACACCTGTGATTTCAGGGTCAAACCGTCATCAAAAATAATGCCCAGGTTACACACCCAGTCTGAGGTCAAGAGCTGGACACCATCAAGCCATTAGCCAGATGGAAGCCCAGCCCTAAGACCCACCTCAAGGAAACCAGGGTCCACAACCAACACTTCAGTCTTATCCGGGTTTAACCTCAGCCAGTTAGTGCTCATCCAATCTCTGATCTCGGCTAGACAGCTGTTAAGCACAGAGTTCACATTTTCCTGTCCAGGAATAAAGGACAGATACAGTTGGATATCATCTGCATAGCAGTGAAAACCCAAACTGTATTGCCTAATGATCTCTCCTAATGGCAGCATATAAACTGCAAACAACATGGGCGGAGCCCTGCAGCACCCCATAGGACAGGGAGAAGGTGTCAGAGGAATAAATTCCAGTGACAACCATCTGTGTCCTGCCTGTAAGGAAAGATTGAAACCAACATAGAACTGTTCCAGACAGTCCACAAAGAAGCCTCAGGCACTCCAAAAGCACACCATTGTCCACAGCATCAAATGCTGCAGAGAGATCAAGAAGGACTAGAATATTATGAGCCTTTCGATCTCTCGCAATTAGGATATCATTTAAAACCGAGACCAGGGCGGTCTCAGTGCTATGTCTTTTCCTTAACCCAGACTGGCGAACATCATAGGCATTGTGATTTGTAAGATGGTCATTCAGCTTCAGTGCAACCACCTTTTCAATAACCTTACCCACAAAGGGCAGGTTAGAGACAGGTCTATAGTTAGCTAAGCAGTCTGTGTCCAAGGAGGATTTTTTAAGGAGTGATCAAATGACTGCCTCCTCGAGGGGATCGGGGAAAGACCCCCTGCTCCAAGGACTTCCAAACAATTTCAGTAAGGATTGGGGAGATGACATCTACACAACCTACTAATAGTGGTGTAGGGCCTGGATCCAAACTACAGCTGGTTGGTCGTACAGTCTGGACAATCCTCACAATGTCCATGAACTCCGGCCTGCTAAAGTCAAACCAGGCAACACAAGCACTCACCACCTCCCACCGATCTCCACAATCCCTTAAAGATAGAGCTGGGCCAATACCCAATCTAATGTTGGCAATCTTATCAGCGAAGAACTGAGCAAGCTCATCACACTTTATTTGTGAAAAATCCTCTTCCAAGCTGCAAACAGATTGGATTGCACAGTCTGTCAAGTCCAGAAGAGTTCAGCTGGTCGGTTCCACGCAGCAGCAACCTCCCCCAGACAGGAACTCTGCCTTCTTAAGGGTGATTGCTGATTGATAGACCACATAGTGGTCCATCAACCTAAGCCTGTCAACATCAAGACCGGATTTCTGCCAAGCCCTCTCTAGCCTTCTCCCCACTCTCTTCAGCTCCTTCAAGGTCCCATCAAACCAAGGGGTCCTTGGGTGCAAAGTGAGTGGGTGAACAAAAACAGGAGCAATTAAGTCCAGGGCATCACCCACTGCCTTATTATAGACAAGTACAAGATCTCCTGGGCTCATGCATTCACTTGATACACCTGATAGGTCCAGCACCGCCAATAGGCCCTCTGGGGTAATCCACCTCAAAGGGCGATACTGGATCATCTCTGTAGGGGCAGGCCTAATTGGGGTGCCCTGAAGCTGAATCTTATGGTGTGATGGTCTGACCAACCATTTGGTTCCACCACCAATCCCATGATCTCCATCCCCAGGAGAAACACAAGATCTAGTGAGTGATCCCCTATTTGGGTAGCAGAGGTAACCACCTGTGTAAGGCCCAACATAGTCATAAGTTGGAAGAGGTTATTTCCAAACTGTGAGAGTTCATCATTGATCCAGGTATTGAAGTTGCCCAGAATTAACCATCTGGGAGACTCCAATACCACGTCGATAATGAAGTCCGCAAACTCCTTCAGGAATTCTCCACTATCCCTGGGTGGATGGTAGATGAGGAGAATCCTGAACCCTACACCTGCTCCCAGGATACACGCAAAAGATTGCATGCAAGCCACTGGCACATCCACAAGATCCAGCTCTGTTTTAAAAAAGATGTGCACACCTCTTCCCCAATGATCCAACCTTGGGCAGTGTATCCCCAAAAACCTAGCTGGAGCAGCAGATGCCAAAATAGGGCCTGCATTCTCATCCAGCCAGGTCTCGGTGATACATGCCAGGTCAGATGTTGCAATAAGATCAGCTATAATAGCGGTCTTGTTCCTAATCGACCTGGCATTACATAACGCCGCTCGGGTTGGATGGGTTTTCAAGGAGGATCCCTTGGACCTGCCCACAATTTGTGGAGCTCTTGGGTATGGGAATTAGGCAGAAAACACCCCTTTCCTGATCACATTTCACCCCAGGGTGTCTCCTAGTCCCCACTACCTCTATCCGCTCACCCTTCTCCATTCTCCCACTGTGCCCAGTCCATATACCCTTCACTCACCTCCTCAATATCCCCAGCACCCGACACCTCCTGTAAACTTCAGACAATAGTAATGGACAGTGAACAGGGTATAGATCATGGAGCACAGTGGGGGAATAATGCCTGGCCATCTTGACACCCTCCCAGCACATCCTAATCAAAGTAATTAAAATTAAATAAACCCAAAATTATAAAGTCACAATACCACACTATAATTATTGTCACCACACATACACACCCACCTCCAACAAGGCATGTCTCACACAGCCATACATCCCACAGAAATCCTATCAACCATTCACATACCACAACACCATTCAAATCACCAATAGTACACAAATAATTATCGCCCAAATAGACACTCTAACTAAAATAAATAAGCAAATTGTTTCAATTACAGTCCAATTTAAGTCCTATAAAGATTTCAATCCATTACAATCTATGCAGTTCAATATTACTCAAATTCAATGCAATATCAGGAGTCTAGTGCACATCAGTCTAAATCCAGCTTTAGTTTTGTTGAGGGGCCAAGGGATCTCTCACTTCTCCTGGCTAAACCAAAAACTCACTTTCAGACTCTACTCTCACCAAGAGTCCAAAAGAGAGTGCAGAAAAATTATGAAGCAGTCCAGGAAAAGACAACATTCTCAGGAGCTGAAAGTTTTTAAGAAAAGTCATAGGTGCAAGTTCCAAAACCAGGAGCACTGTTGATTCTACTTTATAGCATTGGGAAATAACAACTTCTCCAGGAGGTCACTGCCCCCAGTTGAGTCTGCAGCAATGGCCCCCAGCACAGAATCCACTCACCAGTGGGTCCCCCTGGTGAACCTAGGATACACCAGTTACTCAGGCCCATCCTTCAACAGGCCTGAAACCGGTGCCACCCACTCTGAACTCAGCCAACAGCAGCAACCACCCCAGGTGGCTCACCCCAAAGTTCTCACACCAAAACACAATCCTTAGTTTAAGTTCCAAAACAGTAAACAGTCAGAAATATATCAAGGAGTCAAAAATAAACTCCCCTCTCTGCTTTGGAAGATCTCACCACATCAGGATCAGTTGGAATCAGCAGAGCCAACTTCTCCTCTCAGACACTCCGATAATCCCAGCCACATCTGTCCAGCACTCCAATTGAAATCCTGTCCTCAGGTCTTCAATTTTTAATCCAAAATGACACCGGCCAATGCAAAATCAGTTGAGCTCCATAAAAGAAGGATTTTCTCCTAAAAGCAGAGTCCTGGTCATTGATACAATCCGGAGGACACTACACACTGTCTATAAACTCTGTACACAGTCTTAATCCAGATAAAGGGATCCCCAAATAGGACTAGCAATAGGGCTGCTAGAGTGATAGGGCTGCTCAAGCAACAAACTAAAAAATAAAATAAAATGAACATTAATAAATGAAATGTTAAGAGGTGCTGGAAGATGCTAAAAAACATCAAAGAGCTCAAAACAAATAAACGAGCAGGCAAACACGGCACAAACAGGATAATGGCACAGTGACACAATGGCTAGCCCAGTGTCGTCGCCATCTTGAACATGCTGGGACATTGTCTTAAGACCCTGGTTGGTAATGCATGAGGAGAATGCCCTTTTCTTCTTTCTTCAACTCTTTTTCAGGTGGAGAGTGATTGGAGGACCCATATATTCAACAAACCTGGCTAGCTTGTTTGCAATGGATGCACCCCATCCACCCGGCTCAAAGGAAAACTGTGTAATTGAATCTCCAAACAATATAACCCGAAGTCACAAAATGCTACCAACTTGAGACTTAGTGGTGAGGTCCTCCTTGGGGTTGTCAATGCTAATGCTCACCCCTTCCCCCAGCCCTGTAACCTCCAATCCAAAGCACAAGGTGCAGCTCTAAACCACTGCCTGACAGTAGTGGGTGGAGCATTACAGTTGACAACCCCAAGACAGACCCCATCATTGATATGCCAAGACTCTGAACACCCAAAACTCTATTTTTTTTCTTCTTGCTGCTTGGTAGTGGAGGTTGGGAGTTAGGGTTGGAAATCCTAAGGCCACATTTCACTACTTTTGTGGTGTTAACATACCCTAACAGGTGCAATAACATTTTTTGCAAAAATGTTTCTTCCTTTTAGAGTTAGTGGAATCGTAGCCTCATTCACACTGGTCCTTTCGGGACCTGCATGAACAGGTGCAGATAGGGCATTTTGGGCTGTGTACCAAGGGAAGACTCTGCCCTTCTATAGAAGTGCAGGGCCTGGCACATTCACACTTTACACTTTCACTGTTCACACATTCACCCTTGATTTCGTTTTTATTTAGTTTTGTCCCCAAGTTTTTATGACATGTAAAATGTATAGTATATTGGCCAAAATGTCATTATACATTTGAAGTGCAAAAAGTTGTCTCATCCAGTATTTAAAAAGTGTCACCTGTCACATTTATGAGGGTGTGTGGAAAAAGGGACTTTGTTGAAAGTTTGGAGTCAATATATTGAAAATTACTGAAGTTATGAGTGAAAGTTAAAATACTGCAATGTTTAGTCATAACTTTTTTATTGATTGTATTTATTTATTTATGTTGTTGATAATTGGGTGGGTGCACTGATCCAATGGACCACTTTTAGGCATGACAAGGGCCATTTGCATGGCACACTGAGTGGGGCAAATACAAGTTACAGCAAATGAACAGGTATCACAATTCAGTTACAGAAACAAGGTACACAACAACAATATATATGATTAATTACAGTAGGGTACAAGGTCCGAAAGAAAGTCAGTAATCAGGTTAAGACTCTGTTATGGTACAAAAATCTCAGAGGTGGGTTTACATGCCATCTACATAAAATAAGTGCTGTGGTAAAGGTATGAAAGGGGAGAGTGCAGAGCCAGGTAGGATGAAGGTACCTCCAGAAAGGGTATTACACCAGTACAAGGGAGGGGGATTAGAGGAAGGGGATGCTCTCAGTGCCCTGATGGACAAATGCATCTGGCAACCTACAGCAGCCAAGCTTTGCAGTGGATTTTGAAGGTGAGGTGAGGTGAGAGTCCATTGAGTGGAGTGCTATAGGGAGCTTATTCCATAAGGTGGGGGCAGAGAAGGAGAGGGTTTTGCAGCTCATTGCAGAGTATATTCTAGGGACTTCTTGAGGGGACACACAATTTGCATAGGCACCTTAATGCAACTCAACCCTTGAGAAGGGGAGAGTGAGGGGACTGGTGACCACTTCTGAGGGTGTTGTCTATAATACACCCAAGGGCATAGTCAAACCATCCTTGTATTGGGAGCCATCCTAGCAACTGGTACAAGTCACAGTTGTGAGTAGAGTAAGGAGACTGTAACACAAAGTGACAAATGCTGTTGTATATGGCATTTAGCCTGGAACGCAGAGCAGATGACACCTTGGAATAGATGGGGGAGCAGTAGTCTATAAGAGGGAGAAGGTTGCCTTGGGCAATTGCAAGGCATGACTCTAAGGCCAAGAACTGCAGCTTGCAGTAGGCAGCCCCACGTTTCTGGTTTACCCTGCTAATGATGTTGTGAATGCAAGGAATGGTCAAGGAAGACATCTAAGTAGCTGAAGTTGAGAACATTTAGGAGGGGGGAGGCCTTCCAATGTGTGCATAAGGAGTGAGGAATTTGATTAGGAGATGTTGGTGTGGTACAATTTGGACCTGAGAAGCATAGCTTTAATTTTTTTTCATTGACCAAGATCCTGTTGTACAGAAACCAATTGTGAGCTGCACCATAGTTAAGGGTTAGTATGGAGGAAATGTTCATCAGGGACTTGTTGCTGTGGAATAGGACAAGGTTGTCTGCATAGAGAAGCAACTCACAGGATAGACTCTCAGTGGGAAGGGTGTTTATGAAGATGGAAAATAGCAGTGGGCCAAGGATGGAGCCTTGAGGGACCCCAGTGGTGACAGACCTGGCCATTTTCAGCATAGCTTTCTTATTACCCCACCTCATGAACCAGGTAGGCAAACATTTTCAAATCCCTGCACTGGGCACCACCTACATGTCATTTTGCACCACAAGTGTGAAAACAAATTTTGGCCAGGGTTTGAAAAATAACAACTGTCACTTTCAGGAGGTGGTGTAGAAAAATGGTTTTGTTAAAAATTTCAGGTCAAGATATTTTTAAATTACTAAAGTTATGAGTGAGTGTAGAAGTGTGTCAATGTACATGCAAAGCTTTGTCATTGTTACATATTTTGACTCAGAATTTAAAACATAGCATTCTTATGGCTCCACATCATGAGCAATGGTGGTGAAATGTTTCAAATCCTGTCCGAAAAGTGATTTCACCAAGCAACTGAGAAATCATGTTGTAGGCCTGATTTGCATAACTCCACCACCACCACCACTGGTCATGAGGTGTGGTCCCAAAAAGGCTATGTTGGAAATTTGAGGAGATAAAGTATTCAAAATGATAAAGTTATGCATCAAAGTTGAAAAACCCCATGAAATACATTGAACTGCACTTACCTTACTTTCTCATATTACACTCTGCAGTTCCAGCAGCAAGACATGTCTTCTAACAGAGAGTGGATCTGCACCATGAGACATGTTTGGGTAAGTGAGGGTATATGGGGGTGTGGGTGGTGGGTGCTGAGTGGGAGGCAGAGGTGACTGGGTCAGAAAAGCGAGGGACCATTTTTTTCTGCAGGATAAAAAAAATCACTGAGGGATGGGTTTCTTTATTTCACGTTCAAGTCTGACACTGGGATTAGGTGCTCTACAAAAATGGGGTCAGGTGACCTGAAGGGAAGGGGGGCAGAAAACTGGTACCAGGGGTAGTCACCCCAATCGCATTACATTTATTTAAAAAAAAAGACAATTATATTGGGAGGGTGGGCAGGACACCTGGAGGGAAGGGGGGATATAAAGAAGCAGTACCCGGGTGGGCACCCCTGTCCACTTATTAAAAGAAGGAAACAGATAGCTAGATAAACAGAGAGGAAGAGAGAGACTGAGAGAGAGAGAGAGAGAGAGAGACATGGATACATACATACATACATACCTACATAGATAGATGAAATGGGGGTTCGATGGCTCACTCCTCTCATTGCAGGCTGCAGCAGGACTCCAGCTGCTGGGATAACATTCTGATATGACACCAAAAATTCTGTGTTGCAAGATCATTTTTGGTTTCTCACCACTTGCTTCTCACAGCATTAAAAACATTTTTTTCTGCCATGAGAGCTGCCATCTTGTTTCTTTTCCCCTCAAAATAAAAAACATAGACAATACATAAAATGGAGTAATTTTAAAAACAAACACCCAAACCAGCTAAACAGGACCCATTTAGCTATATTCTGCTGTTTGTTTTTTAAACATGCCAGAAATACCTTTCAGGCAGGATCTAAAGTGTTTAACTGCCCTTGTTCAACGAAGTGTATCATAACAAGGCTATGTTGAAAATTTGGGGTCAAAATATTTAAAAATGGCAAAGTTATGAGAGTACATTGAAATTTTGCAACACAGGCTCATAATTTTGCTAATTATAAATATTTTGACCCCAAAATTTCAACATAACCATTTTTTTACATCAACTCATGAGCATGACAACTGTAATTTTTTAAATCATGGCAAAAATGTGTTTACGCACCTGTGGCCCCGAATGACACTGTCACTGTGGAAAATTACCTTTGAGGTGGGTTCTGAAAGCTTTTTTTCACCCCTGTTCATGAGAAGGGAGCATTAGAAGGCTATGTTGAAATTTTGGAGCATAAATATTTCTAAACTATAATGTTATGAGTGTACACTAAAATGTTGCATTGCACACTCATAACTTTCATAATTTTAAATATTTTGATCCCAAATGTTCAACATAGCCATTTTTTCACATTGCCTCATAAACATGATAACTGTCATTTTCAAAACCTGCCTGGAATGTGTTATTACACCTGTGCTGTGGAATAATGTTTTGGCCAAGTTCTGAAAAATTTTACCAACTGGGTTCTTGAAGCAGATTTGTATCTAGACAGTGTTGAACATTTGGTATCAAAATATTAAAAAACAACACAGTTATGAAGGTACATTAACATTTTCCTATGCATGTTCATAACTTTGGTCATTTTTGACATCTGATGCTGCATAGAAGGGCAGGGTCAGCAGGGCCCTGCACTTCTGTAGGCAGACAGAGTCTTCCCTTGGTGCATGGCCCAGGTGGCCTTGCGTGTTTGCATATGTTCATGCAGGTCCCAGAAGGACCTGCATAAATGAGGATACAATTCCCCTGTCTCAAAAAGAAAGGAAATTCTTTGAAAAAAACATTCTTAATGCACCAGTTAGGGTAACTTAATGATACAAAAGTAGGGAAATGTGGCATTACAGTATCCAGCCCTAACTTCCCACCCCTCCCCCCTCCCCCAAATAGCAAAAGGAAAAAAAAAATAGGATTTGGGGTATTTGGAGTCTTGTAAATTAGTGTTGAGGTCCTCCTTGGGGTTGTCATTGCTAATGCTCACCCTTCCCCCAGCCCTGTAGCCTCCAATCCAAAGCACAAGGTGTAGCTCTAAGCCACTCCCTCACAGTGATACACTCTTCAAAGGTAGAGAAGTATGTCTCACCACATGTTGTCATCACAATTTGTTGTAGCTTTCTTCATGCAGGACCCACAGGAGCTCATGAAAGACATTGTTTGCTCACGTAATGGGGTGAGCATTACAATTGACAACCCCGAGGAAGACCCCACCACAAATTTACCAACGCTCCAGAGATTCAGAACCCTAATGTTTTCTTCCTTTTCTGCTTGGGGGAAATAGGTGGAAAGTTAGGGCTAGAAACCCTAATGCCACATTTCCCTACTTTTGGCTGCCATGTTTTCTGTCCTTGTTAGCCGCTCAGTTTAAAATCGGAACCACAATAATTTACTACACTTGTAAAATGTTCAAGTCCCAATTAAGGCATTTCTTTCTTTCTCTCTTCTGTTTGGGTTCCATAAAAGTGCACACCAAACCCTTGTGATTGAAAATGTAATTATCTGTGCAGCACCAGGTTATACATTAGAGAAAGAGTAAGGTGCTTTGGGACATTTCAGTTTCCAGTTACCTTACTGGCACATCTCATAGCACAACCAGATCAGTATTCTGGGTAGCCTGCATTCAAGTCCCAGCTAAGGTATTTCTTTCTCTCTCTCTCTCTCTCTCTCTTCTGTTTGGGTTCCATAAATCTGCACACTCCACCATTCATTAGCCCCATGCCAAACCAAGGAGAAAAGCCATGTCCCATTCTCATGGAATTCCTGAGGTAACCTGTGAAAGAAAATGTTTTATGGTTGGTGTGGGAGAGAAGGACCCAGAAATTGGCTGAACACCATGATTTCTCAACAGGAGTCTTCCATAGAACCAGGTCCTTTGCAGGACTGAAATGGAAACTGGGCCATCTGGGGGTCAAAACCACCATGCACTACGTAGTGCAGCTCCAGATACAGCTTAAGCAGTCAGTCAGAAAAGCTTTTTTGATCAGGAACATGTCATAACCACTAAATACACAATACATAAATACAAATTTAACCACAGATAACAGACAATCTCGACAGGGATGACAAAAAGATAAAATACACGCAGTAGATCAGCATCTTCCATATAATAAAATAATTCACATGCAGATAAAAACAGTACTCCACAATTTCATAAAAAAAGATTAAATCCTGATTTAAATGTTAGAACAGGGCAAGAACAAATGCCTATCCTAAAGGCATGTGAATCAGAATCACTCTAATAATCACATATGCTAATAACAGAAGGGCCAGTTGGGACAGAAAATGCCTGTGACTCTGTGGGACTTCAATGTAGACTCACATTTGGAGCCCCACTGGGGAAAAGCATTAGACAATGCAACAAACTGCATGTAATCCAAACAGGAAAAGATATATATATATATATATATATATACCCTCCTTTAATTTGGATATCTCAAATATAGATAGATGTCCCTTAGGGCTTAAACCTGACCCTGATCCCAAGAAAACCATAATTCAGCCAGTCAAAGCTTTTCCCTGATAGCTAAAGGATTTTACCTTCCTAACCTTTTTAATGATATAAAAGTAATTTGAAGTTTATTAATAATAATAATATCATTCACTATAAAAAGAAAGCTACAGTAAGAGGATCATCTGGAATATAAATAGAATAATGGATAGAAGAGTGTGTATTACAAGGGAGTAATGCCATAGAGAGGTTCTCACGTCCCCAGAACCTCGAGATGGTATCACTCCCTTGTGATACACACTCTTCTATCTATTATGTTTTGTAATATATGGAGCCAATCTGAAATTCTGTGGCTTTGACTTTTTGTTCCCCATGCTGTGAGAAGGGCTGGCTGACCACCGGACTGAAGACTCGCTTGCTCCAGGCTGACTATCGCACTGACAACTGGCTTGCCCCCCCCCCCACCATGTCTCTGAACTTGTGTTCATTTAGGTTTGGAAGGCAGTCCTACCTTTTAGTTGTTTTCAGCCTTCAGTGAATGTATGATCAACCAGATAATTTGTTAAATGTAAAAAAAAAACTCGCCGAAGAAATAAGGGGCACAAATTACTCTCGCTAAGCAAAATACAGCTGCCATGTTTTCAATACTGTTCTGCCTACCAACAGAGAAATATCAGCCATTAGTCATGCACAGTTTGAAAGTGTGACGTTGCTACTCTAGCAGCTGCACTTGGCAGCATAGCAACCAGCTGAATAGTGCGAGAGAGTCATGTGGTTGCACTGTTCTCTTAAGCTGATAATACCTACTGTTCAGAGCTCTCATCGATAGTATTACATGATCTGAATAATAGTATTATGGCTCACTGTCGATAGTATTATCAGTTTCATCCAATGGCATTACAGGGAATTTTTTGAATGCTTCACTAAGATATTAAAATGGCATATCCGTATATTACAATTTAGATCTGATAGTATACTATTTATCCATGTAATATGTAACTTTTCATACCATGAGCATTTGAAGAGAGCATAATACAGATTCTCTATACCTCCTACAGTGCATAAATAAAGAGCCTCGGTAGCACTGGGAATATTGGCAAACCCAGCAAAGAGTACGTTATTAGGAAAAATCTCAAAAGCATACAACATATAAACATTTCTTTTTCTGGGATCCAAGATGTGGTCCAGAACAAATCTGTAGCCAAACTAAGCCTCATGTAAAGCATACCAAGGTGTGAACCTGGACCTTAAAATATCCAAATCCACACCTTGGTTATGGATTTTAATTTTATTCTTTGTATATTTCTTGTATTTGAGACTAAGAGAGGTTCACTTTTTGAAATAATTATAGAGGTAAGTAAGCTGGTATTCTTCCAATAAGGAATGGATTTATAATAACCATGTTGAGCTTCTACACTCCCACAGCTCCTAGTTTTCTTTCTTTTCAAGACTTCCATAAAAAGCTTCCAGGAGGGCCTCTTGAGCACTTAGCCCAATAGCCCAGGAGTAAAGAGTCAGCCAAAGTTTTATAACTAGCAAATTCAATTTCTGCTCTGATGTAGGGCGAAGGGATATATTATTTAATCCAAGAGAAGATTTAAGGAGTTGAATTGAAATTTTCTCCAGTTCTGAAACCATGTACTGTATGGTGCCAACATTATCCCAGCATAACGAGCTTGTGGATTTAATTTTGCAGAAATAACTTACATCAGTGGTCTAATACTATTGCCACCATATTTCTAATTAATTTTTTTGAAACCCAGAGCATTTTATTAATTTGATCCTAGCACTAGCAGCATGAGATCACCATGAACCATTGGAAGAAACAGTTAACCCTAAATAAACATATTTATTCACGGTTGGGGGGGGACATATTCAGAGTCGCCTGGATGCGTGCACATAACAGTGTGTCACACAAAATGGATGCGCCAGCTGGAACCATTACCATATTCAAACAGAATATATGATTGGCACTGATTGTGCAATCCATGTGAATTTGGGACCCTGGATGAGCTGCACAAAGTCTCCAGCTGCCATGGTTGGGCAACGAATTCAGGGTCAGGGCTGAAAACCGCCAATGGGGGGGGATGCATGGCGCATACCTGGATGTGCTGTATCCCCCTTGGGCGATACTCAGCCAATGCATGCTAATGAGCTCATTGGGCATGCATGGTGCAACCAGACCCTGTGCATGCTCATTATGAGCTCATTAGCATGGCTGCACCCGGCAGAATGCGCCAGGCCAGCCACCCATCAGCCCTGATCGAAGTAAAAACAGAAAGGAGCCCTGCCAGCCCTGGTAGTCTAGTGGTACCCCCTTCCCAGCCTTGATTGTATTAAACACATATAGGAGCCCTGCCAGCCCTAATAGTCTATTGATACTCCCCTCTCAGCCCCGATCATATTAAACACATATAGGAGCCATGCCAGCCCTGTTATTCTAGTGGTACCCCCCTCCCAGCCCCTATCGTATTAAACACATATAGGAGCTCTGCCAGCCCTGATAGTCGAGTGGTACCCCCCCTCCCAGTCCCGATCATATTAGACATGTATAGGAGCACTACCAACCCTGGTAGTTTAGTGGTACCCCTCATCTAGCCCTGATCTCCAATATAAGAAATGATAACTAACCCTGTTCCCTGGCATTCTCATTGTGTAGGGTCCCCCCTCCTGGCCCCAATCCATGAAATGGCAAATAGGACTTAATTTGTTACCCAGCTGTTCCATAGTGTAGTGGCTCCTCACCCCTGTCCCGATCAACATGAAAGTAGAACCATCCCTCAGAATCCCCAGTAGTCTAGCTGCCCCCCCAACCCCAATCATAGGCATGTCATAAATCAGAAGCACCCCAATATCCCCAATGGTCTAAGTGGCCCTCACCCCCATCCTGTGGGACAGGACCCCCAGCCACACACCAACTCAACCCGAACCAGTAGCTGGCTCAGCCCTCCTTCACACCACCACAGCCAGCTGCCAAATGAACTGTCAATGAACATGTACAGTACATAGTAAGTGCACATTGGTTCAAACCAATGAGCGTGTACTATGTACTGTACACATTCACTGACAGTTCAGTCAGTGGCTGGCCATGGTGGTGTGCAGAGGGCTGAGCCAGTCTCTGGCTACAGTTGGGTTGGGGGTGCAGGGTCCCATCCTAAGAGGTTGGGGGGCCACTAGACTGCTGAGGATACAGGGTGCTTCTGATTTATGATGTGAGTAAGGATCGGGCTGGAGGGGCACTAGACTCTGTACGGTCATGGGGCTGGTTCCCACTTTCATGTTGATTGTGACAGGGGTAGGGGGCCACTATACTATGGAATGGCAAGGAAATGGGGTTATTTCTTATTTGTCATTTCATGGATTGGGGCTGGGAGGTGGGGAACCTACATAATGGGAATGCTGGGGAATGGGCTTAGTTATCATTTCTTATATCGGGGACCGGGGCTGGGGAAGGGGTACTACCACTAGACTACCAGGGCTGGCGGGGCTTCTACATGTTTTCCATACAGTCAGGGCTTGGGAGGGGTCTCTTCCTCTCTGTATCCCATACACTGTCTCCCCCTCTCTCTGGGGAGTTCATGCACCTGACACTGGATGGCTTGCCGATTTAGAGCTGCCTTTTGTGTACCTAACTGTGAGTGATCACGCACGTGTGTTGCACGATTCACCGTTGGCACAGTCTGGCTCAATATGTCATTGCACGATGTATTCATGGACATGCCCCCAATACCTGCATGGTATCTCATTTTTGTGCACTATGGTGCATGTGATTCTGTGTGTCACACTCTGGTCTGCTGAATATCGTTCTGTTGGGCATTTTCACAGGTGCGCAGTGCATCTGCCATTTGTGTCATGCATCTGCTTTGAATATGGGGCCCATATGTATAAATAAATCCCTTAGTTTCCATTTCAATTTTGAGGAAAATTTCCCTTACCAAAGATCATCACCTGGCTTTTATTACTATCGAAGGTCATGGATAATTTCTGTGATTCCCTGACCAAACAGTTTAATTTCTTTTGAAGATCAGATTGCAAAAGAGAGAGAAGGAGTAAATCGTCAGTATACACCAGTGCAGATACAGCCATTGATCCAATTTTAGGTTAATCAGGTGGAACATGCACAACAGCTTCAAGAAGATAATCCATACAGATATTGAAAAGAGTAGGAGCCAACAGACACACCCGGTGAACCCCTTTATTAACTGAGAATTAATTACAGACATTGCAAGAAGAATCTATTCTCATCCTAGCCCAGGTTTCACTATATAGATTAGAAATAACAGACATGAGGGCATACTCAATGCCTTTGTTCAACATTATCTGCAGATACAGCTTAGTAGTGCAGCTTACTTTTTTGAACTATCTGAACCTGCTGAACAATTCATTCACCACAATTGACCCAACCAGGAGTTTCATTCAGCAGGCCTAAAGTATTCTAAAATTATGGAGTCTCCTCAGCAGATGGACACCTCTGCAACATATCAAGAGCATGGTTCTAATCAGAACATAATCCTGAAAGGTGGTGAACAGTGGGCCCAGCAAGAGTGGTGGCATGGCAGAAAGCACCAAAAGGCTGAGATCTGGCTAGCAACCACAACACTCAATCACAATCTTGTAGTAGGCAAACACAGCCCCTTCATCTGCTTCATCAAACAGCCCTACAACCGTTTCCAACATGCCAACTCAAAACAAGTGTGAGGCCCTCTGACTGGCATCTCCACAGGAGCAAGTATATAGGGACACTATACAGAACCCTGAGGTGTCTATGTTGGTACCAGCTCCATAGCCACTGGCCACAGCGACAACTTGAACAGAGTGTGTCCCAGATCCCCAGCCGATACCACATTATTGAAATAAGACACAAACCAGCCTTTTTCACCAAAACCTCAGCAACCTTAACCAATGGACCCATGCAGAGGAGTATTACAGAATGTAAGTACCCATCATTAATTTTACTCTGTCTCAGTGTAGGTGGCTGGCATGGGCTTATTTTCTACCCACACATATCTCCTAATGTTGGGGGAGGGGGACAGACATAATATCAGATTAGGCTGAGACCAGGGCTTCTAGGCAGACTTCCCTCCTTGACAGTGAGACCAAATTCTAATGTGTCAGTGCTGTCTATTAACTTCCCTTTTGTGAAGGGGATCTGGAACATTGAACAAATTGGACCTGTATGCAAAAACTGTTGGCTGTGAAGTTTTTCATTATAGCCAAAGATTGTGAACTTTGCAGAAAAATATTTGGATAATAAATGTAGCAGAGGGCAGTGTATGGCCCAGAGATTGTTTTTCCATCAGAGCAGATCTTGAGGATAATTATAGGACTGAGTACATGGTTTGTTATCTAGTTATACTGAAAATATTTGCCATGTTGTATTAAGATTTGCCATGCTCTCAAATAATCATCTTTCTGTGTTATGCTTGTTATATTGCAGGGGGTATGCAGAAGGTTTTTAATCCTCTGTTTAATGTCTCTGAGAGGGAAAATGGGCACAGACAGGCAGGGAGTTGGTATGAATCAGAGGCATAGCTGATAACACCTCTTATAAGGATGGCAATGTTGTCCCCCCACCCCCCTCCACCTCACCTGAATAGAAATAGAGAAGGCTAGATAACTACTATCATCTATGTACCGTGGTTTGAGATGTGTGTCCTTTTTGAGGCATGCCTCACTAGTGTACTGTCTCTGCAAACCCCCTATCATTTAAAAGATATAAGATCTCATCACTGCAGCCTGCTTTAGAACTTGGTTTCTATAGACCTGTTCTGACATCTGTGACCTCATGTCCCACCCAGTTCACTAATCCTGGGGCACTGTACAATTATATGACAGGATACTCTATCTCCATTAGATATTTTTGTATTTTAATTATATTGTACCTCTCATACACTGGGTTTTGCCTGAGAAAGGATTTTAGGGACCAGTGCACTTTCCCAGATAACAAAATTAATCAAATTGGATCCCTTTTTTCACTTCCACAGTCCTCCCCCTTTTTCCAAGTAGGGATTAAATGGAAGGGAAATCCATGTGGGCTATATCCTCATAATTGCCCCACTACCCCTATGCCATTCTGCATGGGGGTTATGATATGCAGCAGGAGATGTCAGTGGGACCGGGAGATTACAGTTTATTCACCCTTATCTCCATTTATGAAGAGGTATATTTCCAGCCAGCAAACCATGGTACCTCCTCTCGCATCCCTCCCACCCACAAAATCTTGGCAGTAGTTCTTTAGGACCATGAGGGAGGATCAGCACTACTGACAACTGTAGTATGCAGTCTCTTCTGAGCTTCAGGTTTTAATGGTTTCTCGCTATGACATTCAGACAAGCTACAGTCTTGGTTTTTCTAAACCATGGGTTAACCAAGGTCAAGCTATGTATTTTCACTAACCCTAGATCTTATTGATATGCTCACTACCCAGGTCAGATGGGATCAGGCCTTGGGGAAGGGGTACCCCCAACCAGTCTTTCCCAGACTGATCTTACAAGGGTCACACCCAGAGCAGCTTCTATAATTTATACTTTGACTTGGAATGCCTTACTGCTCTGCTTTTGTACCATATTGTTGCATGCTGCAGGGGAATCCAAAGTGTTTGGGATATGACAATTGGTGGAGTATGTAACTGTTGTTCTAGGGGGGAATTCAGTTGTACGTACTGTGTTTGAGGGGTACTCAGTCTTCTACTGTCTTCACAGGAAGCACTGCTGGGGATGTACGGAGAGCTTCAAATTACTGTTCCTGCATGGGGAAGGGTTGTTAAGTCTAGGGTCTTTGTAGGAAGCAGTGCAGGGGCTTGTTAGGGACATGTTAGATAAGAAAGTCTATCTACTGGGGGGTATTCAGGGAGTAAAGTGAGGCTGAGGCAGGCAAATGGAGGGAGCTGGGGACGGACATACTAGGGAATGGAGTAGCACTAGTGGGGGAGGATGGGGACAGTGAAGGAGGGGGGGCACAGGGGGCAGCAGGATGCTAGAGGGGCCATCAGGGGTAGAATAGTGTGCTGTAATGGTTGTGGAGTGGCAGTCTGGATGAATATATTGTGGAAGCTAGGATGGTGTCCAATTTGTCACAGGCTTAGGAGACTCAAGGAAGAAGTACAGTGGATTGCTAGAGAGTTGCAGAGGATGGGGGAGGGAGGAATGGGGTTGGGGCAGAGGGCAACAGGAGGATGCCATGTGGGTGGAACAATGGTATGGGGAGATGGGGGGGGAGCAGGAGCAATACAAATAGGTGGCTTAGCATGGGGGGGTATGGGCAGGAGGAAGGAGCCCACACCGAGCACAGCAGAGAGGGCAGGTAATAGGTTTGTGGTGCTGGCAACATTGGAGGAGGAGAGGGGGTGAGAGATCTCCAGGAAGGGGTAGGTAAGGAGAAGCAGGAGGATGGCACAAGGGTCAGTAGTCAGGCAGAGGATGGTGGTAGGGGTAAGGGGAGAGGGGCACAGCTGAACGATGGATGAAGATAGCAGGGGTAAATGCGAGAGGAGCAATGCTAGAGCGGAGAATGGGAGGGACTTAGCAGAGGGGAAGGGGGAGACCAGGGTGGAGGAGAAGGATGGGTAGGAGTGTGAGGGAACAATGAGGGGGGGGCATAGGTCTGATGTGGAGAGGGGGAACCATAGGAGGGAAAAGCAGGGTTACAGCTGGGGTGGACTCTAGCAGTAGATACCAAGGTAAAAGGGCAGGGAGGGAGATGAGGACTGGCGAGGGAGGGAGGGTTAATAGTGCTGGGGGACTCCATACTTAAAGGGATTAGATGGGGCAACAAGGGAGAATGGCATAGTTGCATCTTGGTGGAGTCCATACCAAGCTTAACTGCAGGCAGGGTGGGGCAGTCAATTCTAAAGTGTGCTAGGAGGGGTAGGAGGAAATCGCATCTCATGGCGAACGTGTGTACAAATGACCTGGCGGGGGAGATGGCAGAAGTAGTGAGGGAGAGGTTCAATGAACTGGGCAGGCTGTGTGGGGAGCTAGGGGAATCAGTGGCCTTCTCAGAGGTGCTCCCAGTACCCTGTGCTAGTATGGCGAGGAAAGTAAAGATTGGGGAGTTCAACACCTGGCTGAGGGAATGGAGTCTATCCAGGGGATACGGGTTGGTAGGGAGCTGGGACAGAATCTGGGACAACAATGAACTTTATGCAGGGGATAGGCTACACGTGAGTGGGGAGGGGAAGTGGGTATTAAAGCAGAGGGTGGGGGAATACATAGCTATGAAGGTGGATTTAAACTAGGTGGAGGGTGACTAGTGGACAGATGGCAGGCAGGTATCCCAGAGAGTGGAGCCAAACAAGCTTACCCCCCAGGCTAGCAGGGAGGAACTTGGAGCAGTGGCACGGGGGGATTAGGAAGGGGGTAATTCAGGGAGAGGAGGGGGCAGGTATGGGTTGAAGGGTGATCTCACTGAATACAAGAAGCCTTGGTAACAAATCAGCGGAGTTACAGGCTCTCTTTGCAATAGGGAGGGTGGACATTGCGGCCATCAAGGAAAAATGGGACACCCAGTACCAGGAATGGGATTTGATGATCCCATGGTATAGGATATTCAAGAAGGATAGGGCTAAGGGAAAAGGGGGTGGTGTGGCAATATATGTACTGGAGGGAATAAGGTGCATAAGGGAGGAGGGGGAGGAAGGCAGAACAGAGTCCCTATGGATGCAGCTTCAAGACTTAAAAAGTAGGACATTGAGGATGGGGGTGGTGTACAGGCCACCAGCCCAAGGGGATGATCTGGATAAGGAGTTAGCTGAGCAAATCAGAAGGGTCTGTAGGAAAGGGAACACTGTAGTGGGGGGGGACTTCAACCTACCGGGAGTGGAGTGGAGCACCCCGACCACCATGAGTGCAAGGGAGCAGGTCTTATTAGAGGCAGTTCAGGACAGCTTCCTGGTGCAGTTGACCCATGAGCCAACTAGACTGGATAGGACTCTGGACCTGGTTCTATCAAATGGGGAGGCTATGAGGGATCTGTAGGTGGAGGACACTCTGTCTGGGAGTGACTACCACACAGTATGGTTCATGCTCAACATGGTCAGGGAAGCAGGATGTACGGGTACCTGGGTGATTGACTTTAAGGGGGTGGACTTTAAAAGGGTGGGGGAAATTTTGGGCAGGCATCTGGCAGAAATTTAGCCACACATGGATGCTAGCCAAAAAATTGGATATTATTAAGAATGGGCAGGAGGCTACTGGGACATGTACAAGAACAAGGAGTAAGAAAGGAAGGGCAAAAAAAAACATATCTGGCTGATGCAGGAGGTCATAGAAGGGGTGAGTGGAATAAAAAAGGCATTTCAGAGACACAGGAAACAGGGAAGGGGATAACAGGGAGGTGTATATGAAGAAGTCCAGGGAGGTTACCAGGCTGGTCAGAGTGGCCAAGGCTTCCAGGGAACTGAGATTGGTGCAGGTCATTAAGAATGGAGAAAAAGACTTCTTCAGATACATCAGTGAAAGATGGAAAAACAAAGATCAGCTTGTGAGGGTTAGAAAGGATGGGGGCTAGGTGGAGAAGGGGGAGGACCAGGCAGAGGCACTGAATTATTACTTCTGCTCTATGTTCACAAAAGAGAAAGGGGGGAAGACACCACCTGGGAGAGGACGAGTGGGTGGAGGGGGTGGAGGCTACTGATATAGGGATTACAGAGGATAGGGTGCTGAAAGGTTTATGGGCTCTGAGGGGAGATAAGGCACCCGGTCCAGATGGCATTCACCTTAGGATACTTAAGGAACTAGTTGAGATCCTGGCAGGACCACTGGCTGACCTGTTCAATACCTCCTTGGACACTGGATGCATACCACTGGACTGGAGGATGGCACATGTGGTATTCATTCACAAACATGGACCTAAGGATGAACCAGGCAGCTATAGACCAGTGAGCCTCACATCAACTGTGGGAAAATGCATGGAGACGATCCTAAAAGAGAGGCTGGTGACCTTTTTAGAGATCAATGGTCTCCAGGACGGTCAGCAGCATGGATTTGTCTCAGGAAGATCCTGCCAGACAAATGTATTACAACTGGGTGACATGGGAACTGGATAAAGACCACGCGGTGGATGTCCTGTATTTGGATTTCAGCAAGGTCACTGATTCCATGCCACATGGGAGGCTTGGGGGAAGCTGGAATATATAGGATTGGGGACTCTAGACTGGATTATTACAAATCAAGCCAACCTAATTCTCCAGGCAGGCACGATGGCCGATTCAATCAGTGACCACTTTCCCACCTATCTTGTGTGGACCACAAAGGCCAGCCGTCCACCTCATAAACTCTTGCCACCAGAAAGTTCAACAACCAAGACTCTAATGTTGCCCTGGATGATGCCAGAAGCATAAATTGGTCTGCCCTCTACCTCCTTAACAATGTCTCCTCTGTAGTTACTTTCCTCACTGATGTCCTTGCAGAGGCTACAAGACAAACACTTCCCCATCACCACCAGGAGGGTCAGAAGGGGCTGCACCAAATGGCTATCTAAAGAGCTGTTAGCTCTAATGAAAGCTAGGGACTCCAAATGGACGGCCTACAAATCCTCACCTTCACCACAACTCTGGGAGGCTTATAGACATCTGTATAACACTTGTAGAATAACAGTCAAGATGTCAAAATGCACCTGCTTCACTACAGTACAAAAAAATCTCCTTCGGGAACCCCCGAAGTTTCTGGGCCTCTATTGGCTCTCTTATAAATCCCAAGTCAAATAAGAGAATTATGCAGCTTGTAACCCCCACTTACCTAATTGATGACCCCATCAAGATCGCCAATACCTTTAACTTCATGTTTACTAACCTAAGCGCATACCTAAGCAAGTTCTTCCCCCAGTCCTCTACCAGACCTTATAGTGCTTACAGTGCCAGCCTAACTCCTCAATGACAGACACCTCCACTCCTCCCTTCTATTTTAAGACCATTGGTCACAAGGTCACCACTAAGCTGTTGAATGCACTCCCTAATAGGGGGAGCCTGGGCAGTGATAAGTTATACCCTTCCTTCCTGAAGATCATCTCCCCAGCTCTGGTCAGACCTTTAATCTACATAGTCAACCTCGCACTCCCATCAGCAGTAGTTCCTGACTCCTGGAAACATGCACTTGTCATGCTGATTCACAAATCTGGTGACCCCTTCACACCATAAAACTACAGGCCCATCTCCCTCCTTCCACTCCTTAGCAAGTTGTTGGAAAAAATTGTGCACTACCAATTGTCAGAACACCTACACAAATACAACCTCTTATGTCCCCTGTAGCATGGTTTCTGCAAACACCACAGCACCTCCTCGGCCTTGGTGCTCTTCACTGACCATGTCCTCAGGAATATGGACTCAGGCAAGGCTACAGGTGTGTCATTTGTGGACTTGTCAAAGGCATTCAACCTAGTCGATCATGAGCACCTCCACAACACCCTGTCTCACTTTGGCTGCTCCCCTAATGCTGCTGGTTAGTTTTGCAGCTATCTTTCCAACAGGTCCCAGTCCATGCTAATTGGGAAAGACTCCTCTGCCTCACTGCCCATTCACACTTGGGTACCCCAAGGCTCCATCCTTGGCCCTCTACTGCACTCTATGTTTATCAATGCTCTCCCAGCATCTAGTCTGAACTGCAATGTGTACTCTGTTGTACACAGATGACTTTGTTCTATATTATAGTGACAAGTCCCTGCAATCCATCTCCTCCACTATCACACACAATTACAGTGTCACACACAATTGGTTCTTCTCTAGCAAACTACTTGTAAATTAGAAAAAAACAAAAGCTATGTTCCTCGGCTCCAAACCATTCATCGCCAAGGTCGCCAAATCCAATATGCCACTCACTGTGCTCACTCCTGCAGGCTCTCCCGTTGAAACTGTCTCCACGTTTAAACACCTGAGGTGATACTTGATCCCTCTTTTACCTTCAATAAGCACATAAATCTCATGGTGAGAAAAATTAATCAAAAACTAGGTGTTGCCTACCGCATTGAACACCTCCTGTCCTCTGAAGCTCATCTGGCAATTGCACAAGGTAATCTCCTGCCCTTTCTGGACTACCATTCCCCTATTTACTCTGTCATGCCCATTTCTCTTCGCTTCCGAGTTAACACCACTTACAACTCCATATGTCATTTTGTCCTCCTAGCTCCACATAACACCCACCACTGTGTGCTCTATCAGTCTCTTGGCTGGCTCCCTCTCTAAGGCCGATTTGACTATGATATGGATTGCCTGGTCAACTGCATTCTCAGGAATTATCTGCAGTCCCCCTATGCTCCACTTCTGGATGAAAGGACAGCCTCTAGAAATCTCAGGGACTCCTCTATCACCTCTCTGGAATTATCGCATATCTGGACAAAGATGGGCAGTAAGGCCTTCTCTGCCTCAGCCCCCTTCCCTCTGGAACCATCTCCCATTGTCAACTCGCTCATCACCCTCCCACCTGTCTTTCAAAACATACTTGAAGGACTGGCTTCTCACTGAGTCTATGTGTAAATGCTCTTCTGACAACCCTCGAGCACTACAACCACCCTAGCTCCCACAATGAATAGAAATTAATGTTTTGCTATTTCTTTTTCCTTTTTTCTGTACTATTTTATCGCTGTATACTAGTTAGCCAACCATATGTTAGTCAGCTTATTGCATGTTTGGTATCCTGCTCTCCTGTAACAATTACTGACTGTTTTACCTGTATTTGATAATGGAACATACTCTCTTGAGTTCCTGTCCGCATAGCGTAGTGATGCTCTTTCATGTATTCTCATGTACTTTTAAAGCTCTCCTATTGGAACTATATTATATCTTACCCAAGTTATGTATTTTGTTGCTGACTC
Source organism: Neoceratodus forsteri (assembly GCA_016271365.2). Taxonomy (NCBI): domain Eukaryota; kingdom Metazoa; phylum Chordata; order Ceratodontiformes; family Ceratodontidae; genus Neoceratodus; species Neoceratodus forsteri. The sequence continues at coordinate 735,464,952 of CM057456.1, forward strand.
TTGTTACCACTCTGTGGCCCGGGTCATGGCTGAAAATGATCCATTGGATCAGTTCACTTACCTGGTTATCAAAAACATACATACATACATACATACATACATACATAATACATACATACATAAATAAACAAACAAAGATGGTATTTTGGATCACCAATTGGCTGAGGAGAAGACAGCAAAGGGTGGTGGTGGTGGTGGGGGGGAATTCTCATCACCGAGGGATGTAATGAGTGCGGTGCCACAGGGATCAGTATTGGAACTGGTGTTGTTTGGGATATTCATAGCTGATATCTCCCATGGGGTCGGGAGTAAGATCAGTCTCTTTGCGGATGACACAAAGATGGGAGCTGTGGTAGATGACATCAAAGGGTGGAGGGGGCTGCAGGAGGACCTGACCAAACTACATGAGTGGTCAAATGCATGGCAGTTGTGATTTAATGCCAAAAATTGCAAGATATTGCACTTCAGGGCTAACAACCAGGGGAGGAGTTATCAGCTGGGGGGAGTACAGCTGGAATGCACTGAGGAAGAACAGGGTCTAGGGGTGCTTATAATGGGAAGTTTGAACAACTCAGCTCAGTGCAGGAAGGCAGCAGCAAAAGCCAACAGGATGCTGGGGAGTATAGCGAGGGGGATCTCCTCCAGAAATAGTGAGGTAATCCTGCCCCTCTACAGGTCTCTGATCAGGCCGCAACTTGAATACTGCATGCAGTGCTGGTGCCCATTCCTGAAGAAGGACATCAGATTATTGGAGGGTGTACAGAGGAGGGTGACAAAGATGATCCAGGGATTAGAGGGCTACTCCTATGAGGAGAGGCTGGGCGAGCTAAATGTGTATTCCCTGGAGGAGAGGAGGGATAGGGGGACATGATCAAAACCTTTAAATATTTAAAGTGGATTAACAAGGGATTTTCTAGATTAGAAGGGGAGGGTCATGAGGGGCACCAAATGAGATTTGAGGGCAGATTCAGGAGGAGGTCATGAGACATTATTTCACTGAGAGGGTGGTGGATAAGTGGAATACTCTGCCAGAGGAGGTAATAGCCTGTGGCACGGTAGACAGTTTTAGAGGGGATTGGATAGAGTGAGGGGGTTAATAATGAGGAGGGAAGGGGGGGTGGGGCAGCAATGAGTTGAAGGGCTAGTTGCATAATCGAGCAGACTCGATAGACCGTGAGGCCTGTTTCTGCTGGTATTTTCATATGTTCATATGTTTTACAGTTATGTTGACAGTTGTATTATCTGATGTGCATGTTGCCATGATGCACATTGAAGTTGGAACATCTATCAAAGGTTTATGGCAGCACCTCCCCTTGGAGTATCAAGGCTGAACACCAGTCCCCCTCAATATTCTGTGATAAGTCATTGTAAATAACCTCAATTAATTGTATTACTTGGGATATCAGTAGGCTAAACTCACCCATAAAATGGTGAAGGATTCTTAGCAGGTTTTTATCAATGAGGGACCAAATAGCTTTTTTTACAAGAGACTAAACTGATTCAGACCGAGGCCTCTAAGATGTACAGGGAATTAGTGGGCATAGAGGTGCATAGCTGTGCACCTCCTTAAAAGCCAATGTATCTATCCTAATCCATAGGGCACTGAAATTGAAAGTAATATGCCAATTTTCAGACACAGAGGGTCACTGGAAGCTGGTAAAATTGAACACCCCTTAAGGACCTACTTTTATAGTGAACGTATATGCACATATTGGGACAGGCCAACACAAACATCTGGGAGCCTTCTACCACAGTCATTATCATTATCAGCGAGGATTTCAGTCTCACATTGGAGAATTGTATAGATAGGTCAAATGGCCACACAGAGCCACACTCTAATGCACCGGTGGCCTTGAAACCCATGATGTCAGAATTCTGCCTGACTAGTACCTGGTGCATGCTTCACACCAGGAGCTGGGTTATATTTACTTTCAGCAACCCATTCTACCTTGAGCAGTATAGACTGAGCATTGGTGGTGTCCACTATTGCTTCACTATACCTCTCTGATCATACTCCAATAATATTATCTCTGGTCTTTTGTCCAGCTATGCAGTGTTCTCCTTCCTGAAGATGTGCCCCCTCCCCCATTATTACAGGACTCTAAATTTAGGCTCTGGATCAAGAGTGAGGCAAATTCCTTTTTTAAACTAAATGATAATGTAGATGTTAGCAGTCAGTCAGTGTTAGAGGCCTTTAAAGTCACTATGCAATGGTTTATCATGGCGTATACTGCCCATCACAGGAGACTGAGAGAGGCTGAAGAAAAAGAGCTGGTGACAAAACTGGAGGGAAAACAATACAGGGCATTCCAGCTGGACAATTCATTCATATACGACGGAATTACACCAGCTTAGAAACTTTTGAATTACAGGCACTTGACCTCAAACAAAGGTTCTGTGAGACGGGGTACTCCGCTAAGACCATCAACAGGGCCTACAAATCGGCAAAAAACAGAAACAGGAGTACTCAACTGTTTCACCACACAGAGAACAGAGACAATGGAGAAACCAGTCTCTTTGGTGGTGAAATATAATGAGTGGGAACCACCAATATGTAAAATAGTCCATAAGAACTAGAAACTCATAAAGTCTGACAGGAAATTAAGTAGGGTCTTAGGGACAGCACCTCAAGTTACATATTCCAGGAAAGAGAACCTTGGTGATCTCTTGATGCACAACCACCTAAAATCCCTACCCAGCCAGAACACCTGGTTGTGGGCAGAGTTCCTAACAGTACATTTAAGTGCCGTCATTGTAATGTTTGTAAACATGAGGTTACAAGTGAAAAAATAAACATTCCAGGAAACAACAGAAATTCAATGAAACAACATGTTACATGTAGCGCCAGATACGTTGTGTATGCTGCCTATTGCCCATGCCTCAAATTTTATTTAGATACAACCATATATAGAACTAAGGACAGTCTATGAGAACATGTTAGGGCCATTAGGGGTGACAAGTTGGACAATATCTTAGGCAACCACACCGCTACTCGTTGGTACATGTATGCAACCAGAAAGTTTGAAATTCAAAGTCTTAGAGTATGTACCAGCTAACCTGAGAGGTGGGGACAAATTGTTTTGGTGAACCATGTACAGGAATCCAAGATTAATACAAGAACTGTTCATGTGTTCTGATATAATACAAATCAATTTATCATCTTTCTTTTCAGTCTGCCCTTCTCCACTAAGCCTCCATAGCTACCTTTAACTCACCTTTCCTACCTCTCTACCTCCACTCCTTTACCTCACATCTTATTCTTCCTCCCCTACCTGCATCTAGAGACTCCATCCCCATCCTACCTACCTCAGTCTGACACAAGTGACTTGTCTTAGGAAGCATTGTAACAGTTTCCTCTTTTATTTTTTGTAGACTTTATTTATGATCCGTTCCTTTGGGGAACTCTCTCAGGCATCCACCACTCACTGCAAGCTCTACCTCCCACCTGAAGCTCTTTCCTCACCCCGCACCCCCCCCGAGGTGAGGCCACCCTATCCACCCAGGGCGTTGTATCTGAAATCCAATGTGATGGCTGGGTGGTAGGTCTGGTGAGGAGAGAAGCCAGTGATGGAGTGTGGCTCAGCAAGGCGAGGTGCCAAAGCCTATCCCTGAGGACAGAGATTTTTCTTAGTTTCTTCCCCCTATGATTGCAGCGTGCAGTGACGCCTGTTCATGGCTGCCCTGCTGGCGTCTGCCGCACTCCACCCCTTATGTCGACTGGTGTACCTGCAGTGCCCCCGATCTCCATTGGGGGCTGCTAAGACACCGAGCAACCCTGGATCCCTCCCCAGGGAGAGGAGAGCTGTCCTCCAGATGCTCCATCCTCTCTCTCCTCTGCCATCCCACGGCTACCCGAGTCCATCACTGAACCCTGGCTGTCAGCGTGGCACAAGGTGTGGCATCCAGCGCATCAACCCTCATCACCACATGGCCAGCTAACAGTTCCCTCTTGAACACAAGTCTCCCTAAGACATTGGGATTCAATATTAATATGTTTATTTTTAATATCTTAGCAACTGAGCAAGGGAATGAGTCTAATACTGACCAGCATAATGGCATTGCTAGGAATAGAATCCAAATAGATTCAATACTTATTGAGGTTTCTTGCCTATCTGGCAATCTAGTATTTGACACTAGCATGCACTGCTAACCAGTTCCTAGCTTTTTAACATTGTCCAAATTCAGTCATACGTGATAAGTGAGCATGACTGTCAATAATGCCTCAATCCACCTCTTTGAAACATATATTTTTGGGAACTGTGGAAACTTGTTTATGTAACCCCCTAGAAATGGGGGTTCCTGAAAATCTTCCTTGGGTGTGCCTAAATGCCCATTGCCAGGCTGGTGTCCTGTGTCCTAATCGTTGAGGGAGTGAATTTCTGTAGGAATTGTAGTTTTTCCACTTTGGCGCCTGGGAGGCAGTATAGCGCAGTGGTTTAAGGCTCTGAGCTGCAAATCTGGAGACCTGGGTTTGAATCCCACAGCCCCCACTTGCATACTGTGTGACCCTGAGCAAGTCACTTAACTTCCCTGTGCTCCCAGGTCACATCTGTAAACAAGCTTTCAGCTTAGTGGGTCTCTCCTGGTTAAACAATTGGAAAACAAAATATGAAAACAAACCGAATGGACCTGGAGGGGGAGCCCTTGCTGTGGCAGACAGATGAGACAGATGAATCAACAATTTGAACCTTCTGGATCAGAGGGAAAGTCCCAAGCTGCCTGCAGCACAGAGTCAGTCTGAGTTTGGAGTTGAGAGAGTGAACAGCTCGAGACATTCGAGCAGCTGCTCCTGCATAGTCATGCGGGAAACTGGTGGGAAGGCTGTATTTGTCCTACCTGCCTACTTGTCCCTCGTGAGAGAATCCTTCAATTAAATATTAACTGAACTTTATCTGAACCAACTGTGACTAGAATTACCGAATTATGACTACACAATTACCTGAAGAGGACCGAAGATTTGCTCCATGCGATTCGGTCTGTCAGGACATCTGAAACCACTGCAGAATGTACAGTTTTGCTCAGGGACAATAAAATTGCAACTGGACTGTCATCCAAACTATGGTACTGTGTTTTCTTTTACTAAAGATGTGCTAAATGCTGTCAGTGGGTTGTGATTTGGTTCCCCACTGCTTAATTGTGTCACGCTTGCTGGAAGCTGTATCTAGCACTACTGGACTGCCATCCAAATTGTTCACCTGGTCTGGGCCCTGCCAACCTGGCCCAGCCAGCTACTCACACCACAGAGAAGACCATCAACGAGAGACCTGCCCGGGGATCAGCTCCCTGCTCAACAACACGAACAGGAATGACACAACGGTGAATCGTGTGGGCCCTGCTTCTCCTGGCAAACCAGCAAGTCATACTGCAGTCTCCATTTCGTCCATCCTGTGTCCTGTACTGTGTAGTGTGAGTAAACACCATGGTAGCTACCTGCAACAACAGCTTAATCAAAGTGTGTCATCTGATTTAATTGTTTTGTCTAATTATCATGAACTGAGCCTCCAGGCTCCGGATTACAAATTGTGGGTTATTGTGCATGACTTGTCTTTCCATCATAGAGCACCAACCAGCTGCAATGCCGGCCTACCCCAGGCAACGTGTCAGGCTAGCCTACTTCACCACTGGGTACCTAGAATGTGTGTGTGACTGTGTTGAGGGACTCTAAAGTGCATGCCTTGTAGCCTGATTGAATCATTATCTAAACCAATCAACCTGATTGCACCCCTTCCTTGTTCATTTCCCCAGAATAAATCAGATCTGAATCTTTTTGCACTTAACCTACCTGTGGTGCACTTCTGTACAAATAGCACTGCAATACTATTATTGGCTGTGTTTAACCTTACTTTACAGGGGGTCTTCGGGGCTGAACAGGTGGAACAAGCCCTGGTGGTAAGTGTAATCAGAGTGGGGATATAGCTGATGTTTGGGGGCTATTGTACCTGTGTGTTCTGTTCATTGTTTAGGCCACTAGAGGGGAAAGATGGGGATCACAGTGTCCCGGAGGGCTGTACCCAGGTCAGCTACGCTACCACTAACCCTGTCCTCCAGGTGGAGGCACCTGTTTTCAGTACCAGGCCCTTTAACATTCACCTGCACCTAGTCATGCAGGCATTGGTAGTAGCCCTTGGGATAGCACAACCTAGGGATTACATTTGTAACAACTGACACTTCACCTCCTCATTTTGATCATATTTACCATCACAGATGTGTTTTCTTTTATATTTTAATTAAACCATCTATCATTTCTGCAGTAAGGGAACCCACTCGTTCAGGCATTGTGACTCATTTTCTTACATTCATAGCCTCTTATGTCACACCCATCCCACCATAGTATTCCTCCCCACTCCACTCCTTCCTACTATACCTACCCCCCTAACCCTATCCTATTTCTACCAGCCTACCCCCACACTTTCCGTTACTTTACTATGATTTCCTCCCCCTTCTATCTCCTCCTACCTTATATCTCTTACCTCAGATGTTTTTGAATAGATTTTTTTTTGTTTTTGAACTTCCACTCACTCTTAACTTGTGAAACTTGTATTTTTAAAGTTCATAGTTAATGTCTTAATCACACTTTTTTGTATTTCTTGCACTAGCTGCAAGGTTTACACGTAGCTTGTTTTGTACAGTGATTGGCTCTTGGATGGGGCAACCTTTTTCAAGAATGAACATTCTAGCAAGGACATTGCCACTTTAATCAGGGTAAATAAAAGGAGACACATCAGCACCTTAACTCTGCCTTCAATCGAAGCGTCAGAGCAATGCAAAGCATCAGGGAGGTAGGTCAGTTGTCCTCCAGGGGCTCTGATAGCACTCAGGTTTTTGTCAGCGTTTAGCATTATTCTGTACCTATACACTTTGCACTGATTTTTTTGCGACTGTAAATAAATATGTTCAACATACTAGGCTAGTGTTCACTGCCTTTTTTGCTCATTTTGCTAAGTAGTGTATCCTCACAGGCAATTGGTTCCACCATGTTAAGTCGATAGCATTGCTGTCGACATCCCTGACATGACGAGAACAATGCCGACTGTCAGCATTGTGCCCATCAGAACAAAGTGTTTTTTTTGCAGGGGCCTTTGCCCCCGCACCTCCATCTCTAGATAACCAACTCTGAGTCGGAGTTGGTTCGGGGTGGGGGCGCAACACCTGGAAATGAAGTGGTGGTGTCAAGCGAGACCATCACAGTGACCTGGCAAGATTTGTTGCTGTGGTGGCCTTCACTATAAAACAGTCATTGTTCCATCGGTATACTCATTCAGCCACATCACATTTTGGGACTCAGCAGTTGCATCATTCTTTCTGCCTACATTTGAATCCTCTCTTAAAGGGACACTGTCAGCTGAATGTTGACATTTTTTTCTCATTGTAATAAAGTGATTTGTGACCTAAAACATGTCCATTTGTTTTCTATTTTAGGGTCTGTAGTAATTTTCTTTCAAAAAACCACCCAAAAGGTGTTTAGTTAATGAAATTTTATGTCAAATGTTTAGGAGCAGGTCACCAGCAATCCAGTCCTATCCTACATGCTGTGAGCGCATTTACATCTCTAATGCACTGCTCAAGTTGGCAGCAGTTTGAGACATGAACAAGCAAGGCAATGACATGCCTGTTTGAGATGCTATGCACAGATATGCTTACTCTCTGCAGCGTGAGCACCTTCTTGTCAGCTGTCTGTCAATGGTATCTTCTCAGTCATGTAACGTTATAAAGTAATAGCTATGTTATATAGGTCAGCCTCAAGAATTGTCTTAAACATGTAAACTTATTGCAATAATTGTATGTTACCTGGTTAGATGATATCTGTTTTGAGACACTTATTGGAAAGCAGTGGCAGTTAGGGGGGTTATATATTAAGAGTTTTTTCTGTGAATGGTAGATGAATGATAGCCTTGTATGGCACGGTAGTGTGTATAACTGATCTATGCACCTTGTTCCCCCCAAAACAATAAAAAACCTCTTTAATGTTTCATCCATCACCGGGTGCCTACCATAGTCTGAAACATGATTCATGAAATGGAATGTTGTGTCCATGTATTTTTGTAGTTCCTGTATGTTTCCTTTCATTGTATTATTTTTCTGTTTGTCTGAAGAGCACATACTTATATTATGGTGGTAGTTGAAGATGGGGATAACAAGACCTCCCTGCCATGAATCTGTGCTGTTTACTATCCTGGATCCCTTTGCTCTCCAAGTAGTCCACAAAGTCCTCTTTGACTAATGACTCCAATCAGATTCCCAACAATAGAGGTAAGACTGATAGATTTGTAGTTCCTAGCATTTTTCTTGCCCCCCCCCATGAAGTAGAACTAGGACCACCACCCTCCAGTCCTTCAGACTACCACCCATTCTTAAACAGCTGTTGAACAGACCCACCAAGGGCTCAGCCATTTCTGTTGCCAGCTCCCTGATTAACCTCGAATGTAACCCATCTGGTCCCAGGAACGTATTTATTTTTAATGCTGCCAGTCCTTTCTGGATCCTGTCATTTGTAAATATTGGATGCCTTATCTCCAGGACCCCCTTAGTGGCTGCTTTGATGCCACTCTCTGGCAAGGGTCTACAGTTCTCCTTAGTGAAAACTGAGCTAAAGTAGTCAAGGACAGTGGTCTTAGACCCATCCTCCTTCAACACCATGTCCCCCTCTGCTAACCTCACGATTCCCCTCCTTCCTTCCTTCATATATGAGAAAAAAACATTGTTTCTCTGCTTTTGAACCTCACTACAATACACAGGTCTGTGTCTGCTAACCACCCTCTTTGTTTCACTATTTTTCAGTATGTATTCTCGCGATTCTTCCTCCCCCTGCTTTTATTTATATTTATAGAAGGCCTTTTTCTTTGCTTTCACTACTTCCTGCCCTCTTGTCGAGAACCATAATGGTCTATTGAACCTGTTCTTTTTGGTTACCATTCTCATGCATAACTTAGATGCCTCAAGAATGGCTCTCCATCTCTCTTCCACCACCCTACATTGTCCACCCTGACTAACTTTTACCTGACCAGTTCCCTCAGTCTGCTGAAGTCTGCCCTTCTTAAATCCAGGACTTTAGCTCTTGGTTGGGCTTTCTGGACCCAAGGGCAAGTTAAAACCAAATGGAGTTATGGTCGATGTTCTCCAATGGCTCCCCTATTCTCACAGCATCTGTCACCTCTGAGTTGGAGAGCACCACATCAAGAATTGCAGTCTGCCTGGTGGGCTCTTTAACTAGCTGTACCAGCAGACAGTTCTGGAAGGCATCCAGCAAGGTTTGACTTCTACTGCTCATGGCCATCGTAATATCCAAGTTGATGTCTGGCATGTTCAGGTCACCCACTGCCACTACTTCCCCCTTTACCACTCCTCTTTCAAGTTCTTCCCTGAGCACTCTGTTGTTCTATCTCTTCCCCTTGCCCCGAAGGTCTATAGATCACCCCCAAGCACAGTTTCTTGCCTGAGGCTGCCATGAGTGGCTCCCACCATGACTCAGTCTCTACATCACAACCCCTGATGCACCCATCTTCTGCCACCTCGATGCCCTCCTTGACAAAAGGGCTACTCCTCCCCTCTACCTGTTCTTCTATCCTTCCTAAACAATGAGTACTCGAGGATTGTTAGGTCCCAGTCATTATTTTCCAAAATCCATGTTTCTGTGATGGCCACTAGGTCCACCTTAGTGTCTGCCATCAGCACCTGGAGATCATTGATTTTGTTACCCAGGCATTAAGGCATACCCCCTTCCATCTGACCCCTGATCCTCCATTGCTGCTACCCTTGTCCTCATCCTTTTTTCCTTTTTTGGTGTTTGCACACTTTGCATTACCCCTTTCTAATGTCTCCTTACCCCCTTTGCACCTGCTGTGTTGCTACAAGCTCCCAGATGTGGGAGAGTACTAGTTAGGATCCCCTTACCCTCATCTGTCACTGTGGTTCCCCCCTAGTTTAAGTCTCCTCTGCAGTCACTGTACGTGTCTACTGTAGATGTCAAACTTCTGCCCCAGTGTGAAGGCTGCCTGTCTTGTCAGGTGAAGTCAATCACCCTTAAAGAGTCTTCTATCCCGGAAGTCCCCCCAGTCCCCCACAATCTGATACCCCTTCCCCTGACATCATACCTTAAGCCACCTATTAAACACCTAAGTTACATCACTCCTTATCCTATCCTGCTTCTCCTCCCTGCCCCACACAGGGAGAACTTTGAAAATGGCCAGGGAGGTTGAGTATGCCACCAATCCATCCCCCAGTCTGCTAATAAATAAGTAAGCAATAACCCACAACAGGGTGTTTGTTTATAAGCATTTAATGCACACCTGGGGAGCATTGTGAGGCACAAGGCTGCAGGCTGAGTGTCCTCACAGCACCCCATGTGTGCATTAAATGCCTATAAACCCACATCCTGAAGTGGGCTATTGCACTTATAACATGGATTATATAAAACATCTGAAAACAGGCACATTAAGGATTTTTTACCCTCTGAAATGAGGAAAAAAAGGGACTGTATCCTGTTGCTGGTCAAAACAGTCCCTGAGCACAAAAGCAGACTGCATGCCTGTTATGCAAGGAGAAATGTGACACACTACTGATGTGATGTGTCACATTTCCAGTGTTTCACACTGTTGTGAACTGCATGAGGTATCCCCTCCCCCATGGACAGAAACAGAAACTGTGGTGCATGCTAGGGGACACATTCTGACACAACACAGCTGCCCAGCACTGTCTTGTCCCCCAAACTCACTGGCTGTCACTGTCTGTGTGTGTGTGGGGGTGTGGGTAGCCTGGTGTCCTGCTCGCATTGTGGCTCACTGAGCTATGCAATGTGGTGCTATGCTGACCAGGAGACAGCCGACTCAGCATACTGAAACACAGTGTCTCCTGTCTCGTGCTCTTTCTCTCTCTCTGTCTCTGTGCAGCGCATTTCACTGCTCATGCTCTGTCTCTCACTTTCACTGGTGTCTCCCTCTATCTTTCTCTGTCCCACATAGATGAATGACAACTTTACCCCATGCACACATGCAGTGCTTCACTGTACAACACACACAAAGAAAGAGAGAGGGCTCAGCTCACACTGCTTGACTACTGGCCACTGTTGAAGTGGCTTGCTCTCCATGTCTGTCTCCCTCTCTTTTGCTCTCAGTCTCTCTGGAGTGCAGTCCCTTCACAATTCACTGTGACAGAGGACACAGCACAAAATCATCAGGAGGAGATGGCAGCTCCAACAGAAACACTCACTGTAGGAATTGGGGGTGGGTGCCAGCATGATTGCCGTGGCACACACAGAGAGGCAGCCAACCAGACAGGACACTCAAGGATATGTCCCCCTCTTACACCATCTCTTTCACTGTGCTTTGACTTGCTCATGGGAGGAGAAATTTCGGGAATTGCCCTGACCTGTTCACTGTCCATCAGTCACTCCCTCTGTCCACAGCACACTGCTGCTTACTGAAGTCATGGGCAATATTGGTCACCAACCGACTCAGAGTGTACATCAAGCTGTCTCTTCCTCTGTGCTGTCTCTCACTCTCTCTCTCTCTCTCTCTCTCTCTCTCTCTCTCTCAGGTGCTAGGGGGAGAGGGCAGAGTGAGGACATCTGAATTGCACCATGCTGGTGCGCTGCACATTGTCATTGTATTGCACTGTCACTCATGGGTGATCTCCTCTCTGCCACTTTGAGCAGTCACTCCCTAGACAGGGGACTCTGTTTTTTTTTTCAGTCAGTGTGTCTTAGGTGAGGAGAAATCACTTGACAGATATGGCTGCAGCTAAGGAGCACAGTGACACATGATGTGGGCTGTCTTTCACTTTTCACATCCTTAAGGCACAGGTACCCCGATGGCACTTTCCCCATCAGGTGCCCATGCATTACATGCCAGAAGATACTTTTGACTCTGCAGTATTCCCAATGACAGTGGAGGAGCACTCTCTCACTTTGGTGCCGCTGTTCAATGCCTGCCTTTCAGTACTGATTTCCCCAGTAGATAATGAGTGCTGCACTGCCCCGGGATACTGAGTCAGGAAACATCACATCAACTGTGCATATACAGGCATCTTAATGCATGGTCACTTGATGTTGTTTCACCAATCAACTTCCTTTTTTTCCCTAACCCACGTTATAAATGCCAGTAACAAACAGTGAGACTGAAAGAACTGATAATGATTTGATCACAGTTGAATTGCTTACTAAATTATTGAATGGAAGCAGTCGAAATGTTATTTATTTTTTTATTTATTTGAGAATTGGTAACCAGGAAAGGCACATTGAACCAAAGATCTTTTCTGGGTGCAGCCAGGGTGAGGAGAAATAGAGGAAGTAAATAATACAAGCAGTAGGAATTACAAAGGAAATACATAATACAAGCAGTTGAGATTACAGAGCAGTAATCATGTTAAGTACTAGCAGCTGAGATTACAAAGCAAATAATGGTACAGACAAATCAAACACCGGAACACAAAGCAGCTAATAACCACAGAAGTGGGGCAACAACTCAGCATCAGAAAAAAAAACTTTAGCAAGGCTATCACTTGATGAGGAGAGCAAGCTAGAGTCATGTGCCGGCTAAATGGGGACAGGCATACCTCTCAACTGCCTACCCCATAAATCAGGGACAAAGTTTAAAAAATCAGGAGCAAAGGATCAAAACTGGGGACACATCTTCATAATTTGGGACAGCCACGCAGGAATCTGGTAGAATAAGTGACTTAATGTAAAATTCATTTTCTGAAGAAGAACAAGGGTATGCCGACCGAAAGTTGACACCCTGACGGTGAAATCCCCCACAGCGACAATTTCGATACGTTTCAAAATTGTCACTGTGAGGGACCTGCAGGTGAAATTTCACCCTTTCACTGACTTTCACCCACCCTTCAAGTTAACTCTTACTCGGAGTTAACAATCCTTGGTGGTGGGCATGGGGGTGCAGTCCCCTGATAGAAAAACACCTGATGTCTGACAGGCGAAATTTCGCCTGTTGATATCGGGGATCACGCTATGCCAAACCTAGACAACACTGTTGTGGAGTCGGCATAGGTAAACCAAGAACAAGACTGTAACTTTAATGTTTGATATTAGTTTTTGTCAATCAACTATTTGTATCCTCCTTTGGACAAAGAGCATTTGAATATAAGGCTATTACCTGTTATAATAACCTGCTAGAATCTGTTTGGGGGTGTAGAAACTTGAATGCATTCAAATCTAAACTGTATAATGTTTTCATGAACAGCTCAGATTGCTCATGTTTCGAGTGCATTTTCGTTTGTGGCACCAACCCTGTGAAATTCACTGCATGATGGGATTAGGGAGGCCCCATCGATAAATGCCTTTAAAAGGAAGCTAAAGAAATTCTTATTTAGAGAAGTATTTCCCTCTAGTTGATGTTAATTTAATTTAGTAATTTAAATCTAGTATTTTATGCATTTTATCATTTATATATATATATATATATATATAACTTCTCACTTGTACAGAGCCTTGAATCAAAATGAAATTGTGCACGATACTAAATAAATGAAATGACATGAAATGAGTGATATGTGTTATTCTGTGTATGCATACGTGTATATATTATTTATGTATAGTCTTCACAGTGAAAATGGCAGTTCTGAAAATCTGCTTATCAGTTTAGATAAGAGAAAATGGAATGAAAAATGAAATCTATTTATTTATTTATTTATTGAATTTTGTTGACCCGGTAGACCCACTGAGACTAGAAGTCCCTTTTACAGGGGCAACCAAGGGAAGGGGGTACAGATGGTAACCAACTGAAATTGAACCAGATTAAGCTGTTGGTGATATTTCTAGTGAATATGGGAAATTTGGCCAGGACACCGGGAAAATTCCCCAACTCAGTCTGCGGGGGGAGCCTTTGTCCCTCTGTCCAACATGATGAACAGTCCTGCTGTGGATGGTGTTGGTGGAGGTCCTGCTCTGCCTCAGGGTACTGCGTCTCCTTTGGATCCTTTGATTGCTTCTGATTCTGGGGCTTATTTACAGAATGTGGACTGCCTGCCTGCTACTGAGACCTCTTTTGCTCCTGTTTGTACTTCTGCTGTTGGTGTTTCTCCCTTTGAGAATGCTGCTCCTCAGGACAGCAGACCAGATGCTTCTATCCCTGAAGAACATCTTCGGCAGCTATTTTCTCAAAATAAATGTTTTCTTTTGCAACTGGTGCGAGATGACTCAGATTTTCCATTTACAACTAATTCAGCAGACAGTTCCCTGTCTCCTAGCACCCCAAACCCTTTGCTCCCCGGTTCTGCATTGCAGTCTGATTTACCTACCCCTCTACATTTATGACCTACTACTCAATCTCCTGGCCCTTTGGATATTACCTGGTCTCCCGAGGCTGCTTTACATGTGGCAGGATGGCACCATTCTGAGGAAGGACAGCCCTGGTCTTCTCCCGGTCCTGTCTCTGCTATGTCCTTCATTGGTTAGGCTGTTGCGGTTGCCTCTCCTGCCTCTTGACTTGTTCTTCCTGTTTCTTCTGTGATTGGGGATTCAGTTCCAGGACGATCGGTTTCACCACTCCATGCTGTGGCTCTTGCAGAATCTCTTGCCTGCTCTCTTTCATATAAGGGCCCTGACGCACAATGCACTCTGCCAAGTAAGCCTCCTCTCTCTACTACTACCAGGACTGATGCTATGGATTCTTCTTTTAAGATGATTGACTTATTTAAGTCTGTGGGGGAGCCTACTCAGTGGCGAAATACTGTGAGGTTTACTGGCCTAGTAACTCTCATAAATTATACAGTGGCAGTATTACCGATAGCCTCTGACCATGACAATGTGGGGCTATGAGAGAATAGGAACCCTACCTCTTCTGAAGCTCGGGATCGAGAGCAATTTGCCCATGAAGTTCCCTGTCAAGGTATGTCTATTCCACTGTTAACTGAGCAGGAGAAGATGGGAGGGCAGGAAAGTTCACGGTCTGACCTACAACGACATCAGACTTTTGCTGTTCAGTTTCATAAACCAGCAGAGGCTGCAAAACAACACTTTTTAGTCCATCTTTGCTATAAGGGTAAAGCCCCTGTTGTACCAGATAGGGTGCGGGTAGGAAAAACCCTAATTAAAGATTCAATGGGTTTTTCACCGGCAGAAGTCTGTGCCATTATCCATGCCCCAGGAGACCAGACTTATGATTTATGTTTTTGTATGATGCAGTCCATAGAAAAATTTTGGAAACAGTATTATGCATTAAAAGATTCCAAACACTGGCTTGACTTTTTGGCAATACCTATCATGAAGCCCACAATTAAGACTGTTACGGTTCTTCTCCGTAACAAAGGTGTTTGCATCAATGATATTATGTTTTGGCTTGAAAAAAATGCACTGTTATGGAACACCCTAGACCCATTATGGATGAAAATGGGTTCTGGAATGGGGGATGGTTATTTCGGATACAACTGACACAAACCAAGGCGGGCATTCAGCATCTGCCTAGTTCCTTTTTTCTGGGTTGAGATCGAGGTGTCCTGTTTTATATAGGACAACTGAAGAATTGCTATTGTTGTGGAGCTTTGGATCATTTAAATGTGGATTGTGAAAAAATTAATGTTTTCAATGTGGTCTGTTGGGACATACAGCTCCATACTGTACTGCAGCTCCGTTTTGTAATCTATGTGGTGAAGAGGAACATTTATTTCAAAACTGCCCTTGGGCAGCCCACAACATGGAGGAAATCTGACCACAATTTTTTTCTGGCCAAAGCTAAGTAGAATTTTGAGATTTCTTTTGGAAACTCTGCTGAGGACACTCTTCAACCTCGTGGCCATGACAGGGGCAGAGGTAGTGGCCATGGTGATAGGGGTAAGACACAGCATTCTAGAACCCAACCTTTGAGGCTGGAATCTGGTCTACTGGATATTCCTGGGTCTTTCCAGGGGAAGAGACCAAAGACAAAATCTAGACCAGATGAAGAGGTAACCCCATATGCAAGACCCCAAGGGTCACCCCTGAGAACTGTGACTTTAACTTCTTTTTTACAGCAACAGGGTTCTGCTACAGCCGTACAGATTCTCCCACCCCCTACATCCTCTACAGGGGATACGTTGGGTACTTCAGTCCCTAGTTCTTTGGAAATAGCAATTTGGGAGGACTCTGTAGCTGTGGAGGCCAGTATTTTACCAACCCCCACTCCACAGGTCTTCATGGGGGAAGGGGGGGAGTGCTTCTCTCCCCGTTACCACTGTCTAATAGGTTTGTTGCCTTTGCTGCTTGGGGGGAACAGGTCGACTCAGAAATCCCTGTGGACAGGGTTACCCCAGCTCCATTTCCACCCCTAAGTCAGGATTTGCCAGCTCTCCAAAAAAACCCTAAGGTTACTATTTCCCAGAAATGGATAACACGCTATAGTGGTAAGGTGATTACTCTTCCTTCCTGAGCCCTTATGTTTCAAGATAGCCAGTTTAAATGTTAATAGTATTCAATCTGTGCAGAAAAAAATTGCAACATTTGGGGTTTTACAACATTAGATGTATGATTTTTTTTTTCTCCAAGACACTAGACTGCACTCTGTTGAGGCCATTACTCAGGTCTCTAGGGACTGGAAATGGGGGTGGTCTTTCTGGTTGTTGGGACTAGATACTTGCAGTGGGGTGGGGTTTTGTTTTGCTTCTCCAGGAGTGAAGGTTCACCATTCAGTGGATATTGAACCAGACAGAGGTTTGCTGCTTGATATAGAATTGAATTCGGTACAATGCAGACTGTTAAATATTTATGGGCCACAATCTAAAGCCCTCCATATTGATTTGTTGAAAAAAGTGCATCCATTTTTACACACAAGTAAACAAATATTTTTTTGGGGTGGCTTTAATATTAATTTGTCGAGAGGTGGCCCCTTGGACAAGCTTTACTGTGATAAAGCTTTTTTGCGCAGTGTAATTGGACAAGCAGGTTTAAAAAATGTACATGGAAGGGGGAGTCAAACTGTTCAGCCTACTTTTTACAGATGGACGCTCTCTTCATGTATTGACATGATTTTTGTCAAACAATCCTTACTGGTGTATAAGACGTGTTCTGTGCCAATTGAGACATCTGATCATGTCTTGATAGGGGTATATATTGAATCCCCTCCCCACAGACTGACAGGCCCAGGGTACTGGAGATTGAATTCTTCAGTTTTAACTGAACCTGCCATCCTACACACATTGAGTGGCATAGTTCAAGATAAAACTTCCACTCTGTTTTTGTATGATGATGTCAGGCAATGGTAGGAGGATTTAAAGGGATGTTTAAGAGTTTTTTTTCAGGAGGAAGGGAGAAACAGACAGGCATCAACATAGTCATATTATTTAACACTCTTGGAACGGTTGGGAGACTTATTGTCCAGTCACCATACTGGACAAGTAGATGTATTGACAGAGATTTAGGAAATAAAGAGAGAAATAATGTTCTACCAGTAAGACCGTATGACTTCTTTAAGTAAGGAACAAACATTTGGTACACAAGGGAAGGTGGAACAGGGTAATCCGTTTCTTGACAGTCAAAGGTGGAGAGAGCAAAAGCTGATGTCAGGTTTGTTTATGTCACAGGGTTTGCAGATGGAGGATAATGTGGGTATTATGTCAGTGTTGGAAAATCATGTTCGAGTTGTATTTGGGACTCTGGTACTGGATTGGGTTTCACTCATCAAATTCTAACTTCAGCTTCACTTCCACAGTTATCATCGGAGTTGCAGGAGTCTTTGATTTTGCTATTCTCTCATCAGGAGTTGGACACAGTAATAGCTAGATTGGGAGGGAATATTGCTCCGGATTCTGATGGACTTTCTGAGGAATTATATAAAGTATTATGGAGTGTTATTCCTCAGGAAATGTTAGCAGTGTATAATTTTTTTCTACTAGATCAGTATTTACCAACTTTAATGTATGAGGGGCTTATGATCTTTTTATTTAAATCAGGAGCCCAAGATGATAAACATAATTGGTGACCAGCTACACTCTTAAACATGAATTTCAAAATCTTTACCAAATTGTTGAGCAATAGACTTGCTTCTGTAATGGAGGGTCTTATTCTACCTACCCAGTTTTGTTCCATTCCTGGCCAGAGAATGACAGATGCTGTCTTATTATTATGAGAATTAATGGAGGCTCATAGTTTACCTGCTGGGGTAGATATGGGGGGTCTATTGTTAGTCTGGACCAGGCAAAGGCTTTCGATGGTGTATCTTATTCATTTCTATGGCACTGTCTTGGGGCTTATGGAATCCCAGAAACTTTTATTCAATGGCTACAATTATGCTATGCTTTGGCATATGTGAAGCCCTATGAAAATGGGTGGTTGGGGAACAAGATTAGAATTCAGAGGGGCATCAGGCAAAGTTGCCCATTGAGCCCTTTGTTATATGCATTTATGTTAGACCCCCTGCTCCACCTGATTCAGAATTCTCCTTTGATGTAGGGGTTAGGGATAGGGTGGGCTCCGGACTATAAAGTATTGACTAATGTGGACAATCTCTGCCTACTCGTGAGAGATGAATCCTCTATGCTTCTGGCCTATAATTTGCTTCAGGGAGTGGGTCAAATTATAGGCGCAAGTATTCATATGTTGAAGACCTGTTGTTTAGATATTTCTGGATTTCCAGGTCCGGACATCTTGGCGGATGGTATCCCAGTTTCTGAGACCCCTTGTCGCA
Source organism: Neoceratodus forsteri (assembly GCA_016271365.2). Lineage (NCBI taxonomy): Eukaryota > Metazoa > Chordata > Ceratodontiformes > Ceratodontidae > Neoceratodus > Neoceratodus forsteri. Next base: position 735,483,560 of record CM057456.1, read on the forward strand.
TCCTAGGGATCTATTTTGGGGGAGACGATATGGCAAGTTTTAATCGGGAAGGGGCATTGTCTCTTGGGCATGCTAAGGTGAAGCTGTAGAATAGATGGAAGATGTCAAAAAAAATATGTATTTTTTTGTTGAAAACATTTCTGGTACCAGTGTTTTTATTTATCAGTATGATTTTCTTTTTGCCCTAAAAATTGGAAACGTCACTGATGAGATGCTTTTTTTTTACTTGTGTTTGGGGGAGTAGATTGAATCCTGTTAAATGCAATATCCTGTATAAAATTGGGGTTTACACATGTTACATCTGAGTGTATTCTTCTTTACTATATTTTTGTATATTAACATCATTCCATTGGTGAAAGGGACTGCCCAACTTTGGGGGAAATGGGGTTATGCCGCATTGACATGGGTTTTGAGGGAATGGACACCTACTGATTTTTTGTATAAAAACAAATGACATCCTTGTCTGGCTAAGAGATGAGAAGGGGTCTGTGATGCCTTAAAGAAATGGGCAGTAACTGTGGATACTTCTGTTCATCTTCCCAGGAGGGCTCTTTATGAGGATATCATTCTGAGGTGTTTTGATGATAACATTTTTACAGGGTTTTCGCAGGTGGATCAGAGACAACTGTCAGACTACATTACTGATGACAGAATCCCAGTACAAATGTAGGATACGGTGTGATTGGGAATACATGGACGGATTAATGTGAAGGGCAACCACAAACATAAGGTTTTGCAAGACCGATATTGTCCAAGGGATCATTGTATTTTGAAAATTGAGACAATAGACCACTTATATTTTTCTTGTCCATATGCAATACAGTTGTGGGATATTGTTAAAAATAGATGGCAGTGGCTGGGTCCAGTTCCCCCAGACCCTAATTTGTTATATTATGAGATGATTCCACAGTTGAATATTGCAGTACATCATGGAACACTTCGTATCATATATGTCCATTTTCTTTACTGGATGTGGATAGGTCATGGTCAATTGGTATTACAACAACAGCATATACTAGCTTTGGAACTTTTCCATATGATTTGTACTGACAGATAAATAAAAACAGACAGAATGGCATGTTTTTGGTTTTAGAATCTGGGCTCACTTCTGGAAACATTTTGATCATATTTAGGTTTTTGTATGACTTATTCTGCATTTGCATTTATGTTTTTTCTCATCTCTGTTTATACATTTTTAATTTTTTTTGCAGTATGACATAATACTCTGTTGGGTTTCAGTGTTGTTTTTTACCCCTTTTTTTTTACATTTGTCTGTAGTAATGCTGATTTGTTCTTATGCTTTTGTATGCTATGAATAACTATTCACATACTATTTCAGTTGGGGGAGGTTACATCTTGGGTTTATTGTATGCTGTATTATTTATTTCTGTTTTTTTTTCTTTATAATCTGTTTGTGTGATGTAACACTGCTTTGTGTATATTTGTCTTTCATGGGTATGAATTACCCTACTCTTTTCATAGAGGGAGAGTGGTATTTTTTGTTTAATTTTGGGGTTATGCATACTCTCTGTTTTTGTTGGTAGCAGTATGTTATAAAACTCATTTAGGTTATTCTTTTCTTTCTTATGATTTCAGAGGCAGGAATATTGTTTAGAGCATATTATGTTCCTATGTATGATGTAATACTTATTTCTGTTTTTCTGCTTTTGTGTGATGAAACTCTGTTGGGTTTGTAGCTTCTTTTATGTTCTAAATAAATATTTCCCTACTCTGTGGTAGGGGTGCTGGTGAGAGATGGAGGACGGTGAGATTCTTGCTCAGATGGCTGGAAGACCTGCAGGGGAGCTGATCTCTCTCCCTGTGGGTCCAGCACAGGAGAACGTGCAGGATGTTATAGCTCCAGAATTAGATAGTGTATCGATGGAGTTTGTGGAACAAGAAGAGGATGCATATACGGATTTGCAGGTGGCTGGCCTGCAGCAGGAGGTTGACTTTGTGCAGGCTTTAAGAATGGAACAGCAACAACATTTGTTGCTGGTGCTCTCAACATGAGGTGGAGGATACCGTGGTGTGACTCCTACATGGTCACCAAGTGCAGCAATACCAGGCGCTGCTGAACAGCATGTGCTCCCGAGTGTTGCCAGTGAGTGTGATGCAGGACCATCTAGGAGTACGGTTCAGGAGTGGCCTATGACCAAAGTAACTCGATCTGATGATGGATCTAGAGAACACAAAAGTTTTGGATGGCCCGATGGACTCCCTTGGGGTTTCTGATATGGCCCTCGCTGCAGTGAGTTCTGTGCATGATGTTTCTGAGGTACAGAGTACAACAACTCCGGGTGAAAGTGTGATTATTTCTGATGCATCTAATATTGTGGCGGATGATCTGCCTGGCAAGGAATGTACAGTGGAGGGATTGGGACTCAGAAGAGGATAGCGGGTGGATGAACAGGTGGAAAAGATGGAGGGATGGTCTGTGGACTCTGCGCTAAAACAATCTGGGTGGACAAAGGTGATAGTTGGAGGGTGGATCCCGGACCCGATGGATGGGCCCATACTGTGTATGGAGGCCTTAGGCCCACAGCAGGATGATCGGCCACTGAATAGTAGTGTGCATATTCCAGACAACTCCCTGACTGTGGTGGCTACTGAATGAGATATTACCCCCCTCCCCCATTTGTAGATAAGCAGCTTAACCAGCCACTAGAATCTGACCCACAACCTGAAGCTGGTACATGGGATGACTGTGTGGAACGTGTAGATCCAGTCCCACTGTCAACGGCAGAGGGAGTGAAACCTTCACTGCTTTGGAAACAATTTTGAAGTAGAGAGACTGTTTTTTTTCCCAGTAACATCCCTGCACAGTGAAGAAATGCTGTATGAATCCAGTATATGGGAGGAATGCCACACCCTCCTGATCAGATTCATATTGGGAAATGCTTATCAAGGATTCCTTGTGCTTTTTCTCAAACAAAATCTATGCATTAATACATGCATCGGGAGACACAGTGTATGATGTGAGTTTTAAGACACCTGCAGGCCTTGACCATTTTTGGGCCTCTCATGAAAAGAAAAAGCATTCAGCCGTATGGATTCCCTTTCGTGTTCTCCCCATTACAAGGTCAGCTATAAAACAAGTTACTGTGCTCTTCAGAAATGAGGGTGTGGCAGTACATGATGTAAGCTACTGGTTGCAACAATGATGTGAGGTGCTGGGAGACCCTTCCCCAATCCTGGATGAAGAATACATCTGGATGGGGGGGGTGGACATTTAAAATAAGTTTATGATCTGGACCACAGGGCCCAAAACATCTCCCAAGTTCTTTTTTTCTAGGGTCTGGGTGGGGTCACTGCTTTTATCCTGGAAAACTGAAGACGTGTTTTAGGTGTGGGTCCCTTCTTCATCTAAGCAATGCCTGTGACAGGATCAAATGTCCTTCTTGTATGGACTATGGGCACAGTAGTAGTGACTGTTATAGTGCACAGAAGTGCAATATATGTGACATCCCTGGCCATGTATTCCACAACTGTGAGTGGGCTATGCATAACAGGTCGGACCGCCCAAATCAGGAGGCTATAGTGGAAAAGGCTCAGAGTGTCAGTATCACTACCCAAAGAAATGTAAGGGAACAGAATTGGACTGCTGTAAGGGAACTTCAACTGATACAGAGCCCTATTCTCATTACAGATACAATTGGTGATGATGTTGTTATAGGTACCACCCTCCTCCCAGGCAGTGAGACTTTGAAAGTTGACTCTGCCATTGTTCAAGACATGGAAGTGGAAAATCAGATGCAATTAGAACTTGTTGAAGCCCTACAGTGGCTCTGCCAACTTTGGGTGATCCTTCCCGGGTGATGCAGGAGTCGAATGTACAGGGTATGCCGCCACCATATAAGACTGTTGTGGCTTCGAAGAAATGGCCCTTGAAAACAGTGAAGCTGAAACCAAGGTACAGCAGATGGGTGGAGTCCAGGTGCCGATCCCTCTGGCAAATGCTTATGAAGTATTACAACCACAGGATCCGGAGCATGGGGAAGATTCGGAGTCTTCCTCTATGATCTCATCTCAGAAAGGGCTGTCCTCTGATCCAGAGGATGATGTGACTGCTGCAATGGTGCAAGCGGTGAGGATGCAGCAAAACTATGGGGGATCTCTGCCCAGACATAGTCAGAGGCTGGGCAAACAGTCTGTGACTTGAAATCCTGAGTATGACTTATGTGGCTATTTTTCTTGAATCATCAAAATACTAATGTCTCAACCATTTACTTGTAACATCGCCACTATAAATGCAAATAGTGTCTGGAATGGGCGCAGACCAGTGGTCACCTTTTTGGTGATAAAAGACTATCGTATAGACATAGCATGTTTACAAGATGTCCGTTTTTACACATTGAATGATGCTGAAAATGCAAAGAAATTGTGGTGTTGGGGCCCGGCTTTTTTTTCTTTAACTTTGGAACAATGTGGTGGGGTGGGAGTTTTATTTACAGGTTGGGATTATTTGGTTACAAAGCTTATGGACATAAGCCCTGGGAGGGTACTGCTTACAGATTTCACACATGGCCAGAGGCAGTGGAGGCTGATCTCCTTATATGCACCCCAGACCAAAAAAGGGAGTGTGGACCTGTTCTCTGTGGTGAAACCTATTCTGTTCACATCATGTCTGCTTCTTTGGGCAGGTGATTTTAATTGTTGTCTGATGAACAACGATAAGGGACCGTTGGATCAGAAAACGTACTGTGATTCAAACGCTCTATAAGGTATTCTGCAGCAAACTGGACTAGCCGATACTTATTGACAGGTACATGCCACAGGGGGGATATACTTTTTATAAGGCACATTTGGCCACTAGAATAGATCATATTTCTGCTGCTGCCACTTTTTGATGTGTGCAGGCTGTCACTGTCCCCATGGAGACCTCGGACCACTTATTGGTGAAGGTTAGTCTCACCCTGGGGGAAGGTATTAGTCGGGGATGTGGGCTCTGGAAATTGAATAACATGGTGCTCACTGATGCTCTATGCGAGGCTGATATTCAAGACCTTTTGAGGGATCGGAAGTCAGTGGCAGAATTAGAGCATAATGGGAGCTGCTAGTGAATCCAGACTAAAATTGACATACAAAGTATGTTGAAATCATGGGCTTATCAATCCCATATAGATAAATATCCTCGCTATTTGACTTCAAGAGGGCAATATATGCAATTGGTGTCCTTAGTGAATAGGAGATATGGGTAATACTCGGGGCACTTGCCCCACCTGAAGACACAGATGGAGGAGTTGCAGTATGGATGGGCCTCCTCCCTCCTGTACAAACATTGTATAGGGACCCTGGGGAAAATGACTATGGGTGACATTTATGAAAGCTGTAAACAATGGGTATAGCAGGGGTCTATGGCCCCTCTGTGCATGCAAGGGGGAGTTGTTATGCAGTCAAATGGTGACATCCTGAGGAAAGTGCATAGTCATATGGAGCAGTTATATACAGCCTCAAATGTGACCTGGTTTGCTACAGTCCTGCAAGGTGCTGGAGTTTCTGCCGGCACTGCTTTCTGATTTGGTGAGTCCTATTACTGACCAGGAAATTCGGGCGGTGATTAGTACCTTGAATAATAATACCACCCAGGGGCCGGATGCTCTGACCTCAGAATTTTATAAAATGTTTGTTTCTGAATTGGCAGATATTTTGAGAGTGATGCTCAGCACAGTTCTGGACATCTCTGAAGTAGCCCCGCAATTTGGACATTCATTCAACTGTTTGTGTATAAAAAAGGAGACAAACGTCAATTGCAGAACTGGTGTCCCCTGAGTCTAATGAATTCTGATCTAAAGCTCTTGACATTTTGGCCATTCGACTGGGGAAAGTGGCCACCTTTGTCATTGACCCCAGCCAAGTCTGTCCAATGAAGAGGAGAAAGATTACGTATAATCTGCTGTTAATTAGAGAGGTGGTCCTCCAGGGACAGCGGGATACCCTGAGTGGCTATTTACTGAGCCTGTATCAGGAACAGGCATAAGACAAATATTCATCTGTATCTAAGGATGATTTGGGAAAAATATGGTGTACCTAGTCAGTTTGTTGCCTGGATAATGAGACTGTATTTCATAGCCTCCTCGAGCCCTTTAATAAATGGGCATCTGGAATGGGCTGTGCATATTGATAGGGGGTTCGACAGGGGTGACCAATGAGTCCCATCTTATATATAATTTGTCTAGATCCGTTATTAAGATTAATACAGCAGGACAGGGGGATTGGTGGTATCCAAATCCCGGGGATTACTGATCTCATGAAAACTCTGGTTTATGCAGATGATGTCTGTCTCCTGGTGGCAAGTAAGGAGTCGGCTGAGTGCGTTTTGAGTGTGATTCAGCATTTCTCTAAACTGACGGGGTCTGCCTTAAATATCCAGAAATGTTGTGGATATGTTTTAAGTCTGAGTACAGAACCCTTGAGGGATACCCAGAATATTCATATGTCATAGAAACAGAAACATAGACTTTGATGGCAGATAAGGACCGCTTGGCCCACCTAGTTTGCCCATTTCCCTACCTAGAGGAGAAGCTGCAGATCCTATTTAACCAACAGCCTATTTCTTCCTCCCCCCCACAAAAATTGCCTTATGTCTGTCCCATGCATTCTTGAATTCTCCCACAGTTTTCAACCCCACAACCTCCTCAGGAAGGCTGTTCCATGCATCCACCACCCTCTCTGTGAAAAAATACTTCATCACATTGCCCCTGAGCCGTCCCCCCTCTATATTCAAATTGTGTCCCCTTGTTCTTGCACATCTCTTTTTCTGAAAGATGCTACCCTCTTGGACTTTGTTGATTCCACTAAAGTACTTAAACGTTTCTATCATGTCCCCCTTCTTCTTTCTTTCCTCAAGAGTATACATATTAAGCTTCTTTAGTCTCTCCTTGTATGGCTCCTCTTACAGACCCTGCACCATTTTAGTTGCCCTCCTCTGAACTGCCTCCATCCTGTCTATGTCCTTGCGGAGATGGGGTCTCCAGAACCGGATGTAGTACTCCAGATGGGGTCTCACCAATTGTCTGTACAGGGGGATAACAACTTCTTGTTTTCTGCTGGTGATGCCTCTCCCTATATATCCCAGTATCCCCCCAGCCCTCCCTACTGCCTTCTCACATTGCTTGCCAACCTTAAGGTCATCGGATATGATTACCCCCCTGGTCCCTTTCCATTTTTGTTGTTGTTACTATCTCCCCCACATTGTGTAATCTTCCCCTGGGTTTTTGTTTCCCAAGTGCATTACTTGGCACTTCTTTGCATTGAATCCAAGCTGCCATACTTCTGACCATTCCTCCAACCTTGCCAAGTCCCTTCTCATCCTTTCCACGCCTCCTTGTGTATCAACCCTGTTGCAGATCTTTGTGTAATCTGCAAAGAGGCATACTTTTCCTTCCAGTCCCTCTACAATGTCACTTATAAAGACATTACAAAGGACAGGACCCAGTACTGAGCCCTGCAGTACCCCACTAGTAACCCCTCTTTCTTCAGAGTGGACTCCATTTACAATTACCTTCTGTGTCCTGTTGTTCAGCCAATGTTTTAACAGGCTACCACCCTGGGACCACTCCCAGGCTGGTTAATTTAACTACTAATCTTTGTGTGGGACTGTGTCAAATGCCTTGCTAAAGTCTGAGGTAGGCCATGTCCACAGCCCCTCCCTGGTCTACTACTTTGGTCACCCAGTCAAAGAAATCAATTAGATTCATCTGACATGACCTTCCAGCTGTGAACCCATGCTGCTTTGGGTCCTGTGCCCCACTGGCCTCTAGGTACTCAACAATTCTTTCCTTCAGAAGTGATTCCATCACTTTCCCTACCACAGAGGTCAAACTGACAGGTCTGTAGTTTCCTGCCTCTGTCTTGGTCCCACTTTTGTGAAGGGGAATCACATCAGCCTTCTTCCAGTCCTCAGGTACCACACCATCCTCCCATGATTTGTTAAAAATGTCTGATATGACAATCAAGATCCTGGGCATCATGTCTGGGTCTGGTGACATGGCAAAGGAAAATTGGTTAGACACTTTGCACTTTGGCACATAGTAATGACAAAGTCCAGATTTGGAAACACTGGCAACAGACAAAAAAAAGAGTGTCTATTGTTAAAACTTTTTATTTACCCCATTGACATTTGTGTGTGTGATTTTTCCACTCCTGAGCTCGCTGGATGTCATCATTTTGAGCCAGATCTTTCAACTCATATGGGGGAGTTGTTTGAACCCGATTAAGAGGGAGGTCCTGTATAGAGATTTTAAAGAGGGAGGTTTGAAAATGTTAAACCCCATTAGCTATTTACATAGTCTTGTTTACCACTGTTTCTGCCTTCCTCCTGCCTGGTGCGGCAGAATGGAAATGGGTGGCTGCTATCTGGTTGACCCCGTTGTTGCAAAGGTGGACACAGAGCCCTCTGGTGGTTTGGACACAAGAGAGATGGCTTTTATTTGTTGTTTATGCATTGGATAAATTACGCAGGTGGAAACTGATGAAAGCACAGATTTCAGTGGTTAATAGAAAGGTACTGTATGCTTCAATACAAACTGGGTCATATCAGATTCCTGTGATATATGTGAATCTGAGACCTAGTGTCCATCCTTTGGTGGGAACTTATCTTACTGACATGCGTACCCCTCCACGAAAGTGGGATGTACAGTGGTTAAGTGCCCATGGTCATCTAGGTATAAAGAGTAATGCAAAACTTAAAGGTCTTGAGGAAAGGTTTTGTCTGAGAGAACAGTGCCAGCAACTGAGTGAAACACAGGAGTATTTTTTTATCCACTGTCTGAATGCAATGGAGGTGTGGGAGGAGCTTGGTAACAGATGGGGTGATGTGAGATGGTTGAATGTCACTTATGAAAATGTGATCATGGGTACTGTACCGCTGCCCACTGAAATAGATGCAGGAACTGTTAGACTCTTATTTCACTGTATTAAATTTATCATGTGGTAGGTTCAATGCAAATATGTTTTACAGCAAAATATGATCTTGCCATGCATCCTGGTACATATGGTTGAGAAGGAAATTGTTTCCCAGGTGAACTTTGATAAGGAAAGATTGTCATGGGAACAGTGGAAAAAGTGGTAGAAGGGAGTTCCACTATCTGGTATGGTATGAGGGGTATGGGGGTGTGTGCACCGGTGGTGGATTGCTATGGGTGCATGTTTTGGTTGCTGTGTTTGATTATACATGGGTTTCTTAGTGATAAATATTTTGCATGTGTTATGGTTTATGCATTCAGGAATACTGTGTATTTGGTTTCTTCTACTTATTTCCCTCTACTGTATGATTTATTGTAATTTCTTATATATGTTTTTTTATTTGGTGTATTCCTTTGTATATGTTCATTTTTCATGTCTACTTACCCTGTATTATTATTGATGTTTTGTTTTATGTTCCAATTTTGTAATTCTTCATTTTGCAATAAAACTTCCCCTACTCTTTTCCAGAAGTGCCATGGGATCTTTAACGTCCACCTGAACAACCAACGGAACAGGCAGATGGAACCTCGGTTTAACGTCTCATCTGAAACATGGCACTTCAGGAGTGCAGCACCCCCCTCATGCTACACTACAGGTCAGTATTGGGATATTAACCCAAGTACCTGGTGTGGGGATAGAACCCACAGCCTACTGATCTCCTGGCCTCAGAGGCGAGTGTGCAACCTACTGAGCCACTAACACTTATATATAATCTTTGCAATTACATAATTTTGTGTTTACAGTTCTGACTGTTTAGTCATGGAAACACAAATTTTAGGAGTGACAGAGGAGGCAAAATCAGGGACAATTGAGAGGTATGGGAACTAGTGAAAGCAGGAGACAAGTGGTCATGCAGAAGCATCTTAAAGGAGAGGTAGGAGGGGGCTAGTCTAATAGAAGAGAGGAGAGAATTCCAGACAGAGGGCAGTCAAACAGAGAAGGAGGTCTTGTCTGTAGGCGAGGTACAATGGGGAGTAATAAAAGAACAAGAGGTTGAAGAGTGAAGAGTATATGTGGAGGATACCACTGGAGAGACAAGGTCACAGAGGCAGGTGGGTAAGGATGAAAATCAGAATTTGGAGAAAAAGAAAACACAGTGGGATAGGTGACATGAAGAGAGGCAGGGGAGAGAGAGGTGATGGTACAGGGAGCAATGATGAGTAAAAGGAGGGGAACAAGTAGCAAAACAGCAGAAAGAGTGAAAGATAGGATCCAGTTAGCTAAAGTAGACTAGGGAGCTCTCCCATATACCACATTTGTGTAATTAAACAATGGGAGGATCACTTTTAGAATGATCTCATGTAGACCAGAAGCGGTAGACAAGATTTATTGCTATTGAAGGTGCCAAATTTACTGCGTAACTTTTTGATGATGGCACTGATGTGGACCAAGAAGTCAAGTTGACTATCCAGCCACACAGCAAGGTATTTGAAACAGGGGCCAGTCATTAGGAATGTGCCATTGGTGGTTTTGAATTCAGGAATCTGGCTAAGCATACTAAGCTGTTGGTAGGTTCCAAATAGCATGGTGGCAGGTTTTTATGGCATTAAGAGACAGAACCAGCACTAGAGGTGGGCAAAAGTTGTGAATTCCGCTTTTGCAGAACTTTCGTGAAAATTCAGAAATTTCACAGAATTTTCCAAACTTCCCCCATTGGCAAGATCAGAATCTTCTGAATGCGTTTGGTGAATTTCGTCTTCTTATACAGAATCTTTCGGCTGCACTGTGGAATAATACACATGAACTGTGGAATAACAGTTCTGAGGAATTTTTTTCCTACAGTTGAATGAATTATTCCTCAGTATATGATATTATTCCACAGTTCAGTGAGCGGTTTTGCTGACCTTTTTCTCTGCAGTTTAATAGAAAAATCTGCAATTTATACATTTATTCTGCTGTACTAAGTCTGAATTTCCATGAAAGTTGCTAATTTAATTACTGCACTTTAGTGATAGCGAAAATCAGACTTTCACGGACATTCCGGTGGTGGAATTTTTTTTTTCACACACATCTAACCAGCGCTGAACATTATCAAAGTCACACTGCAGGGACTGTTCCATCAGAGGGATGGAGGTTACAGTGGCAAAAAGGACTATGTCATCAGCATAAATGTATGTATAAGCTGAGACACAGGTTAAGGCAAGGTCATGTAAGAAAACTGAGAAGAGGACTGGGCTAAGGAGGGAACCTTGGGGCACACCAGAGTTGATGGGGAGGGGAGAGGGGATGAGAAGGAGTTCCCCACCTGGACTGACTGGTTCCACCTAGAAAGGAAGCAGCAGAACCACTTGAGGGCAGTGACTAAGAGCCCAGCAACCTTAGGTTCTGGAAGTAAAGTATGGGCACAAGAGTCAATTGCCTTCACCAGATCAATAAAGATGGCGACTGATACCTTACCACAATATATCCCTTTCAGAATGGAATCAGTGATACATAGGAGGGAGGAGAAGACTGTGGAATGGGCTATGGGAAAACAAGACTCAAAGGAGAAGAGAAAGGAGGAGGAGTACAAAAAGCTGGACAGCTGGATGAAACCCATTTTTTTTCTGTATTTTAGTCAGAGAAAGGAGGACAAAAATAGTTTGATAGTTCCCAGTGGTGCAGGTGTTGTGTTGCCACCTTTGTGGAGAGGGAGAACTTTAGCAAGTTTCCAGCATGAAGGAATTGAAGCGAACTGAAAGGAGAAATTGAGTAGTAGGGAAAGAGTGACATCAATGGCAGGAATGGAAAGGCACACGAGTTTGAGGTCAAGACTATCAGGGCTTTGGCCATTGGCAGGATTTAGAGAAAGGAGGGCAGATAGAACATCAGGTGCCAGATATTCAAACATGGGCAAAGGGGAATGCAAAGGTTTGTGCTGCATATGTCCCACAACCCCGAGGTTGATACTTACATATGTATGTCAGCTGAGACATAGGCTAAGGAGAGGTCACTTAAGAAAACTGGCATTATCTAACTAAAGATAGGGGCATGTTAGCACAGTGTCAAGCTGAGTAGCACTGTCTGACATGGATTCCAGCAGTGCAGGGACCAGTGCCCCCAGACCTAATAGTACCGGTAGTGCCTAGTATGATATTTAGACTGCACCATGTAAATGAGCCCATTGGGCATTCAAGACCATTTGGATGTTCATTATGGGAACTTTTGCATGGGAAGCAGTGGCAGGTTTGTGCCCCTGCCACTGGCTCTTTCCCTACCCTGATTGCCCTGTCCCATAAAATGGACATATTACCTGGTGTCTAGTGGCACCTCCCCACCATCTGATCACTGTCCCGGTATAGTAAAAATAATCCATGGTGCCATGGGGTCCACACACCCTTCAATTGCCAGCCCCAGTATTAACAACAATTCCCTTGTGCCTAATGGTCCCTCCCAACCATCTGATTGCCATCCCAGTAGATGACATGAATGTCTCTGGTGTCCAGTGTTCCTCCTACCCTCTGATTGCTGGTCCCATAGTCGATCATATATTCCCTGATGTCAAGTGGCTCCTCTCACCCACTGATCCCCATCCCTGTAGTAATCTAATCGTTCCCTGGTGTCTTGTGGCCTCCTCACACCCTGGATACCAGATAACCCCCCTGCCACCCCTCCACCTTATCAGTGTTGCCAGTGCTGTGGGAGACCATACAGCGACTGGCACAGCCCCCTTCTCACCACCTCGGCTGGCCTCCATATGTAATGACAAGGAGTGTGCATTCCTTGTACTGTAAAAGGAGTGCATGCACTGTCTACTATAGTGTGGGGAAGGGGACTGGTGTGGGGGAGTTGCTGCTAGATGCCACGAAATATGTGATTGATTGGCTACAGGGCCAGTGACCATAGGTTGGGGAAGGTACTGGATACCAGGGACATTCATGTCATCTATGGGGATAGCGATTGGAGGATGTTGGGACCATTAGGCATTAGGGCATTATTTTCTATACTTGGGCTGGTGATCAGAAGGCAGGGGAACCCTAGGCAGCAGGGATGTTTTTTATTATATTGGGGCTGGTTAATGGAGGGTGGGGGGACCAGTAGACACCAGGGTTGTTTTTTACTATGTTAGGGCCAGCAATCAGAGGGTTGGGGACCACTAGGTACCAGGGTATTTCATACTTTTACCAGAAAGGGAGATCAGGCAAGGGGGGACCACTATATGCCAGGGACTTCCTTTACTGTACCAGGGCCAGGATTCATGGTGGGGGTGCCACTAGGCACCTTAGAGCAGGTCTACTCCCTCAACCACCAACATGGCTGTTAACTGCAGTGCTTCTGCCAACTACTAGGGTTGCCCAGAGTAAGTCAGGCTTCTTCTTGGTAGTAACTGAGCAACACAAGGTGGCTTGTAATATTTCCCCTGTGCAGTGCAAATTCACTGAATATTGCACCGTGCCAGGATTCCTGTACCTGACCCTCCCTTTGCCCACTGCATACATTATTATTTTGCATGCGTACTATCCCTTTTAGCATGTACCACAGCCCCCTTTGAATATAGTGCTCAGATGTAAACACCGGATAAACAGGACATGATAACTTTGCCATGTGGGCAATGTTTTGAATCTCTGGCCCCAGATGTAGTGATGGGAATGAATGCAAATGTAGATGAGGAAGACAGAGGAGCAGCAGTAAAGGAGGAGGTTGGATGAGTAGAAATGGCACAGGTGGTGAAGTGCGTGTTGAAAGTAACAGTTACCATGGAAGATTCAAAAATGAGCACAGACAGGTTGCTGACCTTGAGGGTGTATGTCGATACAAGGGTGGGGGGGTTCAAAATGTATTGAATAACCTTCCAGAGCTTATGTGGGAATTAAGAATGCTCTGAATGTTCAAGACAAAGTAATTAGCTTTTGCCTAATGCAGAAACTTGGTGCTGGCATTCCATAAGTAATAATACCTCAACCAGTCCTCATAGAACCAAGTGAACTTGCAGTGCAACCAGGCTGAGTCACAGGCCTTTTGAAGGGATGTGAGTTATGTGGAGACCCTGTCAGACAGACACCACATATGAGAGCCCTCCTCAAGAGGAAGGGCATGCTTACCCCAGGCAAATAGAAAAATCAAAGTGGGAGAGGGCAACACTGATGTCCAAACAGTGAACAAGAGGAGCCCTGATGAAAGAGTGCAAGGTATCTAGGAAGTTGTCCTTGTTCAGAGAGCTGAATGACCAGATCTAGCGAGTAGTTTTGGAGTGGGGGTTGTGCTGGGTGGGATCAGAAACAAATTGAGAAAGATCCAGAGACTCGACTTGTTGAGTAACATATTTAAGAGCTGAAGAGGATTAGTTAACATTTAAGTCTCCAAGCACAATAAGTTTCTCGGAGGAGGCAAGAGAAAGAAGGGAGGAAAGGAGAGGAATAACAGTGACAGGCTTAGCTTAGAGCAAAGGTAGACCCCATTGATAAAGATAGGGAGGGAGTGAGGGAAATAAATCTTACACAGGAGGAATTTATGTGAAGAGGGGACAGTGGCATGAGAAATAACATCACAGGAGAGACTAGTCAGTGCATACATAAGTACCCCATCTCTCGTACCCCAATCCTGGCTGATATGTACCTAGCCAGGGATGGAGATGTCACTGCCACTGATCCTGGCTGACAGCCAGGATTCAGGGATGACCAGAACATCCAGGTTAGTTTGCAGGACCCAGAGCCTAAGCTGGCCAAGCTTGGAAAAAAGGCTTCTCAAATTGAGATGGGAAATGCTAAAGCCCTTAGGCAAGCTTTTAGCAAGATAAAATGTATTTTAGAAGAATTCGGGAAGGAATAAGGTATGTTTATTAACATGTTATTTTCTTTGCTCACAATAAAAGGGTTAAACATAGTAATGTGATGAAGGTTATTTCTGTAAGATTAAGATGTGTATTAATGCTACATGGTATGTTGATATTTTGCACAGTTCTTATGACTTAGTAGAATTTTATTCTGAATGAGGTTCATATTTAAGGCATTGTATTTCTATAATTTTGTTAGTTTTATTTTATTTTGTAACCAGTCAGCAACTTTCCAGAAATAGAACAACTATGTAAATCAAACTTTTTTTGTCCTAACAGTTTCATCCTGTTAAGATTTTTATGTATTTACTTACTTATGATATTGAACTTAATATTAACTCCTTCAGGGTGTGACTTACGTACTGCAGTGTAAAACATTAAATGGTATTGCAAGAATTATATATTTTTGGATATTAAAAAATAATTACTGGTTGCAGTTTTAGCAACCTGCAAACTATGTCCATAAAACTATAACAACTGCATTTTGCTATATTAACTGGGTGCCTGGTTGTTGCAAAGCATTGTAATAACCAAGTAACTGCTTGATATCATCAAAATTCACTTTCCCTTTCATTTTAGCTTTCACCATTGAAATAACTTCTTAACTCTTTCAAGTTAATAAAAAACCCATCATTAATGGAAAAGTAGTATTTGTCACATACTATTTTGCTGCACAGTGTACATCACCCCCATGCTTGATCCAGACTCAATTCACCATTCTGAATTGCTTTTATTTGTTTTTGTGGTCTCCTATTTTATAGTGCAAAGACAGATGGAGGTGTCTCGAGTTGTGTTCTGTGGGACTTAAGGTGATCTTGTCTATGATCTATATGTCCTGAATTACTTAAGTGGGGTTGTCCAGATACAGAAGGCACTGTTTCCAGTGAGTTTCCACTTTGAAGGGTAATGTGGAAATGACAAGGGGATTATTGCCAAGAAAAGTGACAGCAAACCAAATAGTGAATACATATACCAGAGCCGAGCCAAAGCAGTTGCAGTGGAAGCAGACACCAATTGCTTTAATCTGCTCATTGGCTGCTGTGCTCAGGTTAAGCTCTGTGAATGTGACCAGGTGAGAGAGAACATCTTCCTGCTTCAACACAGATTCACTGCCACCTCATCATTCATGAGGCACTTTCAGGTGAAGGGGGTCATACATGCCATGTCCATGCCATCCAACTTCTTCACCTGTCCCAGGAAGGTGAGTCAGCCTTCCAGTCCTGGGTTTGTAAAGGGGCAATGAAGAGTTCAGCTCAGCACAGCAGGATGTGCCAAGCAGGTTGGAGCCACAGGTCCTGGGTGTACAGCACCCAGGTGAGCATGGACTTGTACAAGAGCACATAGCCCATACACTTGCTGGTGTTACAGGGGTGTAATTTTGGGGGTGGGGTGGGGGGTCAGGTCCCCACCCATTTCAACATTGCAGTCTTGAATAACTTACTGTAAAATCCTTGTATGGTTCTGTCCCCCCTCCAACTATTACACCAGAGTTACTCCACTGGCTGGTGACCACATCTGCCTGCTCGGGGAGCCACACGCTTTCCACTGTTCCCCTTCAGCACCGTGATCTTATCCAGCTTGTTTAGTTTCACGATGTTGGTGGCACTCGCAATGAATTTTGCTGTTGCATAGCTAATAAATAGTTCATACCTCTCAACTGTCCCATTTTTCTTTGGATTTCCCAAATTTAGACTCCCTGTCTCAAAGTCGTGAGTTGCAAGCTTGTTTTCTGGATTTTTAGAATGCCATTGTAAGCCTAGCAGACCTGTTTAACCCTTAAGCTACCAACATAATTAGAAAGTATAGGAGTTCTGGACTGATATATCAGTACAGCACAGCAAGGATTACAGGTTGTGCTGATGGTGGCCTTCCACACTGATAGTACAAAGGCAGATACCTTCCCCCTACATTCCACAGACCCATCTGTTTTTGTAACTCTGCCGTGAGAGAGAGAGAGAAACTACATTCCAATACAGTATCTTTCTGTCTTGTTAAGTCTGGAAGTTAATAACACAGGATCCTTAAAAGCCTAGAAATTAACTTAAAACTGGATTCTAAAAAAAATGTGCCCATGTTCCACCTTAGTTTCAAGTGAGTAAATAAGCAAAACATTTGCCTATGTTTTCTTTGTTTGTTTACTGTGCCATTTGGTAGTATGCAACTGAATTTGACATTTCAAAAAGCATAAACTAATGGTACTTTACATATGTTGTAGTGTACTACATCATTGCAGTATTCAGCCAGGATATGCAAATGGATTTCATTGCACGGTCAGCACCCAAACAGCACATTTGCATCTCTTGACTAGAATGCATTCAGGCCATTTGCATACCATTGGCATGCTCAGTTCCAGCATTACAGGGCAGCACCACCACCACTCCATAAAGGTGATCAAGAGGTACTGCAGCCTAGCAGGTATGTGTGACTGCATGGTTGTGTGTGGGTGGATTGCATTGGCCTGCGTACAGTGCTACATACCCCCAAACCCTTAGCACCCAAATGTGTGCCAAGGTGCATGACAATTGGTGAGAATGTGTGACACAGCAGCACACATGACAGTGCAAGCTCAGAAGACTGTGGCAATAGGTGCACCAATATTGCTACTGTGTGCTGATACCTAGCATCTCATAGTATCATACAATTCTGCATAACAGTCTCAGTGGTCGGTGTGTCATATCACCCACTCTGTGTGGGACAGTGGGTGCCTGAGTGATACCATGAGTGCTGTACCCCGTACTGTGACAGTTGAGAGGTTTGCAGTGCTACAACCCATGACCATGTCCATGTCCTAGATGGCCACACGCACAACACTAGAGGTGTCCAGTGTCCTTGGGGCATGGCCCTGCCACCTCCAGGTCACAGGTGGTGCCAGTCCTGCACACACTGCTCACAGTTGTGCACTGTCCACCACCAGTACATCACAGTGACCCAAACCCAGGGCCCCTGTGGCATTGTCACACTGCAGGGATGACATCGGTGACATGTATGTGATTTCTGGTAGCATGGGTCTGGCACAGGCATGCTGTGTGCAACTATGGTTTTCCACCATGGATGTGTGCCACTGGTCTGTTTCTGACTCATGTCATGTTGCTACCATTACTGTCTTGCATCCTGCTCACCATTGTCCCAGATGCCACCATGGGCACATGCCTCCACTGGGTGGCACTCTGATGGCCACATGGGTGCAGGCCATGGCACCTGGTACATGTTCAGAATTGTAGCTGTCTGCTCCACTGGTGTGCTTACCTGTCTAGCATGTTGCAGCTGGGTGCCCCTGACCTGGATGGGGTGAGAGGGTGGCTGACTGGGCAGTGCCAGTGGTGTCACCCAGGAGGTGCCTGGCAAGTTGGCACAGAGAGGCTATGGCTTTGTGTACTACTGTCCTGGCATGACTGTTGTGTGTGGGTGCCTGGTGCACATCCTGGTGCACCTCCTAGGACTATCTCAGGGTTGCATGTCTGCAGTCCTGTAGCCTGCCTGTGGGTGGCTGGCCAATTTAGGCCATCCCCCTCGATACCTAACTTTGCGTGGCACAATTTTGTGATCATGACACATGCAGCATTTTAGTTGAATATGCATATCTCGCATATTCAGATGTCTGCCCCTTTTTGCACCGCGCATACATTATGTCTGGTCGATTCACGATTCGAAATGTGCAACGCATCTCTCCTGTTCGAATATCACACTTCTGTGCATTTTCTGGGATGTGCCACACATCTCTATTTTGGGCCACGCATCTCCTTTGAATATATAGGCCTAAGCAGCATCTGAAAATCAGGTGGTGTTGCATGAATTTGCATAGCTAGATGACTGAAAATCTGGCCTAAGAACAAGAATGATAAAGTTTATTTGTCTTGTCTTTTATGCAAATTGTACCTCAGAATGCTTTATTGTGAAAATAAAACAAACATGAAAAGAAAACAACAGAATAAAGATTACAACAGACTGCTTCATTTGATCCCCAAAACATTGATGTCCAAATCCAAACCTTTATCCCAGCGTTTGAATAGTTCTCGTATTAGTTGTTCAAGTTAGTCTTGACATGAAATGCATGCATAATCTGTAAGATATATTTTAGAAGAAAAAATAAACTGGCAGTGACTTTTATCTAAAGGTGTGAGATGGCAGTCTTCTGGTATGTCTTGTGATGCTTGGATATGTTTGGACATTTTTTTATTTCTTTTTTTATTTGTTAACCGGGTTGGTGCGCTGATCTGAAGACCTTTTTCAGGCATGGCCCAAGACAGAGACTGGCACATACAATGGTATAAATACATTGAGAAAACAGTAGGAATCATACAAGGATAATAACAGAAAACCCAGTGCATGTTAGGTAACATATATTAGTGGTGTAATACAGGTAAACAGTACCAAAATACATCCAACAGTGTGGGCATACCAAGCTATAAATAACATACGTGTAAACAGGGCAATGTAGCTACATCATCTAACAATAGGATAGTTAACATCAGCAGAGTCAGGAAACATCAGGTGGTACACAGAGTCCCACAGGAAATACATTATAGTTAGAAACTTAGCCATTAGTCAGGACTGAGAAGATGATCAGCGATCCAGTATTCAGGGTGTGAGAGTAGAGGAGAGCACTAGTGAAGGGAGGAGGTAAGGTGGGGCTGCATAAGAGGCACAGCAGTGCTAGTGGCCTGAGGGCAGATTCAGGTCAAGGAGGACAGGAAGTGGGGTTTTAATAGGGTATTTAGATTTAGAGTAAGGATTGGGGGCGTGTGGGGGGGGTCATTCCATTGTGAGGGCCTTGCCGTGGAGAAGGCTCTTTGGCCCATCCTGGTGGTTATGTGAGGATGGTCGAGTTGGAGGTGAAATGACTGACGTAGATTGCAGCTGAAGATTCTGGGCTTGATCAGAAGAGATAGAGGAGAGTGGGAGGGATTGTGCAAGGCATCTCCAAATGTCTAGGCCAGCAGGTAGGAGTGTCTTGCTTGAGGGGGAGCCAGTTGAGGGACCGGTAGAGACAGCAGTGGTGAGTGAGGAGAGGGATGTGAAGGGCAAAGTGGCATATCTGATTATAGGTAGTGCCCAGCCAGTTTAGGTTGGCAGAGGAGGTAAGGGAATACATCAGTCACCCATAATTGAGGAGAGGAAGGAGGTCGCTGTAGGCAACAGCAAGGTGGGCATCAGGCAAGAGGTGGTCAATTAGGTGATAACAAAGCTCCATCTTCTCATTAATGCACTTGATCTGTGAGACAGTGATGTGGTGTATGTTAGGGATGGGTCAAGGGTTACCTTCAGACACTTGAAGGTGGGGACAGTGTCGAGCAGAGATCCACCTGGGGATAGGACAGTGAGAATGCGGCCAGAATGGGCAAGGGTGGAGAGTTTAGATTTGGAGCCAAATAGCATGGCCTTCATTTTGGAAGCACTGACCAATAGTTTTTTGGAGGAGAAGCAATGATGGGTCTTACAGAAATCAGAAGCAAGAGCGGCAGACAGTGAGGAGGGAGAGGGGTCACTTTTGAATAGTATTAGGTCATCAGCACAGTGGAGTGATTTACAGGAGAGGATCTCTGACGGGAGAGAGTTAATGAAAAAGGGAAAGAGGAGGGGGCCAAGTACAGAGCCCTGGGGGACACCCACTGAGACAGGCAAAAAGGGGGAGGTGGCTCCACCAAGGCAGACCGTTTGGGTTCTACTAGAGCAGTAGTTAGTGAGCCAGGTGGTGGTGGCAGGGTAGAAACGAAGGGCATCGAGTTTTGTTATCAGAATGCTGTGATTGACAAGGTCGAATGCCTTGGACAGATCTGCAAACACTGCACCAGTTAGCTTCCTTTGGTCCATATTCCCTAGTACATGATCCGTGAAGAGGGCAAGGGCCATAGTTATGCTGTGCCCCTTCCAGAAACCATGTTACTGAGGGAAAGGAGATTGTATTTAGAGATACGTTCATTGATTTGGTAGTTTGCCACCTTCTCAAGGAAATTTCCAAGATGGGGCAGTATGGAGATGGGACGGGTGGGTGTCCATAAGACTATGGTCACTGGATTTATGAATGGTGACAATTTTGACCTGCTTCCAGGCAGGGGGAACAGGGAACATAGTAAGGGAGAGGATAAAGATGAAGGTGAGTGGATAGGCAATGTCATGGGCCACTAGATTTAAGAAGCAGGGGATAGACCATCACAACCTGCAGTCCGTCTAGATGGTAGGCTGAGGAGGAGCTTAAGTGTCCCAGCAGGGGAAATGGTCTTAAAATAAACAGGTAAATAAGGGGGCTGGTGGAAGGGGAAGGTGGGGGTGTGGGTGAGGGGGTGAGGGGGGTATAGCCAGGTAGCTGCTAAGGTTAGAAAAATGTGCATTGAGTGCATTCGCATATTTGCATGCGTTACTCAATTTCTTTCAGATGAAAGGCTCCCAGCAAAAGATGTCCTGATAAAATTTGTATTTCTATATCTAAAATCCTTAATGTGTCCTTCCCAGTCTTCCTATACTTTCCCAGCTTCCTTCATGCCCAAAAATATGTGTACGGTGCCTGTTTTTTTTTATCAGAACGTAATCTGTCCAGCATTTCTAAGAATATATTTTGTCATTTGTTCCTATTATAACCAGTGTTTTAAATCATGCATTGTAAAATGGATAGAGATAATTAACTATAGAGATAACTAACATGATTTGTCAGTTGAGGAACATACTAACTTGTACTGTTGCCTCACCACAACAACACAAACTGGAATGTCTTGACCGAGTCACGTTCAGTATCATGGTGCAGGTCAATCATTCCCAACTACCAGCACAAACTTGGTTATCCCGTTTCCTCACTGATTGATCCTTACCACATCCAAAATAAAAGTTATCTTAAATTAGCTAACCCTCCTCTGCTTAGTTAACTGCAGCACAAAAACAAGGTCAAGATATATTTATATTTAAAAATCTACCCCATTTCCTTTCTTAGAACCCATCAGAAAGTAGGCCTACTCGGCCTCCCAAGTGCAGTCTGCCTGGTCTGCCATGGACAGTAGCTAAAGTGTTCAGGAGGGTGCAAACACACAGTCAAGGTTTCCTTCTTAATTCCATCAATTACTGGCAATGAAATGCTCCAGCTTTTTGCTGCTCCAATATGGCAGCTTTTTCAAGACTGTAGTCCTAAAGATAAAAGTAAGTATATTGGGAGGTTGGGTGGCCTTCTTTAAAAATTCATTGGATGTTTATTTGCAGGCAGTGAATATGATGTAGCAATTTGAGTATTTAAAACATTTTAGCTCAGCAAAATGTTGGCTAGTTGAAATTTATACTTAATTCTTGAACAGGGTTTTTTTGGGGGGGTCAGACTTTAGAAGTGTGGACTGGTTGGGGTCTAAAATTTTTCTAACTTCCATGTTAGAGCATTGCACCACTTAAAAGTTTAGGTACTGTAGCTTTGAACTGTTTCTCACTGAGAATAATTGTATTTAATCAAAACTGTAAAAAAATATTAAAACTATTTTATTTTTGTTTATTTTATTCTCCTCATAAAATTCCAGATCTATTTTATAATTGCAAAAACACATTTTGGAATTCCCAGGGCATTCATTTTCATGAGATTATGGCACTTCTTGGGTGGTTGAAAGCACTTGAAACATGTCATTATTCCACAACACTTGCCCTGTTGGGTCTTATTACTTAAATACCACATTTCTCATCAAACTTTCTCCAGACTCCTGCGTTTGTGGTACAATATAAAGAACATTAGTGTAATCTGCTTCCACTGTGTATGAAGAAGTAATTTATGAATTTCTCTTTGACACATCAATTGGATACCGATCTCTTTGGGTTATATAGCTCATACAGAGTCTAGAGATCATGTATCTCAGGGATTCCCCTTACATCATTTCTTTTACTAAGCTTACAAAGGAATGATTGATTTTCCTTTCTAGCCATTGTTGCTGTGTTAACAAACAGTATATTATGTGCATGACTCTTAATCTAAATTGCAGGCTTTGCCAGATTTCCAATTTTTTTCATTAATACCTGCCCTTACCAGATGGAAAAAGTATACAAGTCAGTATCTCCTTATGTACTGTTGATGAATGTTGTTATGGCCAAACACCTGGGTCAGTCTGGTTGAGGCCTTAACTAAGATCTCAATCACTAGAGTAAAGCCAAGGAGCAATATTTTTAAACGGATATGTCCAGGGTCTTAGTGTCCATATTTTCAGCTGCACACTTAAGTCTTTCTCCGCTTGGACATGCAGGACCATTTGTAGATTTTCAACATTTCTGCCCACTTGGCTGACTTGCATCTAAAATAAGACACAAATTGCACTTGCAGCTAATTTGTTGAATTAATTGGCACAGATTGCAATTTTCTGTCATGGACACATGCATACTTTGAAATGAAGGTACAATTGCAAACCCAGTTTGTATATCTGGAATACTGTGCCCAGTTCTGGAGTCCTTACCTTATGAAGGACAAAGACAAGCTGGAGACAATGCAATGTAGGGTGGAAAAGATGATTTAGGGCCGGTAGGGCAGATCATATGA
The DNA here is from genome assembly GCA_016271365.2 of Neoceratodus forsteri. Lineage (NCBI taxonomy): Eukaryota > Metazoa > Chordata > Ceratodontiformes > Ceratodontidae > Neoceratodus > Neoceratodus forsteri. The sequence goes on from CM057456.1 coordinate 735,506,770, forward strand.
GGGTTGGCTCAAGCCACTGAACAGGTGCTCACTGGAAACCAGATGAGACGGGAGATATGACATAGACCTTCAAGTTCCTGAAGGGAATAAACAAGGTAAACTGTGAGAAACTATTCAGCATGAGTAAGGATCCAAGAACAGGGGCACAACGTGGAAGATGTTAGGAGACAGGGAGGTTTAAGAGGGATGCGAGAAAGTTTTATTTAACAGAAAGGGTAGTAAAGCCATGAAAAGATCCGCTAGTGGATATGGTGGGTGTCAAGACCATAAATGTTTTCAAGCATGATTGGGACAGAGTAAAGGATTTAGTTGTTACTCAGGGTGGTAGCAGTAGGGAGTAGAGCAAGGGAATTAACTGAGGCATAAGAAGCTGGCATGGACAATAGGTCCCATGGAATACATTGGGAACTGCAAACAGATGAGATGGACCATTGGTCTTTTTCTGCTGTCATCGTCTATATTTCAGTGTTTCTATGTTACAAATTCAGATGCAAATGCCAGTAGAGGAGGCAGTGTATCTGCCACATGTGAAAATCCAGTCCACACGGTTTAGATCCAAGTATTATTTTGTGTTACTGCTTCCATATTTTTAGTTTCATGTTGCATAACTTATTTTCAATTTATGCAGCAGTCCAGCACTAACATAGTCACTGACTGCAAAGGTTATTTTTGAAGAGGTCAGCTTCCAACCCACTGCAATATGAACCCCCTTATGAGCTCATTGTATATCCTTTTGGGGGTCTACTACCTAGCTTTGGCAAAGTTTCTATCAATTGTCACATTTTTCCTTTATCTATTCCTTCTGATTATTGATGAATTCTCTACTTTGATCATTAAGATCTGTACTCGCTGACACCTGGGGAAATGCAAGAGCATTCTGGAATAATATTAAAGATGTTACTGGGAAGGAGTTCAAATCACCCCCTACTGCAATCACAATAAAGGGAATACTATCTTGGACCTAAAAGTCATAGCCAACACCTTTAATGATGCCTTCTCCGACCTCAGCAGCATCCTCCCTCCTGACTTTTTCAATGACAGTGACCCCCGCTCTTCCCACTCAACAGTCATCACCAAACAATTGTCCCCCTTTCTACTTCAGAGCAGTAAGCAAAAATACTGTCAGAAAATACATTTCCAAAGCCATCAAAAACACTAGAGCAAGTGCTGACACATTGGACCTCAAACTTCTGTCCCTCACTCTAGATGAGGTTCTGGGGCCACTCACCAGGATCTTTAATCTCTCCCTCTCTCTCAGCCAATTCCCCGACAAATGAAAGGCAGCAACTGTCACACCTATCCATAAAGGTGGTGACCGGACCTCCCATGTGAACTACCCACCTATCCCTATCCTGCCACCCCTCTCTAAGGCCCTGGAATGGATAGTAGCAGACCAGCTCACTGATCATCTGGACAAGTACAACATCCTTTGCTGGCAGCAACACGGATTTAGAAAAGGGCACAGCACTGCTACGGCATTTCTTGAGTTTACGGGAGCCATACACAACTCCCTTGATCAGGGTTGTCTAACCGGAGCTGCATTCATCGACCTGTCAAAGTCTTTTGACACTGTCCACCACCACCTCCTGCTTCATCAGCTACTGAACATTGGCCTCTCCACAGAATCAGTGAAATGCTTCAATAGCTATCTTGACAACAGGTCCCAATGTGTAAAAATATCAGGTGTGGTCTCCGACACTAAACAGGTTCACTCCGGTGTCCCCCAAGGCTCCATCCTCGGCCCATTGCTGTTCAGCCTGTTCCTCAACTCCCTCCCTGACTCCACCTCTCAGCAAGTTATACTCTATGCAGATGACACGGTGATTCTTGCCTCTCATCATGACACAAGCCACCTGCAGCAAACCCTCCAACACGGCTTCACCTCTGTTGAAACCTGGTTCAAAGATCAAAAGTTAATCCTTAACCAGAAAAAAACGAAGACCATGATTTTCACCAGCCACCAAAACAAGTACAAATACCACCAACTCTCCTTAAACACCTGCCTTGGGGACTCCCTGGAGCAGGAACCCATACAACCAATGTTGCTAAAACCGTGAATACTAGACTGGGCTTACTCTACCAGCTTCGTCAGCACCTGACTAAAACTTGCCGCAGTTCAAAGCTCCATCATCTCCCAGATTGACTATGGTCTTGTCATCTATGGCACTGCCACTACCACTGCACTCAGAAGGATTACTACCACCCTAAACAAGGCCTGTCGATTCATCACTGGGGCCAAATGGCTCACACACACCTGTGACCTCTACTCACAAGCTAACTGGCTTCAACTTGACAATAGAATTCAGTACCAAACCTGTGTGGTTGCTAAGAAAATACAGTTGGGAACTGCCCCTCCCGGGGTCTGTTCACACCTTCAAATGAAAACCAGCTCCAGAATTACCAGGGGATCAAAGCCACAACTTTTCCATATCCCTCGCTGCTGCACAGGCATTGGCCAGCGTTCATTCACCTACAGGGCACCCACTTGGTTTAATGGTCTTGCCAATGATACTATCAATATCACTGGGCTAGGGGCCTTCAAATCCAGGCTCCGTAACACCCTGGTCACTTCCAGCATCTGCGACTGTCATGGATAAGGTCTATGCAACTCCACTCCACTACTGCTCTTTCCTATATCTAGCCCCTTACAACGCACGGCCCTAGTTCGCCCCTCTGCCCCACACGCCCACAGCACCTGACAATGCCACCTTCCTGGCAGCTCCACCCACCCCCTTATCCTTACCTACCCCACCTCTCCTCTTCTCATTTCTTACCTCCCCTTGCCCCTCCCATTTCTTTCTACCACCCTCTATTGTCCTCTTCCTTTCCATTTTACCTCTCCTGTCTGTTCAAAATTAATTTGATATTGTTTACCCTTATTTGTGTAACAATTTTGCATATTGTCATGTGATATCTATGTCTTGACGTGGAACCTTCGTAAAAGAGCCCTGGGCTCAAAGGTAATTGTAATCCTAGAATTGAAATAAATAAATAAATAAAATAATTTCAAACCTAGTTGTACAGTACATCTTACAACAGTTAATGGCTGCACCTGAAGAAGGAATCTCTGCAGACCTGCAGACATGTGTAATAATATGCGTTGATTAATCAAATAAATGGTACAGTATTACTCTAAAAGCATTCAGGAGTCTACACACTGCACAACAACTGCAATGCAGTAATGTGACACAGTATATTTTCTTGAGTAATTGGAGATTCTTACATATGCCCCACTGTTAAATGGACCAACATATCTAAATAATTCTGAGATTTTCCATATCTTTTAGCATTTTTAATGTATGTTAATACATACAGCAGAACCACTTATTGCAGTTTAAGAGTGGTTTCATAAATGTTCATCACGTCAGAGAAAAGAAGAGAAAAGCTGAGTTATTCTTTCACCTAGGGTGCGCAAATGTGACCGCTACAATGAGTGGCTCTGTATGATGTATTAGCACATCATAGGTAGAGGGAGTGTTGCTGATCTGTAAAAATAATAAAACATAATAAAAATAAATGCTCAATCCATTTCCTGGTAATCTGTGCATGTTTCACTCTTTGCTGAATAAGAGTATCTCATGCATATGGGGAATGGAGCACTTGGACTGGTCAGTAGGGCATCCTTGACCTACTGTCCAATCCAAGTAGTCAGCAGGTCAAGAGAGCCCTACCTACCTACCAATCCAAGTAGTTAGTGGAGCTCTCTTGGATTGGTTTGTAGGGCTCTTTTGACTGACTGACCACTTGGATTGGTCAGTATGGTTTTCTTGACCCAGTGTCTAATGTTTACCACAGGTTAAGGTGGTGGGATTCTAATGTCTCGGTATGGAGCTACTGTACATGGTAGCCAGTAAAATTATGGAGAATATTCTGATATATCATGATGTGTCTCAGTGAATCTCCATTAATTTCATTTGGATTTTCTGTGATATTTCCTGATATCTGCCAACACACAGTGCATCTTGCTACTAGCTATCACTGAATTGTCCCTTGTTGACTGCCATGTTTATGCCCAATATAAGAACTCATTCCAGGGATTTAAGGTCACAGTTTGTGTCACGGTGACAAAAACTTTGAAATTAAGTAGATACACATGCCGGCATATAGATCACAATTACCACAATAAACACTTTACTTATTTTAGTATGTCCGTTATGAAAAATAAATATTTTACTTCAATAGAATCATAGTTCTACCCAAAAGCATTACAAAAAAGAGAGAGAGATGCAAATATGAGTAAGTAGTAAATCATTAACAGTGAAATTGCTCTCTGCAAATGTGGTGCATTTCCACATTACGCAAATGCACATTCTGTCACATAGATCATAATTATTCATCCGAAAAAGGGTTCTGTGTTAGCCTAAAAGTTTGTGTACTGAAAATTTCTTGTTGATCCAATAAAAGGAATCAAACCATTTACTTAGTTCATCTGTTTGTACACGAATCAACATGCCTACAAACAATTCTCTGCAATTGTCACAAAAACTTTGTTTTGGTAAGTCATATATCAAGCATAAATGCTTTGCATCAATATAAATGAGAGTTCTACCCAAAATCATTGCATGAAGAAAAAAGACAGATGTACAGTATCTCTAAATGACTAGAAAATCAACAACAAAGTTGTTTGCCTCTCAAGTATTCTCTTCATGTATCTCCACTTTAAATTTGTGAGTCTAATTTATTATTTGACTGGTGCTGGCTTTTTGGTTACAAGTAACTTTTGTTTCAGCTGCATCACAGCCGACATTCTGCGGAGTGGCTTTTTTTGATGTCTCTACTTCATTTCAGCCAGCTCACAGAAGCATTTTTTTTTAAGTTTAAACACTCAGTCTGTGGCAAACTAATAAGACAGCTTTTCATCCATCCTCACCTGAAGAATCTGTGTTTTAAACACAGCAACCATTTTGGCATGTTGGAGTAGGAGCGGACATGACTTCAGTGCTCCCAGAGGAATCTCAAATTGGAGAAGGGCCTGATGCCCTTACAAACTTGTTTTATGGAACAGGTAAGAGGAATACATTTATTGGCAATCTATCCAATATAAATGAAGAGTAATTGCCTAACACAGATAAAGAAATTGCAACTGAAATAGACGCCATAGAATGAGAGTGTATGGCATTAGAGAAAGTAGCTTTAAAGATAAGATGGCATTACTGGAACGGCAATTCTCTTGAGGTGTACTTAAAGGTGGACCGTGTTCCATGCAGACTTAAAATAATCTAAAATGCCAAGACATGTCATGAAAAAGAACTATTCATGACCAACTTGAAGTTGGCACTTCAAGCAGCCTCTATTACCTTAACAGAGAGCATAATAAAAGATTATGAAGCATAAAATCCAGTACTACAGGAATAATTAAAGGAACTGGAACAAAATGTAGGCACATTTAAAGAACATAAAGATTTAGCGCTTTTGAAAAAAAGACTAAGGCAAGCAATTAACAAGCAAGGCAAGACATTCAACATCATTAAATTGCAAAAAAACTGAAAGCGAAAGGAAATATTATCTAAATGGATAAATATTTTGTTAGGGCAAACAAAAACACAGAAAGGGGAAGAAGCTATAGCAAACCAAACTCTGTTTTAAAAAGGAACCCGTCCCCAGCATATTGCACATCTACAAGTGAGTCTGAGGTGGAAATAGGAGAGGATTTTTTAGAATCCAGCCAGGAGGAGACCAGAGTGGGCCCCTGCCTCAGTCTGAGGAGAATGTTATTCCAACTAGGTGTAAAAGGGACCCAAAGAGTGAATGAGAGCAGGTGCCTCAGGCAGAAAGTACAATCAAGTGAAGAAGAACCCCAAACAGAAGAAAGAAATTCGATAAATGTGTCATCTAGAATTCTGACAAAAGCAGAAACAAGTCTTTTAAGCGTAGGACTTTCTTTTGCTCCTATGCATGATAGTACCCCATTTGAATGGTTTGTGGACTACAGAAGTTTAATACAGTACCTAAACTTGAAAGCATTTTGAACCCAAACTGAAATTAATCATCAACGCTGTGACTTGCAAGCTGTGGTGGATAATGAGGAAGTGCTGACACCGGCACCTTTGGAGAAAATAGAAACCAACTCCCAGGAAGGATATAAATTAGGAATTGGAGCATGTGGAGGCAGAAGTGGTTACACTGGAGCATAATACCTCTAATATGGACTAGTTTCATCCACCTTCAACATTCTGCCCACTCTACAGTGCAACTTTTACAGTCTCTGAAAGGGCCTGGGAAGAAGACATCAGAAAGATTTTTGATACTGAACTGCAGCTCTCTCATGTCAATATCACAAATGAAGAGAGATTGGCAGTGAAGAACCTTGAAAGTGATAGATCAATTACAATCAAGAGGATTGAAAAAGGTGGGGAAGTGGTCCTTATGGACACTAATATATACATGGTGAAATAAAGAGACACTGTCTAACACTTCTTTTAATTCACAGCTACCAGCGGACCTCACTGTGCTATGTAAGGAAACTATACTGTAGATAGGTTCCTATGAGAGGCAGTAGTGAATTGCATTGTACCAGAACAGGTAAAAAATTTTTTTTTGTGCTTTCTTTATCCCTGTCCTGGGCTGCCTTCCATCTCACTGACCCCCCCCAGCCCCATGCTCCCCTCTCACAGTGCACCTCCTGTTGTCCTCCACGACCCCCCGTGGAAGGGCAGCAAGGATCTCTCAACTCACTAACATGGATCCCATATTGGGAGGTGCCTGCCATTCATGGGAGCAGTGTCTGTGTGGGCTGACATTCATCTAGCCACCCAGAACATTTTCTCCTCCAGCTTTTTGTCCCTCCGGCCCCCCTGGAGGCAGATCATTTTGGCATCAGCAATGGCTGAGCTGTGCGCACTTCTGTCCACAGCATGCCAACTAACTACTCTGCCCCCATCCCTAACATACAGGATCCAGGTGCTCCGATACCCAGCCACCACTAGGTGTCAGAGGTGCACCAGCCTCCACGTCCCTCCCGTCCCTGGAAAGGAGAGCTGTCACCTGGATGCTCGATCCTCCCCACCCCAGCTGACCCCTGGCAACCCGCTCGCACCGCAAACATGGGTTGCCGGTATGGCAGGAGATAAGGCATGATGCCTCAGCCCTCCACACCACTGGGCCGGCTGGTAAGAAATTTTTTGACAGTTGACCAGCCTATTAGAGCTACATTCTGTGTACTCCCCAAAATACATAAACATTTGGCCAGTCCTCCAGGACACCAAATTGTAACAGGCATTGGGTCTCTCACTGAGCTGTCATCACAATTCATGGACTGGTACGGGGTCATAATGTCATGGAGAAAAACGTGCATAACCACAATGGTGCAGACACAACAGCATGCATTGTAACAGCATCAGGACAAAATCCTGACTATAACAACAACAGCACAAGCTGTTGAAAAGACGGCAGCTGTCTTTCTTTTTGCTGGGGGATTCACACCCCCCACACCCCCTAATGTGGAGGGCTTCACTCCCTCACCCCCTGGATTTATAATAATCAACTCCAGGGGGGTCATGGACTTCAGGGAAACAGGAATGGTCGGAGCAGGAAAATTTTGTTTTTTTACAAAAAATAAAAGCTGCATTACAGTGGGACCTGGGGAGAACTGAACTGCAGCCCCAGGTCCCTGATGCTGCCAGAGACAGGTGCTCTAGCCACTCCATCGCGGGAGTGGCTTGGCCAAGCATCACCCCAGCAGCATCCTTCATGCCCCCTCATAGCAGCCTACAGTGACAGGGGTAGCAGTTACCGCACACTGAAACAACCCATGTCACTGTAGATCCATTAGTGCTTCTTACAGCGTGTTATTGCATGCACAGTTTTGTCCAAGCTATATTCACCTGGTACCTCATGGACCCCATATTAAACATCTGGTGCAGGAGCTCCCATCTCATGTTAGCAATACTTTTGATATATTGGGCATTCTGGAGGATCTCTGAATGGGGAAGGACTGGTGGTTGGTATCAATGGACATAAAGTCCTGTATGCAGACATACCCCACAGAGAAGGACTGGCAGCCTTGAGGTATGGTATCCCATGACATTGGCAACCACAATTGGGTGCCTACAAAAACAGCTACTCAATCATGGCACAAGTCAGCAGGGCTACCCATGGGGGAGGACGACCAGATGGGAGGGTTCGTGGATACAGCGACAGGATGCCGCTACATATACGCTCTGGGGGGCGAGCACACTCAGTGAGGGTGGGAAGGAGGGAGGGTTTGTGAGGTTGGTGCCATGGTGAGCTGCTGAGCTGACTCCGTGGCATGGTAGGTGGGTTCAGGGCTGGGGTTGTGAGGGTGCTGGGTTCGGGTCCAGGCACAGGTATGTTTGTTGTGCCTGGCCCAAATTCTTTTTTTGTTGTGGTTTTGCATCCCCTTCCCTCCAACATGCACTCCCCTGGAGTTGAGAATTCTTCAGTGGGGGAGGGTGCGGGGGGGCACAGCCCCCCACATACAATACTAAAATCCAAATCCCTAGTGCAAATTTTACTGTGCACAGGGGATACATCACCAAAATGTTTTTCAGCGATGTACAGTTGCCCTAATGGCAATCACCTTTCGGCAGTCGCCGTTATGACATAGAACCTTGTGGTGATAGCTAGAAAACAACACCGATCACAATAATGATTTTTGGCATTTTTTGTAGAATGTTCTACAATGGCACTGTGTTGTAATGCTTTTGTATTTCAGGATTAGAGGGTTGCAGCAGGCCAGGCTGGAGAGTCATCCATCTGGGTATTTCCCGGCCCAGTATTGTGGGACAGAATCGGGCCACAGCTGCTCTGACCAACCTGTGAGCTGCCTGCTTCCCCTTATGTAACACTGGCCATTATTTGGCCCCCAAAAACTCAGACCCCAGGACTGAGGCAGTGCAGACATACAGCCTAAAGGAGCAGGGCACTAAGGCCCTACAGCATCCTCCCTCTGACCATCACATGACCAGACTCACTCAAGTCATTGCAGTCAGTTGGAGGAGAAGGAATGAGTGCCTGTGTCACTGTTTGGCATGTGTGTGCCTGGGTTCTTCACATTGGGATGGATGGGAGGGACTGGGTGGGTGTATAGTGTGCTAGTATTTGCAGGATCAGGCAGAGGAAAGGAGGATGACTTGGCATCTTGGCACTGGCAGTCATGCAGCCACAGCTGCTTGTAGTACTCAGGGGGTGGAGAAAAGGGACAGGATAAGGGTGTGGCTGGCTCGAGGAGATGGAACCAAGCAGTGGCAATGAACAATTGGAAGAAGTATGAACAGTGACTACTGTTAGTCCATTGAAAGTAACCAAACATTTGATGATATTTACTGTGAAGGCTATCCATGGGGTGTATCTGGTGCCTGTCAAGATAGAGAAGAGGAAGCATATTTGTTGGCTGGCTCCTGAGGGATAGTCAAGGGGATCACAACACACTGCAGCAAAGCACAGGGAGCTCACATGAGGAGAGACTGAGTGAGAGACAGTGGTGTGGCAAACCGGCAGTCAGCTCAGCTACAACTTTCACATCATCCCCAATTAATCTTTTTTTTTGCTAAACCAGACTGAAAAAATATTTGAAATAGTATATTATTAGTATTTTATCTTAAAACAAAAAAATCACAGAAACCGTGGAGTAGACAAACAACAGGCACATGGCAGCAGTGCACTGGGACACGGGGACTACAGCCAAACTACAGAGAAAAAAGTACCCAAAAGAAAATACTGTTAGTATTTTATCTTTAAAAAATGTCACAGAGGGCCGGCCCAGTGGTGCTGAGGGTTGAGGCACTAGACACCACACCGCGCATCACACCGGCGACCCAGGTTTGGAAACAGACTCAGGCTACTGGGGGTCGGGGGGGAGGAGGATCGAGCATCCCAGTGGATGCTCTCCTCCTCCTGGGGTGAGTTCGGTGCCAGGCACTCAAGCACTATGCCTGTGGAGCACAGGCTTAGGAGCACATGTGGCTCTCAGAGTCAGAGGCGGAGGGACATTGTGGGCACTTGACAATGGCATGCGTCAGCATGCCATCTGTCTGGACGCTAGTCCTGTGTGCCAACACCCTCAGGGGATGAGGGACAAGGGGAGAAAAATGGAAATAAACCCTCTCAGTCCAAGATGATAACCGATCCGAGCCTCTGATCACCTACCCACAGGCAGACCCTGTTGTGCAGGCACTCCTAAGAGAGAAGTAAGGAAGGGGATAATAGAGTAAGCCTGGCACTCTAGGGGCAGATTCTGTGGGAGTGATCTACAGGGAGTTGATCAGGTCTGAAGGAGTAGAAAGAGAGGGCAGTCAGGTGTGGATAAAAACAAAGTGTAAAAAAAGATATGTATCACAGAGACAGAGGAGTAGAACAGGGCCTGGCAGGCTACAGCTAAACTGCTTTAAAAAAAAAATACCTGAAAGGAAAAGACTCTTATATGCCTCAGCTTGTCATAACTGTGCCTTCTTGGTGACATTCAGTTATGTACTGCTTTCATCACCCAGTTGCCCAAAGGACTAGTTGCAGTTTAAGCACTTGGTTATTTTTTCCTTTTAGTAAATGTGTAAGGCCAGTTGGTCAGTGTAATACACATCTGCTTGTTGCCACCTAGCATTCCTGGCTGCCTGCTGTCATATTTCCTTGTGTACTGCTCTATCACTGTTGCCTGAAGGGCTGTTGCATTTTAAGAACTTGCTTATTTTTTTTCTTAAAAAAAAGAAAATTGTAGGATCAGTCAGTCACTGTAGTACACCTCTGCTTGTTGCCACCTAGCACGCCTGGCTACCGGCTATCATGTTCATTTGAGTACTGCTATGTCACAGTTGCTTGAAGGGCTAGTTGCATTTTAAGCACTTGTCTAGTTTTCCTTTAAAAATAAATTTGTAAGACCATTCGTCCCAGTAGTATGCACCTGCTTTTTGGCCTCATAGTGTGCCTGGCTACCCGCTGTCATATTTACTTGAGTGCTGCTGTGCCACAGTTGCCTAAGGGGCTAGTTGTAGTTTAAACACTTGCCCATTTTTCCATAAAAAAAAAATTTGTAGGACCAGTTCATCACTATAGTACACCTTTGCGTGTTGCCACCTAGTGCTGTCACATCCATTTGTGTGCTGCTCTGTCACAGTTCCACTGAAGGGCTAGTTGCATTTTAAGCTCTTGGCTATTTTTCCTTAAAGAAAAACACTGGAAAAGACACAGCTTTCCTCAGACACTACATAAACTCTCAATTAATGCTTTCAGACAGTAACAACTTTTTTTAATGATTTAAAACAGCTACACAACTACTTCCCCTTTCTGTTGCTGGCAGCCACCATCTCAGGAGCATCAGTGAGATTCCTGAGCTTGCTGTATGCTAATATGTCTGTTTGACCTCTGCTGTTGGTTGGCAGAACATATTAACATAAAATGAGCTTGGGAAGCTCTCTGCTGCTCATGAGATGGTGGCTGCCAACAATAGAAAGTAAAAGTTGAAGGCCACTGCTTAAATCACTAAAAAGGCAATTAGAGGTATTTAAAAAAAAAATTTACTGTCTGAAGGCACTAATCAGGCATTTTTGTAGCACCTGTGTAAAGCTATGCCTTTTCCTAGTGTTTCCCTTTAAAAAAAAATGTAGAACCAGTTGGTCACTATAGTACACCTCTGCATGTTGCCACCTAGTGTGCCTGGCTGTCTGCTGTCACATTCACTTCAGTACTGCTCTCTCACAATTGTCTGAAGTGCTAATTGAAGTTTAAGCACTTGATTATTTCAATTTCTGTATTTTTTTAACTCAGTGTGCTGTCAGAGAAATGTCCTTATCTGTGTGTCAGGTACAGTTCCCCCAACAATAATAAGACAACATGAGCACTAGAGCCTGTAGAAGCAAAGGCAAAGATAAGACACCCGCCTGCCTTGGATCTTCAGCTCAGTCTATACCCAGTGCCAATAACCAAAATAAAGGGCCTTTGGAGGCTAATTCAACAAAACAAGCAAAGACAATGTTAAGCCCATTCCAATTGATTAAAGGAAGCAGGTCAGATTGACTTATAAAGCCCAAAAGCTTCAGCCTCGTGAAACATTCAGAACTTCCAGGGACATCAGATGCCACTGCCACGTCGTCATCATCATCTTCATTAAAGTGAGAAGTATGCAGTCCTAAAAGAATTTCTGGGAAAACCAAAACACAGTCTGTTCATCATCATCACAGCTTCCAGCTCAGGTTCAAGTGTCCTGTTCTCCAGTTCTACCACATACAGATTTGATGGTGGTTGAGCTAAACCCTCCATCTGATTCTGAGTCTAAGTCTGACTCACACCCTGAGAATGAGTCCTCACATAATGATGCTGACTACTCACAAGTGTTTGACAGAGACTACATACCTGTTGATTTTGACCCAAATCATTATGATAATGATGATGCATCTGATGATGATGTTGTAGTGTCACATGAAAAGAATGATGCTGCATTCACATCCGGTTGTGACAAGAGAAAAACCCATTCCTTTGCATCCCTGCCCAGTGCTATAGTGGTTACAGTGACCAGACAAACTACTATTGCTTCCACAGGTACTCTCCTACTGTCTCCCTCTGCCACCTGGCCCCTGCCTGCTGCTACTACCAGCTCCAATTCAATTCCTGTACCTCCTGCTGCACCACCATTAAGACCAAAAGCAAAGTCATACTGTTTGCCTGGCTTTAAAACCAAAATAGTACTACCATAGTATGGAATCATTTTTTTAATAAATGCCACTGATGAACTTAAAGCATTATGCATGTACTGTAAAACAACCATTAGTAAGGGAAAGAATGCCAGTGGCATGGGAACCACTGTTATGAGGTGACATCTAATGCGGCAGCACCCTTATGTGCTTGCTCGTCTTACAGATCTCACTGAGCCATATAGAGGCAATTCAGATGATGATGATAATTCTGAGGAGTCAGAGCTGGATGATGGTAGTAGTCAGTGCCCCAGGCTATTGTGGTAGTGGAGGGAGCTCAGTTAAGCAGCCTCCAGCAGGTCACCTTCTATGGACTCAGCAAGATAAGTTGAGACAGTACAATCCCCACTGGTTATAGTGGGCTAGTCTGTTCAACACTGTTCTTCCCACTATAGGAGTTGGTCGTTATATCGCAAGGCACCCAGTGAATGGTGATGAACCTTGTCCCACACAGTTCTACTGTACAGTAAAGTACTTTTGTTTTTATTTTATCAATTTATTGTTAGGTTGCTATGCAGTGATCCTCTCCCAGTCAAAGGTAAGGTAGGGGACTCTTGACTCTGTCTCTGTCCCATGCCTCACAACAGTTCCATGGCAGGGCTGGGGACACATCTCCAGATCCCTTCTCCAGTGGAGTCAAAATGAGCTGCTGCTGCTTGCCTTGCTGAGTAAGCCTGAAGGAGAGATAGAGAGTGGTGGCAGAACTCTGCGGCAGAACACTGGATAGCAGACACTGACAACCTGAGTGAAGTGTGCACAAATGCAGTTAGTAAGAGTGAAGTGTGAATGAATGCAGTTAGCACCTTGAGTTACATTACATTTTCCACTATCCACTGCCATAACTGGCAGCTAATTCAACTAATCTGCCCAAAATAGAAGGAGGGCATTGAATGTTACAGCCAACATTTTTAACATTATAGCCTATGGCAGCAGCCAGTGGAAAATGTAATCTGCCCACAAAAACTGACTCCCCATTTAAAACATGAGCACTATAAGTGATGGGGACTGTACTTCTATCACCAATACCCCTGTCATGGTAGAGTAGTAGCAGCAATAGCAGTTCATTGGCCAGTCCTTTTCCAAAAGCCAATCAATTAACTATAGCACAGTCATTTGATGGCAAGACCAAATTTGACTCCAGACATCCAACTGCTTCCCAAATTACATGGCACATTGGTGAAATGATAAAGACAAATCTACAGCCCTTTTTCCACTGCTGAAAAATATTGGATTTTGAAGGTTGTTTGCCTTTTTACAGCTGAGATATGAAATATCATCCAGGTTTACATGTACAGCAGAGAGTTTCAAAGATTTACCAAGCAGTCAAAACCTGCATTGTGCAGGCACTTATGGAGGCAGAGGGTGGAGTTATACACTTCACAACAGAAATTTGGACAAGTACATCAACTCATGGGCATATTTCTCTGACCGCACACAGAGCTTCTTTCTTACAGTCTCAAAAGCAGTCTAATCTGACACCAAAAGGGCAGTACAAGAGAATGACATTGTTCAGTGCCAGTGTCATGGATGGTGAACACAATGCAGTCAACATACAGTACATAACACCTAGAAAAACTTTGAGAGGAATGGATACTCAGAAATGGATTACAAGTAGGAATGACAGTGACAGATAATGTGGCTAACATGATAAAGGCTTTAGTGACAGTGACACTGACAAGGAGGAGAGAGTAAATTTGAACTGATTTGTACACACATTAAAAGAGGTTCTTTGTCTTTTAAATTGTTTTTTGTTTTAATTGGGTTCACCACACCATAACCCAGATAGATTATCTTAGGGTAGCTGGTTCATTCCACTGGGGTGTCAAACAGATGAGGCATACTGATGAGTCCTGGTAGGACAAAACACATGTCTATGTCTTCTGTTGGCACCCTTTGCAAACTGTGTGAGAGGCCTTTCGGCACCATGCATTTCTGCTTAAAGTTGAACCAGCATAATATTCTGTGGTGATTTGCACATGCAGCCCATGATGCTTTGCATTGTGGGGCATGTGTGCTTTTATATTTCTTCACATTAAAATTAGTTGTCTGCAAAACTTTAGACAGGAACACAAGTATCAGCAATCCTATTGCAATGTTACATAGAATAACCAGCCACTCCCACAGGTCTGTGAAAGCAACTACCACTCTACACACATTCCAGCAGCTAGCAATACTGCCATAACAATCCTTGATACTGGACATCACTACTAGAAGGATTTCTACGTATTACATGATAGAAAGATTGGTGGAACAAAGAAAAGCTGTACATGCAATGGCCATGCCACATGGCATTGGTGAACTATTCACCACTGGACAACCATGGAACAGCTTCATTACATCCTTGTGCCACTTCACAGTGCTAACCAAGAACTCAGCATCAGCAAAATGTCTATTTGTGAGGTCACTTTATTTGCATTAATTTGCACTGTTATTGTCACTTTAAATTTGTGCATACTTAAATAACAAATGAACATGCATCTGGCATTCCTGAGGAAGCCTAAGGGTGAAACCCGTCATGTCAGTGGTTTGCTTTGGGCAATTGTTTACCTCTCAAGTGTCCTCTGCACATATCTTCACTTTAAATAAATTTGTGTGTCTGCTTTACCGTTTGGCTGGAATTGGCTTTTTTTGTTACAAGTATCTTCTGTTTCAGTTGTGGGACAGCCTATGTTTGGTGGAGTAGCTTCCCTTTGATGTCCAAAATAAATAATAATTGTGGTACTCTACTGGTCCCCTCCCACTCCTGGTCCCAGTGTTATGTCAAATAAATAATAATAGTGGTAGTATAGTAGTCTCCCCTCATGTTACCAAACACAGTAGAATGTAAACTAAATATTAACCTTTCTGGTGTAGTGGTCTCCTCTCCCACTCCTGGTCCCACTAGAGTAAGGAAAAGACTGTGGAGGTGTATTGGTCTCTTTCCTGATCCTGTTGTCTGTGCCCCTCTTCCCAAGGGTAATGTTCCTAGTATCCATTTGCAGCCCTCCCCAATGGTGCCCTCAAACAACCCAAATGGTGGTTGTTCACTTCCCAAAAGTGTGGATTTAAGAATTGATGAGTGTTAAGCAATCAGGAGCTGTGTCTTGTTTAAAGAGCTAGTGTACTGCTTCAAATTAATAGTAATTTTCAGTTGCAGTCAGCTATCACTTCCAGTATCTGAAGTATTTTTTTGTGTTGCTTGCATGCATGTGCAAGAAACACATTGCGTCAGCTTCCTGCAAAAGCAAGTAATGGAGGCATGTCAGTGTTGTGCCGAATGGCAGCAGTCCATTCTAGGGCTGGTCTCTGTCTCAGCCAGTAGAGGAGTATGCTGTCGATCACAGCAGTTAATGAGCGTGCCACAATGCGTAAAGAAAGTCAGCCTTGTCACCACACAATCAGCTGCTTTGGTGCATTACAAGCTACCAAAACAGTTGATTGTGTGGTGTCCCCATGGTGACGGCTTCTCCGTTGGCCTCTCACAGTCCCCACGGAGCTGACAGAAAGCCACCGCCCACTGTTTGGTGTGCCTTCCTGGTGAAACATTTCACCTGTGTAAGCCTACGGGTGTCAAACCCTGCCTGCATAATGCACCTCCCCCATTTGTTGTTTACCAAAGGGTGCCCAATCCCCTTGGCTCATGTGTCCCACCCCAGCACACTGTATGGCTGACAGGGGTGCCCAATCCCCCGTCGGCTCCACTGCCTCCACAACTAAACTTCCATCTGCCATGCTGGAAGCCCACCCCAGCGTGGCAAACATCTCATCGGCCAACAGGGGTGCTCAATCCCCCATTGGCTCCACTGACCCCCATCCAAACAAACTTCCTGGTGCTACGCTGGGAGTCCACCCCAGCATGGCAAAAGTCCCCCATCATAGAAGAAAGAAAAAATAGTCCCTCGTTGATTCTCTTGCTCCCTCCCCCAACCCACGTCCACCCGGGTTCTGTGTTGGGACCACTACTATTTAATGTTTTCATAAGCGATATGCATGTTTCCCCAAATAGTCATCTGTCTAAATTTGCTGACGACACGAAACTGGGTGGTAGGGTTGATACTGTATCTGCCATAAAGTCTCTTGAAAATGATCTCCTCTGTATTGAATCTTGGGCACAGAAAAATGTGATGGTTTTTAATACTGATAAGTGTTCGGTCCTTCATTTTGGTACTAAAAATCCAAAGATAAATTACTATCTTAATAACATTATGCTAAAATCAACCTCTAATGAAAGAGATTTAGGTATCATAATTGACCATAAGTTATCCCTGAATAATCATTACAACAAGGTGATTAGATCTGCTAATCTTGTAATGAAACAAATTCAAAGAACATTTGTCAGTAAATCAGAGCATTGCCTATTACCTCTTTATAGGGCTTATATTAGACCTCAGCTGGATTATGCCTCACCCTTTTGGAGTCCCTATCTTAAAGGAGGCACAAACTGATTGGAGTTAATTCAGAGAAGATTCACTAAAATGATACCATGCCTTCATTTCCTTAGTTGTGAATCTCGTCTAAGAGAAACAGGTCTCCTTCCCTTAGATGTACTTAGATATTGGGGGATATCCTTTTTGTGCATAAATTATTTAAATTTCCCATATTAAGAGAACAATGTGGACTTATCTTATCAGAGAAACGTGTAGTGGGCAGATGCCACAACAAACAATTATTTGTAGACTGGGCCAATACAATAAAACGTGATAACTTTTTTTCAATTCAAGTTGCCAAATCTTGGAATTCATTACCAAAAAATGTGATTGATATAGTTAACTTTGAATCATTCAAATCCCAGTTGGATATATGGCTTAACACTCAATACTACCTGAACCAATGATCCACTTTTGTTGTGGGGGACAATCCCGATGGGCCTTGTGCCTTCTTTTGTCCCAAACCTATTCAGTATATCCAGTATATCCAGTACCCTCTGCATACTCCACCTCCCCACACGCCCGCTTCACCCCATACTTACCTCCTGAGCCTGGCGCAATGATGTTCTGTGGACCAGGAACACGTCTGCACTATTCAAAGCCGACCGCAAACTGAAGAAATGCCGGTAAGCTGTATAATGGCATAAATAGTTTTTTTTCAACTTTGGTGCATATCTTGGCCATTTTGGGGGAATTTTTTCACCAAATTTTCAACATGGGGTTTTTGAAACCCTACCTCATGAACTCAGTCACTGTCATTTTGTTATTCGGTCCGAAAGGTGATTTCACGGTCACTGCATGGAACCACCTTCGGGACTGAGATTAACAAAATGATAGTCTGTTCATAAGGTGAACCCCAAAAACCCTATGTTGAAATTCCAGAAAAAATTCCCCAAAATGACTGTTTTACAAGCGTGTGTTGCACAGACCCTATGCACACTCATAACTTCGAGCATTTTTAATATTTTCACTTCAGATTTTCAACATTGCCATTTTACCACACCTCCTCATGAACAGTATAGCTGTCATTTTTCACATCTTGCCCAAAATGTGTTTTTGCACATGTAGCGCACAGTAGCATGGTCAGTATGCGAAATCAATGTTCGGGACAGACTAAGAAAATCACAGTGACACTGTTCATGAACAGAGATCTTAAACTGGCTATGTTGAAAATTTAGTGACAAACATTAATAAAATGACTGCGTTATGAGTGTGCATTGTGCAATTTCCATGCACCCTCATAAGTTCATGAATTCATAATATTTTCAGTCCAGATTTTCAACTTTGGCATTCTTCCACACCTCCTTATAAACAGTACAACTGTAATTTTTCACACTCTGGCTGAAATGTGTTTCACACTTCCGGCACAGAATAGCGTGATCGCTGTGAGAAATCAGTGTTCAGGACAGATTAAGAAAATCACAGTGACACCGTTCATGAGCAGAGGTCCCAAAATGCCTATGTTGAAAATCTGCTGTAAAATATCCCCAAACTAATTACATTACAGGTGTGCGTGCAGTTTCTACGCACACTCATGGCTTCACCAGTTTTTTTCATATTTTCATTCCAGATTTTCAACATTGCCATTTTTACACCTCTTCATGAACAGTACAGGTGTAGTTTTTCACATCCTGTTCGAAATGCGTTTTTGCACCTGTGGTGCCACGTGGCACAGTCACTGTGCAAAATCACCTTTTTGGCTAACAAACTGATAGTGTCACTGTTCATGCGGTGGGGTCACAAAAAGCCCATGTTAAAAACTTGGAGTTAAAATACCAAGAAACACCCAGGTTGTTAGGGTTTTTGACCATAACACCCTATCCTGTAAGGACTGACAGGCATTGGGGTGTGACTTGAGATTGTTGACAGTAATGCTCATGCCATTCCACCCCCACCCTGCAGTCAGTGGCAGGCATCGAGGTGCGCCTTGGACCCTTTGGCACCAGAGTTCACCCCATTCTCCTATACTGTACCCATTTCAGTGTATTTCCTTATGGAATGAGGTGAGTGAGAGCCCAAATACTCCAAAGCACACCTCAACACTTGTAAGTGTCTGCAGTGTAGGGTGAGGTGAAATTTCATGACCGTTATTGGCGACGACCCAAAGGCACACCTCAATGCCTGTCCATCTCTGCAGGGTGGGGGTGGATTTGGCATCAGTTCAATACTTCACTGCCATTCCTATTCTGCATCTGTCTAACTCCTGCACTTCCACTGCTAATGACAGCAAGCAACACTTGGCATTGATAAATGCTTGTTATTTTCTGTTTGATAATTAGAAGATTTTCCACCCGGCAGTACTAGGGTGATATGTGGAGCAGCACTCTGTCTGGAGGAAAAAAAAGTCAGTTCTGTTCCTCCCACTACATCATCAGAAATGAGACCAAACACCTTGAGCCACCACAATCCTTGCAGCCTGAGCAGTGACTTTCACAAGCTATCAATCAAAACCTAGGAAACTGTGACATCACTAGTAAGGGAGAGCCAGTCCCTGCTCCTTCATGTGAAAGTAAAACCTGGCAGTAAGAAATGGTTCTCATTGGTTACTAGTGATGGCATAGTCAGTGTGGTTTCAGTGTTGATGTAGTGGGAGGAACAGAACTGACTTTTTTTTTCCTCCAGACAGAGTCCTGCTCCATACATCAGCCCAGTACTGCCAAGTGGAAAATCTTCTAATTAGCAAACAGAAAAGAATAAATACTTGAGATATAAGAAGTGATAGCTGACTACATCTGAAAGTTACAATTAATTGCAGGCAGTTTCCAGACAGTACGCTAGCTTTTTAACATAGCAAGTTGTTTTCCATTTTTCCCAATATGCTTCTGGAAATGAGATTTTATGGCTCAGAAAGCCTTTTCTGACAAATCACAATCTCTCAATCAATCTCTCAATCAATCAGTCAATCTATTAATAAATAAATAAATAAATAATATTTTCCTTGAAATTTTTCTAGAACTAGAGAGAGCGATCATTAGCCATTTTTGTCAGTCATACTGAAAACAATGAATACTAGCTTTGGATTTGCAGAAGTGATAGGCATTGAAGGACTGTCCAAGCTTATTAGTAGTATAAGTTCATATATCTCGTCAAATGTTAAATTTCAGCCAATATTCGCGTGCCACGTCATTTGACAGGTGGGCGTGGCCTAAAACGGACCAATCAGAATCGCCCCTTGTTAAACCGGAAGTCCCTCCCTAAATTGCGCTAGCCCCGCCCCCTTCTGGCGGAAATGACACGCGTTCAAACCCATGTCCCACCCCTTGCGCAGGAAATGACACGTTCCAACCCATGTCCCCTTCGCGAGGGAAATGACCTAACACCACCATTTTGTAAGCGTCTTATGCCCCTTCATTCTCGTACACTCCTCGAACCCTGCCAGACCAGCCTGGCTCGAACCCCTGTCCCCCGCCCCTCCTTCTCGTACACTCCTCAATCCCCCTGCCAGACCATCCTGGCTGGAACCCAAGTCCCACCATGCTATCTTGAACTCCTGCATCTCTCCTTTCTCCTGCACCCCCACCAGCCTGGCTCGAACCCCTGTCCTCCACCCCATCCTTCTCGTACACTCCTTGATCCCCTGCCAGACCATCCTGGCTGGAACCCAAGGCCCACCATGCTAGATTGAACTCCTGCATCCCTCCTTTCTCCTGCACCCCCACCATCCTGGCTCGAACCCCTGTCCCTCCTTTCTCCTGAACCCCCACCATCCTGGCTCAAACCCCTGTCCCTCTTCACCACCATGCTCCTCCCACCCCAAAAAATCAGTTAGTGTTTATGTAGTGGTATGTGCCCCCTGTAGGCCTGGTGTATAACTGCAGGGACATGTGGGTGTTTTTTGATTAGGATATTTTCAGAAAGAAGTATCTAGGAGGGAACCTGAAGGTGCAGAGGTTTCATAGATCTGTGTGGAGACTCCCACCCCAAGGGAAATTCATCTGCCTGTGTGAGTACCCATTTTTCTGTTTTTGTAACAGTATACAAAATTATTTAACAAGCATCTGTAGGACTGTGTCAAACTTGCATCAAAAGGATAGCTTTATGTATAACGATGTAACATTTATAAGCTAAAGCGGGGGACCTCTGTGTAAATAAGATGGTTCAGCAGTTTTCTCTGGATAGCATTGCAACAATCGTAAAAACTAATTATTTATACTTTTGTCATGAATTAGAAAGAATAAAAATATACCAGAAAAAAGGAATACACATACCTATAGTTCACCCCCCTCAGCTCTGTGTAGTATCAAGGAGAAGGCTGAAATGAAATGTGTGTGTGTGATATTCATATTGTTTTGAAAAAGGGGGGTGGGGCTACAACAGATGTACCTCTGACACGTTACCATGTATAGTATGATGGGGTGTGGTGATGGTTTTACCAAGGGGCAGGCCATCTTGCTAAGCGTTATATAAACCCTGCATTTGAAGCCAGAAGGCACAGCTTTTGAGAGATTTCTCAGATTCTGTTTTATAGACTTGGAGCAGATTATCAAAACATCAAGCAAGAAGATGGGCGCTTCTCATTTCAACATCCCTGTAACAGGTCAGATTGTCATACCACCTAATGAAAATTCAACCTCCTGTAACAAGCCAGATTGTCACACCAGCTAATGAAAAGTCTGGAGATGAAAAACCAAGCAAGAAGATAGCTGTCGGGCCCCAACCCAAGCCAACGATGTGTACTACGTGAGGTGTGAAACGAATGCCCCACACAAGTCTTGTTGAGTGGAAGAGTGTCTGACATAAAAAGAAACTCACTGAACAGTTTGGTGAATCAGAAAATCCTAAATCTGACTGTCCTTCTGAAGAGACACCACTGCAAGACCTTGAAGAGTTGCTGGGGTGTGAATCTGATGCAGAAAAAAGTTACTATGAAACCAAAACAGAGAGTGACAAGAAGAGGAGCCAGAGATGATGGTCAGTGAGACACTGCCAAAAAAGCATCAGAGAAAGTTGTGAAAAGAAATGCAAGACAGAGCCAGAGGGGACTCTGACCAAGAGAGTGATGATGATAATGCAGCCACAAGCAGTCAGGCCCAGGCTAAGAAAAGAAAGATGAGAAAATGAAGAAAAGAGTTGCCTTGATGAGGTAAATGCATTTTAACATTTAAAAAATGTGGTGGTGACATGTTGTAACTGGGGAGATGAGTTAGCAGTAGAACTAAATCTTACCTATAATGAGTCAGAGGACCAATGCTGTTTTTGTTTTACTTTAATAGACTGAAGGATTTGCGATGGAGCAGCAGTCATATTCGGACAGCATGGATTCTCGACTTTCCACAAATCTACTGCTGACTGTCTTTGCTGTGTGAAAGATACAAATGTGGTTGTTAATGAGATGTGTGAGAACCAGTATGTTAGAAATACAGAAGCGATAGAATGTTTCAAAATGTCACAGAACAGGCTGTGATCACTACACAACCCTCTTCTTCTACTGAGATTAGACAGGGACCTCACGTGAAAAACCAGGCCTTAGTAGTAAACCCCCAAAACTGACAACGATATGTATTGTAAGTACATTATGTATCATACCATCCGTGTGCTCAATTGCTTCAGTGATACAGAGGTAATACATTGTGAATTGGTGGATTCCTGTCCTGGGTGTGAGATAGATGATCTGAGTCAGAAAAACCATTCATGTGTCCTTGATGACTTAAGGTCTAAAGAAGCATACAGAAATGTTTCTGAAGCCATACATATAGGGCAGCTCATGCCCGTGATCTTGGCAATCGCTATGAAGCATCAGGGGTTAAATATGACCAATTGTACCCTGGAAACTATAAGTCATGTTTTAAATGATGTGAGAAAATCCGATGACCCCATGTGGTTAGTTATGCAAATGTTACAGCAGATAGACGGTGAAATTAAAAAATTTCTAAAAAGAAATTCAGGAACACTGTTTATATTGTAAAAAAAATTACCCCACCCTGCCCCAACCCCTCCCCAAATTACTACATGGAAACATTTCAGTACCAAAATGTGTCATATTTTATTTTTTACAGATAATCATGCGGGATGCAAGTACAGAGAGAATCCAAAGGTTTATGTATCTGATCCTAAGCCATTACTGTCATCCATCACTGTTTGGTTCACCTCAATATGACATTTGCCTTGTGAGATACATGCAGCCTATGAACTGATGATGTTTGTCCTTCCAGAAGTATGGGAGGATACAGATAAATATATAAATGAATCTGTGTTACCACTTGTAGAAAATGTTAAAGTGATTGCCGATATATTCATGGAAGTTGATGAATGTCTTTGTGGACTTTATATCATAGTCGTCATAGCCATGTGTGTGTACTACAAAGCAGAAAAACCTTGTGATATTGTGCGTGTTGTTAACCTGGCTTCTCTGCTTGCTGAAATGAGCCACTGGTCAAAAAAAGGACCCTTTAAAAAATTACATAAGGAAATTCAGGAACAGTTTTCATTGTTAAAACATCCCCCCACCCGCCCACCCAAAAACTGTTACTTGTTACCATTTTAATATTGTTCATATTGTTACCCTGGCTTTTACAACTTGCTAAATGTATGTTTTTTCCAGAGTATACAACGATGGAAACACCCTATCAGTGCATCCAGAGGCTTATTACCAACTAGTCAGACACAAAGCTAAACAACCTGGTTTAAATCTACCTACAGGACAAGCACCGTCTGTACTTTTAGAGACATGCCAAGGTCTTTTGATGGTCTCCCAGAGGGACCCCAAAAAGAACTGTGGATTATTCTAAGGATGAGGGGCTACTCTTGAGGAAGCAATGATTAAAATTGCTATAGAGTTTATATAACCCTTATGATGTAATACACTTTTGTGGTTTTATCTGTACAGCTGTTGACTTTTAGTGTTTAGTTTGCAGAACGGGGTCTGAGTCTGACATCATAAATTTTGCTTCTTTATCGCTTTTGTTGTGTTTCATAAACCAGATTTAGCATATGTTTTCCTAAATAGTGTATTATAATGTACTTTCAGATGGAACATACTGGCATGCTCCCAATATTCCAGACAGTCTTGATGTCTACAATGTACCGTGTGATAAAGGACATTTTAAAGGAACCTATATACTTTGGAAAGCAGCCTGCATTAAATGTCTGCTCTGAAGATGCTGCTGCTTCACTGGCAGAAAACACACTGACTCTGATTAAAGAGTTGCCACCCCTTGTATGGAGACTGTATGTTGACGTAATGGAAAACAGTAACCGTAGAGCAGTATGCAAGGTGAACGTCATTTTAGATGTAACAGAATGTCTTCAAAATCAGCCTTGTTATTTTGAGTGGTGTATGGCATATGTGTGTATGTATTGTGCATACCTCATCACTAAGGGGGAAGTGGATGATGCCAATGCTTGTGTAAAACATGCAGCTCAAAAGTTGCTGTTCCGGGGTATTGTGAAGCGTGTAAAAATTGAAGAGTAGAAAAACAAAATTATTATATAATCTGTTGCATGCTTACCATGTGTTATGCCTTTTGTATGTAGAACCTATATGCATTAGTTGATGTATTATAAAGTAATTATTCAAATACTGTTATGACGTGTGTATTTATAAATAAAATGTAATCATGCATTGCACTTTGTGGTTGTCATAGTGTTTTTAAAAGAACAAAAAGAGCACATACTTTATTTTACTGGTGACAAGAGTTTTGCTAGCTAGCAGATGTGTCGGGGTGTTGACGAAAGGAGATGAATGATCACCTGTTCCAGAATATATATTTTAATGCAAAAAAGTGAGTAGTTTCACAGGGTGACTCAGCTGTATAAGGCTGCAAAAAACTTGATAAAGAGGTCACCAGGAAAGGTGTTGCAGAATGGCTTGCAAGCAGGAGCCCTATTCATTACACAAAGCAGCCAGAGTCGATTTAAGAGAAATCCTGTCATTGTTTCTGACATAGACAGACAATGGCAAGCTGATTTAGTGGATATGAGTCAATATGCAAAGTACAATAATGGGTTTAAGTACATACTGGCGTGCATCGATGTGCTGTCCAAGTATGCCTGGGTAGTGACTTTAAGAGACAAATCAGGCAAGGCAGTGACGCAAGCCTTTAAAACTATTTTTAAAAGTGGACGCACACCTCAGAAGTTGCAGACTGATCAGGGTAATAGTTTCTAAATGCTTCCTTAAAGAACCTATTAAAAGAAAATAAAATACACCATTTTGTGACGAATAATGAAGTTAAGGCCAGCATTGTAGAAAGATTTAATAGGACACTGAAGTCACGCATGTGGCGTTACTTTACAGCCCAGAATACTTAGAAATATACAGATGTGTTGTCAGACCTGGTGCACAGCTATAACCATACTTATCACAGAAGCATTAAACACAGACCTGTGGATGTTAACCCTTCAATGCCCTGGGTGTATGGAAGATCCTATACGGTAATTCTGTTCTTGGTAAAAAAACAAATGGGTACCCTTCAGAAAGATGATCACGTGAGACTATCTAAGCTAAAAGGGGTGCTTGAAAAGGGATATGAACAGACATACACAGATGAGATATTTATTGTGATGGATGTCTTAAAGACACAGAGGCCCACCTATAAGCTAAAAGACTATCAGGGGGAAGACATTAAAGGTACTTTTTACGCAGAGGAGCTGCAAAAAATTGAACCTGATGAGGACCGTGTGTACAGGGTGCAGAAAATCCTGAAGGAGAAAAAGCATGGCAGAAAAACTTGGTATCTGGTAAAGTGGAGAGGGTGGCCCGATAAATTTAATAGCTGGGTTGAGGCAACACAGGTTCGGGACATTAGAAGCAGATAAGGCTTAATATGCTCAAAAATGGATTTTATATCACATTGCCCAGCAATGCATCGCATAACATTTTCCCAACAATACTATATCCACTTTACTGTAAAGTTACCACAAACGCTTGAACTACCTGGTGAATGGGAAGTGGGCTTAGCAGAAATTCAGTACCCTCATACCTGGGACAATGTGCCTGCACAGAAAACAGGTTCAATATGCTCTATCAGCCTCTAAATGTAGCCCACAGTAAAACACCACCAACTGGACCCTTTACTGAGTCAGCAGCATTTAAAATCCCCATCGGGCTATTATCCTAACATGGCTGGTGTTATTGCTCAAATTAATAAAAGCATATTTGAAGTAAATGAACTACCAGTGGTTTTGGAACAACAAGCCATCGGGAGAGAAATAAGCGTTGACAGAGACATCAAATGTATTTTGTTTATGCATGGGCAGTTACAGTACCTTTTGGGTTTTAGCAGACTCGAGGTAGGTGTAGGAAAGAATCTAGCAAAGAACCCTCCAGATATTAATGGGGGCTTTTACACATTATATATATACACTGACA
Source organism: Neoceratodus forsteri (assembly GCA_016271365.2). Taxonomy (NCBI): domain Eukaryota; kingdom Metazoa; phylum Chordata; order Ceratodontiformes; family Ceratodontidae; genus Neoceratodus; species Neoceratodus forsteri. The sequence goes on from CM057456.1 coordinate 735,533,127, forward strand.
TTATCACACATGAAATAGTGGGTGACAGTCTAGTGCCTTTGCTGAGATGCGTACCCGTCAGGGGCCAAGACAATGAGATAGTGACCGTGACCTACGATAAACCCCCATTATCAAACAGTCAGTAAACATCAGATCGATACAGTCACTATTGAAATAAAGAATGATCAAAATGAACCTGTACCATTTCGATTTGGAAAGGTGATCGTGAAGTTGCATTTTCGCCCCCAGAGAGTGCTCTAAAATTTAAACAAGGATGGTGATTGTTCGACATTATGGGGACCCTGCCTTGTACAGAAGCTATTACAAGGCACAGGCAGGATCACGGTCTGCCAGGCTTTCATGGACTTCCTACTATCTGTATGGTTCTAGTATGAGAGGGATATTTCATAGTCTGTTCAGAAAAGCAGTTCCATTTTAAGAAGGGGTTTGAAATTGCAAAACCACATCTACAGACAGCTGCAAAAATGTTGCAAAGGATGTTGTGGGGCATGTGACTAGTGCTGTCGCTCAAAAAGATGTCAGGGGTGATAAGCCTACTCAGGAATGGCTCAGGGCTGATTGTATTCAAGAGAGGTAAAGAAAGCGCAGAGTACACCCTTAGCTTTTCCTTGCCCCCGCTACTTTAAAGAGGTGTTTCAAAGCATAAAACTTCACATAAAGAAAACGCTCAAAGGCAAAAGGATCTTTGAGGGGTGCGTAAAAAACAGAGACCTGTTCTAAAAACATGGCTTTCATGCACTGTGGTTCTGAAGAATGCACAAAATCAGAACTTGACTTGTTTCCATTTCTCCCACACAGACAAGCATTGAAAAAGCATTTATGTAGAGATACCCCTCTGGCCCCTTTCAGAAAACTCACCGATTGAATTTTATATAGCAGGGACTGGTGAAGACTATTTTGGATCTAAACAACACACTTCTTTACCTGGTTTGCAAAATCACTGAAGCGGATGGTGATGATATACCTGCAGCGGCCAAAGTGTGCCTTATAAACTACCCAGTGGCAACCATTTTCAGTCAGCTGGATGTGACTTTCGGTGATCGGCTCATCAGTCAGAGCAATAACTGTTACCCCTACAGGGCTGTCATAGAATCTGTGCTGAACTTCAGTGAAGAGACCCTTTCTCACAATTTACCGCTGGGGTTATTTTACAAAGACACCCCAAGAAACATGAAATCACAGACAGAGATGGTGATAATTTAGGTTTTTAATAAAAACACCTTCACACATCTCAGTAGAGGGTAGAACTGCTGGGATCACTTGCACAGACTTGTTTTCAAGAGAAACTGATGCTGAATGGCGTGGATATTAAAATTAAACTGACACGTAACAGGGACAGCTTTTGCCTGATGAGTGGAGATGCTGAGCCTTATAAGCTAAAAAGTCATGGCGCCTCTCTGTTTGTCAAAAGGGTTAAAGTGACCCTGGAGTCCGTCCTGGGACACTCAGAAGCCCTGCTCACCTCCACACTAAATACCCTATAGACAGAGTGGGTATGAAAGTGTTCAGCCTCCCTGCAGGCAGCAGGGTCTGCAACCAAGATAATTTGTTTTTGGGACAGTTACCAAAAATGATGGTCATGGGATTTGTTGACAATGATGCTTTTAGTGGTTCCTACACTAAAAACCCCTTTAACTTTAAGCATTATAACATTAATTTTGTGGCTCTGTATCTGGACGGTGAACAAATTCCCGCTAAACCTCTGCAGCCAGATTTTAGAAATGGGAATGCTGTGAGAGAATATTTTAATCTAGTACTAGCGGCAGGGAAATCTATGAAAGATCGACCGCTTTTAGTTAACCGTCAGGAATTTACCCAAGGGTACACCCTGTTTGCCTTTGATCTCACTCCGGACCAAGAATGTGCTGATCATTATTCTTTAATTAAAACTGGGAACCTCAGAGCTGAGATCAGATTTGCAGAAGCCCTTCCACAAACAGTTAATGTCATTATCTATGCAGTGTTTGATAATGTCATTGAGATAAACCAGAGAAGAAATGTCATTTTTGATTATATGTGATAAACCATAAAAATGAACACAAAGCAGCTGGAAAAAATTGTAACCAGTGACACCCACACCCACCCACATCTGCTTTCTGGGTGTGTTTCCCTGTGATCTGCTACCCAAGGAGAGACTGAGAAACCTTCCCGCAGCACTAGTCATCAATACTGACCCCCATGACCTCCCTGGACAGCACTGGTTAGCCGTATACATTTCAGAAAATGGGACTGGGGAGTTCTTCGACAGCTGCGGTTTTCATTCTGACAATCATGCACAAACTATTGGGTTTTTTTTAAACAGAAATGCAAACAACATTTTGTACCAAAACACACAGTTACAAGATACCTTTTCTACCACCTGTGGATTTCACTGTATTTTTCTTACACCACAGTTGCAAAGGACTTTCTTATGATCAGATTTTAAAAATGTACTCTAATGATTTGCTGAAAAATGATGCCATGGTAACTAGTTTTATACGTCACTTTTCAGACATCTAAACATGTCAGAGCGCGTATCAGTGAGGTGGCAACATGTTCAGAACTTGTTTGTCTTGTAATGAATTTAAAATATGCAGCAACTTTAATTTTATTCAAAACCAGTCACTTATAAAATCATATATAAACACTCATAATTGTGTGTCTCTGTTTGCTGTGTTTAAACTGTGGGGGGCTGTGTTTAACGTTTTCAGATATGCAATGTCTTCAATAATGACAAAAATATATAAAATATAAAAAGTGTTTATTGTAAAAAATAGCCAATAAAATACAACATACATCAGTGGTAACATCATGGATAAGATATGCAATGTCTTCAATAATGACAAATATATATAAAATACAAAGGCATTTATTGTAAAAACTGGCAATAAAATACAACAAGCATCAGTGGTGACATCATAGATATGATATAATAAAACAAAAGCATCTCCTGTTAAAAAATACACTACTATATGCCATAGCACTGAGGGCTGAATTATAAGCACATCTTTCTAAAAAACATGTTAACATATTTAACTATGAAACAGGCTAACATGCATCAATATAAACACTTTTTGTAAAACAGGATTACATATTCAGTATGAGGTAAACGGTTAACAGGTTGTACACAGCAGTCACTGGGTAGGATTACATATTTAATATGAGGTAAAATGTTCAACATATGCTGTACACAACAGTCACTGGGTATCTAACATTCATACATAGAGATTGCATTTTAAGTTTACATGAGTGAGCCACACAGGTTTCTTAAAGACTTTTGTCTTTTGGGCGTCACTGACCATTGGCTAACTGGAGATGGCTGTGGCTGTTTTGCACCAGCTACCGATTTCAGCCTTTCCACATAGCTCCTGTTTGCTGAGTGAGCAAACACTGAGGTGGTATGTTAGACTCAGCCATTGCTTTGACAAAACATCCCAGCCCTTTGGCTTTCTGTGGTCAGGGATTGCGTGAGTGGCTGTAGCTGCTCTTACTAAATCGACCATGAGACCCAGAAACAACAGTGCCTTTATACATTAATTCACCCTTATCACTCCAAAACACAATATCCTTGTTCTTGGTCATATGCTTTAACAAAAGTTCAGCATTGGTTTTAGACCGATGAAAACACTACTTAAAATGTCTTTTCCATAGTACTAGGTACAGAAGCTCTCTGCCATGACCGCAGGGGGTCAGACATTGATTCATTTTCAGGCATAAGTAATGTCAAACTGGTTTTAGCTTGTTCTCCTTGTCTTACCAAAGTCAGATAGCGCTGTAACACAGCAGAGTACATTTAGCTTTGTCATAGTCTGATAAATCAGTCGGGATGAGTATAGCTCTCATGTCAGTGTCCAAACTGTTGTTGCAACTGTTCTCATATCCTGATCAGGGTAATCGGTTTAATGTGATCCATCTGTTGCTGAGGTACCAAATACATTTCTGTGTAAAATCCATTATCTGATTAGCCAGCAGGCCTGTGATCAAAGGATGGCAATTCCTAGCAGCGTTCCTATAAAGCCACCAGTCTGATTACTTTTTCTTTTCCTTTTAAGGTTATTTGTTTATCGCTTTAAAGTTTAATGACTCTCCGTTTTTTTTCAGTACACCTAACTGCTTTGCTGACAGTGGAATATTTCCTCTGAGTGTTTAGGCTATCTCAGCTATAGCTGATATCAGATCATCAGAGACTGAACATAAAATAGCTTTTCTTAAGCTCGGAGGCCCTTTTACTAGTAACTTTAAAACAGACAGATTTCTCTGCAGTCTTTTTGACATAATGACAATACAGTATCAAATATTTTAGAAGCAGAATGTGTTTTCACATGACATATGCCATAGATGGTCAGAAACACCCCACTCAAGATCTATATTAGTCTGGTGTATTGGATCTTAAATCAACCAGTAAATAGCCATGAGGCTTTCTTGTGACATCTTCAAAAGCTTCTAAGAAAAATTTTGTCCAACCAGGATACATTTGTCTAGCTAGTGTTGTGATCTGAAGCTTGTCTCTGGGGTTTTAAACAAAATCATGTATTTGGCATTTAGTGTGATGGTCCTGCTTTTTACCTTGACAGAACACATTCTGGACAATTAAAAATATTATCAATTGTTTATGATGACTGTAGCTTGGTAAACCCATATTCACTTCACTATTTTGACAGGCAGAGTCCATCAAATCATCTATAACGACAAAATTTACCTTTCAGGGGTAAGAGATCATTGTCAGCTAGTGACATGGTAGCCCCTCCACAAATTTAATCTGGGAACTTTAACAGCAATTCATTATACAAGGTTGCCAACAGCTGTGAGACCAGACAATATTTTCAGGCTTGTGTGATAAAGTGGCATCAGCATGTTCCAACAACTGTTTTATAAAAAGCTCTTCCCACTATTAGAGGGCCAGCCAACAGACAAGTAAAGGGATGCTGCAACCTGATATCCATTTTCACAATCAGTATCCATAAGGAAGTGTTTTAAATTGTCTTGTAAAACAAACATCATAAACTTCTCTCTGGGTCTTGGACAGCGTTTTGTTTCAAGGGACCACTGCTTTTATTCCTAACAATGCTGGGTTGACTCATGGTAATTTCTTTAGAGATCTGTGACCCATTATAGTCAAAGACCAGGTCCTTCAGACTTTCAAAATTAATGTGTTTACTGCTGGCTACATTAAGGGTAAACCCTTTCACTTTAAGAACAACCTCACCACTGGACAGCCTGTAACCATAAGTTTTTGGGCCTGCAGAAATGAACTCTGTAATGTGTTCATCAGCAGGAACTTCACTGGTCAGCTCCCCTAAATAATTGCCCAGAGGTGGGGCCCAGTCACCCGGTCTGGACACAAAAATGACAGAGTCTGTGTCGTGGTAAAGGCACCTGTCCTGTAAACTATCTAGCAGGTTGTAGAGTTCGACTCTGACATGTGCTGTTGTAAAACTAGCTATAAATATGTTGATATTATTGGAATTTGTGTGATGATCACTGGTATATTTCCAGCTTAAGCATGCTGTTTCATCATCGATGAAAAAGCACGATAAATTTCATAGTGCGGGATGAAAACATATTGAAATAATTTCTGTGGGTCTGTTACTATACTGTTATATGCGGTAAATTAGCGCTCTGCCCAAATTTGCCCAAAGAGAATTAAAAACAGTTTAGATATCTGTCTCCTTGCAGGGTTAACAGCTATGGCTGAGGGGTTCAAATGTACATTTCCCTTTCAAAATACTGTTACATGTACCTGACTTTATCCTCTTCAGTTTTGACCCATGAAGGAAACCAGATGCCTCTTGCTTGCCTTTTAGATGCAGCTTGATGTAATCTACAAAAGCTCTGTGCATGACTCTTTAAAATGCCAAACTTCATAAATGTTAATGATTTTGTAGCCTTTTCCAGTGCCAGGTTTAGTTCTACGGTACAGTAGGTACCTGTAAGTGACCGTTGCTCATCATCATGTGCGCATGATGTTGTTTTGAAATCTATTTTCAGCGCATACACGACATAATGTAAACACAAGCTTTTTACCAATCCTGGATGGCAGCACTGGAAAGAAAAAGACCTCTAGGGGGTAAGACTTTTACTTTTGCCAAACCAAAGTACTGAGTGAGGTCATCAAAATTGTCATAAATGATGTCAGGATGACCGACTGGATACTGTTTGGTTTTATTAACAAAAGGGTAGAGGCTGGTAAAATCATAATAGTGTATTTTCTCATCAGGCTGTGTCTTATAGTACAGACAAATGGCATTTGTTCTCCCCAAACAGTGACTGCCCTAGGTTCGAGTGGCTGTGGTAGCTGCCTGTCCCTCAGAAATTATTCAAACCCTGATCTGTGGTCAGCATTGCTTTCCATTCATGTTCCCACAATACTCTAACTGCAAAACCCTGTCTTTTTAGAAAATGAAATTTGTCGTGGTCCTATTGAATAACTGTCAAAAACTAGTCCCTGTCATGTGGTTTCTATCTTTCTCACAGTAACAAATGTTGCAACCATGAAAAAACAACCATTAAATTCAAATGCTGTAGGTATTCCATTTTGACTGAATAGCCATCCAAAAATGCGGACCACCTTAAATTCCACCACCTTAAGCCATGCTGAATAGAAATGTTTTCTTTTCTCAGATATGTACATAAGCCACTGAATAGCAGGTGTGAGTACCTCTTCAATTGTCTGTGGTAGTGTGTCTGGGGGAGAACAGCAACAGTGCATTCTTTCAAGAACATAAATCTGTACATAGCCATAGAAATTGAGGCTATGGTGGCGTACTGGAAGGGTCTAAGGATACTGTTTCATACTCCACTGTATCACCGTCTGACTGTTTTAAAATACTTTTCAGTAGTCATCTCAGTACTTCATTTCTAAATCTGACACAGGCTTTTGAAGAATTTCAACATCTAACTGACAATAGTAGTGAAGCTCTCTTTTCAGATTAAATTCTCTATGTCTGTTAGCTAGGTACCATTGCAAAACTCTTGCTTTTCTGCAGGCAACATATATTCAGAACCATAAAACTGAGCATCGGGCAGGGGCCTACATAATTTTCATTAGCCTTGGTGTTAAAAATGGGGAAGTAACCTTTAGCAATCTCAGTCTCAAATCCAAGGGCTGCAGGGATTTTTGCTGGTTTAAAAGGAAAAACAATAGCTGTCAATAAATCTGATGTGTAGGGATGTCACTGTGACACAGAGTACTTTTCCTCTTGTGTGAGCAATTTAATATCAATTCTTTCCTTGACTAGCTGGCTAATGATAAAGTAACTGTCATAGCCTTTGGCATTGTGTGCTATAAATGTGTAGTGTCTAAATGGGGCATCAATAAAATGTCCTACAAAATCTTTTATGCAATCTTCACCTTCGAATTCCCAGGACCTCTTCCCATCTAATTGCTTAGCATACACAAAATTTGGTATGTGCACCCCCGTTTCTTGTGTGGCTTCAAAATCAAACACTATTTCTCAGTGCTTTTTACATCTGTGAGTGGTGACATGTAACACAGATGCTTGTCAGCTGTCATGAAAGAACCACATCTGCTACACTGAATCAATTTACATGTATGAGATCCCTTGTAAAAAAACAAAACACTGTTCACACAGTTTCATGGATTTACAAGACCCTGTATCACCATCAGCTCTAGCTAAATGTCTTTCTAGGCATGCTGAAGACCTACAAATCTTCTTACATTTTGACAGATACTGTGCCAATTTCCTTTTCGAGACAACACGATTCGAAACAAACTTTTCACTATTGTGCACAATATGATTTCCCTTATGGCTGTAGGCTACATCACAATATCATGCAGAGTGCCGTCGCCTATGAATTTTTACATTAGTGATGCCATAAAAATGGTTTCATGTAATAATACAAATAGTGTTTTAGAAATCTTTCTGGACCTGTTGAAAATGTTTGCCAGTTTCCTTCATTGTGATATAAAATCTTAATTTTGACTCCTAAAAGCGTTCAAACTGTGACACATCACTAAAGTGACAGGGCTTTGGTCTGACAAACCTAGCTCAGCATACAATATTTTAGCCTTGTTCAACAACTGACTGTCACTCATATGTGGATTTAAGAGTTGAGAATGGAGCCACCGAAACACAAACTATTGTCTCTGTTATTTAAATCAATCAGGTATCGTCTCTTTTTTGTAAAATCCTGCTATACAAGATGGAGCTCAGTGTCCGTCTCCCCCACCCGACCCCTGGTGGTTTCTGATGGTCGTTACTACAAGATGTATAGGAATCAGTAATTACTTCAGTATTGCTCTGTAGCATATCAGCTATCTGATCTAAGAAGGTTGCAGCATTTAGTTCATTTGGTCTTGTCTTTCTTGAGAACAAGGGTGATTCAAAGAAGCAGCATTTAATCTTACCTGTATAAAATCACCATATTGTGTTTTCTCTTACTGTCTAACAAACTTTCTATAGCCTGGTGCATTGCAGCAATAGCCTCTGTAAAGATTTTATTTTATCTAGATTTATAAACTTATATCTTTGATGAAATTCTGTAGCATTAAATTTTTTAAACTGAGTTCATATTCCTGTACAGCTTCTAAATACACTGTAGGGGGCGCCCTGTTAGCCTGATCATCATCATGATGGTTTCTAATTCAGACTGCAGACCATTTGTAGCATTCAGTAACAACCTACGCTGTAATATTTTCCTGGCATGTTTACTTTTCTTATCAACTTTTCATGAATTGTTTTATTTTTACCCAGATTTTTCTTTTTGACCCATTTTATTTATTTTTTCATTTTGTTAGTGATGCAACCCTTTGTACTCAGTTTATGAGAGCTTCTGTACTTTCACTTTGTAATTTGTTCTTTGTTTTGGCCACTTTTCCTCCAATCCCTGTACTTTTCATACATGTGGGCTGCACTGGCCATCATCCTTAAATCCTTGCATGACTGCTTTGAAATTTGCAATAAACCAAGCACACTGTTCAGTAAAGTAGCTGAACTTTTAAAAAGCTCAGATTTAAGCAGCTGATGATCGTAATCCTCACTAGATAATCTGCCCTCAATTACCAAGGCATTAAACAAACTATCAATTGTTTTAAAAATACAGGCTTTCCCAATATTGATCATGTCAATGTCACTTTCTTGAAACCTTTGGGCAGAAACTCTTGTGCTGCTGCTGCTCCTAAATGGCTGTACATTGTTTATTGTCACATTTGGTTCATTTACAGCCATGAGACTCTTGAGCCGCTGCTCCTAGATGGCTGTACAATGTTTATTGAACATTTGGCTCATTTACAACTGCAGAGACTCTTGAACCACTGCTCGTTGATGGCTGTATATCTTGTTCAGTTATGCTATCGTATTCTGGTCACTGACACCAGCAGAAATTCTGGCATGCCTTTGAAAAACATCACATTCATGTAATGATCTCTTTCCCTCTCACACCTGTAGGGTTTGTCTGTGGGGCTGTTTAAAAACAGAAAATAAACCCCTGTCACTACTTCAGTATTTTAAAACTTTTATAAGACAACATTTAAACTCTAAAACCTGCAGCTTCTACCATTTTCTAGTTAAAAATACACACCTTCTGTATTGGTAATCTGGGGATTAGCCAGCCTCTCCCCTCCAGGGTTTCTCTGTGGGGCTGTTTAAAAGCAGAAAATAAACCCGTCACTACTTCGGTATTTTAAAACTTTTATAAGACAACATTTAAACTCTAAAACCTGCAGCATCTACTATTTCTAGTTAAAAATACACACCTTCTGTATTGGTAATCTGGGGATTAGCCAGCCTCTCCCTTCCAGGGTTTCTCTGCATGCTGTTTTAAAACAGAAAAATACACCCTATCACTACTTTTCAGTATTTTAAAACTTTTATAAGACAAAATTTAAACTCTAAAACATGCAGCATCTACTATTTCTAGTTAAAAATACACACCTTCTGTAGTGTTCAACTGTGTATAGCCAAGCGAGTAAATGTTTGGATAAGCTCTTCATCAGGAGTCCACGATTCCATGGCTAATTGTTGAATATTTTTAATTTTTTAGCTCAAGACAAAAGGACAGAGCGAGACTACCACAACTACTACTTGAGCTTCCAGTATCTTGAAATGCTTATATAAAAATGACTCAGACCCCCCTCCCCCTCCTCCCCAACCCAAGTACGTGGCAAGTAGTGAAAAAACATCTGGTACTGTCCATCAGACCAACCACCCCCATTCTCCAAGGGGGATATATAAGACCCTATGCCAGTCAATGTAGGCTTTTGTTTCTCACTTCCTGCGACAGCTGGAAGGCATTAACAAATTCCTTTCTGCTAATAGGTTGGTCACAGTCTAGTTAAAAACAGATGCTTTTTTATCACTCTTAAAACACAGAGAGGCACAGTTTATAATAACAGCAGTTGAGTGCCAGCTTAAGTTATGTTTTTAAAAGTCAAAACAGAAATTCTCTTTTTTAAACAGCTGTGTTCTTTAAATTAGTAATTCGGTAAAACATAGCACACACACAAAGTGTGTATTCTTTTGCACCGACTCTAAGCAAAACTGTAGATACATTTTAAGAAGACTGTGTGCTTTGAAATTATTCTGAAACAGAAACATTATCATTTTACATTCTGTCTTTTCTTTGTAACATATTTATTTTTCTATTTAGTACTACATGACTTTTTAATTTTTGATAATGTAACTATAGACATTTATTTTGCAACAAAAGCATAAAGCTACTTTTACAGACCCTGTAATCCAAAAATCTTGAGACACACATGTTTCAAAGAGAATCAATAGGCTTTTGTAGCCATGGCTGTGTAAATGAACAACAGATGTTTTATCACGTCTTAACAGACAAAGACCCCTACCACACAGCCAACAGGACCGTGAGCTCAAAAAGTCCATCTATATTTTAAACATCCATAAAGGCTTTGCTTTTCTCGTTCCTAATGAGGACGGACACACATACACACACACAGCCACCAGGCTCAAAAACCCCCATCTATATTTTAAACATACATAAAAGACATTGCTTTTCCTCGTGTCTAATGGGGGACACACACACACATAGTGTGTATTTTTACAATGACTCTAAGCAAAGCTGTAGATACATTTTAAGACTGTGTGCTTTAAAATTATCTTTGAAAGAGAAACATTATCATTTTACATTCTGTCTTTTCTTTGTAATATATCATTTTTTCAAAACATTATAAATATCACACACACACATTTCATTTCAGCCTTCTCCTTGATACTACACAGAGCTGAGGGGGGTGAACTATAGGTATGTGTATTCCTTTTTTCTGATATATTTTTATTCTTTCTAATTCATGACAAAAGTATAAATAATTAGTTTTTTGCGATTGTTGCAATGCTATCCAGAGAAAACTGCTGAACCATCTTATTTACACAGAGGTCCCCCCGTTTTAGCTTCTAAATGTTACATGCGTATACATAAAGCTATCCTTTTGATGCAAGTTTGACACAGTCCTACAGATGCATGTTAAATAATTTTTGTATAGTGTTACAAAAACAGAAAAATGGGTACTCACACAGGCAGATGAATTTCCCTCGGGGTGGGGGTCTCCACACAGATCTGTGAAACCTCTGCATGATCAGGTTCCCTCCTAGATACTTCTTTCTGAAAATATCCTAATCAAAAAACACACACATGTCCCTGCAGTTATACACCAGGCCTACAGGGGGCACATACCACTACATAAACACTAACTGATTTTTTGGGGTGGGAGGAGCACAGTGGTGAAGAGGGACAGGGGTTCGAGCCAGGATGGTGGGGGTTCAGGAGAAAGGGGGGACAGGGGTTCGAGCCAGGATGGTGGGGTGCAGGAGAAGGGGGACAGGGGTTCAGCCAGGCCGGTGGAGGTGCAGGAGAAAGGAGGGATGCAGGAGTTCAATCTAGCATGGTGGGCCTCAGATTCCAGCCAGGATGGTCTGGCAGGGGATCGAGGTGTGTACGAGAAGGATGGGGCAGAGGACAGGGGTTCGAGCCAGGCTGGTGGGGGTGCAGGAGAAAGGAGAGACGCAGGAGTTCAAGATAACTTGGTGGGACTCAGGTTCCAGCCAGGATGGTCTGGCAGGGGATCGAGGAGTGTACGAAAGGAGGGGCGGGGGACAGGGGTTCGAGCCAGGCTGGTCTGGCAGGGTTCGAGGAGTCTACGAGAATGAAGGGGCGTAAGACACTTACAAAATGGTGGTGTTAGGTCATTTCCTGCATGAGGGTGGGACACGGGTTTGAGCAGCGTGTCATTTCCTGTCTGAGGCGGGACATGGGTTCAAACGCATGTCATTTCCACTAGAAGGGGCGGGGCTAGCTCAATTTAGGGAGGGACTTCCGGTTTAACAAGGGGCGATTCTGATTGGTCCGTTTTAGGCCACACCCACCTGTCAAATGACGTGGCATGCGCTGATTGGCTGAAATTTAACATTTGACGAGATATATGAACTTATACTACTCTCATTCCATTGGAAATGGTATAATGTTCCTGTTAAGATATCAAACATTTAGATGCATGACCAGTCATCTTTTCCTGTTTTAGAAATCATTTGTGTACAATTGACAGTTTCCTAACTTAGCTGTTTTTGCACAACAATGAAAACATTGTTTAGGCTGTGTTAAACCTTGTTCAGCATATTATTAGGCTCTACATGTATGTTAATAAAAGATTAACTGATGTAAGGCTTGCAGCCAATCAGAAAGCTCTATTTCTCAGTCTCTTGTTATAATTGTTATTTATGATATCAGAGGGTTTACCATGGCAACAGTATGTGATGTCGCAGACAGCAACTAATAAGTTAGTTGATGACACCCAGATGCTTTCTGAAGTATTTGATGGGGAAATCAGAAAGACAGGAGAGAACAGAGCACCTAGCCTGCAACAAATAAGGTCTCTTTTTAATATTTAAAGTGGCAGTCTGGGTGGGTATGTAGAGGCAAGTGTTTTTCAGTCAGTATTCTGGGGGTCAGTTCTTTAGACTTCATTAACTGTTAGCAGACATTGTGGGGAAATTAGCTGGATAGAATATTGCAGCCTCTTGTAGACTAAATGGTTACTTGTGGCCTTGGAAACAGGAGTATGATGAGAAGAAACAGAAGCAGGCTTATAGGAAAATCGCAGATTTAAGGGGACAGTTAGCTGAGGGCCCTTTGCTGAGAGACTTAAAATAGAAGACAGAACGGTACACTTAGCCAACACTGAATCAGGTTTTCTTTTAATATTTAAAGTGGCAGTGAAGATTGGTAGTTGGGCTACATGCTTTTCAGTGTTTTGTTGCAGTGGTTGCTTGCATTTTAGTGGAGGGAAGCATGGAGCAAATGGATACCTAGTAGGAAGGGCCTTAAAAAGGTTTTCAAAGACAGGAAGTTAGGGGAGTACTTCCACTTACGAGTCAGTAGGAAGTATATGAGGGCACTTCCCTCAAGCATAGTGAGTCATGCGCAGTGACCATGCCACTCAGTGAAGTGAAATGAGTTCAAGTGCCTTAGAGACTTAAGAAAAGAGACTTGAGGAAGAGAGGCAAGGGTACAGGCCTCTCTGCTTGGGAAAAGGGCTACAACAACAAAAGAAGATGGAGGTGGGCTGAGAGAAGTGCATTGCACTGTACAGTACATCCACGCACAAGTAACAACACACAGCAGAACCTTATAGGATAGATATAGGAGGATAATGCTCCAATTGAGAGTACAACACAGGAGGGGAACCCAGATGGTAACTAGAGTAACTATTGCCAGCAGGCATTTGAGCAAGCCATGGGAGGGATATTACATTAGTTGAAAGACCTAGGGGGATAGATAGATAGCTAGTGCATTACTAAAGAGTGCCTAGAATGGAATATGTGGAGAGGGGGCATGCAATGGGGGCCAGGGGAGGCAAGTGGGTTGCATGGTGCAGGCGGTGTGGGGCAGCAGTGTTTCTGGGAACTCTCTGGGAGATGGGAGTATGCCTAATTTACATGCATAGTAGACAGCTGAAGGCAGAGGTATGCCAGCTGAGGCAGCAGATAAGTTCACTGGTGGGGGTTCATAGGTAAATGATGGTAGAGCAGATGGGCTGAAGGCCTGACAGCAGGCAGGGGAAGAGAACAGGAGGGGCGCCATTATGTAGAGGGGATCACGTGGGGGAAAAGGAAGGAGGCAGGTCCCCTGGTTTCATCTCTCCCAGAGGAGAAAAAGGCCCAGGGTGAGGGTGGTTAATGGTAAGGGGAAATAGCAAGGCAGGTTGGGGAGGGTGTCCGTTGGGAGCACCTTCAGAGGTGCTGATGCAGAACAGGTTCCTCCTATTGGACAATAGGATAAAGGAGGTACTTGGAGGGATGAGTATGGATACTGAGTTAGGTAGCAAGGAGGTAGTAAGAGGAAGGACTTCAGGGATGGTAGGGAGAGGTGGGAAGAGGGAAAAAGTGCAGGCAAGAGGGGGCAGGTGGGAAAAGTAGAGAAGGGGCGGTGAGAAAGGGCAAGCAAGAGGACATGCTGAGGGCAAGCAGAAAGGGTAGGTAGGCAAAGTACAAGGGGGTGGGATGGGGAGGCTGGTGTGAGAGGTCGAGGGGAAGCACAGGATGGGCAACAGTGGAAGGAGGTGGCAGGCAGGAGTGGGCAGCAGTAGGGCAGAAGGTGTGAAGAGTGCAGGAAGGTAGTGGAGGGTGGTGATCTTGAGGGATTCAATAGTAAAGGGAGAGAGGTGGGGAAGGGGCCAGAACATACTGTAGGAGAGTAGAATGTATGGCAGGGATGATGGCAGAAAGAATAGGATCTCTGATAGCAAAGCACATGGGCAGGAGGTTGGGAAGCCTCACATAATAGTGCACCTTGGTGTGAACAGCCTTGCAGGATGTGAGGTGGGGTGGTGCAATAGAGGTTCAGGGAACTGGAGAAAATCTTTAGTGAGGCAGGGAGTTTGGTAGCCTTCTCAGAGGTGTAAATGGTCCCAAGGGCTAGCACTGCAAGGAAGATTAGAACTGAGAAAATTCAATGTTTGGTTCAGAGGGTGATGTGAAGTGGAGGGGTATGGAATAGCTGGTGACTGTTGGTGACCTGTGCGGGACCTGGAAGGACAAGGACCTGTTTGCACCTGATAGGTTACATATAAAAAGAAAGGGCACAAGGGTCCTGAAGGGCAAACTGGAGGAATTCATATAAGAAACCTTAATTTAGAGTAACAGGGGCAGCAGGATGAAAAGTACCCTCAGGCACCTAATGGAGGAGGCAGATATGGGTAAAGGTGGGCCCAAGTCATGGTGGAGGGTGATGTCACTAAACACCAGAAGCCTGGGAAACAAAATGGCTGAGATGCAGGCATTAATGGCCATATTAGCCTTCACAGACATGGGCCACACCAAACCACGACTGGGACCTCACAGTCCTCATGTGTAAAATGTATAGGAGAGTTAGGGAAACAGGAAGGGGCATAGCTCTCTATGTGAAGGAGGGGATAACCTGCACCAGAGAGAAAGGGACAAATGGAAAGACACGATTATGGGTACAGGTACAATCCATTAAGGGGAGAAAACTAAGGAGGGGGGTAGTTTACAGACCACCTTCACAGGATGAAGAGCTAGGCAAGGTACTGGGGTCCCAAATCATAGAAATGGCAGTCAGGGGGAAGATAGTAATAATGAGGGACATCGATCTGCTTAGAGTGTATTGGACAATCACAGCTACCTCCTGCACCAAGGAGCAAGAACTGCTGGATGCATTCCAGAGTGGATTCCTGACACAGTATGTCATTGGGCCCACTAGGGAGTGGCAGCCATACTGAACCTGGTCCTGTACAACTGTAAGCATGTAAAGGTGGGAGCGCCACTTGGAGGAAGTGACCACCACATAGTGTGGTTCCACCTGGACATGGGCAGAGGGATGGTCAGGACCAAGACAAGGGTTTTGGACTTTACAAAGACTGAATTTAAGAAGATGGAAGAAATTCTGGTTGGACACCTTGCTAGAATCAGAAAGGAGATGGAGGTGGAACACAAATAGGCCATAATTAAGGAGAGACTGATGAAAGTCATTAGTCAGTGTGCCAAGGTCAAAAGCAAGAAATCTAAGGCCAAAAAACCCCAGCTGGTTCTGAAAGGAAGTGGCAAATGCAATAAGAGAAAAGAAAATATCCTTCTAGACGTACAAATGTACTCAGAATGAGGAGGATAGGTAGGCCTATTTGCTAAATCATGGGTGATGAGCAGGGTGGTTAGACAGGCAAAAGCTGCAAAGGAAGTACGCTGGCACAGGAAGTAAAATCTGATGAGAAGGCCTTCTTCAGATATATAAGGGAGAAGAGGGATATCAAGGATGAGATTATCAGATTAAAAAAGGAGGGGGATGGGCAGAAGGAAGTAAGGTGAAAGTGGAGGTGCTTAACAAGTTGTTCTGCCAGTCCAGTGCCACAAGTAAGCATGGGGGTGGGGGTGTGGAAGGGGGGGTTATGGATGGCATAATAGAGCTTGACAGATTGAAGTCAGACAAGTCCCCAGGGCAAGATGGCATGCACCCAAGGGTCCAAAGGGAACTAGCAGAGGTGCTGGCGGGTCCACTGGCAGACCTGTTTAACACCTCTCTGGAATCCAGAAGAGTGCCCCCGGGACTGGAAAACTGCACATGTGGTTCCTCTGTATAAAAGTGGTCCAAGGGATGAACCAGGGAATCAAAGGTCTCAGTCTGATCTCAATAGTGGGGAAACTGACAGAGACTATCCTGAAGGAAAGACTGGTGAGCTTTCTTGAAGAAGACAAGACAAAAGGCAGCATTGGTTTGTGTAGGGAAGGTTATGTCAGACTAATCTGATTGACTTTTTTGACTGGGTGACCATGACAGTGGACAGGTGTCAAGCAGCTGATGTCCTGTATCTGCCTTTGACTCTTTGTCTCATAGGAGACTGGTCAGGAAGCTGGAAGACCTTGGGGTGGGGGCCAAGCTTGCTAGATGGGTCAAAAATGGGTTGCAGAACAGAAGCCAAAAGGTGATGGTCACGAATTCTCAGAAAGTAGACCAGTGACCAATGAGGTCCCATAGAGCTCAATGCTTGGTCTGGTGTTGTTTAACATCTTTATCAGTAGTGATATAGCTGATGGGATCAAAGGTAAAATCTGCCTGTTCACAGATGTCACAAAGCTCTGTGTGAACGTGGACACAGAAGAGGGGCTACAGGAACTAAGGCAAGACCTGGCACTGTTGGAGAAGTGGTCTGGTATTTGGCAACTGGAGTTTAATGCAAAAAAATGCAAAGTTATGCATTTGGGATGAACAAGCAAGAGACTAAATACTGGTTGAGTGGTATGCAGGTTACCAATTCAGAGGAGGAACAGGACCTGGGGGTAATCATCATGAGTGACCTGAAGCACATGGAACACTGCAGGAGAGCAGCTGTAAAAGCAAGTGGGAAACTAGGCTGCATAGCCAGGGGACTACCAGCAGAAAGGCGGTGGTCATACTGCCACTGTACACGTCACTAGTAAGACCGCACCTAGAGTATAGTGTGCAGTATTGGTGCCATTATCTTAAGAAGGACTTTAACCTGCTGAAGATAGTACAGAGAAGGGCAACATAGATGATCTAAGGCCAGAAGGGCAACACCTATGAAGAGAGGCTCAAGGGACTCAATGTGTGCTCCATTAAAGACAGAAAGGAAAGGGAGAACTTGATCTAGACCTTCAAATACCTTAAAGATATTAAGAGGGTGAATCCGGAGTGCCTCTTCAGTCTTCGTGGGAAAAAGTCCACGAGGGGGCACAGCCAAAAGCTGGTAATGGGAAGATTCAAGAGAGAGATGAGGAGACTCTTTTTTACCAAGAGAATGGTGGCCAAGTGGAACAAGTTGCCAAAGAAAATGGTCTCCGTGAAAATAGTGGACAGCTTCAAGAGATGATGGGACAAAGTGAAGGGGAAAGTTACAGGTGAAGAAGGGGGAGGGAGGACTTGAAGGGGTAGATGGTATTTGGAGTGGGGGACAAGTCCTCTGCAGACATAGGGGGGACCTGCACACTTGAGCAGACTAGACAGACCATAAGGCCTTTATCTGCTAGCATATTCGTATGTTGGAATGACCTGTGGAGCAACACTCCTCCAGAATTCTCTGTGGAGGTGTGGAAGATGACCAGTCTGCTGGAGGTTTTTGGCACTCCGCCCTGAGCTGTTGGGGTATGGACCATAATACATCAGTTGCAGAGCAGGATGGCATATAGCCCGCACTCTCTGCCTCAGTGTCCCTCAAGGGATCAACACAGGGGTTGGAAGGTGGTGTGTGAGAAAGCAGAGAAGGTTGATACTTCAGGAGAGGGCAGGGGCTTTGGTATAGATGCAAGCAACCATTTCTCCTCCTTAATGGATGTGGGGGTATACTATTCCCCTGTCAGGGGAGAGCATCCTGTTTCCCTTAGGGCTCCAGCAGGAGCAAATCCTGATATAGGTAAGCAGTCAGAAGGAGACATTTGGGTAGAAGGTGCTCATAGTGAAGATTCCATAGTTAGGGAAACTGGGACAGTGGTCTGTGTCACAGATCAGGTTGGGAGGGTGGTGCACTGCCTCCAAGGAATGACAGTAGGTAGGGTACTCCATTGGACAGATGGGTCAGTTAGGGAAGCTGGCAGAAGGCCAGATCTTATTATTCATCTTGGGATGAGCAATCTGATAGGGAAGCCACTAGGGGTAGTCAATGAGACTTTCAGAGCACTGGGATCCTGCTCAGAGGGATTGGTTGGTGCTGTGACCTTCTCAGAGGTCCTCACACTATATAAGTGGGGGAGGTAAGGATGCTGAAAATCCTCCAATTCAACAAGTGGTTGAAAGGATTGGGAACCAAAGAGGGGTTTCAATTCCTGAGAAACTGGTCTCTTTTGGTGGGAAAAAGGCCTATTTAAACCAGATGGTCTCATTCTATAAGAGAGAGTGAGCAGGGCATTGAGCCAGAGGTTAGAGGCTCTCATTTAGGGGCAGTTAAACTAGTAGGAGGGAGGCTGGGGCTAGGGTCATCCGTGGTGAAAACTCAGTTAAGGTAGAGTTAACTAGCACTCCCCCGACTAGAGGAGGGAATTGGGGAACTGATGATAACACAGACAGGGTACAGGGCAAGGTGATGCAACCAACAGTGACAACAACAGCAAATGGGGAGGAGGGTACACATAGAAATATACCACAGGGAATGGATAAAACTGGTCTGGCCAGTGGATCAGGGAAGGGTGTTAGGCAGGGTTCTTGGAGGTTGATCTGCTTAAATGCCAGGAGCCTTGGTAACAAAAGAGTGACTCCAGGCAATGGCAGCAGGAGGCAGCCCAGACATAATTGCAGTGACAGAAAAATGGACATCATCCAACAATGATCAGTACCTCATGATCCCAGGTTATGCAATATTCAGCAGGAACAGGGAAAAGGGAAGATGAGGAGGAAATGCAATGTACATTAGGGATGGTATCATAGTGCTGGACGATAAGGTGATAGGCGAAGGGGGAGAAGTGGAATCACTGCTGATACAGTTCACAGCGGACAGGGGGAGAATTTTCCCAGTGATTGTGATACAGACCTCCTACTCAGTCATAGGAGGTGGACAGGGTACCTGCCAAGAAAATCAGGAAGGTGGCAGCCAGAGATGAAGTCATCCTGATAAGTGACTTCAACATACCAAAAGTGGAGTGGAGTAGTTTTGTGGCACAGAGCACACAGAGCCAGGCATTGGTTGATACCTTTCAGGAATGATTCCTGATACAATGTAGAGGAGATGACTATTGACAGGGCCATACTCAACATAGTTCTGTGTAACTGAGACAGCATTGGGGGCTACCAGTGCTAACAGTGGAGGATCGGCTTGGGTTTAGCAACCATTACACAGTGTGATTCGACATAGCCCTGAAAGCAAAAAATCAGAAGTCCTGCAGACTGGTCCTGGATGTTAGGAGTGCAGACTTTAGGAAGATGGATGAACAGCTGAGGGGGAGGCTACGGGGTATTACCAACTGGTCAGGAAGAGAGCAGGTGGGAATATATTAAACTAGGGTTTCTTGATATATCAAATGTGTGCTTCAGGCAAGTAGGGAAAGGAAGAAAGGAGGCATAAGAGGACTACCTGGTTTTTAAAGGAGGTTAGGGTAACAGTGAGGATAAAAGGTGGTCGTCAGAGTGTATAAGTCTGACCAGATGGAGACAAGCAGAAAGTTCTAACTCAGCAATGCAGAAGAAAGAAGTGAGGTCAGCCATGTCAGAGGTGGAGCTTAAATTGCAGAAGTGGGGAGAGAAAATGTCATGTCCTTCCTTTGGTATGTCGGGGAAAGGTGAAAGAACACAGGAGGAATAGAGAGGTTACGTAAGTGGGAGACACATGGGTGAAGTAAGATAGGCAAAAAGCTGATAGTCTGAATGAATACTTTTGCTCGATCTTCACAGGTGAGGATGGAGGGCCACTAACAGAGTGCAGCTTCCGAGTCAGATGGGAAACAAACATAACAATGAGTATCACAGAGGAAAGTGTGCTCAAAGATCTGAAAGTGTTACAGGTGGGTAAGTGTCCAAGACCGGATGGGTTGCACCCACTGATGCTCAGGGAGATAAGGCAAGTTCTAGCAGCACTCCTGATTGATCACATTGAATGAAGTCATTCACATATTTGGGACTGTCTAGTACAGTATGCCCTGCAAGCCCATTGGTCCACACTGGGGGCCAATGGGCTTACTGCCCATACTGTACCTGTCATTCGGCGGATGGCTGGGAGGTATGCGAGTGGGTTGTTGCCACCTGCCGATGACAGGGGGTAGCGGGGTGGACAAGTTGTTCTGTGTGGGTGGGTGGGAGGGGTGGGGTTGCCACTGGATCACCGGGGATTTTATATGGAGATGTACACGATTGCGGCAATGGGTGGGGGGACTGGACTACCAAGTTTAATTAACCGACAGATACCGGTGATAGGGGGCGTGGGAGGAGGGGACCACTAGACCACCAGGGATGATCTTATTGTACATATATAGGGGCATCAGGGAATCGGGAGGGAGGGAGGGGGACCACTAGACTACCAGAGATTGTTTTGTTGTACATCTACCATGATCACGGCTATGGAGAAGGGGGATGCTCCGGGATCCCCCACTGCACATGTCATGCTGTGTAGGGTGCCAGGTGCAAGTCGCTGGGCTGCCTTGCGCAAGGCATGCAAATGGGGCCATAATGACATAGCAAATGGCTCATTTGCAACTTGCATATATTATGGCCTCATTTGCATTCCCCACTGAATACTCTCGTGGGCGTGCTCGCCTAACTAACTGTACTTGTCTCAAGCATCCCTATGTGCTCAGCACCAGCGCACTGCGCTGGTGCATGCCATTATCAACGGTGCTGTGCCACAGCACATCACTGTTGAATATCACCTGGGCTTGACCCTGGCACATCCCAGTTGTGCTGTGCCCAGGCTTGCACCACTGTCCGGTGCAGTCTGAATATCTGGGCCATAATAATTACTGGTGACCCCCCTTTAATGTCCGGAGTCTATCTCAGATTAAAATACCATAATAACTGATAGAACTGGTTTTTATGGTGTTCAAAAAAACTGTCCCATCAGTCATGAACATCATGGTACCTCATTGGCTCTTGTTCAGTGTGTGGGTGTACTGAAGAGCTCTGCAAACAAGACAGCTTTGTTTTTTATGTTACAGAGGATCACACCAATTGTTTCCCTTTGTGTCCCAGCAGGTAATTTTGTTATATCTTTTCAATATTTATCTGGTCAATCCTGCCATGTTTAATAATCTAATTGATCCTGCTATACATGCCCTTTCTGGGGAGCTTCAAGAGTCAGCCAGTGTGATCGGGAACAGACCATAGCTGACTCCTGAGACTGACTAGCCTCCCTCACTCACTGCAAGTCAACAATTTAAATCAAGAAAAAAAGAAATAAAAGCAGGCATGTATTGGAGAGGATGAGACTGTGTGTGTGTGTGTGTGTGTGTGTGTGTGTGTGTGTGTGTGTGTGTCTGTGTGGCAGAAGTGCTCCAGTACCTTTGGCATTAACTCCCTTGTACCAGTAATTATAAAAAATATTGCCTGCACAAGGTCTGTGATATGATGATTTTTTACACACCCTTGGTGTATGGTAATCTTATAAACCCCTCGAGCTTCACTCTCGGGGTTTATGGATTGTAACACACCTTGGGTGTGTAAAAAAATCATCATAACACACACCTGCATAGGCATTATTCTCTATGTAGTAGTCTGGCTCACCAAGCATCTGTAATATAAATTACACCACTGGGAGAAATCTACTCCATACACCCTAAGTAATACAACCCAGTTCAGTGGAGAAATGACCCACTCACCACTTCTTTTGTTAAGTATGTATTCAAAGATTTGATGTTCAAAAAATGCACAATGTCGACTTATCAGTGGATGAACCACCATAATTTAATGTTTCATGGTGAAAACCCACCACTTTATCAGGACATCAGTATGGCTCAAAATGAATTAAAACACTGTCATACAGTATATGAGAATGTGATACATATCACACAGTTAATCCAAATCTGAAATGTAGTAATTTATCACAGGAAAATAAATCCTTTCATTTCATGGTCAGAATGTATAAATGCCTTCTGTAGCCATAAATGATACCAACATTTTGCCCACTTCACCACACAGTTAAATAAATATATAGGCCCAGATATTCAAACTCCACCCAAAAAGTGTGCAACAGCAGGAGCAAATGCAAGTCCACTGCGCCCATGCGCAAGAAGCGTGATATTCAAAAACTGCGCAGGCCAAGATGCGTCTACGGCAGACGACTGAATATCGCACCAGCTGCACCATAGCGCAACCAGGGATGTGAAGTTGTGCATATCTGATGCACCATAGCGCAACAAGGGATGCTCAGTGGAGCAGTCCAGATGGGCCATTGTGCAACCAGGGATGCCCCCTCCATCAGGGCAGCAATGCAACAGCACAGCTAGGGATGCAGGGGCCCACCACCCATGCCACAGATGGGCAGAGGAGCACACAGTAGAACAGACATAGTCCCCCACACCCAATGCACTGCACAACTGGGGGAGAGCTGGAATAACCACCGGCCCATGGATACCAGCAACCAACCCACAGCCAGGCCATGGTGCCCCAGCACAACCCCTGGCAAGCTGTGACTGGCACACAAGGAGGGCCGACCACACCGTGCCACACCATCCCACCAATGCAGAGCACACCCTGCACCACAATCACCATATACCCTACTCAGGAGTAGCGCCCAACAGTGCAGGACACCCTATGCATGCCACCACCCCGACTGTGACAATGCAACCCTGTGCACCACGGAGCCAAGCAAGGCAGCCCCACCATGTGCACCCTGCTGCTGGCAGCAGCAGACAGCAATGCAACAACAGCATACACAATGCCACCCTACACGTTCCCCCGAGGTACAGCTGAGAGACCGACCATGTGTTGCCACACGAGGTACCTCACATGCAACAGGGCATGCCCCAGACCCCACCACCAGCAGTACAGCACCCTGCACACCCTCCCAAGGACACATCCCATCCCAGCACTGGCCACAACAGCCAGCACAGACACGCACAGTGTTGCATGGAAGCATGCACCACACAGGATGCAACACAGTGCATGGACAAACACCTACCCATACCCAAGGGCACACCAACACAGGGACACAGTAGCGGGTCAACCAAGCCACTGGCATGTGGTCACAGCTGATGTGTACACATGGCCAGCACCCCTACATTGCACAGGTGTGCCAGTCACCCTGCGCAGGCACCATGAAGCTGTATGCCACCAGCATGCTGCCGGAGCACAGGTGACAGACACTGGAGCACATCCCCTGCAACAGACACAAGAGACAGCATGGAGGGGGGACAACAACAGCGGAGGCCACAGTGCCACTGGAGGCAGATGTGCACCATACTGGTGATGGACGGTAACCTGGCATTGTGCTGGGTACAGTTGTTATCCAGCATGGACCGCCACCACTGACACGCCAGCAGACCATGCATATCACAGACATGCAAGGGTGTCAGCTGCACAGGCCATGGAAGGTCTGACAGGGGTGCCATGCACACAGTGCAGGCCCCATGGACCACTGCACAAAGGCATCCAGTGCACAAAGTACAACACACAAACCACAGATAGTGACTGATCCCCCTGCTCTCACCATAGGCAGTTCACCTCTGCGCGCACACACACACACACGCCCATGCGTGCACCATCCCTGACACCATGCACACCACTGCAGCTGAGCACCTGTAGCCCGCTGCAAATCAGAGACCACCACAGTTGTCATAACAAAATGCATATATTCAAAAGAAGTAACAAAAAACTATTTACAAGTATTTACAAGGGGGGGAAGGGCCACATACCAGGTGGGGGTGGGTAACGGGCAGGGGTGAACATATGGGAGATGGAAGAAGGGGTCTGAAGGTGGGTCCAGGGGGGAAGGTGTTAGTAGGGGCATGGAGTTTTCAACGTGTGCCCTGGTCCTCCTCCACATGGCGCCTATGTCTTCTCCTCCTCCTTCTCACCCCATGGCAGTCGATCCTCTGCAAGAGCTCCAGGGTCGACCTTGCCACCTGGAGCAGCTCCTGCACACCTCTCTCCAGCACCTGGAGTCACCATCCACCTAGGACGAGGGAGCAGAGTCAATAAGTGTGACTGTCCAGCCCCCTGCAGCCCACCCATTGTGCATGGCATACAGCCATGTGCCACACCCCTGTGATGGTGTGCGACCACCCACAGTGACCGTGTCCACAAGACCTGCCTACTCAGGCAGCCACAGCCTTGTGGACCACTGCACACACCCACCATCCGTGTCCTGCGCAGCACCACCATGGCCGTACAGTGACTTGGCTATGTGGTGTGAAGGCAGTGCCACAGCCATGTGCCCGGTGCACGCATGGACCACCATTGACGCACTCCCAGACATGCAGTGCCACTGGACAGTGCTGACTGTAACAAGTTGCGTGCATGGCAGTGGTGTCAATGGATGGTGGCCATGCCCCGCTGCCTGCCCAGTTATACAGCATGCAATAGTAATCATGGATGAAAGGCACTCACCATCATCAAGCTGGTCCACGCCCATCATCAAGCTGGTCCACGCGCCGCTGCACACCTTCGGCCCTCCTGCCCTGCTGCTCCTCCAGGCGGTGCCTCTGCTCCCTCGCCTGTCTGCATTCTTTAGGCCCTAAGGTGCAAACATGGATAGAGGAACATCAGTACAATCCAGTAGCAAAGTCCCCCCGCCCCCATATGTGTGCAATCCCACACAGCCATACCCATCCACCCCACACCCCGATACCACCACCACGGCCAACACTGGACGGCCCCCTCATGTGCTGGACACATGCAACCATGGTACCCATATGGACAATAACAGTGTATGAATGTGGCCCCTACCTGGCTGTGGCACCGTGCCCCTCCTGGCATGTGCCTGCAGGCGGGAAAGCAGGTCCGGGTCCCTGCGCCTGAGGTCCCCATAACGGTGGTGACACTGCTCAGCCATGCGTCCCATACCAGTGGCCTCCTCGAGAGCGTCGGACACCTCCTGCCACACTGCACTCCTGGCCCTGTCCAGGGGTGCATCACCATACAAAGCCCCAGCATGGGGCTCTAAAATTGCCACCAGGTTGGCAAGCTCCACCTGGCTCCACATGACTGCCTTTCTCAGCGCCATCTCAGCAATGTGGTGGATTCAAAATGGCACTCGGCAGCGCGGTCCTGCCACGTGCAGATGCTGAGCGGTACAGCGCTGCCATACCATATCGTGCTGTCACTGAACAGTGCGATAGTGGTGCACCCATGCCTAATGCGTGGCGCCTAGGGGGCAAAGGTCGGGCACAGGGTCAAGGGTCTCTGGCGCACGGACAGCCACAGCGCGATTGGAACCCAATGCGTGTAGCACGATTGGGTGCCAGTGTACCACCTCCTGTAGCGGCCTACAGCGCTGTTGTCCCAGTGCGCCTACAACACCCCAGCGCCGTATATGTGAACAGCGCAGTAGCACCACTGGCACAATGGTGGCCATGCCCTGCATTGCCTCCCATGCACAGCATGTCAGCAGAGCAGCAGGCGCCTGCGTCATCAACCCGGGCATGCGCAGCTAGGTGTGTACTGCGCATGTCACAGAACTGCGCCCTTGGCTCAGCACATTCAACACAATTGCGCAAAGCATTACAGCATGATATTCAGCCGGCATATGCAAATCGGCTAATCAGCCATTCAATGGCGCAGTCACTGCATTTGCATCCACTTAAAATGTGCCTCACCTCATTTGCATGCGTTACGCTATAAAAATGCGACATTGGGCTGCACTGGCCATAGTCGGTTACTGCAGTCTATTGCGGTGAGTTGCATGTTGTTTGGGAGTGTGGACTGTGGTGTTTGGGATATGCATGGGACTGCACAGTCACAGGTAACACCTGTCATTCTCACAGGAGGAATCATGACCGATCGTGAGGTGGAGGAAGAGGAACAGAGACGTGGGAGAAAGAGGAGGCTGAACTTCACAAAGGCAGAGACAGATGCCCTGTTTGAGGCCTACCTCGACCAGTAGCCGCTGCTCAGTGTACGCCAGGGAACACCACAGGCCCATGCTGCTGCATGGGAGGAGGTGGCACATGCTGTCAACCTGTATGGCAGCCACCAGCGCTCTGTGCAGGAGTGCAAAAAGAAGATGGGCACGGACAGGGGGAGAATTAAAGAGAAGGTGGCTGCCATCAGGGCAGCACAGTCTGCGACCGGTGAGGGACAGCTGGAGGTGCAACGCCTGACCCCACAAGAAAAGCGGGTTGCTGGCAGCATTGCACCATCGAGGGTATTCCGGGTGGTGGATTCCAGACGATGGTAGCCCATCACTGCATGGTAGGTCCTGGTCTGTCAATGGAGGGGGGGGACAGGGTAGGTCACATACATTAATGCTACTGTTTTTCCCTTACAGCTCCTGAGCATCTACATTGGTCAGCGGTGGTGGGCTTCTCCATTGAGGGCAGTAGCATGGAGATGGAGGAGGGCCTGTCCACCTCCACAGGCATACAGGGGTCAGGGCAATGGTGGGCCCACCTGGACATCTGGACTGATGTTGGTGAAGCAGGTGCGGAGGAGGCCCTGCCCGTGTCCCAGCATGCCAGCATCCATGGATGCTAGCATGCTGAAACTCGGGCTGGTGCTGGATCCGTCACCGATGATGATGGAGCTAACGTCATGGGCAGTGAGACATGTGGGCCACAGGATGGCCACACAGAAGGTGACATTGCGGCCATGGCTGTGGGTGGTGCCGCTGTGGAGGCCTGTGTGACATCACAGTCCCAGCCTGTGCCTGTCTGCACCAGTGGGGCAGCACTGGTGTGTATCCAGGACAGTGGGGCTGTTGTGGCCACTGCGGTGGCACCATTGAGCCCTGGAGAGTGGCAGCCAGAGGGGCAGTATCAGCAGTCAGCAAATGGCCATGGGGGTACAGTGTCAGGGGGTGGCATCAGTGCACCATCTGTGGACATGCCCAGGCCTGGCACTGGTGTGCAGCGCCCACCCTCAAGGGGTGATGACCATCAGGGCCGTGAACACCATGAGGGGCAGCATGCCAATCAGGCAGATGACCTCTTAGATGAGCACACCCACATACTCCAAGCATCAGTCAATCAACATATGCGGCTTGTAACGGCGGTGGATGCACTGAGTGCAGCTCTGCACCAGGCAGGGGAGCAGCACAGCAGAGACACCGCTCTACTCCTGGCAGGGATGGACTGGTTGCGGGAGGATGTGACCACTGCCATTGACAGGCAGACACAGGCATTTACAGCTGTCATGGCCACAATGGGCACACAGTTATTTGCCCATGCATCGCAGACACCATGCAGTGCAATGTCCACCCCCTGTTCCCGGCGTCATGCGACACCCTCCTTGTCAACACTGGGTTCAGCTGTGGGCATCCCGAGCATGCCTGGCTCAGGCATGTTCAGTATGCTGCAGACCCCTGCGCAGGCACGGTCATGTTCACGCAGTGGAACCCCTGGGGGACTGTCGGTGCCACCCCATGAGGCCATTGGTCAGCCTGTCACTGCTGGTGGGTCTCGGTGGGGCTGCCCACACATCCGTGGTGGCCATGGCACTGTGGCGCGTGACTGACCTGTCTCCCAGCACGGCTACTGTCTGATGCTGCCCTGTGTGCATTGTGTTGCTCAGCATGCAATACACGGGTGGGGTACTCAGCCCTGCACGCACACACACATTCCATCTGCACACCCTCCTGGCTGCTGTCTGCTGTGGTGTGTGCATGATGATGCCTGCATTGCACTGTCCCCCACTGTGCAATGGTGCCCAGCATCTGACACATGCACAAGGACAGGCAGTGGGCATGGTGGTTTGTGGATGTGTGTGTGGCTATGGGTGGCAGTCTGGGTCAGCGTGCCTCCTACCCTTTGTGCATGTCTTGTGAGGTGTGTGTGTGTGTGTGTGTGTGTGTGTGTATGACCGCGTGCCATGTTAGACCTTGCCCATCCCTGGTGGTGTGTGTGGTTCCATGCTCGGCCACTTCCCTTGACAGCATGCACCCCTGGTGTTTGTCCATGTGTGTTTGTGGGTTGTGCCTTTGCCACTGGTGGTTGCACATGGCCCCATAACTTACCTAGGTTGGCTGAAGTGCTCCTCTGTGATGGTGTCCCGGTGCAGCTGTGCCAGCCAGATCAGTTGGGGGTCCCATCGCCCAAGGGGGGGCTGCCCATCACCATCTTCACCAGCGTCCTTATTGTCCCCATCACTGTCCCCCTCTTCAACCTGTATGGCTATCCCACAGTCATTGGTCATGTTGTGCAGGATGCAACAGGCCAGGAATAGCCCACAGGCCTTTGAAGGTCTGTACTGTAGGGCACCGCTGGACGTGTCCAGGCAATGGAAGTGTGCCTTCAGCATCCCGAACACCTGCTCAATGATATTGCGTGTGGTGGCATGTGCCTCATTGTAGCATTGCTGCAATGGGGTCGCAGGCCACCGGTATGGTGTGACCAGCCAGGGACGGAGTGGGTATCCACTGTCTCCTGTGTGTAGAGGGTGGAGGTTAGTTTGGTGATCAGCGTCACCCTGCCTT
Source organism: Neoceratodus forsteri (assembly GCA_016271365.2). Classification (NCBI taxonomy): domain Eukaryota; kingdom Metazoa; phylum Chordata; order Ceratodontiformes; family Ceratodontidae; genus Neoceratodus; species Neoceratodus forsteri. The sequence goes on from CM057456.1 coordinate 735,562,096, forward strand.
GGGCCACCTATGCCAATACCCATGTCACCTCTGACCATGCCCCCTCCCAAGCTCTATGTTTTTCCATGTGGTTTGCATACTCACCCACTAAGTGGCCAGTGGGGATGTCCCCACTCTTGAATCTGTGGCACAGTGCTGACTGGTGCCAGATGAAGGCATCATGTGCTCTCCCAGGGTGCGTAGCACAGACATTGATTATGTGCCCCCTGGCATCGCACACCACCTGGCAGTTGATGCTTGCATAGCCCTTCAGATAGATATATGCGGCACCTTCGGGGCCAGGTGGTGTGCGGATGGCCACATGGGTGCAGTCTATTGCCCCTAGCATGCCAGGCATACGTGCTACCCTTTGGAACTCCTGTATGTTTGCTGTGCGCTCCGCCGGTGTGCTGGAGAAATGGATGTACTCCGCAGCATGTGGCAGCAGTGCGCTGAGGAATTGGGTGAGGTGGCGTGATGTGGCCAACTGGGTTATGCCTGTGGTGTCCCCTGTTGGTCTCTGGAAGGTACCCGTGGCGAGCAGGCACATGCAAGCTGTCACTTTTGTCTCCATTGACAGAGCATGGCTCTGTCGTCTGCACAGCTCACAGAGCCACCTCAGAATTGCCCGATTCAGGCAGTACCGGCCCATGATCTCAGTATCAGTGTACAGCTCGAAGCTGGTGCGGGCTCGGTACTGCCTGTTGGGGGCATACCGCTGACGGCCCTTCCATGGCCGTGCCCCTACTGCCTGTCTTCTCACCCCCCTCATTACTGTCTCCATCTGGATGGTGGCACTGGCCATGTCTCTGGCTTGTGTTCCCCCCCGGCAGCTGTTTCTGTGTTTCCCCTGCTGTCCTGGCTGCTACTTCCCCTGCACCAGGAACACCTTCCTCTGGTGGCCTCAGTGCTGTGTGGCACTTTCCCCTTCTGCACTGTGGATGTGGCTCCCCACACCTTCCCTGTGCCTGTGGGTTCAGGGTGCCCTTTCTCTGTCCTGCTCTGTGTGTCTGTCCTGCCCCGTGTGTCTGGCTATAGTTCAGCAACATGTGCCTTCCCTGTAGCGTTCTTGCACCTCTCCCTTGTTCCTTTCACAACTTTGTGAATGAAAGCTTACAGTACACACTGCAAGCCCATTGGTCGACAGGGTCTGCCAATGGGCTTACAAGCATACTGTACTCTGTCATTCACTGACAAAACAGTTGACGGGTAACCGTGGCAGTATGTGGGTGGATTGTACTGCCTGTGGGGTTTTGGCACTTGCTGGGACCAGGGAAGCGGGGTGAGGAAGGGGAGCCCGAGTGGGTGGGGGGGTCCACTGGACCACCAGGAATACTTTTGATATCAATTTGTCAGTGCAATCGGGTCAGGGCAGGGAGGAGGATCCACCAGACTACCAGGGATGACTGCTGTGATTTCTTACAGTACGGGGATATGGGTGAGGGGGCAACCACTGGACTGCCAGGGTAGATAGGATGCCATGCTGCTGCTGTCTGCAGTATGGCAGCCTGCCTGTGGGCAGACATCCACTTAAGTCTACTGTTTGTAGACTTATCTTTTGGAGGCATCTTGGGACTTGCTCTGGAGATGCACCTCCAAGGTGGGTTGTGAATAGACTGCACCTTACATGCATGGGCACACCTCCTGCACGCCTCCTCCAGATGCACCACATACCATTATGGGTGGTGTGCAGTGCATCTGCAATGCACCGGCACATCACTGCCCTTTCAGAATTGTGATTGGATGCAACTCCAGAATGCACCGGCACATCTCAGATGCGCTGGGTGCATCCCTTTTGTGAATCCCCCCTATGTACTTCTGGGGATACTATCCTCCATATTCATTAGTTATTTTTTCTCCTTTATGATTCTTTAGTTTTCAGTTTCTACTTGCAAGAAAAATGTTTGTTATTATTTTAGGATTCATTTTCTTGTTAGTATTACTGTCTTATTTTTTTGTTAACTTGAAGTTTATTAATTTTCCAAGCACTCCAGTTACATTTTGGACATTTTGAGTACAGTGTAAGATAAAACACTGGTCTGTTACATTCTGCAATAAAATGTTGCTATGACATACAGTGTGGTTCCAAGTCTTCTTGTGTTATTCAATTTGCTCTTGACATTCATGCTAAGTCACCCTGCTCATGAGGAGGGAGAGCTGTCCCAGGGGGAGTATGGAGGAAGGGGAAGAGGAGAGACACCCTGATTTGTTATTGTTTGATTTGTCCTTTCATTAGCATTCCACCACATATTTGACCAGACCATTTAAATGTAAAGTGGCACCTCCAGTACTATAGAAAGGGTGTAGACCCTGGTTCGTACCTTGAATGTTAGAGATCAGGGAATTCTATCAGACCTTTTTTCCATTATATGGAGCAACCAGCTGTTCCATCTTTTTGTTGAGTTCAGTATGTGTATCATTTCAGAGTTGGGTTATCATTTCTGCCCCCGATAGATGTCCTTGACTATATCCTCCCATTGCAGCACCATGGAGGGGATCAAGTGTTAGCCATAATCTAGTAATTGTTTTCTTGGTGGCTGTTAAATAGAATTCTCAGGAGATATATATTTTGCCTTATCTTTAATTTGGGGTGGGTAATGAGATATCACCATTTCTGGTGTCAGGGCATGTAGTGATGGGGATTAACGCCTTGATATGCTCTTCTACAGTGCACCAGAAGGGAGACAGTGCTGGTCAGGATCAGAAAATATGTGTATGGGTAGCAATTTCTGTTGAGCATCCCCGCCAACATGAGGCATCTCTGGTTCTGTGGATCTTGACTTAATCTGGGGGGTCTGAAAGAACTATATTATTGTTTTCCAGCCCTGTTCTCTCCATTGGTACACACCACTTGTAGTATGTTGCCTGGTCCATATATGAGTTCTTTCTGTTTAGGCTGATTAACAGTTCTGCCTCCCAAGTGTTGGTTGTAGGATCTGTGGCAATGTCTGTTCCCCCAACAGGGTTGGATAGTATAGCAAAATAAAGTGAGGGGGCCAGGTCCCTATGTGAGGTTTCTCATAAAGTGCATGGTGGGAAGGATTTGGCTTCATCTACTCAGAGGTCCAATGCCTTTTGTAGATGATTTTTAATTTGTAAGAATATAAAATGATCTTTATTGTTAAGTTGAAATTCCATCTGAAGTTGGGCAAAGGTTTTAAGGGTACCTGCTTGACAGAATTTGTGGGGGAATTTTAGGTCTTTCCTCATTCAAATCCAGAAGGCAGTGTACAGGGTGGCTGGGAGGAACTGTATGTCTAAGGCTGGGATTCCTAGACAGCGGACCATGCTATGATATTGTGGTTTGTCAAGGAGATTATGCCAGAGTGATAATACTCATGCAGTGGAGCTGCTGACCTGTGGTTCTGGGTCTGTATTGGGATCATAGCCATACAGTAGATTTATGGCTGGGGAAGGGAGTGCTGAAGTCTCTATTTCTACCCATCTAGGATAGGGTGGTGCTTGAGCCCAGAAAAGAAAAGCAGAGTAGTGGTGGTGCTCACTGAGCTGGACTAATACAAAAGCATGAGACAACCATCAAATTGTACATTTATGAACTGAATAACTCAGGCAGAAGAATCAGCAATACATACCACTCTCACTGAAAGTGCCCCGACGCTTCACTTGATAGAGCGTCGTTGAAGGTGGGGTATATAGCTGATAGCATTGCACTTATAGTCCAACAACTATGACATCATAAGCAATTGACAAAGGTGATGTATACACAAACCAATTTTAAATTAAAAAAACAGCTCAATGAACTAGGATGTTATGACCCCTTGCACTTAAACAAATAGATGCCTGATCAATAACATAAAACAAATTTAAATGCATACAAAATATTCAAAAAGTTGTGCACTCACAAGAAACCAACAATATAACAGTGCAATAATACATTCAAAAGGATCATCTCTCAAAGATAAAGGAAAAACTAGTTTTAATCTTAGACAAATTTCATATTGGTGTGGTCAGAGAAATATTTAATCCATTATATGGAAATGATGGATTCAAGATATGAAATGAGGCAGGGCAGACTAGCAAAGTGATAAATCACCCAATTATTTTGTAAGTAAGTAAACCTTTATTTATAGAGCACCCATTCCTGGGCACTCAGGGCATTGTACAAAATTCAAAAAGTTCTTAAACAATTGATACAAATGAAACTTATACTAAATATTACCAAACTAACAATCCCAACTGAAACAATACATTAAAATCAAATAAATAATACAATTCCTTGACATCCCTGGATCGTATGACTCATGTTATTGTAAACACACTCCAGAAATATTACTTTTGCTGGAACTCCTTTGTCACATATCTGAAATGCAGAGCTGGAATAGGGTAAAATAACCACCCGAATGCTTAGTGATTGACCAATTTTGTTTCCATTATAGCTGATTTGAATGTGTGTCCTGACATACAGACTACTGATGTACCAACTCATATGATAGTGCTATATTGTAATAAGTAAAGTTAGTTCTGTGGTCCTTTGTGGTGCTTTGTGTTGGTACTTACAGTTGAAGAGATTCACTGCAAGGAGTGTAGGACTGTGAAGCCAAGCTATGCACATTGCACCTTTAACAGGCTACAGATCATCACTCCTGGTAGGTGCTGCTCCTCTCAATTTCATATTTATCATCTCAGAACTGGTATGTTATTGCTGATTACTGTACTTGTCTCTTGACCTGTGCCTGAGATAATTGTGCTGATGCATATGTATGTGACCCTGATAACTGTTTTTATATTGGAAAACTTAATAAAAAGTATTAACGTAATAAAATTCCTGATCCCCTGAGAATGCAGGTCCCGATGAGTTCCTATTTGTCAGGACTTGAATTCTCTGGGGATCATCTTACACCACAAAGTACTGGCTATTAGTATAAATGCTGCTGAACGACAAATTCAAATTTTACATAAATGATGCACAGAATACAGACATAATCATTTAAGTTGTGTTATTACAATGCTCTAAATCTATTGGAGAAATAGAGCAGGTAGTTCTGAAGTGATAGCAGAAAGGTGGAGGGGCAGGGTCAGTTACTATTGGGGGTGGGGTGTGTTTTTTTTTGTTGTGGGTTGTAATCAGAGGAAGGGTTTGATTCATTCAAACTATGTGGTCTGAGATTGTTAAGGCTGAATATCTAAAAAGTTTCTTATTGCAATAAGCTTCTCAGTCTCCCTCCCCACATTTACGGCTATGAACCCATTATAGGCCCATGACATTGATGGTTCTGGTGGGGTTACTTCAGTGAAACTTGTGGAAGTGTGACCCCACTGGATTTTCCACAAAGGGGTTCCTGATATTGCACACATGCTCAAGGATATGTTCCTTGAGAGGATGTATCATGCTCCCAACATACATCTTGGGGCAGTCACACCAAAGTATAAATACAACAAAGCATGTTGCTCAGTTGATGAACTCCCTGATTTGTACTGCTCTCTAAATATGTGGCAAGTAAAATACTTTAGATTAACAGTAGTACATACAAGCACTGCAGTTCCAATTATTTATTTATTCAAGAGATTAACCAGGCAGGTATACTGAGTTTAGAACCACTCGTTTCCAGATGCGACCTGGGGGAGATACATAGGTGGGTATTACAGTACAGGTTTACCAGATAATAACATAGGTACTGATAATAATTACAGACATGGATTACATTGAGGAGCTCACAGCAACAAGAGAAGGCATACATTAGGGGTGTGTGATTAATGAATACCCCCAAAAATAGTTATTTGTTACTAGGGAAGAAAAACAAATAATCAGCGTTATTTGGGGCTATTCTGCTTTTTTTCTCCTTGGTGGAAGTTCAAGCTCTCACCAGACTTCTTGTCCAATCAGAGGCCACTTTGGAAGCTCAATGAAGGTAGGTCATGTGACTAGAGATGTGCCAAGTTTCAAAAATTCACTCCACGAATTAATAAATGAATTTAGCACAATTTGCAAAGTGTGGATAGATCCATGAAGTGCAGAATTTCACCATGAATGATGGAATTCCACCCATGAAGTGTGGAATATCACCTGCAAATGACAGAATTTTATTGTTCACAGGCAAAACTCTGTCATTTGTTGATGAAATTCTGCACTTTGTGGGCAGAATTCTGCCATTTGCATAGAAAACGTCATGATTTTGGGCAAAGTCGAAGTCACGAGGGTAGGGACACTTTGTGAAGATCCTTGGCTGTGAATTTTGGCAACTTTACCAGCAAAGTGAAACTTCCCTGCAACTCTACAAGAGACCCAGCACTTGCAAAAGCAGGAGAGACAGATGACTTGAGCTGTTGCAGAGAATATACTTCCATCCACTTGTTAAGACAAAACAAAAATCTGAAATCTTGACATTTTTTGTTCCCTCTTTAAATCCCAAGTTAAAGATGGTCAACGGTTTACACCATAAGGTGTGTTGGACCAGCCTGCCCTGCCATCCCATATGATGACAATCATTGTTATCATACTAGACAAAGGATAATACTATAGTTCTATATACTAATGATTCACTAATGTACTGACAGATTTATTGTATTGTCGCCTATTCAGGAATCTCCTGTTTAGCCAAACAGCTAATCTATCAAACAGAAATATATGTGTGGTCTCTGATGACTTCTACTGACAATTGCAATATTAGCAACTTAATATAATATAATATAATATATTTCGTGGTCTGCAGTGCCACATATGTTCTGAAGTCAGCATGCTTTAGTTAGCAAATGATATGAGAAGAAGCCTATTGCTCTAATAACTAGTTAGTCAGCACATTGCTGAAGAATGCTTCAAAAAGTGTCATTCTGGGTGAGAAGTATTGTACAATGGAACATTGAGCACAGAAACACACTGATGTCTATAAGCTTTATCTCTGGTAATGGGGATGTTCTTATCTGCAGTATATAATCTTAGTACACGGCCAAACCCCTTGGGATCCCCGGGAATGCCCAGCTTCCACACCTGGTGTTTGACTGTTTCTGTGTTTCAGTTGCTAAGATTTATCCTATGCTTCTCTCTTTTGTACTTTTACTAGGGAGAAATAAACTGAGTTTCTGCACATCTGAGTTTGTGGTGTTTTACCATAAGGTTATCTCCTGCAGAATCTTTCAAGTGGTGATTGTGTTGCAGGAACTGATTGTGATAGAACCAAAACCACTTGCGTAATTTACACGTGTGTGTGAATTTTGCGAACAGGGGATAAAGAGGTTAGCCTGTTGGTTGAGCAAAGAGTACAGGTTTTGAAAAAGACAGTGAACCCTATGCTCTGGGCCAAATTGCCAGATGTAACACATAATGCTGCCAGGGGTGGGGTTCAATGGCATTGCAGCAGGTCTTTTGGCCATGCATAATCCCAACCTAGAGGGCATGCCTATGGCATACCAAGTCAAGCAGTATGCTAGAGAAACCCCTGTTCAGTATGACAGCCATCTCTGGATGGCATATGGAACTGAAAAGGACATGGCAAATGAACCAGCCAACAGATACTCAGTGGAGTACAAAAATTTGTTTTTGAAAGACATGATACCAGTTGTCCATGAAAAGATAGAGGCCTTTGTTTTCCCAAGAGCAGACCTTTTTGTTAAGATTATGGAAAAAGCAGGGTTCCAGACAGAAAGCCAAAGTGGCCGCGGTGCTGCCTGGCTCTGAGCCTACTAGGCAGTACACGGTGGAAGATAAACAACAGGCCCAGGCCTACTGCCCCAAGAAACAGGGTAACCAGAAATAAGATGTGAAAAAGCACCAGAACTCATACTACCAGGACCAAAGCCTGAAATTACCAGGCCCTACCTACAAGGAGTTGCAGCAGGAGTGTAATCAGCTCCAAGAGTTTGAGGCCCAGGTGAAATCCAAGGACAATACTCTCCAGCAAAAGCTGATTGCAGTCCTATGCCCCGGAACTACTCCATTAGCATCTCCATACCAGAAGGAGCCGCCGGTAGCAGAGGCCTGGGTATCTCCTTATGGAGAATGTACCCAGATGCTCCAGGATGCACAGGCCCAATCCCCTTCAGAAATGGAGGATTCTGAATGATGGTGCTAGGTCCTGGTGTGCATCATAACTACCCTGGTGATAGATGAAACAGTCCAACCATGTATAGAAGTGTTGGTAGGGGCCACCAACAGGAACTGCTTCTAGACATGGGAGTCGCTGTCTCAGTGTTACATCAAGATGACCCAAAATGATCCCGATGGGCTACAGAGAGAGATACTTCTACCCAAACCTTTGAGGGGACTGTGGTCACCACCTGCCAGTCCAGATCTATAACAGTCACCATTTGTGCCTTAGTGGTGGAATACCATTTTGACCTCATGGTCCTATGTCATCACCAAAGCATCTTAGGGATAGACTTTTTGTCACAACATGGATGCATTGTGGATTTAGCCAAAAGGCTATTACTCCAGGTGGAGGTCAACTCCACATGGTACTCATTCCTAATTCACATGTGGTGGCAGTAGTGACCATGAATGGCAAAGAGTATGACATCAACATCATGCAACATCATCACAAGCTGCTACCTCAGATTCAACCAATTCTGGAAAGGCACCAAGAGGTCTTTGCCTGAAACAAACATGACTGTGGAAGGATGGATATCTTCATCCTGGTCAATGAGGAGGACCCACCTTGCCAGAAGCAATACCCATTCCCAGCAGAAGCAATACCCTCACTGAGGGCCACTATTGATTCACTGGTCCAACAATGAGTCATAAGGCCTTGTGTGCCAACAGTCAATTTGCCCATCTGGCCTGTGAAGTAACCCAACAATAATTGGAGACTCACCATTGATTATCATAGACTCAATCAAGTAACTCCCAGCTGTGCCCCAACTGTGGCATATGCACCAAATGTGCTAAAACTTCTCAAACCTGAACATCAGTGGTTCAGTACATAGAACATTTCCAGTGTTTTCTGGTCCCTACCCATGGACCAGGAGAGCCAATACAAATTTGCCTTCACATTTGAAGGACACCAGTACACTTGGAACTGCCTCCTTCAAAGGTTCCATAATAGCCTTTCACTGTTTCACATCCACATGAAGGATGCAATCAGCAGTTTTTCCACCTTTAAGTGACTCCTACAATATGTAGATGACCTTCTCCTGTCCACTGTGGATGTGGAGAAACACCTGGAACTCCTAGATGAGCTCCTCACTCTGCTACAGAGAGCAGGCCTCAAGTGCAATCCTGCAAAGGTACAGTTGTGCCAATCAGAAGTGATATTTCTGGGTCTGCACATAACTGAACAAGGGCAGAGCCCTGCCTTGAACAAGATTCAGGGCCAACATGATTTGCCATTACCCACCAGTGTGGCAATCCTGACATTTCCTGGGTATGATCAACTACTCCAGGGACTTCATTTGCAATTTTGCACTGAAGGCCGCTCCTCTGTATAAACTCCTGAAGAAGGATGTCCCATGGCAATGGGGCCCTGAGCACACTGATGCTGTCACCTCCCTGAAGAAGGCCCTGGCCTCTGCTCCAACACTGATAAACCCAAACACAGAACTCCCATTCCATCTGGAAACTGTCACCTCTGAAGTAGGTATGTTAGCAGTCCTTAGTCAAAAGGCCAATGGCACCCAGCAGCCTATTGCCTATACCTCCAAAATGCTCTCCATAGTACAGCTGAGGTATTCCTTGTGTAAAAGGAACCTGCTGGCAACCTTTTGGGCTGTTAAACACTTTGCATACATAATAGGATTTTGTCTTATCATGCTACACACCAACCACACCCCCGCCAACTTCCTATTGACAGATAGGATCAAAGATGGCAATGTGTCTAACACCAGACTCACGCATTGGTCTCTATTACTACAAGATACAGACATCATTGTACTTCCCACCAAAATGCCCTCCATCTTTGCACATAGTCTCCTATACTAAGGAGAACCACATGAATGTGGCCTAGATCCACCAGTACTACCTGAACCAGGCCCATTTCTCCCAGCAACAGAACAAGGTCTAATCGACACTACTATGCATCATGTCTTCACAGATGTCTTCTCTTCTTATGATGAGGGGGTGAAAATAGTAGGTTTTGGGGTCTTGGTCCTAGTTTCTTCAGGTGACACCATTGAGGTGTCAAGAAAGTATAGTGTCAAATCATCACAGTACACAGAACTTGCAGCTATTGTCTATGCCTTGGAAGTTATACTCTAGATGGAAAAGGAAATGAAGATACCACCATCTCTTTTGATTCATCTTGGGTGTGCAACTCAATGATAGAATTCCTTCCTTTCCAGAAGGCGCATGATTTTACTTCCTCTGAAGTTACCCCCATCAAGTATAGAGATTTGTTCATTTACATTGTCAGCCTGGCTGAACAATGTGTGTTCAAACTGTTTATCCAAAAAGTTAAAGCCCACCCCAAAGCAGAACCCTTCCATTATTACAATGACCAAGCTGATTCTTTAGCCAAAGATGGAACTTGAGGGGAGGAAATATAGACCATGCCTCCTTTCAGTGCAACACCTATGGTTTCTGCAAACAGAAGAAACAAAGAAATCCCTCTGGACCTGACTGCACTACAGCTGACAGATCCAGAGATAAAGGAGGTAAACCAGTATATCTCCAAAGACACAGAGAAAGAAATGTCTGCAGATAATCCATTCAAGAAACATGCAGATAACCTCCATCTGTCCCAAGATCAAAAACTGATCTTCTGACACTCAGGTGATCAGAAATTTTGGGTAATTCCCAAATTGCTTTGATCAGAAGTTGTCTATCAGGTCCATTATACACCTACAGGTGGAGAACAAGGGGTGGACAAGACAGTCCAGAGAGTGAAAACCATTGGCTGGTGGCCTGTTATAACATCAGATGTCCAGCATTACGTGGACAACTATCTTACCTATGCACAGACTAACCCACCTCCAGGCAAGGAAAAATGCCAAACCTTTGCCTCAGAGACTCTCTGGTCCTTGGAACAACATCCAAATTGATTTCATTAGACCATTGTCTCTGACCGCCAGAAACAAGTTTGCTCTTATGATCACTGACCTATTCTTGAAATGGGTCGAGGCCTTTCCAGTTAATGACACTGCAGCAAAAGCCACTGCCAGAATCCTGGTAAAGCAAGTATTTACCAGGTGGGGCCTACCTCTCAAGGTAGATTCAGACAAAGGGTTAACTTTCACAGGTGAACTCATGCAGGAAACCATGAAGTCATTGAGAGTTAGTCAGCAATTTCACATAGCTTACCATCCACAATCATCAGGACAGGTAGAAAGAGCAAACAGACACATAAAAGCAATATTATGTAAATTTGCTTCTGAAACAGGAAATATCTGGGATACTTTATTGCCCTTACTTCCAATGGCAATTAGAGGTACCACATCAGCATCTACTCAATGTACCCCTTTTGCGGTAATGACTGGTAGACAAATGAGATTACTAGAACGTCTGATGATTGTCCTCAATGCTCCAACAGCAGACAGTGTCAGTAGACAACAATGTTATCCAACTGAGAGACAACCTTGCTAAAACACATCCATTTGCTGCAAACAACTTGGGCCAAGCCCAACTGCAATCCAAGAAGTACTTTGACAGACATGTCAAAGAAGACGATTGGCAAGTCATGATTCTGAAATTTGCCTTTCCAGTACATGCCTTTGTGAATAAATGGTCAGGTCCATTTGACATCATCAATAAATTAGGTCCAGCTGTGTACCAAATTCAAATCACAGATGGCAGAAGAAATCCAATTGATAAGTGGTACCATGCAAACCAGCTGAAGCTCTACAAAGATGATTAGTGCCATACAGTAAAATGCAGTATAAAGGCTCCTTCCTCCAGTCCCAGGGGAAAGGAGCACCTTGTGTGCTTAACTGTCTCTTTTGCTTTTTGTTCTCAGCTGCTGAACAACCCTGATAAACTGAAATGTTGATTTGCCTAGAAGACCAAATGACCAATGGTGGGGAGAAGCTGATGTGATGACACTCCTTCCTTATTCCACAGAAGAAGGAGTACCATTTACTAACAATACTTTTGTTTCCCCTTTTTCTCTTCCTTTTCTTAGCTCCAGTAAACCCAAACACCAAAGACATTGGTATTCCAAGATCAGGCCATCCAGACTGAAGTTCCTGCTGTACTTTTTATTCCTAGATGTATGGTCAACAGATCTGGCATCCATCCATCCATTTGACCCCTCATCAGAAGCTCCTGTAGAGTGAGGCCTATCACAAGAAGCTCCAGCACATGAAGGCATACCAGACTGATATCCATGCCTTGTTTCATGCCATGAACCCCAATGACCCGGCCTACTCCCCTTTTCTGGATTTTACCCCTCTTCCTGGTATAGGCATAACCTTTGATTTACCTTTATGCATATTTACGTTCAAGCAGGTCAGGATGCATATCTCAGTACGCTTGTTATTGCACCACCATTGTCTACTTCAAGAATTGACTGGAAAACTGATAATGTTGAGGAACAGCAACTTCCAGTTGCCGGCCCTGCCAAAGGAACTTTTATGGGTTGGCCCAATACCCATATTTGCCCTAATGGAACTTTGTTCACCCACCAAGTTACACCGCAAAACACAGGACTTTCCAATCTCACAGCAATGATTAATAAAGACTTTTACACATGTTTTCATAATATAACTGTACAAAAGCTATGTTTAAACCACACAGTTGCTTCCATTGCTCTTTTCCTTACAGTGACTCCAGTTAATAATGATATTCCTCTTCAATGTCCCACCTTGGAGTTTGGCCTAGAAAGTGGCTTAGTAGCAACATCTATACCTGAAACTTTGATTAAAAACGTGCAATATATGCACATGCCAATGGTACTAAACCTAACCCACTGGAGCATGGTGGAGTTTAGACAGTATGCTTCAATTAGTGTATCTAATTTTCATTCTGTGATGTTATTAGATTTAATGGCAGCATATCAAGTTAGGGCTCAAGACCCTGTAGCAAGCCACCACACAACGGAACACCATGGAGTGTTCTGGCCTCAACGTCATCATCGATCATTGAGTGCAGTGATGGGAATAGCTGGCACTGTAACAGGTTTGTTTCACTCGGGAATGTCAATTTGGAATCATGGCGATTTGGCCAAAATTCAGAGATATAATAATCTCTTCAATTCTAAATTAGCAGATAATGTGGTAACACTCATACTACGTGGTATAGGACTCTCACAAGAAGAAAGGTTTTCTGTTTATAATATGCATGATAATGCAAGATTGCTTGATGAAACTCATGGTAAAATGAATGAAGTGATTGCATTAAATAATAAAGAACTTAGGAAGCAACACATAGGCAGGGAGATAATATGTTCAGCCTATGGTAATTTTGCAGTTAAAAATATCACTAATCTCTTCCAGGATCTGGAATCAGAGTGGATCCCAGATTTAATCCAAGATAAGCATATGGCTAAATGGTATTGCCCCCACTGCAATTCCCTTTCCTGTATTGTGAAGTGAAGGGATAAGACTATCATTTTTCCTGCCTACTGCACAAGATTTGGACATTACACCATACCCAAATCAAGGGCCTTGCTACAAGGCCAATCATTGTAGCATTAAATACAACATGTATGTCACATTTACAGTACCTCTTCCAGTTTTCAACAAGGATTCTTCAGTTTTTGCCCAGCTTGCCATTATCCACTCCATTGGCCATCTTGAGGGCAGCATCTACAGAGAATGGATTAATCTACCTCCTCTGCTGGTGTTTCATCCTCACCTCGACTCCTGGGTTGCTCTGCATACAGACTGTTATGCTAAAAAGGGATATCATTATCTATGCTGATGTGATGTTTTTGATGTAACCGCGCCAGTTTGTGGTTACTCTTCAGATACAATGGACTTGTCATTACAGTTTAATGATGATCTAAATGAACTTTCTTCAGCTTTTGCACTGTCTTCTATGGATTAAGACAGACCCTCTTTGAGTCAATCACAACCCAGCTTCAATGCCTCCAGCACAGCTTCCAGAAATGCATCTCAAGATGACATCCACACCAGCACCATCATGAATATTTCCATCACTTGCCCTGCCCAGCTCACAAAGTGGCACCTTCCTCAAGTTCATGTGACCTACAACTCTGATGGACAATACTGTGTTGTGTCCAATCATCAAACTTTCTTCTATGGAACTTTAACTTGTGACATACCATTTCCAAACTTCTGCTTTGCATCCCAGGAATGCTCTATCATATGGTTATTACCCCAGTTCCCACCCTGGAACATGGTTCTATCAATAGTGACCCTGACTATCTGTATGGTCTAGCCCAGTATTTACCAGCATTTAATGTGCATATTGATCCACTTACTCTGAATCTCAAGTCTCTACTAGAGAGATAGGATACACATTTAGTTCACATAAGTAACAATGTCACTAAGGCAGGGAACTCATTAAATGCTCTATTTCATGATGGTGACCTCAGCACCGCACTGTCCAAGACATGGTTGGAGCTCACATTTAAAGGTTTTCTTGTTATTCAAGTGTTTCTCATTATTTTTCTTCCTAGTATCCTTCTCTGTTTAAGTAGAACTGTAACACAACATATAAATAAATTAAAGTTTCTCTATGAATCTCATTCTATAATGAAATAACCTACCTACCCACCTAGTTAGTGTTGCCTCTGTATCCAGGCAACAAGGGGGGGAATGTTGGACCAGACTGCCATCCCATATGTTGACAATCATTGCTATCATAACAGACAAAGGATAATACTATAATGCTATATACAGTGAAGCCCGCCAGGATGAACTGCAGTGTTACAGGTTTCCTGCTTAGCAAAATGGATTAACTCCCATTGAAATTGTATTGTTTGATGCAGTAACTGTACTGCAGAATTCTGCAGAGTTGGGCTTTATTCTGGTGGGCTTCACTGTTCTAATGGTTCACTAATGTACTGCCAGATTTGTTGTATTAGGGCCTATCCAGGAATCTCCTGTTTAGCCAAACAGCTACTGTATCAGACAGAAGTACATTTGTGGACTCTGATGACATCTACTCACAATTGCAATATTAGCAATATAATATAATGTAATGTAATATAATATAATGTAACGTAACGTAACATAACATAACATAATATAGTATAATATAATATAATATAATATATTTTGTGGTCTGCAGCGCCACCTATGTTCAGAAGTCAGCATGCTTTAGTTAGCAAATTATATAAGAAGAAGCATATTGTTCTAAAAACCAGTTAGTTAGCACATTGCTGAAGAATGCTTCAAAAGTATCATTCTGAGTGTGAGACACCTATATATTGTACAATGAAACACCAGAAATAGGATGTTCTCATCTGCAGTATATAATCCTAATACATGGCCAAACACCTTAGGATCCCTGGGAGCACCCAGCTTCCATGCCTGGTATACAACTGTTTCTGTGTTTCAGTTGGTGACATTTGTCTAATGCTTCTGTCTTTTGTACTATTACTAGGGAGAAATAAACTGATTTTCTGCACATCTGTGTTTGTGGTGTTTTACCATCAGGTTATCTCCTGCAGAATAATACAGGTGAAAATTAAGCTTTTAAAAAAGGGAAAATAGAAAAGCTGTTTAGTGTTTGCTGATGGACAGACAGACAGGCAGGCCACAATAGCATGTGCACACACACACACACACACACACACACACACACACACACACACACACATGCTGTGTGTGTTTACTGTACTAAAACAAAATGAGATTTAAAGCTGCACTGTAACATGTTTTAAAGACTAACAGCTTAAGGCAGTAAGTAAGTTTAGTATTTTAGAGGTTTGTATTGATTAGAAAGGTTAGGTTTTTGTAACTTAGTTGTTGTCAGAAACAAAGAACATGGCAAGTAGTCTAAGTGGAGTGAAATTAGCTTAGGGACATCTTTCCTATTGTTATTAGCATGGCTTTTTGCCCAAGAAGAAACAACAACAAAAACAATTTTTTCTGAGAATTTAGTCATGACTATTAGTCAGTGAGTAGATCTGAGTGAATTTATCTTTTGCCATCAAAACTCTAATGAGATGCTGATTTCGCTTTTGTGAAATTTTGCGAAATTTCCATGAAAATCTCACACATTTCACCAAAATTTTGATTTCAGTTATTTTCATCTACTTTCAAACATATTAGTCCACATTGCACCAGCTGTAGTATGCTGAATTTATCAAGGCATATACAGAATAATTAAAGTTTCAGATCTCTATCTTTAAAGGTGACTGAGTTATAAGCCTCCAAACTTTCTGAAAATTTCTGAAGTGAACCCAAGAAGTCACACAAGGAGGCAGGCCATGGCGGAAACAATTGATGCTTGTCAGTGCATCTCAGCCAGGGAGGGTTGGCAGCAGGTTCCACTAACATAGCGACCCCTGTGGCTGTGCCAGGGAGCTTTCTCCTTCCACAGTTAAAGCTTTTGTTGTCTGAGACTGACAGAGATACTGCCCCAACAGGGGAGATGGGAGGGAAAAATGTTGGAGAAAAACCTGGTAGCCAGTTGAATGATGGCTTTGTTCAGCCTGATCAGGGTATATCCCTGTGAACAGGGAAGATCACGAAGAGATGAGCTGCTGGCTGGGAGAAGAAAACAATGTGGGAAAAAGAGTCTATGTGTGTCAACTTTCAAATCTCTTGTTTAAAGGTTGGCCAAGTTATAAGTAGCCAAATATTCCAAAATAACATCAGTGATTAAAGTTGAATTTCATAAGACTTTGTGAAATTGTGGAATGTTGTGATACTTTTGTTGAAGCCATGGCCATACATTTTGCTCAGTCACACACTTGAGTTTCCATTGCAGAGGAAGGTAAAAGCTGGGTAAAGTAGCAATAAGGTAGCAGTCATAGGAGGCTCCATATATCTATACACAGGATCACCTTGTAAACAGGGCATTTCATAGCCTTAATGGTGTTATACCGTATAAATAAAATTTTACTACTACTTACTACTATATAAAAAGTATAGTGGTGACAAGTGTCAGGTCACTATTGTGAGTGCAAACCATGAAGAATAGT
The DNA here is from genome assembly GCA_016271365.2 of Neoceratodus forsteri. Lineage (NCBI taxonomy): Eukaryota > Metazoa > Chordata > Ceratodontiformes > Ceratodontidae > Neoceratodus > Neoceratodus forsteri. Next base: position 735,579,012 of record CM057456.1, read on the forward strand.
TCTGGACATCACTGTGCACTACCCTGCATTCTTGCAATATGGCAGATAACCACTAGAGTTCACTGATTTAATGACTTGTGGAAACACATGGACGTGCAGCATTTTTTTCTGTTCAAAGCCACCTGTTGACCCTTTAACAACCCTGTAGATAACAATGTATATTTTTACTATTTGAAAATTGTGGCACCAAGTGATGCCAAGCTTTACAACTAGTTATGACTTAGGCCACTGTGACAGAAGTATCTGGATATCTTTAATAATGATGGAGCATGATGCTAGGTATCACTCTTGCTGGAGTGTTGGAGGGGTATTGCAGGGCCATGATGCTACTGCAGGTAAAGTGATTCAGTTGTGATAAGTGCTTTGAGAAAGTTAAATTCCACAAGTGGAATTTATGTGGCATCACCTATTATTCGTCCATGAATGTCTGAGCAAATGTTGCCAATTAGTCTAAAAAACTGCATTTATCCAGCTTAATAAGATTCAAGGACATACTTACTTTGGTATGCATGCCAAATCTGCATTGTATGCCTGCAATACCAGTGGAGTTATAAACATCCAAATATTTTGGAAAATGTTCCACACAATTTAACAAATAAATTGTGAAATTCTGAATGCCTGTAACTTACAGTTTACACAACTGATTGTTTCTCTATTTAGCAGTTTCTATGACTCTTCCAAGAAAGTATGCATATACATTTTTAATTATCTAGCTCCAAAGGTGGCTAAGTTGTCATGAAACTTTGTATCCTTCTATGGCCTCCTCCAAAGAATATGCATGCCAAATATCAGATTTCTAGCTATAGCACAGACTTGAATTATGTCCAAAATCATGAGATATCATGAAATTTCACAGAATTTGGTGAAAATTCCAAATAATTGGAATTTGCTGTTTTTGACAAGCCCTATTAGTGAGAGTTGTCAGATCAGCATAGCCACAGTGATGTGAGTGACTTGCTTTCATAACAAGATGGAATTTAATGACAGTAAGTATAAGGTTAGGCACTTGGGGTCGGGTAATTTATGTGCACATTATACTATAAATAACAGAGTAATAACTAGTACTACTGCTAAGAAAGATCTGGGAGCATTAATAATGAATTCACTAAGTTTTGAACATCATAATAGGGAGAGTGTCAAAAGGGCTAACTGGGTAATGGGTAATATGTTGTGGAATATCAAAAGCAGAGAAGTAGAGGTGATGGTGCCATTGTATAGATCCCTTGTTAGACCTATATTAGAATATGGAGCCCCTTTTTCAAGTCCTCAGAATATTGGTAGTAGCAAAAGGATATAAAACATGCAAAGTAGGTTTACCAAGAGAGTAAGAATAGTAAAGAATAAAACTTATCCAGATAGGATAAAGAGCTTGGGTCTATACTCCATGGCCTATAGAAAGATCAGAGGGGATCTCTGTTTTGTATATAAAGCTTTCAGAAATGAAGCTCTTTGGGAATCAATTGGTCTGATAAAAAAAATCACCACAGAGTAGGGCAACTAGGAACCACACCTATCACATGGCTTCCGTGCGGGTCACAGTACCAGCACTGCCCTTATTGAATTCTCCAACTTCCTACACTCCTCCTTGGATACCAGCTCCCTAGCTGGTGCAGTGTTCATTGACCTCTCAAAGGCTTTCGACACTGTCTGCCATCCACTGCTGCTGAATGCACTCTGCCTCACTGGTCTCTCGGCTGGCCCCCTGGCATGGTGTGCTAGCTATCTTGACACTCGATCCCAGTGTGTCAAGATTAATAGCACACCTCCAACACCCATCCCATTCTCTCTGGGGTCCCCAAGGCTCCATCCTGGGCCCCTCTCTTCTCGCTGTATCTGAACACCTGCCCAGTGCATGCTCTGGCAAAATTCTGCTGTATGCAGACGACGCTGTCCTTTGCCACCCAACGTAATCCCATCTCCCTACAGGACTCCCTACAGCAGTCTTTCAACAGTGCCAAGGCTTGGTTTAAGGAGCGCAGACTGGCCATCAATCTTAAGAAAACCAAAACTATGCTCTTTTCACACCCCAAAACAAAGCTAGCAACCACCCACTCCATATCCTTCCAAGCACCAACCAACCACTGGAACAAGTCTGCTCCTACAAATACCTTGGGGTTACCTTGATTCAGCCCTCACATTTTACAACCACATCGACGCTAACATCCGCCACCAACACACGGCTTGGCATCCTATTCCGCCATAAAACCTGCCCACCAAATGCTATCCGCCAGCTGTTACATCGTCTGCTCTGTCCCTTGTAGACTATGGTTCACCAGTATACGGTGTTGCCGACACCACTGCACTCAACAAAATTCACCTAACCCTGAATAAAGCGTGCAGATTGATTACTGGTGCCACCAGGCTCACACACACCTGTCAGCTATATGTCGATGCTAACCTGCTTACCCTGGATGAACGGCTCCGATACCAGACCTGTCTCCTCACCAAAAAAACCCTACTCGGGCTCTCCCCCCCTGGGGTAATGGCATCCATCCACCAGAGCCCTCCCACCATTGCAACACGGTCTTCCTACAAGACCACTCTAAAGGTCCCCAGAACGAGAACCAGCCGTGGCCAGAGGTTCTTCAGCTATAGAGCCCCAACCTGGTTTAACTCTCTCCCTGCCACCATCACCAATGTCATCACCATCTCCACATTCAAAACCGCACTTCGGAACCACATCTTCAGCACTCATAACTGCTCCTGTCTCTGAACATAGCCTCCACCTCTTTCTCTTGACAATGCCCCGGGCAGCTCTCCACCCTACCATCCCTCCACCACTTCCTGTACACCATGCCTAGGTTTAACCTGGCCAGTGCGCAGTTGTTTTCAATGTTTATCTACCAGAATGCTCACTTGATACCGACTTGTGTAATACCTGTTATCAATTACATATACCCTGTACCCAATTGTATTTGTCTGACCACTATGTGACTTGGCACCTCTGGTGAATGCCTATTGATTTTTTGCAAATCTTTGCTATGTAACCGAAACGCAATGTATGTCTTTATGTGACGAAGTACCTTTGGAAATGAGCCTCTGGCTCAAAGGTTGTAAACTGATTCTTAAATAAATAAATAAATAAATAAAAAACATACAAGGCGAGCTTTATAAAACAACTGAAAGAGGTAAATGTTTTAGTCAGAGAGTTGTGAGTACATGGAACAGCTTACCAGCAACAGTTGTGGAAGCATCAAGTATGACAACTTTTAAACATCTTTTGGATGAATGTATGGGAGAAAAAAGTAGGATTATCCCCACTGATAAAGTGGCAAGTCTAATATGGCCTTACGGTTCACAGACTTGAATTCTGCACCTATGAACCTATGAACAAATATGGCATCATTTGAATTTAATATCAGAAATCTTCCTGTGAGGAACCCAAGTTTAGATACTTTCATAGCCACTTAAGCAAGTATGAGTGCACTGTAGCTGGTAAGGTGGGACTAGCTCCTTTGTCAGCTGGCTCCCACTGCTTCAGTTAGATGCTTTTATGTTGTGTATTTGTGCAAGGCTCTGCACTCATGACATTTTTCTAACCTTTTGGCTGTGTAACCAAGGAGAAATTTTTTTTCTAAGAATTTAGTTGGACTTTACTGTTAGTCAGTGAGACCTGTCAGCTCAGCATTGCTGCAGTGACTTGAATGACTTGATGTCATAATTAATATAGTTTAAATTTAGTATCACACATCTCCTGTGAGGAACATATATCTGGTCTTTTCATGGCCACTTAAGCAAGTATGAGTGCACTGTAGCTTCTATTGGTAAGGTGGGACTAGTCAGTTGACTCACCCCACTTCAGATAGCCATTTTATTTCTTGTGTGAGTGTGTGTGTGTGTGTGCTGCTGTGCGCTCAAGGCATTTTTCTTATTTTTTAGCTTTTCTGACTAAGAAAAAATATTAAAAAATATTTTTTCTGAGAATTTAGTCAAATTTGACTATCAGTGAGAGAGATTTTTCAGCTCAGCATTGCTGTAGAGACTTGAGTGACTATATTTCTTAAAAAATATAATTTCAATTTAATATCACATATCTCCTGTGAGGAACCCAGACTTGGGTCCCTCCATGGCCACTTAAGCAAGTGCATTGCAGCTGGTGGGGTGGGACTAGTCATCTGACTTACACCACTTCAGTTAGCTACCTTTCTGGTGTGCATGTGCGTGTGTGTGTGTGTGTGTGTGTGTGTATGTGTGTGTCCGCATGCACACAGCTGTGCACTCAATACATTTTTCTAAGTTTGTGACTGTGTGTCCAAGAATAAATTTAGAAAGAAATTTGCTTTTTGAGAATTTAGTCAGACTTCACTATTAGTGAGTGAGACTTGTCAGCTCAGCATTGCTGTAGTGAGTTGAGTGACTTTATTTCGTAATAAAATATAATTTAAGTTTCATATCAGAAATCTTTCTGTGAGTTTGACCTTTTGGCACAGAGGGCTGAGGCACATAATGCCTTACCTCTCCCACACCAGCAGCCAAAGCATCAGCCTGCATTCAAGAATGAGCTCTAGCTATAGGGGGATGGCCAGGGGTAAAAGAGGATTGAGCATACACATGGACACTCTCTTCAACCATGGAAGGAAGGCAGTCAGCTGAGTGACCACAGGTGGCAGTGTAGTGAGAGCAGATACTGAATGGAGGATATTGGTAGGAGCCACACAATGCATGCTTGCATGGGTGCATGCTTGGAGCACCCATGATGCTAACATACTAGGGGAATTGGGGAGAAAATGGCAAATCTGACAATGCCACCCAGTCCACAGGCCCCACTACTGAAAACTTTGGTTTGACCCTCCCACAACTGGATCCATTCACACTGTAGTTAAGGGGTCTCTGCCTCCCCTGCCTGAGGGGGGTTCTCTAAAGGAACATAGGGAAAAAGGCCCACAAAAGTTCTAAGGGATGCCAGGGTGATGGTCTGGGACTCAGGACAGGCAGAAGAGGGCAGCAAGGACTATAGGGGGATAAACAGAAAAAAATCTTCCTATGAAGAACCTGGACTAGGGTACCTCCACAGCCACTTAAGCCAGTGCAACTACTCGGTATCTGCTGCTGCTAGGGTGTGATCAGTCAGCTGACTCCCACCACTTCAGTTAGATTTTTTCTGTTCTCTGTGTGTGTACAGCTCTGCATTCAAGATCTTTTTCTAATTTTGTGGCTTTCTGCCCAAGAAGAAATTTAAAAAAATATTTATTTTCTGAGAATTTAGTCAGGCTTCACTATGGTGAGAGAGATTTGTCAGGTCAGCATTGTTGCAGTGACTTAAATGATTTAATTTCACAATAAATATTATTCAAACTTATTATCACACATCTCCTGTGAGGAACTCATGCTTAGGTCCCTCCATAGCCACTTAAGCAGTGTGAGTGCACAGTAGCTGCTACTTGTAGAGTGTGACCAGCTGGCTTACTCCCAGCATGTCAGTTAGCTATTTTTCGGTTCTCTGTGTCTGCACAGCTGTGCACTCAATACATTTTCCAGTTCTATGGCTTTTCTGCTCAAGAATAAATGTAAAAAAATATTTTTTCTGAGAATTTAGTCAGTCTTAACTATAGTGAGAAAGATTTGTCAGCTCAGCATTGCTGCAGTGAATTGAATTATTTGATTTCATAGTATAATTGAAATTTATTATCACACATCCCCTGTGTGGAACCCAGGCTTGGTTCCCTCCACGGCCACTTAAGCAAGTGTGAGTGCACCATAACTGGTAGGGTGGAACTAGTTGGCTGACTCTCATCACTTCAATTAGCTGCTTTTCTGATTTTCTGGTGTGTGTGTGTGAATGTGTGTGTGCATGGCTGTGCACTCAAGACATTTTTCTAATTGTGTGGCTTTTCTGCCCAAGAAGAAATGTTTTTTTTTTCTGAAAATTTAATCAGGCTTGACTATTAGTCAGTGAGGCTTGTCAGCTCAGCATTGCTGACGTGGCTTGAGTGTCTACATTTCATAATAATATAATTTAACATTAGTACAACTTCCTGTGAGAAATACAACCATGGCAGACAGAAGAAGTAGTACTAGAAGACATAGTTGATCCAAGTAGCCCCAGCAAAGCTGCAGCACATGTAGAGCAACAAGCAGCAGGAGAGGGTGAGCATACTGCAGAATGATACTAAGGGCATATTAGCAGTAAAAAAAATTACCTCTTACCCCATCAAAGCCTGCAATCTCCACCAGTACCAATATGGAATCAGCTGAGACCAGAGAAAAATGTAAAAGTATCATTCAAAGTACTGGTAGCATGACTAGGAGGACATTGCCATTAACTGTCACTGATACTACCAATGTGAAAGTGTCATCTTCTTCCCTTTCGACTACCACCAGTACCATGAGGACAAGGACGTACTCCTTAAAAATGACCACTGCTCTGATTCACCAACCATCCACTGAGACTACTAGCAACCCAGCTTCTGCTGCAGCAGTGGCCCTGCCAGCCACTCCTGCCACTGTGACCCAAGTCACTCCTGCCACTGTAGCTGAGACCACACCTGCCACTGTGACCCAGGCCATCCCAGCCATTGTGATCCAGACCACACCTACCACTGTAATCATGATGGACACCAGTACTGCTACAGTGACTGTGGCCTCTACTACCACTTTGGCCTTAGCCAGTTGCACAACTAGTTCCAGCACTCTGCCCACCATTACTGTGACATCTCTTGTTTCTCTGCCCATCTCCTTTCCTATAAAACGTGTTAGTGCAGATGAGGAGGAGTCACACTCATCTGGGTTTGAATACTTTCCACGAGGAGATTTGCCCACTGATACATTATCTGAGGAGACTAACTTAAGCAGCTGTGATGATGAGACAGAGTATGGGGAGTACCTTGAGAACCGTAAAGCAAAAAAAGCCAGGTGGCTAAATAAAACTCAACCTCTAGAGATTGCAATAGCAGAAGAAAGATGGATATGGCTCCTCCCACATGAAAACACAGCAAGCTGTCCTACAGCACTTTGTTCAGAAGGCTCCATCCCAGCCTGAGCAGCTAAGTAGAGCAGGTGCACCAATGGTGAAAGGGGAAAACCCACAGATGCAGGTCAAAACAAGAAAGGCTATTTAGAGCCAAAACAGCGATGATGGTACTAGTGACACTAGCTGTATGCATGGTGTCAGGAGCAGTAAAAGCATGATATGGTTGCATTTCACATTACTAAAAGAATGTAACAGAAAGGCAGTGTGCACAGTATGCATTACTACTATCAACAGGGGAAAATCTCTGGCAAATTTAACAACCACCTCCTTAATGAACTACCTAAAGATAAAACATTCCCAGGTTTTTAAAGCATCAGGGTCTCTGCCTGTGGTGCCATCAGACCCATCTCATGGTGATGATGCAGACAGTGGTGCTGGTGACATTGGCAAAGCCACAGAATGTTCTGCCCTTGAAAAAAAATGCTGCTGCACCTGCTGCTGCCACCACTCCTTCTCCATCAATGCCAAAGTGTCCACCATGCACCCCAGGCACCACTGCTAGACACCAGTTCCCTGCTATCTGCACACCATCTGGCAAGCATGGAACATCTCTGCTCCATAGTCAATGTCAATAGCGAAAGTGTTCCAGGCCAGACCTAAGCACAAGTCATCCCATCAAACAGCTTAGCACATCACATAGCTTATGGGTGTAGTGCTGACATTGGATCTGCAACTCTTTTCACTTGTGGAAGACATTGGCTTTCACAGACTTCTGCAGCACTTGCAGCCACATTACCAGCTCCCATCACGTTCTAGATTTTCATCCACTGTGGTGCCAAAGTTATATGAGAGTGTGACAATGGCATTTTCCACACTACTCTCGGATGCTGTGGGTGGAATTTTCCACTGCACCTCAGACATCTGGAGCAGTACAAACTCCATGCATGCATCTCTCTCATTGATCACATACTGGTATGTGTAAAAGCCAATGTCACCTGTTACAGATTCCTCATTCTCTCCCTATGTCACCAGCTCTCCCTTCATCCATCCATAATCTGGCAGTGACTTCAGGTCTGCTCTTCTAAATGTTGGGTTAATGGAGAAAGGCCATATCTCACTGAACATCCTGGCATTCATTCAAGACATGCTGCTGTCATTGACAGTTGGTACCAAGCTGCATACTGTTTTTTTTCTTCATGGATAACAGGGCCAATACAGTTAAATTAGTTGCTGAAAGAAATTTTTTCAGCATTTGTTACTTGCTCACAGATTGAATTTAGTTGTCACATCTGTGGTACATCACAGTACTGAAGCTAGCAAGACTGTCTTGTCCCAGGGTATGGGTGTAACAGATAGACACTGATTCAGTCCATATAATGTACAATATACTTGCTGCATAGTTTTATTCAATGAGGTTCCAAAAATGAAAAATCACAAGAAAATACAAATAAATAAATAAAAATAAAGCATTGCATTTGTCAGGATGCAACAGTCAGAATCTCACGACATCGCTAGGATCCCTTTCAAATCTGTGCTTCAGACTGCTTTGAGGACATGAATACCGTATGTCTTTCCCTCTCTCATGCTTCAGGCAGAATGAATAGTCAAGTTTCCACCCTCTGTTTGGGGGGTCCTATATACTTTTTCCCATATTGACACTGCATCACAGAATAATTTCCAGGCTCTGAGCAGTCTGCAAAAACAAGGCTGTTTGCAACTGGCTCTGGGATGACTAGAAAAACAAGGCTTGTTTACCTCAGATACCATTATGAATTTAAAAGAAAACAAATACATTATCCAGCATTTTTCCCTATTGAGGGAAACGTTTCATTTACAGTATACTAAATCTGGCTTTCTCAGACACCAGGCCACAATGTAGTATATAACATTTTCAATGTACTTTAGGCAATCAAACATATTTCATATTATAAGTGCTGCATAACAGCAGCGCAGCACAAAGGCTCATATTTTAACTGTGCAATTTTACAAAAGCAAATGACACTACAATGGATATCTGTATGTATATTTAGAACATAACACTGTGTTAGCTAGCAATTACATGTTTATTTTATCATTTTCAGCTATTCAGGATGTATTTTTTGAGGGACTTGAAAAACAGAGTTAAGAAGAGAAAAAGGGGGGGGGTAGATTCTGTAAGTGGCTATATCCTAACAGAACAGAGAGAGGATAGTACAGTATGAATGCTGTTGCAACAGGTGTTAGAAAAATAAATTAGAATAGACACCCTCTAATTCCAAGGTGAGACTATCAGCCTACCACACACCTCCCTGCTTAAGAGGTAAACCATAAGGGAGACATTGGTATTCCTTTCTTTAACCAACTCCTAACCTTTAATCTTGTAAACAAACATTTGACACATGCTCAAGGTCATGCTCCGCACAATTTATTTGTACCTGCAACATGCAACATATTTACCAGGGGTGAGTAACTACCCTAACCATCCCCACCAGATATATTGGTACTAAGCAGGGGCCCATTCCTTAGGTTTCACCTTCTACATAAACCCACAATATCTCATCTTTTATCTTCTGTACAGTTTCAGACACCAATGTATACACTAGTGGTGTTACCCCAACGCAAGGTCTGATTGCATTCCCACCTACTTTAATCCTATGTAGGTTTTCCTGTTAGTACAAACAGTTTATGCATTTTACTTTGCACCCTTTGCATATCATAGGATATATCTGTTCCAACTATCAGGCCCACCACCCAACCTGATTTACCACATTTTGGAATTCAGGAGTGTACCAGTGTAGAGCTATATCTGGACTTTGTTATCACAACTGGATTTACTCCTCAATCCTTCTGCTTAATGTGTCTACAGGTACTTGAGAAGGAGCAAAGTGGTACCCATTAATAACATTCTTCAGTTTCTTGGAGGACCTTTACCATAGACCATATACCAGTTCCATAAACCACTGCCATTTCATGTTCATTTCAGCCTTTTAACCTTGTTAGTTAAGAAATGTTTTTATTTTTATACACCACTCAGCCTGGGAGGAAGGTTACCCGTTGTTTTCCAGGGACTCCATTCTCTTCCCAAGCTAGCTTTATCCCTTGGGTATGCCACCTCCACCCACCTAGCGAGTGTACAGGCACCTTTTCTACTCTGGGGCACTTTCTCCAGGGCTAGCCTGGCTATCACCAACTCAGACTGGCTGACAGAACAGGCCATGCAATAGGCTACAACCTGTCTGTATACCCCTGGCCTGTAAAAGCAGGGCAACAAATTAGCCAGTGTCCCTCATCTTCCTAAGTGCCTCCCACAGGTATTGGAGTGAGCTGCCTCTATAATCTGTTTCAGGTACCTATCAAGCTACCACCACCACCTGAGCATTCATCTTTTCAGTTTTGGGGTTTAGATGCATTCAGTAAACCCCCTTATTCTTCTAGTGTGTACCATGGATGTCTTTCATTCTCCATCCCACCATTGACAGATACACCTTCCTTAACTTTCACTTATTGCATTAATTTAACAACTGCAGCATCCACCACTTGAAGCCTACTCCACTCAGTACTATCTTGAATAATACTGTTACTAGATACAGATGGAACAGAAAAAGAAAGAGTCCCTTCATCTTCTACATAGGCCTCTTATTGCTTGATTGTAGTTGTTATCCCCAGTACAGTATCATTAATCACAGTCTCACCTGTGGTGTCACCAATGTCCAAACTGGCATCTCCAGCCTCCGACAGGTAGCATCCGGGGAACTTGGGGAAAAATAGAAAGTCCTGCTTGGACACGGCCTCCTCCTCCAGCTGAGCCTGGGAACTGTCCTCCTCTGATTTTTTATCCAAGAATTCTGACTGGGACCTCTCGAGCAACACGTGGCACCAGTGTTCTGCCTCTCAGAGGACTTGTTCTGCCTTTAACCATTGGCTGCTTAACCACTGGACCAGTCTCATAAGGGTCTGTACTATCTGGACAATGTCTCGCACCTCTTGGCTGTCTGGGCCACACTTTAGTGCCTTTGACAAACTCATGGATTGCCAGTCATTGACTTGTGTAAACTCAGCACCTTGGTCAAAAAGTTCTGCACATGTCTCTCCATGCTAGCATCAAATAAGGGATTAGTCTTTGTCTTCCTTCTGGCTCCAAGCTCCAAACTAGGCAGTGACTTTTCCCCAGTTTCTTCAGATATGTCCCTTGACTTTTTCCAGATAGGTTTTTTTGCCCTTGAGGGCACCAGACAGATTCTGCTGTCCTCTCCTTGAGCGAACTCATTCCACCCCCTTACTCCAGGGCATCATCCTACTTGCCCTGGTGCTTCCTTTTCCATGTTAACCCTTTATCCCAAGACTCAGGTACATGGATTCACATGAGCATGGAGGCGTGCATGCACTTTGAGGCTCCAGTGATGGCCTTTTCCTCCCACCCAGCCTAACTTCAGGTCTCCCTCCAGTCTTGGCACTGCCACTGAGCCTCCACCGGGTGGCAGCCAAGAGTCAGAGAAACCCCACATTCCTCACTGGTAGAGGAGAGGATACCTGCCTGACAGCAGCTCAATCCAACTGATTGCCCTTTCCCCTGGCCAAGACCCAGCAACCCATGCTCATTCCCAAATACAGGTCACTGGTGTGAGAAGACTAAAGGTGCCAGCACCTCAGCCCTCTTCACAACTGGGTAGGCTAGCCATGGCCTCTGTTAATGCCTCTTGGGTACTTGATGCTCCTCTGAGGCTGTCTTTTTGGTCTGCAGACATGTACATTAGGTCTAACATAATACCGGGCTGGTATCTGCTAGTTAATGTTACCCTGACCACCTGAACATTATTCAGAGTCTCATTTTGAACACCAAGTGTCCCAGGGTGTGGGTGTAACAAACAGTCACTGATTCAGTTCATATAAGGTACAACATGCTTGCTGCATGGTTTTGTTCAATGAGGTTCCAAAAACTAAAAAACACTTGAAAATATAAATAAATTGAAAAAGAATAAATCATTACATTTCATTTGTCAGGATGCAACATTCAGAATCTCATGACATCACTAGGATCCCTTTCTCATCTGTGCTTCAGATTGCTTTGAGGACATGAAGACTGCATGTCTTTCCCTCTCTCATACTTCAGGCATAATGAATAGTCAAGTTTCCTCCCTTTGTTTCGGGGGGGGGGTTATATACTTTCGCCCATTTTGACACTGCATCACAGAATGATTTCCAGGCTCCAGGCAGTCTGAAAAATACAAGGCTGTTTACAACTGCCTCCAGGCTGACTGGGAAAAACAAGGCTTGCTCATCTCAGAAACCATTCTGAATTTAAAATAAAACAATAAATTCTCCAGCCTTTTCCCTATCAAGGTAAATTTTCATGTATACGAAATCTGGTTTTCTCAGACACCAAACCACTATGTAGTTTATAACATTTTCAGTGTACTTTAGGCAATCAAGCATATTTCATATTATAAGTGCTGCGTAACAGCAGTGCAGCACAATGGCTCATATTTTAACTGCAATTTTACAAAAGCAAATGACACTACAATGGATATCTGTTTTTATAGTTGGAACATGACACTGTTCTAGCTAACAATTAAATATTTATTTTATCATTTTGACCCATTTGGGATGCATTTTGTGGAAGGACTTGAAAAACAGAGTAAAGAAGAGAAAAAAAGGGAAGGGGGGGGTTCTGTAGGTGACCATCCTAACAGAGGTGGGATAGGATACTACAGTATAGAATAGTTAGAATGCTATTGCAAAAGGCTTTAGAAAAAAGAAATTAGAATAGAGTCCTTTAATTCCAAGGTAGGACGACAAGCCCTATCACATGTCTCCACAGAACACTCCATCTCTGTTCATTTTCATCGGTCTATAATGGCAATTGTACAATGACAAGAAAATTTCCTAGACTCTGATTGGTCAGTGTGTGTCTGAGATAGTGATGATATCACACAGTAACATCACTGTTTGGATTTGTTGGAGGATGATATTGTTTTTTCAGAAACAAAGATATATTGCTACATTAAAAATCTACTAAAACCTTTTAATATGTTTTTTTAATTTTTTATAACATCGAGCCATTGTATAATTGCAATAAGGCACTCCAAGGTGTGTGTTATTGTGTAATAACATCACTCCTGGGGTGGTGGAAGCACTCAGCTTTGCCTTGTGCTTCAACCCACTCCAGGAGTGATGTTATTACATGATAACACACACCTTGTCGTGACTTATTGCTTAACTAACCACCAAAGAGAAGTGCAACAATGTCTTGGTCTGTCGCATCCTCGCTTGATACAGGATGCCAGTACCAGATGTAATTTATCATACCTGATGCTGTCTGGATTGCTAGAACAGAAGTTCGCATGTCATGACATGGCAATTGAGTGCAACATCAGGTGAGTCCTACACCACCATGAGTGGTCATTGTTTGATGGCATGGTGAGAGTACTTGGGCCATTGGAAAGGAGCACCCATGATCTATGTGCCTCTCTGAGACAAGTGATCCCAGCATTGCATATACTAAAAGCATCCATGGGTAGGTACGTAGGGGAAAACAGGGATATACCAGATGGGACAGCTGTGCTCATGGAGCAGCTGCAAGCTGAACTAGATGCAAGGTTTGCAAAAGTGCTGGACAGCCACAGTCACATTTTGCAATCATACTGGATCCCCAGTTCAAATGTGAGATCCTTCACATGGCTATGGATAGCCATAGAGTGATAAATTTTCAACAGAAGCTGTGTGATGAGCTGACTAGTTGCATGTGTGGACTGGTGCACCAGCAGTTGGAGCAGAAGGTCATGAGAGAGACAGGAAATTCCATCAGGCAGGTCTGATTCGGCTGGGTGATATGAGGAAAAAATACCTGGTACTGACAGTGGCACTGATGGGAGTGAATGGCTGAGCTCATCCTCACATTAAGAGCAACAGAAAAGGGCAAAGTCACAGCCTTTCTCTGTGGAAAATATCTTGAATGGCTATTTTGCGTAGTCTCTCGGGCCATTTCAGATTGATCCATTAGGCTACTGGGCACAGAAGATGCATTAGCCCTCTCTCTTGGTGCAACTCTTTAAGACATACTGTACATCAGTTGTGTCCCTAAGCATGTGCTGTCCAAGAGGATGTTTAGCACAGTTGGTGATGTTGTTGAGCCTCATCTTTCAACACTAGACCCTGAACACATCCAACAGCTTGTTTTCATCAAACTTAGCTTGCCATTACTTGGGTACAAGTTAAGTTACATCCATAAAAGTAGAAATATAGGGCCCGATATTCAGAGAAGAACAAAGCAGAGCACAAACATTTGTGCTGCGCTACGCAGTTTTGCAGGGGTCAGAGGATGCTATATGCAGTTGAATAGTGCACCAGCACTATCTGACTGAATACAGGCCATGTCGGTGCAGCACTAAGTGAAGTAACACTGCCTGGGCATGGTTCCCAAAGTGGGCCTGAAGAGTGGATAGTGCCAAAGCGCTATCTGCAATTTTCAAAGGGACCCATGCAAATGAGGCCATTGGGCATGCAAAGCACTAAGGAGCCATTTTCATGTCCATTATGGGCCCATTTGCATGGGTAACAGAGGCAGGTTAGCACCCTCTTTCCCTGGTCCAAGACATGTGGAGATATCCTTGGTGCCTAGTGGTCCACCCACCCACTGATCACTGGCCTGTAATAGAACATAAAACCCTCCCTGGTGCTAATGATCCACCCCTCCCTCTAATGGCCAGCCTGAAATTAAATAGAACCATCGCCAGTGTTAGTGGTCCCCCCTCCCTCTAATCACCAGCACGTAATTAAAAAAAAACTCGCTGGTGCTAGTGGTTCCCCCCCTCCAGTCACCAGCCTGTACTTAAACTCCCTGGTGATAGTGGTCCTCCCCCCAATCACTATCCCTTAATAAAATAAAATGATTGCTGGTGCTAGTGGTCCTCACCCCCTCCAATTGCCAATCTGTAATGAAAACAAAAACTCCCTGGTGCTAGTGGGAACCCCCCCCCAAATCACCAGCCCGTAGTAAAATGTACAACCCTCCCTGACATCCAGTGGTTCCCCAGGTACCGAGCTATGGTATTGCCGCTCCTACTGTAACACCCAACACCAACCCCCCCCAGTCACCTTACTAGTACCCTAGGTGCCACAGGTGCACATACTGTGACTAGTGTAGCCCTCCTCACACCTCTGCTACTGAATGTACAGGCAGGGAGTGCACCTCTTATTTACAGTACAGGATGCTGTCCTGTATATAAGAGGTGTGCTGCTTGCATAGCGCTCCATTCTCCACTACACATTTGCATAAAGCCTACAAAAGCAACATTCCCAAAATCTTCTTGCTTCCCAGTTCCCACATCGTCCCAACGTTTTGCAGATTCAACTTGTTTAAGGGACTGTTTTTGCTGCTTTCATAATTTTTTTTATCCCTTTCTTGCTTGCAATTATTTATCTCACAAATAAAAAAGGCTGCCACCCTTCATTACGCTTTTAAGATCCCTTCATTTCATTTTCTTTTTTCACAGTGCTCCACATTGTATTGAACATATTGTTACATTAGTGGAGGGGGCTGTGTAGGTGTGCACTGTATATTCGAATAAATGTAGAAATGCAGGAGGCTTGCTTCTCAAAAGCCAATGCTGAGAGGGCTGACAATGACAGTGTCCAGCTGGCAGATGAGTGTATGTTTCTTGTAGTTCAATTGATACAACCTCAACTATCAAACTTGTTTTCTGCTTGTTAGCCAGCTAGAAGACATCATCAGGCTTTGAAGATAAGCATCAATCCTCACACTGTGTGTCTATGTGTGTGTGTGTGTCTTTCCTCCTAGTTGCAGACAGGAAGCACCTATTTAAAAGTACTAGGAAACAGCATGCAGACTGCAAATGTAATAGCTTCAAATATGTTAACAGCATGTCAGTAATGAACAGAAAACAGCAGCAATAGCTGATTTAAATTACATATTGTTTATGTTCCCTATAAACAGCCTTTAAATACCAGTTGGACTACGTTGTCAAATGTGCGAGTTAGACACAACTCAGTTTATCATTCAAATATTTTTGCAATTCTTTTTTTATATGGACTTTATCCTCCTGCCCCTCCCCATCAGCTCCCTTCTGCTGTTGACCTCCAGCCCTTTCACCCTACTTCCAGGACTTACCCCATCTTCTTCTTACCTTGTTGTGTGAGTGGGTGCCAGTGACGGTGGTGGTGTGGTGTCCTCAGGGTCACCGTAGTCCCCTGCTGACAGGGGTTCTTTTCCGCCCATTACGCCTATTGAGTCAGAGCCAGCTGTGTGCAATGTTACACACACACAGACCATGAAGATGGTGCATGCTTCCAACATCTGCCTCTGACTTTCAATTCTCGTGACCACTGCTGTGCCACCTACCCTCCAGAAAGTGATAGCTAAGCAGTAGCACACACTGCCCCCCCAAGGAGGAGATCAGTCAATGGATGCTAAATCCACCTTCCCCAGGTCACTGGTGAGGTTCAAGGTGAGGCATCTAGCACTTCAGGTCTCTACACCACTGGGCTGGCTATAGGTTTACTGTATCTCTAATTTTTTTAGACAATATTGTTTGCAGCCCTGAGGGGGTCTGAACCTGCAACCCACTGTTTGTGCTTTTACCCTCTGTAGTAGTCAGCCAGAAAAACATTTTTGCAATTCTTTCTCTTTTGTCTTTATATATAAAGGGACGACTTTGTGGAATAGAATACCCTTATCCCTAAGGGAGACTGGTCAAATGGTCCACCTATCTGATCTGAATAAGTGGTATTTGGGATGGTCTAGTAGCTCATCCTACTGTAATTAGTGTGACGCTTATTAATTTTTGATTTCTTCTATATAGAGTTGTTTTTTTCTTTGTATCTTTTTATAATGTATGGCTGTACACTTTTTACATTGTAAATTAATGTTTTGTGTTGTGTGCTGTTTTATTCAGAAACTGATGCTAGATGTTTTGATACTGGGACTTCATTGTAAATGAGCCTTGCTCAAGTGAATGCTTCCCTTATTCATATGAACGAATAAAAAAGATTTACTACTACTACTGCTACTACTACTACTGAGGGAAGAAACATAAAAACAAGATTATTGTCCCTTGGACATTATTAGCTTTCCTTGTTTACACATGACATAATAATGCCCTCTTTAGGACATTATAATTACCTCCACAGCAACAGATCGGGATGTCATAAACAGAATTGTGACTGCAGAAGTAAACAAGCAGACAGAGCAAACAGGGAATGAAATTCTGTTTCCATGAACATGTCCTTAGTAATAAAGAAATGAGGGTGACATTTACAAAAAAAGGGTGAAATATAAGCTAAAATGAGTCTAGATATTATGGGCCTGATCCACAAAGCCTCAGTGAGATTGACACAAGCTGCAGCAAACAGCTTGCGCTGATCAGTGGTGCGCCAGATACCCTGCACCCATTTCAAGGACTGCTGGGGTCCTAGCACCAAAACCCTGCATCTTGCAGCAAATGTTGCCATGCATCAAAGGCAAGGTACATGGGAGAGGTCTGCCACCAGCTGCAGGCGGTTGAGCGGCATCGGCTCACAGTGATGGAGACAGAGTCATGTGGGACAGGACAAGGTTGAGGAGGAAAGGTAGGGCACAATGGGTGGTGGTGGTGGGGTGGCAACAGGTCCTAGTGGGGACATTGCAGGGTGCTGCCATGCCTGTGCTGTCCATAGGGGAGTGGCCACCACATGCTTAGCACCATGGGGGGTATACCCTGCAGGCAATGCACCACTGACCACTCACAGTGTGCTGTGGGGGTGTAGGATACTGCCAATGGATGACAGCACTGGTTCCCTCTCATCCAGTGATGGCTCCAGGGGTGGCCCATAGGTCATTAGACATGCCCCGGGCTGGTCTGTCATCATCTGGGTGCCCTGTGGGAGGGCTTTCTTAATCCCAACAAAAGGGATACTGCAGTTTGCATCCGCCACAAGCCGCCTAGTGCCGTGGTGCACCTCCAGATTGGGCACAGGGCTGGCTCAAGCCCTGTTTGCTGCAATAGGTCCTGAGATTGCTGCAGCTAGTGTTACTGAGTTGTGGGTAATGCAATTTTTGATGCAAGGTGCCCCTTGCAACAAATCCCATTGATGAAGACACATTGTGTCAAATGTTCAGCTTTGTGAATTGGGCCCCATGTTTTTCAATGTTGTCCCAACAACATCAGGGGCTGTTTAAAGCCCTATTACACAGCAAGCATACATTTGGCATTGACGAATGCTTTTTTATTTGTATGATAAATTATTACAATTAAGAAAAGGATAGCAAAATGATGAAAACAGTAAAAACACTCCCTAAACAAGCCCTGTCAGTGAAACATTGGGGTTAAAATGTAGGATTTTAATGGAAAAAGTTTTTTTAGCAACTTGATATTGGAAATGTTCTGTATTTTTTGCCTTTGTGCAAATTTACAACTGCTGACTGAGTTGCCTCTGTACACTACTACGCCTAATGAGATCTATTTTATCATGCCAAAATAAGAAGACTTTACACCAGGGCCATGACTGATTCTTGCTTGCAGAGCAGAAACAGGCCTGGTCTATTATAGTACAATAATTTTTGGTTTTTCACTTTTAATGAAAAGAGAAACATGGTCCTGGCCGGTCCGGTGGTGCTGAGGGTTAAAGCGCTGGACACCACACCTCACGCCACACCAGCGACTGAGTTCAGGAATGGACATGGGTTGCTCAGGGGTTGGCAGAGCAAGGAAGGATTGAGTGTCCATAGACAGCTCTCCTTCCTTGGGAAGGGGGGATCACATGGCAAGCTCTAGGCTGACACCCAGCGGTGGATGGCTGTCAGCACAGGCATGTCACCAAGAACAGGGAGGGCCCACATCCAGGGCATTAGGCTGCCTCCATGAAGGTGGAGGCAGCTGCTCCACCAATTGCATGGTTGTGGGCCTGGGGAAAATACAGCACAAAATCGGGAGCCAACAGGGTCCATAATGACCCGACTATCGGGACGGAGAACGAGTCCCTCCATGGGAGGAACCGGAGATCCCTGTCAGCATCCCCAAAAAGTAATAAATTAAAAAAAACATTGTCCTAGTAGTAATCCTAAGAAACACTGACAATTTAAATTACCATGCAGAAGTGTGAAGAAATGTTCTCTCTTCTCCAACTTGGGATTTAGAAAAGGAGCAAAGCTGTCATGGTTTCTACCTTTTTTTTCTTGGCTAATTCTAACAAGAGGGCAGAAGTAGGATGGTCTTTCTCAAAAAAGAAATTGCAAATAAGAAAGGGATAGCAAAATGACAACAGTAACACTCCTCTAAACAAGTCCTATTGGCCAGGCTGTGACTGATTGTTTTTGCTTGCACAGCAGAAACAGACCAAGTATTTAGGGAAAAGCTACTTCTAGCAGTTCTCCTAAGATACACTGAAAATTATCACACAAAAGTGTAACAAAAATTACTCTCTCTCTCTCTCTCTCTCTAGCTTGGGATTTAGAAAAGGAACAAAAATTGTCCAGTTTTTTTATTTTTGTCTAGTGTTAACAAATGGATGGAAGTAGATTCTTTCTCTGCAGCAGCTCAAGTTGTCTGTCTCTCCTGCTTGAAGCTTCTGTGAGTGTTGAGTCACATAACCTGCCTTCAATGAACTTCCAAAGTGGCATCTGATTGGACAGAAAGTCTCAGAGGATCTTTTAGTCTCATAGCCAGTTCCAATGCCCAGATAACAAATAATAAAACATGAAAAATGAATAATTGGGACATCCAAATATGAATGTTCAACGAATATTTGAAATAAGGTATTTGCACAACCCTAATTCCCACACTTATATATCCCGCAGGGTTTAGTAGGTAACCATGTAAGGTGTTCTGGTTTTGGTTTGTCCTCGTTGAAGTGGCTGTAAACTAGACTGTCATGTAGATTTCTGGCTTGTTTGAAAGAAACCTTGAGGGTATCATCTGTTGCAGCCCCCAGCTCTGGATCATTTCTCAGTATTGGCCAGTTCTGTTTGACCAGAGTACCAACTTAGATTACTAAGGGGTTTATACTCAGACACAAAAACAGATAATGCTGCTGTTCAGTTGTAGGTTTGGCCTTGGGTTTTAGCAGGGAAACTCTGTATTTCTAGCCTTTGCATATGATTCAGAAATGCAAGACTCATCATAGGCCATATCCCCCAAAATTTTGCATGAGTATACAAGACTGTTTGCGCCCAGGAGAGTGCATGTAGTATGACTGCTGAATAGGCATAGAGGTGCATAGATCTGGCAGTGCTCAGCCCTCCTTAGCCGCCTCCCCTTAGCTTTTGATAGCTCAGATTTTTTGAATGCTATTCTGGGTTAACTCCCATTCCAAAGGTAGCACAATATGTGTTTGTTCCATTTGTGAAATTCCTATTTAGAGGATAGTAAAGGTAGGGTTTGAGGGTAAAATATTCTTATGCACTGCTTGTACTCTGGTTAAAAAGACAGACATGGGTAGCAGAGTCCAGGTTTGTAGAACTGCCTCAGTTCCTTGTGCTACCCTGGGTAGTTGAGGCTGTATTAGCCCCTATTGATATTTTATCTGAGGTCTATCCCAGCAGAAAAGAAATCGGAGCCACTGCTCTGCCCTGGGTGCATAGTTAAGTTGGAACACCTCTGTCTTATCCTCGCTGATTTTGTAACCAGAGAGCTGGGATAGGGATTGTTGATAATTGGTGAGGTACACAAGATGATCATCTGCATAGTAAGCTATTTTATGTTTTTAGTCTGCAATCTTTAACCCTGTAATTTGAACTTGTTGTCTTAAGTATTGGGCTATGGGTTACAAGTATAGTGCAAATAAACAGAAAGACAGGGAGCAGACCTTAATAGTGCCCCTTGGTAACTGAAATCAGTAGGAGAGGGAGCCACTGGCCATTACTGCTGCTTGTGGTACTTTGTACAGTATATGAGCTGTAGTAATTGCTGAAATTGTACAGGGAAATGGAAACACACTGGAGTCTAGGAGAGATACTCCCTCGAGCCTCTATCAAATGCTTTTTGATCATCTAAGCTCAATATAATTGTGCGGATAGCATTTCTAGTGGCATAGTCCACTATTAAGAGGGTGCCTTTTATGTTGTGAGCTGTTTGGCAGGTTGTTATGAATCTGGATTGATCAGGGTCTACTAACCTTGGTAGAAGATGACTGAGCCCGTGTGCTATTATAATGGCAAATAGTTTACAGTCTGTATTAAAGATGGATATGTGATAGTAAGATTCACAGCAAGCTGAGTGTTTTGCAGGTTTTAAGTATGGCCAAAATTGCTGCATATCATCAAAACTCCAGACAGACTGCCATGGTGAAACTGACATTGAATGTCTGTAGTAGTGTGGAATGTAAAAGTTCCTTCGTTGCCTTATGGAACTCTGCCCCATATCCATCTGGACCTGGACTTTTCCCATTTGTAAGGCTTGTATGGCTAGAATCAATTCTTCTGAGGTGATCAGGTATATTAACACCTATTGCTGCTCCTGTGAGTTAAATTACAAAAGAAATCAGCCAGTGTGTCTGGATCTGGAGAAGTGCTGTGCAGAATTTTAAAATTCTGGCAGAAATAAATTTTGTGGAATTTTTGAATTTCTGCTGATTTTTTCCAGAAACGGAATAATGGAATTCCATGGCAGAAAAATGAGGAATGAGTTTTTCTGCAACATTTCTATGGAATTTTATTCCATAGATCTCAATATTTTCTTCTGAAATGGTTGCTGAATGATTTTCTGCAGAACTAATGCTATTCAGTTGAATATTATCCTGCGGATCACAGCAGACAGAATTCCACAGAAGAACCAGTGAAATTCTGGTAGAAATTCCATCAAGGAAATGGTCATTCCATGCTAATTCTGCCAGTGGAATTCCACATTCTGCACAGCACTTGTCTGGATGTCTGGAGGTTACGTTTTGGTGTAAAAAGGTGACATAGAATCACTTAAGGGCTACCAGGATTTCAGTTTTTTTTTGGCAAGTTTGTACTGATTGGGGTGCCTAAGTTTTGCAGTTGTGTATGCTTTTCATTTTTGTTGCAGGCGATGTGTGAGCAGCTTCATAGCCCTTGCTCCTGCCATAAGTTTGCAGGAGCCAGAGGAGGATTTTTTCTGTCTGGCAGTTCAGGATATTCTGTAAAGAGCTTTGTGTTTGTTTTAGGAGATCTATTCAGGTGTGGTCACCTTGCATGTTTACCTCTTTGAGAAATTGTAATTTCTTCTGAAAGGGGGTGCACCATGCTGTATATCTATGCTCAGTGTAATGGTTGGATGCAAATGCAATTATTTTGCCCCTCAGTATAGTTTTAATTGTGTCCCATAGAACTTCTGGGATTACCTCTAATGTATCCTTTTCTTTTTTTTTTATTACTTTTTCTACCTGGCAACCAGTCTGCTTATCTCTCACACGTCCAGGCATCCTCTTGAGGTCTCCGGCCACCATCCCGAGGACTCCGCAGCTCCATTTTCAGGCCCTGCAGCTTACTCCTGTGGCAGGGAGGTGGACAGTCCCACTATGCTCTGTCACCAGGACCGGATCTGGTACTGCTGAGTACCCTCAGCGCTGAGCAAGTCCCTCCCTGGAGACGGCCATCATGCCACCACGACTGGTGCCCTTTTCCCTGTTCTCCCCTTGACATGTGTGGTGTGCAATGATGCCAATGGACAGGAGCGCACATACTACCTCATGCACTCCTTCCCGGCGTTAGCCCCAGCACGTTCCCCATGTCTGCTTGTGCCCTGCATTGCCCCCAGCCATCGCTAGAGGCCACCAGCACACCAACGGCAGCTCACACCCCTACCTGGAGAAGGAGAGCAGTCCTTCAGATGCTCAATCCTCCTCCTCCCCTGCTAACCCACGATGACCCAGGCTAATTCCCAAACCCGGGTTTCCAGCATGGTGCAACGGGTGGCATCCAGCACTTCAACCCTCAGCACCACTGGGCCATCATATTGTATCCTTTTCTGTTGTGATGTTCAGGATGGAGGTTTGGAGCAAAGTTTGAAAGGCAGGGTCTGTAAGTAACGATAGGTTGAACTGCCATAACGTATTTCTAGGATCTGATGGTGTAATCAGATTAAGTATAGATGAGCTGAAAACATCATCCACCCAGTCTATATGTTCCATGGACAGAAAAAAATAGTTCAAGTGGTAGTAGCTGTGATTAAAATTTGAATAAAACCTATAACATCTATTTCTTGAGTGGCCTGTCTGCCATATGTCCACCATTCCTTTGTCTTACAGTAATCTGTGAAGATGCTTCTGCATTGATGTGTGTGTGTGTGTGTGTGTGTGTGTGTGTGTGGTGTGGGTGGGTGGGTTAGATTGCTTGAATCCAGGGAGGGGTTTTGCAGGAAATTAAGATCACCGCCCAGGAGCAATAAGCCCCATCGTGGTGTGCTAGAATAATATCTATCAGTGGTTAGACCAATGAAGTGTCAGACCTGGGGGAATATATAGGCTGCCAATTGTAATTTGTTTTTGTAAAGGGTGCCCACTGCCTGGGGTACTCTGCCCTCATGATTCTTATATGAGGAGGTCAAGTGGAGGGGTTATCCCTTGGGGAAGAGAATTATAGCTCCTCCTCCTCCCATTTTGATATGTGGATTCAACTATGTGTTCGAAGCCAGATTTTAATAGCTTT